>ML682014.1:14463469-14681033 GCA_007922195.1 Podocnemis expansa | reverse complement strand
TGTCAATGGGGCGGGGGCAGCGGGCCCGGTTGGGGGGCAGCGATCCGGCTCTTTAAGGGGCTTTGGGTTGGGGACGCGCCCGGGGCCGAAGTGGGGCAGGCGGGGGAGCTGTCCACGGCCGCTGGTGCTGAACGCCTCGACCATCTTGGTAGATGCGGGGCCGCCGGGGCTGAGCGAGGAGAAAGCGGAGCAAGTTTAGGGAGGCTCTTTATTCGTGGGGAAGGACCCTAGGGCATGTTTCGGGGGGGGGCAGCAGTGTCATAGGTGCAGCTGTACGCGTTGCACAGATCTGGTGTGCAAGGATTACGCTGAGGGGGAAAAAAACCCCAACTTTGGGCGTCTGTCTACTCCTTGATGCGCTTGTGGTGCGAGGGGCTCAGCTGTGTCCGTCTGCGAAAAAGCAGCTTTAGCTCTGGGACAGGTTTGCTTCGTGAAGCCGGGCGTTTTACGTGGCCGAGAAGCTTTTGTTCAAGTTGAAGGAAAGAGGTGTTTTAGCTCCAAAGCCAGCACCGTCGGTCGGGTAGCCTGAAATTGGACCGCAGGCAAGAGGATCATTTGATATTGGTTTTCTCTCTGCAACCTCCGCCTCCCGCGTGTTCAAGCTGCATTAGGAAGCTCGCCGGAACAGAGATGGAAATGGAGTGCATGGGAATTGGGGTTTCGTTTAGCCGCCGAAGTGATTTTCCTGTTTCTTGTTATTTATTCACTTAATCGTTCAGTCATGCGGGAAGCGGGCTGTGTGACTTGTGCATATGCCCACACAAAACCCCGCCAGGCTCTTTCCTGCGTTGATCTGGCAGGAAAAGCCAAGAGATGGTGTTAAAGAAGGAATCCGGACCACATGGAAAGGTTTTATATGAATTTCACTTGCAATTGGATCAACAAGCTGGCCAGGGAGAGACTACTCTAGCTAGTAAGAGCCGTGCAAGCTGGCTAATAGCTTGTGGCTGAAGAAGTGGAGAGCACCCCCACAATTGGCAAAGCTGTGCCCTGTTTCGGAGCCTCCTCCTTTCCACATGGACGCCGTCCTTAATACGAAGAGCTAAGGTGAAGCGAATTTGGGAACTTCCTCATTGAAATGCAAAGCGTATTGGGCCATGACGTTGCAGATATCCTTTCTCTTTAGTAGAGGAACAATAAACCTTTATTATCGCAGCAGCCTGAAACAAGGAGCCGGGGCGAGAAGACACCATTAGCCGACCCACCGCCCCTGACGGCCAGACTCTCAGGCCCCCTTGGGACTAACTTTTTGTGATTCGCCTTTGCAAACGTTGGCAGGCGTGTGGCGAGGATGAGGGGGCACTGTGGTGCTGCTCTAGTCTGCCCAGTAAGGCAGCAAAAGTGCCTGTTCACACGGGACCGTAGGATGCTACAAGCCGGCGCCTAAACCGTTTAGACGGAGCAACTTGGCCAGTCAGCGGGCGCCAGCTAGGCTCCTCTTCTCAGCACCATGGGGGTGGTGGAGCTGAATGCTAAAAGCAGATGGTAGTGCACCAGCCAGGCCGGAGAGGCTTTTCTGGGGCAGTTGGCTCCGGTGGGCAGGGCAGGCAGGGGCGGGTGCAGGCGAGGGGGAATCCGGATTTGCGCGCTGACTTTGCAGAGGCGCCGCTGAAATGCCCGCAGGTGCAGCTGCTCGGGGAGGTCTCTTTGCTCAACTCTGCCTCTTTTTGCAGGACTCTGCTGCTGGGCGTGCGTGGGAGCCACTCCGCCAGGCGAGCCCAGAGGAAGAGCTCGGGAGAGCCGCAGGTAAACGCCACCTTCCTTTTGTTTGCCCCTTTCTTGCCGTCGCGCCTCCAGCCGGGTGTGCTCAACGCTGGCTTCTCCCTTGGCAGGACTGGCGAGGCGGCAGCTCCGGCCGGTGGAGGGGAAGGTGCTTGTGGATTTATTGGGCCGCTCCCGCAGCGGCTCCGGCGCAGCAGCTCTGGCTCTCTTCGGTGACGGGTATTCTTGGGTGGATAATACGGATTACGTTGTTATTGCTTAAGAATACGCGTAGTCGAGGAGAGTACCCGGCGCAGCAGCTCGCTCCTGGCCCGCGGTGGGCGCCAAGGTAGCCCCCTTTTTGCTCTTTCGTGGGTCTGAGCGGGGGGACAGGCGGAGCGGGTGCGGGCGCTGGCCGCCTCCGGTGTGAACGGGATTCCGGAGCGGGCAGGGCGCAGAGAGGAGCGGGGTCCCCGGGTCTCCTGGTCTGATCCCCCCAAAGCCTCGTCCGGCCCCTCAGGGCTGCACCGCTGGAGACAAGAGCCGCCTCCGGGGCTGAAGGGAAGCAGATCAGGGCCCCGCCTCGCACCCCTAAAACTGGTTCTCCCAGCGTGGCTGGCCTCAATGCAGGGCGCAGGGCGGGGAGCTAAGGGGCAGGAGGTGACCCAAAGGGGAGCTAGGCAACCCCCCCTGCACACAGACAGAGCTGGAGGGGAAACAGGCTGGTGGGTTAAATCTTCTCTTCTGATTTCCTCTGCTCTCCTGGCTGGAGCCTTAATTAAGCAAATGACTCCACTAGCCCCACCTTAAGTGGGCAGCAGGAGCCACCTTTCACTAAGGCCCCGGGAAACTTGCCCAGCAAACCCGCCTGCCGGGCCCAGGCCAGCCTCAGCCCCCTTTTTAACATTGCAAACGGCTGCTGCTTCCTATGGGGCTGGGGCCTCTCTGCAGCCAGCCCCCGAGCCAGAGCAAAAGCCCTGTGGGCTATGGAGCAGGAGGAGGTAATACTGGACTAGGCTAACACGGGCTGCCCCTTTGCATGTTTTCTTTCCTGTGTCTTTTGTGGGATGGTGGGTTTTCTCCCCTTTTTGGGTTGTGCTCAGATGTAAAGGGAGTAGTTTCAGGTAGACTTTCTGCCCCCCCCCGATGTGCTTCACCTATCCCAACTTTCCTGCCAGCCCATCCCTGTTCCTGTCATTGTCTCTCCTGGTCACCACACAAAGCCGAGACTTTCCCTGTGGTGAGCCAGGGGCAGCTACACTTTGGAAGGACTTTTGATGCCTATCAACAATAGTCAATGCCTAGCTTTGCCTTCAAGCTGCCCCATGGCTTTAAAGCCCAGCCCAGAAAGGAAAGAGAGCTCTGTCCCTCTTGATGCTTTCGCCATAGGGGTTGGGGAAAGTTCATTTTTCACCTCCCTGCTAAAACCTTATGAGAGGGGAGTCTTGGAGGGATTTCAGAGGAAGGAAACCTGCCTCTAAAGGAAATCCTAGCAACCCCTATTTTACTGACCTACCCAACAGTCTAGACCTTGTGGTAGTGATTGATCCAGAATTATTATTCAGTATCCATAGCCCTTCTCCATCCTCTTCCATCAATTTCCACCATGCTGCAGCACTGTGCCAGGACAGACCCGTTTGCCACTTTAAGAGCCTTTTTTGCAATAATATAAAACAGCAAAAATCGAAGGGCTTTGGAAAGAGAGTGAGGAAATTAAAATCTTAAATCACAACTGGCTGATGTCTCTTGGGGGTTAACTCTGTTTCTTCAGGGAATAACCCTTGTAGTTGGAAAAATGAGCTGTTTTTACTAAACTGCAGACCTGTGTGCAAAGGGTTAACAAAGCTAAAACACCCCTTTTTCTTTAGTGCTAGAGCCCAGCTAGATGGTGAAATCCTTGTCTTCCAATATTGACATTTGTGCTTCAGGTGACAGCAAAATAAATAGCTCATGCTTGCTTCCTTTTGTCAGTCCAAATTCCAGTTTCCCACGCAGCTCCTAAATTTGTGGGGTACAGTTTGTGGTCCTGATGTCCACTTGAGTGTCTCATCATTTTGATCCTTGTGTGGGAAGTCAAATGAAGCAGAGAGGTCCCTGTTGACTACACAGAAGGGGACGGTTCATGTAGGGTCCCAGGAAGTGTGTGGACTATAGTATAATGTGCGCTCCTGAAATTGTGGTGGCAAGATAAATAGGCTGCAGGGCTAAACTTCCCTCTAGTGTCCAACACCTTTGTCGTTAGCTGATAAAACAGATGCATTTGATCCACTTAGCCCACCCACACAGCTACAGTTGTGAGAGGGAAATGGGCTCACCTTTCAAATGCAGCACTCAGATTGGAAATTAAAGCCATGGCATGCAGACTTCTCACCTTTAGTCTCCCTCTCCCGCCCTCCCATACAATAGGTGCAGACATTGGATACCCACACAGGCGCACTTCTTCACACCCCTTTTCACTTTTCAAATGGGTAACAGAGGCCAAAGCCTGGCCTAACCCACCCATGCTTTCCTCCTTTCTAATCCACAGAGATAACTCCACTTTTTGATGCTAGCCGGATGTAAATGAAAGCTTCAGACCTAAGTGATTTTAAGGCGACCCCAGAAGAGTGATGAGGAAACAGGTCTTTTTAGGATGGCTCCCTCCCTGTCCTCAGTTGTTACTATGATTATTTTTAACATTGACTGTCAAGATTTTAGTGGCAATGAATTTGCGCATGCAAGGTGGGACTTCTGTAGAATTTCTTTTTCTTGCATAGCAGTTGAAAGAGTATCTATGTTCTACTTCATTATTTCAGACTGCCAAAGGAAGTTTATCCTTCAACAGACTGTAGCTCGTTGTTCCATAGACACATGTAGATCTGTTGTTCTTTAGACATTGCTTTGATAATGCTACTGTGATCATTTCATTTCTCTAATACCACTTGAAAGCAGAGTTTTTACTTGTACTTTCCTATGTTCAGAGGCTGCAGAAATAATGTTAAATTGTACTTTAAAAAGTCATGCAGAAAGCTACTGAGATCAGTTGCTACATCATAGTGGGTTTCAGCCCTGTAAAACACACATGTTCGTAATAATTGCTGCAAGAACAGCAATTGAAACACCGGGTTTGTATTACAAACCTTCCTCTGATCTGAGCTTTTAGCTGACATTGTCCCTTGAGTCATGACTTAGAGTGTTATCATGAGTTCTCCTTTCATCAGACAAAGGATGTGGTTTTGTTTGCTGCTTTGTTTTTTTTTTTTTTTGGTTTGGTTTGGTGAAATATCTTGTGCAGTAAAGATTGGACTTCACCCATAAATATAAGATTAGCAAAACATCTTGTTGTACTTTGTCTCTTATAGCTACTTTCTGCTTAATGTGATTAGCTGTTTCTGCTGAATAATGCCCTAATGATAGAGCTGATGCATTTTTAATGCATGTACTCTTTGTCATTGTCTAAACTAATATTTTGATGATTGTAGATTTCTTTCCTCTAAAACCTTTTGAGGGTTGCTATGTAATGTACTTAATAACAGCAGAAATATAACATCTGATCAGAGAAATATTAGGTGTGGTTACCAAAATTAGTTGGCAAATGTAGTTTAAACGCTCAATAGCATGAAGTCTGGTAGAATTACATTTTCCCAACAGCCTCCTTAAAGAAACAAACTTTGAGTTTCAGTAGTAGATCCTAGGATCTACATGCATATACATCCAAACTCATGAAAATTAGCTAGGTTTGACTTCCAAATAACACAACACTAAAGAATAAACTGTGCATACCAAGGACCCTTTATGCCGTATCCTGCTTTTCAAATCAGTGGCATTTCAAACCAATGCACTTCAACGAGTCCTAGTGCAAAGTGTTCTAAACAAGATTTACAACATTTATTTCACTAGTTTTACTTCAAAGTGATTCCTGATCATTGAAAGTGTAATTTGTTTTGTAAACTCCTTAATCCTTTAAAGACTTGTATATATGAGTAACTTTACACATGAGTTGTCAGTAGGGCTATCGTGTATCTAAATTCCAAAGGCGTAGCTGTGTTAGTCTAGGTCAGCAAAACAAACAGTAAGTCTAGCGGCACTTTTAAAGACTAAAAAATGTATTTAGCACACTCCTGCAATAAATGAATTTGTTAGTGTTTAAAAGTGCCACTAGACTCCTTGGCCATGTGTCTAACATTACTCATGGGTAAGTCTGAAAGATCAGGGCCTTCTTTTGTGAACATAATTGGCTTTAGGAAAAAAAACCCATAAAAACAGTCAAATGCTACCTTCTCTTAAAAGTCTGATCCTACAAAGTGCTGAGCAGTTCTTGACAGATGTTGGATACTTTTAACAGGAAATGATATTATAGCGCAACCTTTTGTAGGAATGGGGTGTTAAGTCTGTGTGATCCCACTGAAATTGCATAGGGGGGAAATGAATGCAGAATATGCTCCAAGAAAAGATTTCCTCTAGTTAAGGGACAACAATTAATTTCAATTTCCCATTGCAGTCAAAGAAAAACTCTGCATATCTACTTACAGTTGCACACGGTACCTCTAGTAATAAGTGTTTGTTGGCTCAGGCACCAAATTAATTGGTGTGTATGTCTCTCAGGGTTTATGTGCTTTTTCCCATAACAGATGCCTTTCAGATAGATGTACATACAATTTACAGGGAGGTAAATGTATGAAACATGGTTCCTGCTGCCATAAGTCTAATGCATACACAAAATCTCCTACTTTCTCTGTCATAGCAGAAGCCAAATTCCCATTGACTTCAGTCAGTACTGCAAGATTAGATGGTGATCCATGTTCAATAGCTTCCTGCTATTTGCACATGCAAATTTGTCAAAAACAAGGCCACACCATGAAGTACAGAATTATAGACAGGTCGCATCAGGATAGGGGGGATTTTTTTTCCTTTGGGACCAATCCTGCTTTCTCTGTGCATCCAAGAGCCTCACTCATTTCAAAGGTTATTTGGGGTTTGCATAAAATGTAAAACAGGCACCAGCCTTTCAGATTTTATGCTCAAGTTATTTTTATAAGAATTAATTACACTTCTTGCCAGCCCAGGAGACTGTTAAGATTCAGAGAATTTTCTTGAAGAAATTCACATAATCTGTCATGTAGCCCTCTGCACTTTAAACTGTACATCATGACTTGAGGACTAAGCAAAGTGACCTTTTCCTTTATGTTTCAATCTCACACTCTTGTATAGCTGTACAATCTGAATTTTATGTATTTTATAAGCATTGTATAAATTTTACAGTGGGCTTTGCCTCCCGTGTTTTTAAAATGTAACACTTTTTGTGAAACAAAAAACAAAATAGAGATTTCTTACTTTTAGCTACTATACTATGTGCTATCATTTCATTGACAAAATACAACAATACTACTAATTAGTTAGCATCACAAAGTGCTACAGGATTCAAACTTTATTCCCTCAAACATTTAAATATGGAATCATTTATTAGATAATTCATTCCAAATCTAACGTTCTTTTAATATTGATGATTTAGAAACCAAAGTTATTCAATACTCAAATGTCTCATTGGTCTATTGTGTATTTTATCATATAACTAGCCTTCATAGATATGAAATGAAACAATAGTGCAAGAGGACCCTAGAGAAATTAGAGTAACAGTGGAAAATAACAAAAGGACTCAGATTTGAAGAAAATCAGAGCTCATACAAACTGTGGAGAAATAGCTGGAAATACAAGTATTCAATGGGAGAGGGAATTCTGGAGAAGTGTAAAATTGTAAGAAGCCTAGAGGTGATAGTGGAGAGCAAATTAGATGTTACTTTGCAAAATGATATGGCAGCAAAAACCACTAATGACATTTGGGGCTGCATGTGTAGCGATATTATGTCATAAAACAGAGAGGAAAAATCATCCAACAGCTGCATGTGTGACCTCATTTAGGACTATTACATTCAATCTGGGGATTATATTTCCAGAAAGATAGTGACCAGTTGGCAGCAGTTGAAAGAAGAACAGAAAGAAAATAATCTAAAGGGTGGAGGAGGGCCTGGTTTATTAGGAAAAAGTAAGACAGCCAACAGTATAAATGGAAAGAATAAATAGCCAAGATGCCAAACCTAGGAGGGAAACTTTTTGGGGTGGCTCATGAGAGTACATCTGGGACTCATGGGTTGGAACTGAAAAAGGGAACATTCAAGATGGACATCAAGTAAAACTTCCTCTGAATGGACCCAATACTTCTCCCATTTTAGCGAATGGGAGGCTATATAAAACAGTGAAATAGTCTCCGAGGGGGAGCCCCTAGACTGGAGAAATTTAAAACTAGACTGGCAAAACTACTGGAAAACGTACTGCAGGGAACAATCATCCTTCATTGTCAGGGAGATTGAATTCTGGAGGTCCTTCCCATCTCTAAGTTCTGTAATATGATTCTATGAAATTGAAATTACTGGTATTTCTCTGACATTTTGTGCCATTAGAAAGAAGTAGGGCCATTACTGACTTTTTAAAGTTTCCAAGTTACTCTTTCAAAGTGAGTGTATTTCAGATGTACTGTACACACGTCCACCTGAATCTTTTATCCGTTTCAAGGACAATTATCATGCCAATATTATTCTGAATTAGTTTATTTGGATTTACATATGATGTATACCCCCCTGTCAAATGATTAAACATTAGGTATGAAATCAATGTTGAAATACTCTAGCTGAATTTCTTTTAATATTAAAAAATGCTGATCTATAACCTTTGTTTGTAATATTAACAGTTCTCTTCATAAGCAAGGAAAATGCCACAAAATTCATTAATCGCTGGAGTTCAAACCAGTCTTTTAAATAACTGCAAATCAATAGCAAAATGATCACTGTGGGATTGGTTTTCTTTAATGGGAGATGGAGTAATATCCTGAATTAGAACTGAACATTATTTAAGTGTACAGTCTGTTTCCAAAAGGAAGCATCTTCTTGCAACTTAGAAAAGGTAGATCTCATATGACTTATATCACATTATTAAATGGCAATGTCTTTGTAAGGATTCACATTATCTTATCAAGAAGTTACTGGCTGATGGAAAATTCACATTTTAAAAGCACATCACTGTCATTATCACAGTACAGATTTTTTTAAAAGACAAATGGTAAAAGATAAGAGCCGTGAGACCTGATTCAGTAACACATTCAATCCTTTGGAAACAAAATATTTAATAGTTTTAATTTAAAATGTAATTCATGTGATTATTCTAAGCACATGACCTCTTTGACCATAATGTAGAATAACCTTTCCCTAAAATCTATAATTACATAGTTCAGCAGCTGTCATTTTACTGAGGAAACAGTTTTCACTTCCTAGTAAGGTAGTTAAAGGTGATCTGCAAAGGGGGAAAAATGCACTTGTGCCTTTTCCTCCTCTTTCGTGGTATATACAAAAGGCCTGAAAGGGCTTTTGTCCATTTGCATTTTACATTAAAAACATCAAGAACATTAAATTCCCTGTTTCTCATGGAGGACTTGGTGGAATGTAGTGAGAGCTGTGTCATACATCAGTTAGAGAGGTGGAGATTTTTTGAATCTTTAGAAACAAGAGTTTTTCTCCTACATGTTTGTCAAAATCAGAGTTAAATAGGGATGAATAAAACAAACGAAAAACAAAAGTTTTTATAGATTGACTAAAAATCATTTTCCTTCTCAACTGCTCGTGTTTCAGTGTCTTGTCTCTTATGATTTCATAAAGCATTAGGTCTTCAGTCATTCCTATTCAGAGCCCCTTTGGAAACCCCTGATACTTCTAATGTTGACACAAGACCAAAAAAATTCTCTTTTATGCATCACAAATAGTGTGGGCAATAGAGCACAAACAAAACTTCATTTTTTTACAGGTCTCCGTGAAAGAAGGAATTTACTCTTCATGTCTATATGAATGTTCAGTTTCAGTGAGACTACCCTGCTCTCTTTACTGAGGCTAATAGTTTTCTTGATTCAGTGGGTGTTTAACAAAAGTAGAAAGGAGGCAGTATAGAATTTGATCTGGAATAGCCAGGAAGGAAAAAAGAAAAATTTAACTTGAACTTTTGGACTTTATTATAGAACTTCATTATATTTAGAATATTTCACATTTATTTGTTGCAAAACATAGATATTGGGCCTTTATATTGGCTCAGTATAATAGATCTTTTTTTTTTTCTCTGCTAAAACCAGTCTTTTCAGATTAATTCCAGAGCTAGTGATTACATCAGAATTTTGTTTCATAGGACTCAGCAGCTCATGCTGAGAAGGCTTGGCCTTCTTAGTGATGGGCCGTTTGCTGCTCAGAAGTGTGAGGAATGGCTTTCTAAAATATCAACAGCTGACTTTGTTCAGTATCAAACTTGTCGCTGACCAAATAGAACTTAACTTGCTGCATTGACATACTATAGCAACCATAGTGAGGGTCAAAAGGTTAGAACCATATTCCGTCCTCTAGGAATTTTTATTTTTAAATAAGTGGCCATACCATTCATTAGTGTAAATCAGGGCAGGTCTCCTGAAGTCAGAGAAGTTATGTCATTTATACCAGGTTAGCATCTGGGCTAGAAACTTTAAAAAGAGATAGCAAAAGCATTGGATTTCTATTAATTATTTTTAAAGAGTTATAGATACTCATAACTCCCATAGAGCTTTCACGTGGCAATGTAGCTGCAATGGCTATATGCCACTTAAGAAATAAGGGTGCAAAATATTCATTCCCATGTGCTTTGACAGACGTGCACAGATTTCAAATACAGGCTTGGATACATCCTTTCAACCATAACAGGAAAGCAGCCAAGCCGCGTATTCAACCAAACATTTCATACAATATGCATCAATTATGAGACAACATCTATCTATATACTGAACACTCAAAATGATTGAGTTCATACATAGCTGTGTAAGGGTACCCTATATGTACCTGCCTCCATATGTTCTACTCTTAGCTCCATGGCGAATATTGAAGCAATGAGGAAAAGGGGCATGCTACAGAGAATAACATGCCAAGAGAAGGAGAATCAACTACAGTGCCCAAAAGACAAATTTATGGTTAAGAATATAAATACATGCCAACTGCTAGGATGCTGATATTTTGAAGGGGAAATCCAACTAAATATATATGGGTTTGCAGGAAAAAATTCCAGTACTCAAGAAGTGACCTGCTGAACCTGAACAGAAGATGAAATTTTCATTGTATTTGCAAAACAAAACAACAAGAAGCACCATGGAATATGAAGACATAAATAGCCTGATGTTCACCATAATCTATTGTCTAATACACTGGAGATTCTGATAAGTAATAGTTCATTTTTAACTACAGGAAAGATTGCTGCTGTAATAAAGCCAAGTCCAGCATTTGGACTATTGGCTGCATAAGTCTCTGTCATGAATGAAATCACAGCAGTTAGGTGCCGCTTTAACATGCTTACTATTAGGCTAATGAATAGTCACTCACCTACGAAAAGTTTGTCATAATTTTGGCATTCAAAAATAAGCCTAAAGAACACTTTCCTAAAAGGCACTTTTGTTCTATATCCCTTTTATTTTTCCTTCTGTGGGACTTATGCACCTTGCCCATGAGCTCGAAAGATTTTTTTTTTTAAATCCATTTTAGACAATATACTTTTATGTGAATAAGAAGAATCAAGATCCTTCACTTGTTATATTATAAATTAGGGGGAAATTGCCCAAACCCCTATAAAAAGTAGTATAAAGAAATCAAGCTCTGTATGTTGAAGGTGGGAGAAAGCACTATAGCAGTGATTTAGGACCTATCTGAGTTCACCTTTCCATCTAACAATTTACTTCAGTTAGTATTTGGATCCTTAGTATTTCTGTCCTCGAAAGGACAGATTCCTTTTGGTACATTTCAGAGACATCATCTTTATTGCTGGCTTTAGTTGTTAGTTCTGCACCTTCGTTATCCTTTGAGTAAAGAATCTGCTTTTAATGCTTATTTGTGTTTTCTTATTTTAGGGACAAAATCTGCTTTTATACGAGAGTAAATCCAGACTAGCTCCACTGATGTAAATGGATTAATTCTAGATTTTCTTCATCTTATGTGAGAGAATAATTTAGCTCTAATGTCAATTTGTGTTCCCTGTTTTCAGTCCATTCCCTTCCTGGAGTTTCTTTTGTATTGATCTTTCCTATATTCCTAAAATTTTCATACGCTTATGTTTTTTCCTATTATATTTTCTTCTGAGCAATGTACATTGTTCCACAGCAACCCGTATAGCTAATTAAGACTGTGTTCTAAAGGCAGCCCTCCTGAGCTGGAGGTTTTTGGTCATGCTAAGGAAATGTTGAAGAGCAAGCAAATTGATAGGGATTTTTAAGACACCATGAGAAAAGAGAGGAGTCTCTGTATGACTGAAAAGAGGGCATGAGATTTGATCTGCTATTATTTATTTGGATCAAGATTTTAATAATCCAAGACCTGAAGTTCAGCTCCTAAACTCATGTTTAGACATCAAAAGGTAGTCGACTTTTAAGAGTTTCAGAGTGCTTGAAGGTTTATAAACCACACCAAATAATACATCCAGGCATCTTAAACATGACCTGAATTACAATCCTGATTTTACCACCCCATTTTTAAAAATCTGATTTAAATCTCAGACATAAAGATGTGAATCATTGTGGACCTTGGAAAAATTATTATATATTTTAGGTAAATAGGCACACTGATGGGTATTTAAGATAGGGATTATGTTCTGATGCACATCTGCGTTTAGAATCAAGCCTTGTGTTGTCATATGCAAACAAAATTATCACATTAAAATAACGGAAATGTTTTCAGATGAAGGGACACAATGCCAATATCATTTGTGATTCATCCTGGATACTTCCCAGGCGTTAGTAGTACATCACCTGAAGCTAAAGATCAGTGACTCATGGACTATTTTATCACTGCAGTCCTGCTGCAAGTATCTTTGCAGAAGTTTTTGGGCCCATAAAGAAAATAACATGGTTGCTTTTTTCCCAATATGATTGTTGCTAAGTGAAAAATAAGGATGGGTTAAAGGAAAAAAACAAATTCCTGTGACACTCCCCCACCCCCATTTTAAAATGAATATGATTAACTGGCTTTCTCATAAAGACGGGAGACTGATAGTGATCTCAGGAGGAACAAAGCATAGCGGGGGTATGCACCATGCCAACTTCTCTCTCAGTTCTGGCAAAAACCGAGGAATCTTAACTTAACGCAACTCTGTTGTTTCCGTTCTGGCAATTTCACATAAACAAAGACTGCCATTTATGGCATATGGAGCCAAATTGTATGGTAGTGTTGTAAAGTGAACAAATATCCATGGGGAATTTAGCCTACTACATGAATTTTCCTTATTTTAAATCAAGTTTGAATACAGCGCCAGCAATCTTCAGGACTTTTTTCCTTTTTGTTTTGTTTTAAGGTAATTTATTTTTTGTGAAAGGTACCACACTGACATATCTGGAGTTTGATAGCCTCTGTTTATACACAGAATAAGTGCACAAGAAGAAGCTTCTCCACACCATCGGATGAATGCACTTTCACTCTGGCTGGGGGAAACAATTTTAGGGTGGCAGGGTATTTCAGATTCCACATCTTTGTAAATCCTCAGCTTCTTTTTAAGGTTCAAAGATGCCAACGCTGTGGAGAATTCTGCTTCAAAACTGTCAGTCTATGACTCAGTGTTGGCATCATGGTACCAGCTCTGTAGAAACTATAGAAAAAGTGGAAAACATCCAAAATGTGACATTATAAATTGTGACATTCTCATAAAATATACAACTATGCTGATTTTTGGAACCCTGACTAAATAACTTATCTCTACTCTGCAAAGCACATAACACATGCTTTACTTAAGCAAGTGTTCAAGTCCAATTGACTTCAATAAGATTAAAGTTCATGCTTAAGTTAAGTGCATGTTGAAACAGTCTGATGAAATGGGGCTAACTGACAACTTTTACATAAACAGGCTGCTGCATAATCTTTATACAGGGCCAAATACCATACTGGTGTAAACTGGGGCATCTCCACTGACAGTCTAGAGCAGGGATGGCCAAACTTATGGAACTCGAGAGTCACACAAGTTGATTATTAAACCTTTAAGAGCCGCGCTGAGGCATATAGCCATATACTTTTACCTACTAAATTGATTTGCTGACCCTCTTCCACGAGCCACACTTTTTCATTCAAGAGCCACATGTGGCTCCCGAGCCACAGTTTGGCCACACCTGGTCTAGAGCATAGTTGTTTGATGTCATACAGTCTTTTTTGTGTTTTCTAAATAAATGTCATTTTTTGAAGCCATATTGTAAAACAAATATGTATTATATAAAACCTGATTAGGTTGATACAATGATGCTTTCAAGAAGTTTTGCTTATTCTTTCTGTCTAATTAAGCACACAGTGGAAAGTGCTAAAAATGAAAAAAACTCACCTTGTTTGGTGGTTTGTTTTATTTCAAAGGCAAGGTATAACCCTTAATTTTCTGATGTGAATTTTATGAAATTTATCCTTATTTGGCAGCTCACAAATAAAATTTGTGTTTCCAAACAAAGTATATTATAGAGATTAGTGACAGTACATAATAAAGGATGTTATAGCTTTAAATTCATAGAAGGGTCATTTAACACCTTAATGTTCTAACTGAAGCTTCTACACAATAAGCAAAAATGAAGAGTAATTAATGTAGCCAGGCAGGTACCTTAGCAAATACTGCCAGCCAGCGTGTCTTGATGTACTCCAGAGGATGCAGTGAGATTGTCATTGCCTGCAAACAGGTTGGAAATTGTAAACATGCAATTAGCAGTAAAATAAGCAAGGAGTTCTGTGGCAAATTTTTGTTAGCCTTTAAGTGCCACAGGACTCCTAGTTTTATTTTTTCTGAACTAAACTAACACGGCCACCCCTTTGGAAATTAGTAGTAAGTTTATCTTAACTTGCCAAACTAGTGCTCCATGGAGGAGGATATTAGAGCAACCTTGCATTGCCCCACCATATGCCACTGGATCAATGTTTTTCTTGGCAAAAATCTCTGGTAAGGAATTTTAAATCAAAATTGCAGCCTTGCCACAAATTGGGAAAGTCACTGCAGGCAGTAACCAAGCAATTGTCTAGTTCGTCTTTTAGCAAACATAAATGAACTGGATAGTTGTAGGGTTTCTCTCCATACTCCATTATGAAGTCCAGTGTTGATAAGGTTACCAACAATAATGGGATTAAAAGAGTTAAAATTCAGCTTTGCAGTAATCCTGAAATGCTCTATTGTTGAGCTAGCAGAGATTAAGTTTATAGTAACCTTATTAACCCTTGGTGTTGTGTAAATAAAAAGGAAATGTCAACCTTAATTCCACCATGAAATTAAATCGTCACATCACCGAATGATAATTTAAACACAGCTTACTCTATCCATGCATTTTATGAAAATAGTGAACTTGGGTGATCTTGGGAAATCCCACCTGGAGGGGGGAGAGAGAGAGTAAGAGAGAAATTATTTTTTATTTAAAATTAAAACAATCCTTACCAGACTTGAATGTCTATTGAAGGTTTAATCATAGCCAACAGAGAATTAAAAAAATAATAATGAAATAATAATGAGGGAGAAAGTAGATAGGAGCCATTTTAAGAGTAAGAAGTCTTATGGCACTTTTAAAGCCTAACAAATTTATTTATTACATGAGCTTTCATGGGAGAAAATCTCACTTCATCAGACACTTGAAGTGTCTGCAAAGCATTTGATGAAGTGGAATTTTCTCCCATGAAAGCTCATGTGATAAATAAATTTGTTAGCCTTTAAAAGTGCCACAAGACTTCTTGCCTGTTTTGCTGAACTAGGCTACTGCAACTACCCCTCTGGAACTATTTTAAGAGTACTTTACTTGAGGCCAGCTTTTCAGTTGCTGTAAACTAGGGTCATGAAGTTACTTCAGCTATGCCAATTGACACTATCTGCGGATCTGGCCCTAAAGGTTGAAAGAAATCTCACCTTTCGGTCTGCTGTAAACTTAAGGGTTGCATAAGTCAAATTCTCTCACAAAATTGCACTGACATGAAATGTGTGGACTGTGGAGTATTTGTTAGCCATCAGCTAGCAGAACAGCTATAGATTACAGTGAGCAATTTCATTGCACCTATTTAGAAGAAAGTTAGCTGTCATCTTGCAGTTGAAATGAGACCTCTAAAGTGTTGCTAAAATGCCATGTGTTAGTTTCCCCCAAATGAGTGCTGGAGTGTAGATCAAAGCATTCCCCATAAGCATTCCTGGTGCCAAACAGCAAAAGGTGATACAATAATGATCAAAAGAGCACACGGGGAAGGGGAAAAAAGGTTATTAATGATTCGGAAAACTTTGAGACAGATCCTGAGCTGGTGCAAAGTTGCTTAGCTCTATTGACTCCAATGGAGCTACATTAATTTACATCAGGTAATGATCTGTCCCTTTTTCTTTAATTAATGGACTCTACACACCCTTCACTCTTTGTGTTAAAGTAAGACAGCCACCTGACTTGTGGGATGTTCTGCAGCTGACCAAGCAGAGGCATGCAAACTGTGAGGAGCATGCAGTATTTGGTATTATGTCTACTGGATTCTGGGGTGAGAACTACTATATTTTTGTATCAACAAAACAGTAATCTTGCAGTGTATGCCTTCTTCACAACTGGCTCAGCGCTTGAAGAAGCCAGAACCATTCTTGCATGTCACCTTCCACCACACAAAGAAAGAAGAAAAATAGGACTCCATTCAGGAATTAATGGGGCTAAGGCCAGACTAAGATACTGTTCATAGTATAGTAACAATAGCAAATTGACTCCATTTTTGAAATAAATGTGTGAACTGTGATAAATTTGAAATGAATCCTCAGCATTCTTTATGTGCAGGTACCAAAGCGGGATCTCCTCTGCATTGCACTCTTTTTGCTGGTCCAGGCAGGGGAGGAAAGCCATAATAATTGAGAGTCACCCAGTGTTTGCCAGTCTTCTCCCCATTGTCCAATGGCTGTAGAGATTTCATAACTAAGGCTCACACTGTAGGTATCATGAATGGAGGATCTAACTTTTCAGGCGCTACACAAATCCAGGGAGATAATCCTTCAGAGGGCAGCAAGTGCTAGTGGTAATGTCAGTGGGACTATTTGTAGAAGAAGGTATTAGGCCACCTGATTAGAGGTGGCAGAATAATGCTCAATGTCCATAGATACCTGCTATGTGCCAACCTAAAAGTAGTGCCTCTACTGCAGTAGGAGAGGGCTTTTTGCATTAGATTAGGAAAGAACTTGGCTTCTATCTCCTTTCAAGCGTTTCTTGCTTCAGTTCCTCAACTTCATCCTGGAGCTCATGGTTGCTGTTCTGAGTGCACTGGGTCAGATTCTGTGCCTGTGTAAAGTGCCACAGGCTAGAGAGATGTCAGTTTATGCCAGCAGCAAATCTGGTCCTCTGCAGCTGGACTGCCATTAGGACTGCTGCTATAATTACCACATGCAGCCATTGCAAATTCTTCAGCTCTAGATTATTTTGGTTTCTAATTGTTCATCCCACAGCATGGGAATCAGCAGTGGGTTGCTCAGGGATATTGCTAGTTTCCAGTATTGATACAATGCTATTTTTCTAGGTGCATCTCTTTGCTGGACAATAGCTCAATAAAACCATCAATTGTGGCAGCACAGAAATAGCAGCTGTTTGACTGACACTATAGAAACTGCAGAGTGTGCACCGATGGGATCCACCAGGGCTGGATTCTCCTTTAGTCATTTGCTTCCACTAGAAAAACTACCTTGTGACGAATTCAGGTTTAGCTCAGGTGCTAGTTTACTTCCTGGTACAATTTAGAGCAGCCCCAGCATTGCTCCTTTGTGATCTATTCTGATGTCACTAAATAGCCAAAGCATTGTCCCCTCTCACTCCATCTTCATCTCCAAGCTGTACGCAACACACCACATGCACTAGAGTTAAGGAAGGGGCAGGCATAGACCCTTTAAACCTTTACAGTGGATCTAAGATGGGGTGGACTCATGATATGACAGAGGTATTCTGCAGAGCAGTTTACATAGGCTGGTGAGGAAGAAGGGTTCATAAGGTACCCTCACCCCACAACATTTTCCTGCACATCAGGTATTAGGCAAACCTGAGAGGCAGAGGTCCTGGGAAGGTGAATAATGACACCACTTCTTTATAGCCACTGAAGGGACCATCTACTTTTGGAACTAATTATGTTTTTGGTACCACAGGGCTCAGACCTTGACATGAGCTATTGTGACTCTTTTGGAAACCTTTTGAAATGCCCAAGGCTCTGCACAAGAAGGAGCAGAGCAATTTGTTTAATCAGTGTACATTTATTTCTTATTCAGCAGAATTGGTGTCATTATTGCCTCACACCATCAAGGTCCACAAATCTAATTTGGCCCAAATCATTGTCAGTATTTGAGGAGTCTTGCCAGGTAAAAACAAGCAAAGATTCAGGCTACCGGTTCTTCACTGGCGGGCAGGAACAAAAATGATTCCTTTGATGGTATAGACTGTGATCAGCTGAAATGGAGTAATGGTTCAGCACTGTCAGAATAATTAAAAATAAATTGTTAACAAATATCATTGGCTGCCTTTAATCACTGTGGGACATTGTGGGCCACTCAAATATGGGGAAAGACTGTTAGAAAAAAAATTGCCCCTACCTGTTTTCTATCTGGGAAGGGGAAGAGGATCTCCAGCACATACATTTTGTATGCAGGATTATTGCTGTTTTATAGATCTTGACTTCAAATCCATGTCTGCAGGACAGTTCTTAAATCACTGAAAATAAAGTCTGTAACAAGAAAGTTGCCTATAATTGTATATTTGAACAGTAAAGATAAACTCCTTGGTCAGGACTGGAATAAACAAGACATTGCACTGGGCAACACTGTATTACCAAAGTGTTCTGTGAACCCCACTGGAGGTGTCTCATAAATGCAAGCTGCCAAGGCAGGGTGATGTGGCAGCATGGCAGTGAAGTAGCTATGTCATCTGGGAAAGTGAAGGTTACTGGAAAGAACACAGAGCCATGGAGTCCATGAGAAGAGCACAAGCACCCAGTGATCCATCATACCTGAACATGCTTCTCCCATAGACTTTTTGATCTCTGTATGCTTCTTTGCTTCCACGTATTTCTTGGCATTTCCAAGCAGCTACTGATCTTTTTTCAGTGGGTTTGTTCCTGAGATCCACAGATGGAAAGGAACTAGAATTCCATCCTCTTCTTCAGCATGTCTGGGGAAAGTGGGATGCTCTGGCTCTGTGACATTAACCTTTCTTCACTGGATTTCTTAGCTCTGTGGTCTGCTCTGGAGAGGTGAAGGAGACTGATGGTGGGGCCAGGATACATCACCTCCACTCTGCTCCCATGAGGAATCCCCAGAGAGGGAAATGTAGCCTGGGTCTGTATGATCTCCTCCACATACCCTTGGCAATCATATCAAGGGGGGGGGGTCCCAATGAAGCCATGCGGTGGGGTGGGGGGAGTGCTGCCAGGAGTCAAAGTCCATGTGAAATGACAAAACTTCTGCACAATGGACTGGCCTCCCATGGACTCCTGCAAAGTCACCAGAACTGGGGGCAGCCTTTCTTGAGAGAAAGGTAGCATGGTCAATGCAGGGGTATCCTCTATCAGATCCTCCCTCTCCTTCAGAGGGCACGTGATGGCTTTACCAAAGGGAGCATAGGGTAGAATGTCCAAAAGAAACCACTAACATGTTTACATCATCTCTTTACTTGCACACAGGAAAGGGGCACATAGTCCTTAAATATTAGGAGTAGCCAAAGAGGGTGGCAGCATTAGAAGCAAAGCAGCACAGAAAGAGCAGTCAGGCAAGCAGCTGAAACAAGGGTTTTTACCTTTGAAAAATATTATTTGTTAGACTAAATTACATTATCTTATGAATATCGTTATTGTATCAAACCAGTTTCTGATCTCAGGTGCGCCGCTTTAACTCAGGAATAACTCTGCTGACTAACAGTGATGTAAATGAGCCCAGAAGTTGGCCTGGCATGTAGAAAGTGATTTGATAGGTTAAGTGACTGTATGGGCTTGATGTTTGTGCTTGTTGCAATATGATTATATTGTTCAGCATCCTTTTCGGTCTCTTGGATGGAGGCTTTCAGCCAAGTCACTCCAGTTATAGTGGGGTTATGGGAAGGCGGGGGGGCGGAGGGGGAATAATGATAAAGATGCAGCTCTACATCTCACCAACCTCTCTGGTACTGTAGCTTAAAAACCCCTGTGTCCATTGGTGAATTGTCTACTCCTTCAAAATATGTGCTACTGGCTCTAGCATCTTCACCTAGTGCCTGAGTCAACAAACAAGGAGTTGCACTGTTATTTGCTGTTCTGTATCTTTTCCCTTAGACGTAGATGAAATACATTAACATTGATGTACTCCCTCCTCCAAGGTTTGGGTCATGCCTTTTCCCTGGTGCTTGCTACCTCAAGCAGCTTCTCCCTTCTCCTAATAAGAGATGAGTACTGGAATATTTTTTGTGATATCTCATGCCTGCACCAACAGTGACTCCTTACTGTGCTTGAATGCAGGGATGCTGTGCCTTGGGGAAATGAATTATGCTACTGTTGCTAGCAAGGTATATAAAATACAGAACCCTTACAAAGAAATAACAGTATAACAAATCATGGACTTCATTCAGAGCAGGAAAATAGGATTGGAGGAAGGAAATAGTTAGAGTTAAATCATAAGTATTAGAATTAAGAAAACAAAAGAATAAATTCTAGTTTAGTATTTATCCAGAGGGGTAGTCATGTTAGTCTGTGTACAGCAAAAACAATGAGAGTCCTGTGGCACCTTATAGACTAACAGATTTCTTTCGGTATAAGCTTTCGTGGGCTCCAGCCCACTTTGTCAGATACATCTGACGGAGTGGGTTGGAGCCCACAAAAGTTTATACCCAAAGAAATCTGTTAGTCTATAAGGTACCACAGGATTCTCATTACTTTAGTATTACTTAATCTTTTCCATTTTGTCACACGAACACTGTAGCCTAGCCCTATATATGTAGTACGTACTGCCAATGTAATTAAATACCGAGCTCCTTCAATTACTGACCTGCCTCAAAATATACCATAGTATCCTGACTCCAGAAGAAATGGTGCATTCCTATTGTGCATATGTTGTATGTCAAATATCAGCAACCTGTACTGTTCCCAACCTACACTTTGTGCACCCCAGAATGCAGATGTAGGTGGGTGATCCTTCTACAAGAGTATATGTAGAATTTTGGTGTTGGGGTGGACAGGATCAGTGGACTATGGAAATCAACCAACAAACCCCCCATTCTTTCATGAGAACTATAATATGTAATCAATCATGTGACTAAATATATGATCATGGAATTTAAGACAGCATCAGAAGACTATGCATGAGACAGGCAAAGCTAAGGTGACATGTCTCATAACTTCTGACTGCTATGGTTTGCAATCTGAATAATGTAGGTAACATAATTTTTATATGGAATTTTGATATTATCACCTCACAAGGCCAGACTGAGATGGCCCTGAGTTGGTGTGCCAAGGGGAGACTACAAGAAATGCACAGGGAAAGGCCACTGTAGTAGCTCTGACATGCCCTGCTCAAGGTAGGTGCCCCCATGGACTACGTGCTCTCCAAAATGGTCAAGGAAATGGCATGGCTGTACCCACACCTTCATCTTTCCAATTACATAGAGCTCAGCCACAGGAGAAAGAACCAGCTGTGCTTTGAAAGTATCACCTTCCTGGTTTCTGGTTGCTTTGGAATAAAATCTTACAGAATGCTTTGAGGCTGACCATTTCCCATACATAAGACTATATCTTAATAGTAAAAACAGTCCCACAGTGCATTTGGCCCCAGGAATTCTCTGGCATATGGGTAAAACACCTTGTGGAATTAAAAATAGAAATAGAAATAAAAATAAAAATAAAAAGGTCAGCATAAAGGGGGAGAGAGAGCTTCAAGTCTTTACAGGGTATAAAAGTGAAGGGACCAAGCCAAAGCAGCAGCAGATCAGTATCTTGCTTTTTATGCAACTAGCTGCAATCCTGATATTTATTTTATTGTCATTTATTGAATTTTCCAATCGCATTAAAAAGAGAGTCACTTGAACATTATTTGGGAAAAACAAAAACCCCAAACCAGTCATACACTTACATTGGCTCAATATTCACAAAACTATTTTGCAAACTGTCCTTGAGCCACTCCCATCCCTCATTTAACTCACCCACTCAGTAAAAGTCTGTGCAACCAGATTGACATGTGGGTGGCGGAGGATAGGTGTAATTTGCTTGTTGAGCCAAGGAATTCATATTTGTCCTCTATCTTGATTTTTTTTTTGATAACCTGCACCCCCTTCTCCATTTAGCACAGGGCTCACAAGCAGGATTTAGGCAACATAATTGTTTAAGTGTTTCTTCCACGTTGCATGGAAACAAAATGGGGGGAGGTGCACAGAATTGTACATTGCAGTGAGTTCTATTTCTTGGGTTAAAATGGATTGCAGTACATTGTAAATGCAACTCCCTAATGTTTTGATAATGATTCATGAATCTATCTGACTGATCGCTCAGAGCAAAGTCTTTTGTGCAATAACGTAAATCAATAAAAAACAAATCTTAATTGTGTAGCAGATTTGAATACCAATACATCTGGGTGTTGCAAGATTTTTAAACCATGACTATTACTGTCTTAAATGAAATACCAAGAAACACGTAAATGTGCCCTAAACATCTTCTTGTAGACAGCTGAAGGAAAACTAGGTATCTCAGGTCTGATTCAGATCTCCTTTATACTGGTTTCAAAATGGTATAATTTGATTTACATAAATAACTTTACTCCTATTTTCACTGGTGTCAGAGAAGTCCTTCAAATCTAAGCAGGATAGTGATCATTGTAGATTATATATCAGACACTGACTAGAAGATATGATGTTATTTAAAATTCTGATACTCCTCACAGGAAACAATAATTTCAGTGTGATTCAACACTTCAGCCCCATGTGGAAACAATTATAAAATATAGAGGTTTAAAAATGCCTCTGTATTTTGCAGTCCTTGATATTAATCTCCAAATAAACTTTAGATTTATTAGCACCGTGCTGCTTCCCAGACAAATGAGTTAGGCGACAAAGAATGTAATCTTCTCTCCTTTAAACAACATTTAAAAATTTGTCAGTGTGCTTGTAATTTCCTGCTTCTGAATGTTGTTCTCCAAACATCACAGTATTTGGGACTGGACTTCTCCCATTAAATCTGAGATAGAAAATACTACATTGTATTAAGGATGTGATATGGATTGAGTGAATGTTTTTGTGGGAGTTCACTAGAGCAGTGGAGCTCTGCACTTTCCTCAGTGCCAGACGGTGATTCAAAAGCAAGAAACTGAGATCTTATTGCATCAAAAAATATTCAGAAAAATGCACCCCAGTAAATAAAAAAATTGATCTATTTCAATCCCTAGAGTGTGTTTGCACCTGTGAATAGATAGATAGATTCATGTGATAAATACAGAGCTAGACAAATCATATTAATAAAATAATAGAATTAATTTTGAAGATTTCTTTAAAGAAATATTGTTCCTTACATTTTACCATTTTATAGAGCCATCTGAATCATTCATATATTACATTTGAAGCCTGATCCAAAGTACATTAAATCAATGGAAAGATTTCCACTGTTTTCAGAGGGCTTTGGATCAGGTGCCTAAAGCATCTTGTGACATTTTTCAAATAAAATATTTGACAAATCACTATTTTTGTTATTCATCCAGCTCTAGGTACATTATAGAGTGATGAAATAAATTACACCATTGCCTTCCTACCGTGCTATGGAGAGACAGAGAAAGAGTGGGAGATGCAACATTAGAGAAAAGGATAGGAGACATGAGAGAAGAAAAATGAGGTAGAGGAGAGAGGGGAAGCACAGATGAAAAGTCCAGGAACTAATGAGAAAAGAGGCAAAAGGAAAAAGTGGAGATAAATGAAAATGTGAAAGAGGAGACAAGAAAAAAAATAAGATAATAGAGAAAGCAAAGCAAAGCAAAGGATAGACAAATATGATAGAGATTAGTAAACTATTTTTATTTAATTCTTGATTCTACTCCTCAGCCTGGACTTTAGGAGCAAGTCGCAAGAATAGGAAGTGACTGAGAATTTTTAGAAAAAAGCAATTCACAATTCTGCTCCACTTTTGATTTAGATATGAAGAGGGTGTTTGCAGCATTTCTTCATCTACAGTATGGTATAAACGCCGCTCAGGCTGATCTTAGAAGGCACTGATGCTTTGCATGATCATGCCTGGCTCTTCATACATATTCACCTAATCCCAAGAGCCATCAGTTACATGATGAAGCCCCATTTCGTTTTAACATTTCAACATATTTATAGTTTACAAAACTGTCACAGAAGATGAAGTAAACATGTTACCTGACCACTTTTGGAATGGTTTCCCCTTTTGGTTTTAATACATGGATATCAGTCCGTATAATACCAGTTAGTTATACTGAGTTATCTGAGACTTACAGTCATGAAATTTACAGGTTATTGTGATTTAGAGGAACGAGCTTTTCAAAGTACAATATGTGTCCAGTGTTTTAATACAAACTGCCAGCGGGATACGGCTGACTAAAATCAATACATCTTTACAAAAGCCTGCAGTTTCTGGATTATTTTTTACAGTGTTTATAGAATATCTTTGCTCTCGTTGTGTGTCCTTAGAACTGCCGCTATAAATGATGGAACTAATGTTTCTATAGAACACCTTACTACATTATAAAAGCTGAACACGAAACAAAGCTCAGTACAGAATTAGCTAATAAAGTGTCCTTGTGAAAAAGCAACCCAAAGAGCTTTACCATAAATACAGAAAGTGCAAGAAGCGCTCAATCGATAAAAATAAGCCTGAGTTAAAAAGACAAGATTTAAGATCAGATTTGAATGAATTTATTGACTCAGCATTTCCTCACCTTGCAGGACTGAATGCTAGATCTGGAGTGAACAAGAACTAAAAGCATGTGTTCCATCAACCTTTTGAAATAACCAGGAGGCTATCTTCCGATAATCTCAAACATCAACTAAGCTCACACAAAGACAGCAGCTCTGATAAACACACTGATCCCAATTTGTGCATTGCCTTCCAAGTCACCAAAGCAATTTTAAAATCAATTTTATGTTTAACAGGGAGCCAGTGTAATTCTCGAAGGACTCAAGTAACATACCGAAGTCCACTTTGTGAGCATTAACATTTTAGCAGCAGCTTTTTGCACAAGCTTAAGCCTATAAAGAATTTTCTGGGAAGGCCATAAAACAAGATTTTACAATCACCGAAGCTGAGGGTGCTGAAAAAAGGAAGCAGCAGCAGCTGTAAAAAGCATGAGCTGCAGAGTGAATTCAGTGGTGTCTGAATCTGAGCAATAATCTGTAGATTATAAAAGGATGTGATATCTACAGATGTTCACAATGCAAGGCAGAATCCAAAATATTTCCTCCATTGTTAGCATATGTTTTGGTCAAAGGAAGGCTGAATTAAGTAATATTTCAATGACAAATAACAAGTGTGAAGACATTTCTTAAATCACTAGGACAGGCATATCAATAACATTTCTATGTTAGCAATACATTACAGTGACCAGTCCTGGGAGTCTGCCCTGTGCTAGGATTGAGCCATTAGTTTTTAAAAGGGTTTGAGCCATTCTTAAATAACCTTCATTATTTAGGATGGCACCGCTGAGTCTGCTTCCGACTGAGCAGTAGGAACAGAGAAATAAAGTAGAGTGTCATCTACAACCGTGATAGTTTAACACAAATTGATTGAAAGCAGAAATAACAGGAAGCTAAGGAAGCTATGATGAGAAATGAAGGAGTTGGATAGACAGAGATGGAAATAAAGAGAAGAACAAATACCTGTTTGATGAGCACACAGGAATAAAATGGAATATTTTCTTTTTTTCATTTTAACCCGGGTAGGATAATGCTTTACATTTTTAACAATAGAGGGATCCTGAATAATAACAGCACATATGAGGTTTGTGTTCATGTCACACCAGGGCCAGATTAAGACATGTGGAGACCCTATATGGTGTCAAGATTCAGAGGCCCCATGCCATAAAAAAGAGAGAAAAAAGTGTATTACATTGTAACAGAAATGGTAATGAAAAAATAAAAGATAAATCATTATATTTTCTTATATAAATAGGCAAAGATGCAAAGAAAAACAACTAAAGAAAACACATGTTGCTAAAAGCCTTATTTGCATGATCAGTTTCAGTTATAATAAATCCTTTTAGTTACCTCCAACATATTTAGAAGGCCCTCACAATGTGAGGCCCTAAGCCATGGCTGACTTGGCGTGTGCCTAAATCTGGCACTGTGTGGCATCATAAGCTATTTGATTTTTGCTTTTATGGCTTGTCATAATATCACATGTCCATCCTATCAGCAAACAGCAACAAATTACTTATGTACCTATAGCATTTTATTTCACAATTAACTTGTATGTGTAGAATGACAGCAGTACGCTTGATGCTATACATAACTGAAGGGCCTTTTAAGTGTTTCCCTCATAGTCACCTATTTTCAAGAATTTTTAAACTGAGCTACGAAACATTTTCTGCAGGCTAAAATTTTGTATACAGGATTTTAGCCCCAGTCTGATTCTATTTAATCTAACTGGAAAAAATAGTTTGGCTTTTAAAAATTAGCCTGTATAAAGGGGTTTTGTCTCCCCCCCCCATATTTTATCAGTTTGGATTGCTTTTATTATGATCTACATGCATAATAAAATAAAAAATAAAATAATTAAAATGGATTATTAAGTTATAAATAGATGGACAAATAGTAGATATTTTTACTCTTCCATGACAGAATTAAATGTAAATAAATATGTAAAATTATCAGAAATATTTGCTGGGCTCCATCACGTTACACTGGTGTATATTTTAGTCTCATTATATTGAAATTAGGATTCACTGAAAAGTACTGTGAGAGTGATTTTCTTTTCACTTATCCTGGTGTAAATCAGTAGTACCCCCATTGAAGTCAATAGAACAGTTAGGCACTTTCTGTCTGGCTTTCAAAGCACAGCAGTATCCAAAAGATGCAACATTAGGGTTTTGGGGAGCTACATGGATCGGATCAGCCTAGCATCTGAGTAAACTGCACAGACACATAAACTACATTGACTACTTTTTACTGGTGCTTTGGGACTATCAGCCCCTCAATGCATATTGTGATTGGCTCAGACAAATTCAAGGCTTTAGTCCTATGCATCCTAACCAGCTGCTATGGGCTCCAGGGGTCCAGAGACGTCATGCCTCTCTCTCTCTCTCTCTCTCTCTCACACACACACACACACACACACACACACACACACCCATCATTCCCAGTTTGCGAGTCCATTAGACTCTGGCAACAATAAGCTGCAGCAGTGATTATATTCCCTTGCTTCTCTAGTGCCTTTCTCTACTCCCAGCTTGTTAACTTTTATTTTGATTCTATTTCCTTGCTTGATGCCTGGTTTGCACACTCTAGCAGCCTTTATATATTGCACATGAAAGACAGGCATGAACACAAAGGCTGCTAGGTCTTGCAGGCATAAGGAGAGCCAGTGCATCTGCTCTATGAAACAGAAGAAGCCACCTGCAGCCCAAAGAGTACTGGTTTTGCTCCAGTGGTGTCAGTGATGAATACTGTACTGCCCATGTCAATTAATTCAGTTCACATCAGAAGGCCAAGCAGTTCCTGGTCACAGGTGAAAAGAGAGCAGGATGTGGCCTCATATGTCTTACTTCATATGGGGTTATACAAAATTTAAGATCACCCCGTTGAAAGCTTCATCAAAGGTATACCTGAAATAGGAGTTCCAAAGGGACAGCTGTGTTAGTCTAGTTCAGCAAAAGAAGTGAGGAGTGCTGTGGCACTTAAAGACTAACAATTTTTTTTTATCACATGAGCTTTGTCAGACACTAAGTGCTATTTTCTCCCACAAAAGCTCATGTGATAAATAAATTTGTTAATCATTAAGTGCCACCGGACTTCTTGCTTCTTTTGCTGAAATAGGAGGTATCAGACAGAGAACTGGTGACATCTAGTTGGCATAGCTCCCAGGTCAAGGGAATGCAAGAGAGTCTGTGTAGAAACTCCTTCCTTCTTCCAGAATGCCACAGCCCAAAAAGTAGCTAAGGGAGGCCTTGCCTAACCAGGGTGTGAGCTGCAGTCCCCGCTAACATGTTGTGCTGTAACTGTCCCACATAGCTTGAACCAAAACTAGTTCACCTTACTGTAGTTCTGTTTGAAATGGGAACATGTTAATGGACAGGAACCAGGCACCTGTGCTAGCAGCCTCCACATGAGGCAATGAACCCTTTGGTTCACTCTGCAATTCACACCTCCTTAGGCCTCACTGCAGGACTGTGTAAATAAGCCAAGACTGCTTTCATAAAAGTCAGTTACAAAGAGTTTCTTTTCTGGGCAGGAAATTGATTCCTTGTTCTGAGAAGGCTGCCAAAGAGGCTCTAACTGATTTGGTAAGCCAGCCTGACTACATTAATATCAGTGGATGTTTCTATCAACCTGCTCCCCTTAAGCTAGCATAAAAGCTAAATACTTCTACTGTTGATTAAATACTGAACCTAGTGTTGCCACCTCTGAGGTGCAAAAGACGGGTACATCTGCCCTCTGTTGTGCAAAAAATTAGGACAGTATCTGCCCCCAACCTGCTGCAACCAGGACACTGTTTCCTCATCCGACTCCCATCCTCCACAGGCTTCTGTTCTTCTTTCTGCCAGCAGAGGCATCTGCAGGGGTGTCACTGACAAAACACCAGATTTTTATTGTCCTTGGAGACTTAGAGATTTTCCAAGACAAATACTTTTAAAAAAATGGGAAAACCTGAGAATATACAGGACAGGCGGCAACCCCAAAAGTCATGACAAAGTCATCAACGTAACATTTTTGTGCCATGTGATTTGTTTGGTTGTAGGTAGCAGCTCTACCGCCTAAAGAGGTGATTCCAGTTCAAGAGAGAGAGTCTGAGCAAAAGAGAATCTTCATTAGTGATTTGATTGACATCTTAGCAATGCATTACAGCTGATGATAAAACATCCCCCCACAAACTAACTGCTTACGCATTCAGCTAAACGGAATTTACAACAGTCTCTGTGATAACATCATCTGGGGGCTCTCAGGAATGTTATCAGTGCAAAGGGGTGGCGGCGTACATCAATTAGTACTAAAAACTAGGCAAACAAATTAAAGAGGTGTGATGTTTTATTATAATAGAGTGTGACAGTTCTAGGAACTAATGTAACAGTGCCCATGTCCCACCCAGTTAGTTTTCATGTCTAAAGGTGAGGATACATGAACCAGGGCCTCCAAGGCGAAGTGTCAAGGAAATGCCGAGCCAGTGTGATAACAAATAACTATGAAGAAGACGGAGACAGTGGGAGAAGGGGTAAGGAGAGATGGGAAGGCTAGAGGAAGATACTGTCTAAATAGATAATTCATTTACTTTAATCTAGCCCTTGTTTTATACTTTAGAGCACTGGGGCACAGAATGGCATCCAGGGGAAGAGCCCTTTAACAGAGACCACTGGAGCACTTAAAAGCTCTTCAGGACAGAGTGATAGCTTTCTGTCTCTAAAGTGGAAAGTAAGGATCAAGGTAACAATAATCATGTTCATGGCTGTTTGACACTCTCTGAAGATGTCAGGTCTGACACTCTATATTGTCTCAAGAATTAGAACCAAAAAGGCTTGACAGTCTGCAAACCCTAGAGAATACCCCCTCACCCCCCCCCAGTTCAAGCCACAATAGAGGCTTCATAAATAAATCAGTGACTCATGACTAGCGAATGGGCATAGAAATATTTAAACCATCAAGGTGTTTTCTGTCCTGGGATGCCACACACATAAATCCTGAAACACAAAAGGATCAAAACAAATGTCATTAGAAAAAATCATGTTTTGAACCATTTATTTTAATCCAAAACCATTAAATTATCAGAATATGTGACCAAGAATGCATTCACTGTAATGTTCTCTGAATTGCCATGCCAAGATTCAAGTTTGTTTCCTAAAACAGAAAACCAGTTATTCCCCAGCTGTTCTGGTCCCATTGCACAGCTTAGATCAGTGGTTTTCAATCTTTTCTCATCTGCCAACCTCTAAAAAATTTCTAATGGCACAGAATGGAGTAGCAATCTCAGACAGAATCTGTGGACCCCCAGAGGTTCATGGACCACAGGTTGAAAACTACTATTCTATAGTAGTGACAGCTTTTCACAGACCTCTAAGACACAGTCTGTGGCTCCTCAGGGTCTGCGGACCACAAGTTGAAAACCACAGGATAAGAGAGCACAGTACAGTCAGAATCTGGCTGCAGTGGTTCTGCTAAGAATTCCATTAGAGTGGGTAGGGGTTTCAGCTGATGTAAAACTGGATCCTAAGCCAGTCATCTCTTCAGGTCTGGTATAAGAGCATGTCAGGGGACAGAAAGGGGACTTGTTGGGAAAGGAGTGCAGCTGTGCTCTACTATTTCTCTGCTGATATGTGATCTCTTAGGACCCAGTAGCCATCTGGTGTAAATTAAAGCATCCTCTAGGCTGCTCAAATGTATGTTAGTGCTGGGACGACAACCAACTATGGCATGAGAATAATAACTGGCTCCCAGATGGCCACCACACACTTTTCCCTTGTGCCAAAACAATTTCAGTGCAGGAGATAATCTGGCCTAGAGTCTCTTTTCCAGGTCCATCAGGAGCTGAGAGTGCTGAGCTAGTCATATAGGACCATTTGCCTCTCTAATTAAAACAAAGACTCAGTGGTTCAAATTCTACTAAGTGTCATGCACACAGCTCCCACTGTTCTTTGGTCAATCTGAGGGAAGAAGTTGATCCACAGATCTTTCCTTTCAAAACACACTGAAGATCTGGCTATAGAGTCATTTCTCCACTCTAAGGCCTGGTTTACACTGCTGGTCAAATTTAGGAGCAGCTGACAGGAGTTATGCAAATTATTCAAAGTAGTTTGCATAACTCCTGTTGACTTTGTAACTTCCATTGTACGCATTGCCTTCATGATGCTTAGCCTATGGGAAATGCATTTGTGTTGATGCAGCACTATGCCACCTGAGGAGGTGATCTTACTAGATCAACTTCTGGATTGACTGAGTATGTCTTTACTGCTGCTCAGCTGAACCAGATAATCAATCTGACAGTGGCGAATTTGCCACCATCAATGTAGACATAGCTAAAGAGAACTGCAGGACTGGGACTCTCTCCTTGGATAATATTTTGCTCATTCCCTTCTCAAAGCTATGCCTCTCACTAGTGATGAGGTTGCCTTAGACTTATTAAGATAAAATTCATATCCTCAGTACATTGTAGTTATAAGAGTCCATGCATAGAAAGATTTACATAAGCAAAAGGACACAACAGGGTGTGTGCATTCACCAGTACAAACACACGCTGGATGTGCTGATGCACAAATCATGGATCAAAACACCCAAAGTGAGCATGCATTGGCTGATGAAAACTTGTTTGTGAATGTGTAAGTGAATTCTTCTCAAGATCATAATTTTTCCTACACACCCCAACAGGGAGCCTAAGATGTCCCATGGCTCATGGGAGGGGGAGGGGGAGGGGGACGACAGGAACAGCAGATTATTTGCAGCTCCTGTGCAAGTGAATGAGGAGTGGGTAGTCTCAGGCATGGAGTAGGTGTGGCCTTCACTTCACCTACACTCAGCACCCCAGCCTGTGAAAGTCAGTTGGCAGTGAGGCGAAGTGATCTGATTATGGTTCTAGAGCAAGTGGGGGAACCATGAAATGAATTGTCACAATTCAGTCCCTCATCTGTAGTAGGGGCACCACAGCTACATGCTACCCCTTTACTAAGAGCAGATTGTCAGAACACATTCCAGCCCAGAATGATGTATTCATCAAAATAAATAAACCTGCCACATCTCAGTCCTCAGATCTGGCAAAATGATGTAGCTCTGTTGGCAACAGTGACTGTATGCCCAATATTTTACCCCAGCTGAGGATCTGGCCCCCTAAATTTAGAAATATTAATCTGGCTAAAAGCGGTTCCAAAACAAACAAATATATACAATACCACAGTACAACAACAACAACAACAACAACAAAAAGAGAGAGAGAGAGAGAGAGAGAGAGAGAAGAGCTAGCTAAATAAGTAACAAAGATAAAAATACTGAGGAGAGGTTCCATTGTCTGCATCTATTGCTGAGAATTTTTAGAAAGAAGAGACATGAGAAAAAAACCTTCCTTCTGTCTAGGGTGCCTATATACCCACATTAAAATCCCATTCTGTCCATCTCTTCCCTTTGTCTCTTTTCTTACACTCTTTTCTTTATTTTGTTGCTATTTTCCTTCCACCATGGCAATGCAATGAGCTCAGGAGCAGGTTTCAGAAGGAAAGCCTTCACATGTCCCACTCCCCTCAGCTGAGCTGCTGCTTCTTTGAAGCCTGCTGAGCCTACTGCTGCCAAGGGGCAGGTGGGGTGGGGCAATGAAAGCAGAAGGAGATAGTGCTGGATGGAAGGAAGAAAGTGAGAGATAGGAGGGGTAGAGAATAAAAGAGGAGCAGGGAAAGGAGAAAAGAAGGAAATATAGGATGAAATTATTCCAACAAAATTAGGGTCCAACCATCAGTCATCTACTGGACACAGTGCTCAAAAGCCTTATCGAAACCCTGATGTCGTCTCTCCTTTGATTTCTGATGGCTTTGGATCAGACCCTGAAGCACTACCCCAGCTGTGAGTGCTTTCAGGAGGACTGAGCCTTTAGGCATTTACTGGTCATGTTCCTCTGGAGCTTTGTGATTTACAACACCTATATTATCACTCAGACAAAATCACGTTCCTGCCAGCTTCCAAGAACTTAATCCAAACAAGAATCAATATATTTTCATTTTCTGGAAACCTATAAATACAAATCCCTTTGTCCCTTTTTCTTGCTACTGGAATCCCTTTATTACTCTATTTAGCTGGGTCATTTTTTTAAAAGAAGAACAAAAATAAATTTATCTGTAAGATTATCACAAGTGGATAGCAGTGCACAACTGTCATATTTCACTAGGACAATTGGTTCACTTCCAGTGTGTATTTACCAATAACTTTCCTATGAATAATGTTAATTAGTGATGAATGATGTTTTAATTTTATTTAGTAATGCACAATATATTTTCTTTTAAAGAACCAAAACCTCTTAATTCAAACATCAATTTTTTTTTCAGATGGGGATGTGCAGAGTCAGAGGCATTCTGCGAGCTATGGTTAAAGCTTGACGTCTCTGAAAGGACTGGAAATCAAAAGCACAGTAACTTCGGGTTTTGTGCTTTAGAAAATTAGCACATTCTTGCATTACTTAGCAGGCAAAACATTGAACTGTGCTTGATTGATAACAGGCATTGCTAGAGTTCTAGTATAGTCTACAGCAGCTCACAGTAAGTGTTACTGTAGGCTATAGAACTAGGAATCTAAAATGTTGAAGGACAGTAATAATTCATGCAACTTGGGACATATAAAACCAACAGTATGTCAATAGCTATAGTATGTGCTGCAGAAAACATGGAGGATTTAGATGCTTCAGGAGCTTGTGTTTTACTTTATACCTTCTTGGTGAAATACGTACTGTTCTGAGTCACTAAAAACATTTATTTTTCAGTTGCATATTGCTACTTCTCCATTAAGATTCTAAAAAAGATGCAGCTCACAACTGGCCTGGGAGAATCAGAGATTCAAAAGGCAAAATATATGTATTTATTGAAGAAAATCACATAAAACATTTATAAGCTAGCAGATGCATAGGATCAGACTGGCCAACACTCCCTGAAAATATTTGGGAGCATATCAGCATTTGGAATATTTCAGCATTCGGTATAGTTATTGTGGTAAAGTATATGGTTTTCCCCTTGACTTGAATGTGAATGAGACCTTATTACATAGGTTACCCCTGAGATATCATGCACCTTCTTCAAACAAAACTCATTAAACCCACCTTTTGTTTTGTTTGAAAAGGAAAGAATGTTTTGCAGCAAGTAAGCAAATCATCCATGTTTATTCCTTTGTAATGGAATAAATTCTACATAATTAGTATTTCTCCTGTTGTTAAAAAGATAAAACAGCAGGCAAACAGTTACCTTTGACTGAAAGAAGAGTGAGTCTATCTGATATATTTTCCCCTCTGTGTCTCCACTTTATTGCTACTTTGGGAACCAAGATGTGACTATTGCTACTTTACTGAATGAAGCTCCCAGAAAAATTCTTCAGATGAATGTTTAATGAGGGGAAAAAAAAAAGATTTTCAAACAGGTCCATTCTTATGCATGCAGCTACCTGTTCTAAAACACCTCATCAATATGTTAGCCACCCTCAATTTCTCTAAATTGGTTGACAGTAAAATCTGATTGGAAATGTGGATGAATCACGTAACAGTCATGATTTTTAAAATATGAACATGGCCCTTAAAATATAGGTTGTATTTCTTTTAAAAAATGTAAAATGCTAACCAAAAAAGGAAAGACATCACAAAGAAATCCACCATACATTATTTAAATCTTCCCCCATGAGACACTGAGAACTAGAATGCATACTGAATCCTCTGTTCTTCAACATGAAACCGATCCTTCAGTTGCAGGATATAAGGTCTTGACTCCCAACTATGTACTCTGGGATTTTTTTAAGGGTGCATATTCAAATAATAATTAGAATTGCTTAAATATCTTTTCTATTTTTTACAAGACCATGAAGTGACCTTTATGTGTAAGATACAGCACCTACTAAACTAGATATTTCAGTATCTATTGCAGTAAGAGTGAGACAAAGGTGATAAAAAGAACAAAAAATTAAGCCTGCTGACTCTGAGACATATTAAAAGAAATCTCGCATTTTTGAACAGAATGTCTTTGCTCATTTGGTCTTTCAGCTCCATTTAGGGAGAATACATTTTACAGTTTTCCCATTGATATTCAGCAAATCTACAGCTTTCACTGCTGCTGGTCCTGCTTATCTTTGAATTAAAAATGTCTATAGTATTTACACAGTGCTGAAAAATTACTATTTCAATTTATTGTATTTTCATTGTCTCTCTCCTTGTGACTGGTAGAGCTTGCCTGCAACTGAGAGGGCACTTTGATGCCATGATTTATTGTATTGCACAGCGGAGCCTACTGTTTTCCTTTCTAGTCAGAGATGGCATATTGGGTGAAAAATAAAGCTTTTTTGCCTGTCTTTAATGATCACTATCTCATATGCTTTGTATTTATTACAGCTGGTCGGATGCTGAAAAACAGCATTCATAAACATCTATTTGAATTCCAAACTGTTGTTCATTTCCACTATGGTTTTGTCCCTTTGTTCTTCCTTATTCACAAATATTCACATGAACATTTGTGAATAAGTCACATGAGTGACTGTTCTTTGTAGAGATATTGGCATTCAAAAGTGAACAAGGGGATACCAGCTCAATCAACAGTAATCATTGTGCTGTTCACTCTGATTTAATCATCATTCCCTGACTTAAAAAAGTTTGCCACCCAGTCAGGCATCAGAAGCAAATCATGTGATTTAGGAGACCACTTGCCCATGGTGAATAGCAAATAGTAGATTGAGGACCTCCCCTGCCAGGAAAAGAGGATTCAGGAAGCAGAACAGAGTCTAGACCTTTATGTGAATGCCCTATCCCTGTGTTTTTGCCCTGAACTACAAGATTTCACAATAGAGCTTGGGATATTTGTGAGGCTGGATACTAAGCTTCCTTTATCTATTCCACAGGAAGGCAAATCTTACTTCATGACTTAGTCTCCATTGCTTGGAAACTTCATGAATACACATGTCCAGAATTTTAATCATACTAACTAGCCTTTTTTTTTTTAAATCTGCAGATCCTAAAGTCCTTTTCAAAGGTGGGCATTTTAATCCCCATTTCATTATTAGAAAAAACAGAAGCACTCAGAGGTTAAATGACTTACCCACTGTTGAAACAAGAAGTCAGCTGTAAAGCAAGGGATAGAATTGAGGTCTCCTGACTTTCAGGCAAATGCTGCATTGACTAGGCCACTCTGCCTCTGATTTAAGAGTTCCTGTAACTTCTCCACAGGTTTTCCTATAGAGGGCTTGCTGTGGTCTCCAGTGACATTGTTCCCATCGAAAAACTGTTCCTTCATTACTTTTCTTGGCATATTGCTGTGAACAGTGGAGAAAGGTACAATGTATTATTCATCTCTCCAACTCATAAAATCAATATCCATCAAAATACAAATACAATTCAAATCAAAGGGCACTTATTGAGTGCATATCCTCATAATTAGATATGATTTCTCAACAATTTCTTAAATTATTTATCCAAGAAATGGATACCAGGCACTTTATAGGTCCCAGAGTGAATATTGTAAGCCTCAGGTCATGATGCAGCAAAAGTGGAAAGCTATGAACTGCAACATGATTTGTAATCTTGATGAACTAATGTAACATCAATTCACATCAATCAGTGAAAAAATTCTGTGTCATTATGCCTTCTAATTAGATATGCTGAAAGCCAAAAACCTCATGAAATGGATGGGTATCAATGAAGGATACAGATTGTGCTGCTAGAAATCAGTTAAAAACATCATACTCACGTCTGTTAGAAGTTAGTAAACCACCAACACCAGAAATGAGGTTTATGTCATGTGGAGACATTCACCATGAGAGTAGCTTACACTTCAGTGGCTGTGGGCTCTATAATCAATTCTATTACAATTTTTTAAGTCTCATTTCTTATGGTGTTTTTTCTTAGCCATCTGCTCAGCCTCCAAACTGTTATCCCTCCAAATCTCATTTATTTATATTTGGCCTTTTAAAAAAAAATTCTAGGCAGAAAAACCAAAGAAGTTTGTGGTTTTGAAGACTTTTCATGGTGAGCTTGCCTATAAAATAAAATATTTAAAACCATCAGCCTATAATGTAGAGTTATGTCTTTCAATATTTAATTACAAAGATGTATTATATGCAGTTTTCTTGAAAATATAATATTCAATATTAACTTAAAAATGCTAACATTTGCCACAATGGACCTTAGCAATGTATCATGCCAACAATCCATGAGTTAAGGATGCCTGCTGCTTGTATATTGATATGATACAAAGACATCAGTTTCTCTAACACCAAGGATCAGCAGTTCAAAAGAGGAGTCTCAAATATTGTTTCATGTATAATTTTTCCATTTTTATAAACTTTCCAACTTTTAAAAAATGCCTTACTTGAAATTTGAAAATGTCATGATTTTATCTTTTTTCATGTTTTTCATCAGCTGATAACAATTGCAAGTTGAATTTGATTCTGGGCTTATAAAACCTGATACAGTCATTTTAGACCAAGTAAAAGTAGACACTGAAATACTGGTCCATATCACTAAATACTAGGTTCCTAAAAGATCTCTGAAGTTTTAGCCCTACTCCTATGGTTCCTAGATACAAATTTCTAAAATAAATTTTCATAGGTTTGTTCCTGCATCCATTCCACACGCACAACTCAATAACAATTTTCTATGGAGCAGCTATAACATCAAACCCAATTTTCTGTAAGAGATTGACTTAACCCGATTAGAAATTCAAAGCTAAAGGTTTCTCAGACGGCCCATCTTCAAAGCATCTGAGGAAGTGGGATCTTCTCCCACGAAAGCTCATGCAAAAAATAAATCTGTTAGTCTTAAAGTGCCACACAACTGCTTGTTGTTTTTTTACTGGACTAGACTAACATGGCTATCCCTTTGGAAATTTACAGTCTAAACCCAACTACATCAAAGAACACTTCATCTACATTGCCCTGCCGTGTAGCGCTGGAACTCCTCCAACTGGATGCGACAGGCACAAATAAAGATTTGTAGTTCATATCACTGTAGTCCTGTCTGAAGAAAACTACATTAATGCCAACTAGGAACCTTTTAGTTCACTCCGCATTGTGCACACTGGGGAGTTACACCCAGCACATTGGTTTACATGGCCATTCACACCACCATAGTCCGAAATGTGGGGCAGTGTAGACCAGCCTAAGGATACCTCTCTTCAATGAGCCAACTATAATTCCTTCTATTTATTCTTCATCTCCATTTTGTTTTAAATCAAGCATGAATAGCTTTAAAGGAAAATAAAACACTATGACCATGTTTTGTTATACTTCTGTATTATTATTCAGCCTGATTTTTAAAAGCTTTTAAAGGATGTATGATAATATATTACTTAGTGCACAGACAGCTTAAATAAACATTTTGGACCAATTTTTTTAAATGGATGGGGGCTACGTGTATAAATAAATGTGTGCAAATGTGCTACTGCATTTGTGAGATCAAATTATGTAGGTAAAGTACATGATCAGACATATGCTCAAGCACTTGATTTATACACACAAGAGTGTTAATTGCATTGATTAATGCATATATATTGTTGCAGTAATATTTTGGTAGATATAGATGGACCTCCACCCTTTGACAATTTAGCCCTTGATGCAGCATTCTTGCAAGCTTCTGGCCTACCCACAGCAGCTTTACCATTTACCACAGAATTGTATAAATGCATTGTGTCAGAATGTCCCTTAGAGGTAAGAATGAGATTGTTTGTAATAACAGCTAATAACATCTTTGCATCCAAACACTACTTAACTGCTTAAATCATAGTTCATGTAACAGATCTAAACCAAAAATACTTGTTTATAGCTGCAGGTTGGACTCAGAAGTTAAAAGTGAGTGCTTTATGTCTAATGTTGTTTAGCATAATGTTTGCACATCAAGAATATAGTTTGGAGGTGATCAGACAGTGAAGATCCAGATCAAATGCCTTCTACTCATATATGACCCTGAAAGAAAATGGCTTTCCCTCCACACAGTACAGAAATGTACCTTTTTTACAGGTTTTCTTTCTACAAGCAAAAGTTTATGCAGTCTGCAGATACTGGCATTGGCTCAACAAATTTCAAAAGGAGGACTTGTAAACAAAAAGAGATCGGGTTCGCTGACTACACTTCTAATACAAATTCTTTTGCCTCGTAATATTTATGAATCAGGGAAATGTTTTGCAAAAAAAGATTCTGCACCTCAGTAAGGCAGAGGGTTTTAATGACACTGCATAGGTCCCATTACTGTGGTAACGCATGATCTTCAATGTCTACATCCTGTAATATGGAAAATTACTTTTATCCTAATTGTTTAGCAGGACCGACTCAAGGGGTTGTGGCGCTCTGAGCCAACCTTTGCTTTGGCACAACCCAATTCCCCAGGATGAGGAACAGCTGGCTCAGAGGTAAAGCAGGTCAGGCCAGAGGCCGGACTCCACTCGCTTGCCCCTCCCCTGGGGAGGCTGTTCCTCCCTAGGGGTGAGGAGGGCCAGCCCAGAGGCAGGGCGAGAGAGTGGAGTCCAACCCACAGGTTTACATGCTTCACCCCCAAGGGCAGAGTGGAGTCTGACCCACCGGCTGGCCTGCTCCACTCCCACGGGCAGAGTGGCTGACTCAGTGGGGGGAGGAGGAACCATGGGGTCTGGCTTCCTGCCACCCCCTATGCTTTGGTGCCCTGAGCCAGTGCCACAGTGGCTCATCCCTAGAGCTGGCCCTGTTGTTCAGGCAAAGAGCTAAATGATTGCCTGGAGGATTAATCCACATCTGCCAATTCTCAGGCTAGCACTCTCACTACTTGACCACCTCTGCTAAATCAATCACTATTAAAGTCTGGAAACAAACATTAGCAGTCAGGGACATCATACCAGTTATCTCCACGGGATATGTTCTCTGAGATCCCATGTTTGTGAAAGGGGTAATCCAGGCCCTGTATGTCCCTTTTGATAGTGCAAGAAATGTTCTTCAAGGCAGCACTCCAAAATCATCCAGCCACTTACCTTTCAGCTGAACACCTAGGTCTCTAAGAAACTAAAAGAAAATAACTGTACATCAACATGACTGTACATCAACACTCAAAATGAGAGGCCAGAGCAAAACAGTGGGCAGTAAAACACTTTTATACACCATGCACAAATTATGACAAACCATTTTATCATTATGACATTTTTTGTGCTGCATTTAAAGTATGTGGCATTGATACCAGTGAAGAGAAAAGAACACATCACACCTGGCGTGCAATTGTTCCATGCCCTCTTGTTATCTTTGCCAGTACACAGCTCACTGTTGGCACATAAAATTCCAGCTTAAATAGCACAAACAGTTATCAGATGGGTCAACACGTTTTCAGTCAATAATTTGCATGTCACATGCTCTAGAATGATCTAAGCCCATATCATATTTTTAGCAAGGAAAAAAGGTGTGATGTGTCATTGTCTTGCTTGGCTACAGATGTGTCATTGTCTTACTTGGCTATTGATATGTCATTGTTAGGCCTCATAATCCTAGGAAATGTGAATCCTGTAATCCTAAGAAATGCACTACAGCAGGACTAGGGGCAGCTGGGAAATATCCAGCCTTCCAGATCTCACTTTAAAGAAATTCATGTATATGAACATTTGTTTTCAGGTGTGGAGAATCACTTTTCTACATGTGTGTCTGTTAATGATTGATGTTCAGAGGCATTCGGCATAACTCGAAACAATGGTGTGGCTCAGTTGATTATATAATTTTATTTGCAACATTGACTGTCTAAAGCAGGGGTGGGCAAACTTTTTGATTTAAGGGTCACCTTTGAGTCTAGGAGAGCTGGAGAGGGGGCCTGCCATGCTCTACACAGGCAACCACTGTGCCCAAGTTGGGGGGAGGAGGAGGTGGAGGGAATGGGGGAGTGGTCTCTGTGCTCCAGCCAGGGAACCACTGGGCCTCTATGGTGGGAGGGGTTGGGGCCAGGAATGCAGAGCAGCCACTGGGCTCTGGCCAGGACCAGCTAGAGGGCTGGATGAAAGGCTCCTGCAGGCTGTATCTGGCCTGTGGGCCATAGCTTGCCCACCTCTGGTTTAAAGGATGTGTTTACTGTGAAGTTCATTCTCCTGTGTGTTCATGAGGAAGCTAGTAAAGGATTTGTACACCGTTACATGAATGTTCCTGTTATATGTTTTATCTGATGCGTATGGAGTGAAACGTGTTCCCATGCCACTGTGTATGATTACTGTGTTATTTTGCTCATGAGAGGTAGAGTATGCTCTGCCCTAATCTTGCAATTTCTACTTTTGTTCTAATAAAGCTGACTGATTACATTGTTACTGTGTGCGCTGTTTTCTAGTACTGGACAAGCTGCCAGTGTCAATTAACTGCATTTGATAATAATAACAACACCTAGCTCATACATTGCACTTTTCATCGCTAGATCTCAATGCGCCTTACAAACGAGGTCAATATCTTTATCCTAGTTTTACAGATGACAATTTCATATTCTCTCAGGAAACAAAATAATTGCTTTGTTGTTATGGAGGAGATAATTTCAACATTTGCAATATAATATAAGTCTGTTCTTGGATTCAAACAGTCTTAAAACTACAAAAACATTTAGTTGAAGTGACACAGAGGAGAAATAATCTTGAAGTCCAGTGACGCTGTGTATCAGAAGAGGAAGGAAAAACCATCAGCAGAATGATTTCTGAATACATCAGTGCAGCCTGTCTATTATTCTCTTTGTAGCTGAGACATGTATCTCATAGAGGCAAATGGTGTTGGTTTGTGCAGGACCTAGAGTGTTAGACAAAGAGAAGCTCAGCCAAAGAGCCATCTCAAAAGGAGGTTGGAATTCCTGACATTATATCTGTTAAGAGTATTTTAGCTGGAATACAGTTGTATCTTCTCACAGCATTTTCAAAAGGCAAAATTGATCACCCTTTACAATTGTGACATTGGACATGTTTTGACAGCAAAAAGCCCAATTCACTAAAGCTGTCTGTTACCATGTACCTCTAAAATTGTTCTTGTCAGTGGGCAGAGGTGATTTCCCATGTGTCTGTAGAACAGGTGAGCTCTTCAGCTGGTGTAAATGTATATAGGTAGTTCTCTTGGCCTCAGAGGAGCTTTCACACCAAAGGATCTGACCTAGAGTTTACCTTGGGAGAATAACAAATGTAATACAGTTTTGGAGATTAAAGTCTCTTTATGAAGGTAAGCCTTGCAAAGACTAACAGACTTAGAAGCCATGTGTGTTGGATCATGGCCCTCTTAACCTGATTCACAAGGTTATTTGACATGCCTTGCTTCTTATCTCACCCCCCAAAGCAATGTTCTCCGGCATTGTGCATGTCATATTTATTGCCTGTATCCCAAACACATTCAGTATTCTATTCTTTGTTTTAGACAGCTTCATTTCCTGCTTTTTTTGTTTCATTTTTAGAATTTGCCAAGGCATGTCCCTATAATAATTCCATCCACTGTCCCCATTTGTGTTTTATCACCCCATGTTAGCATCTCCACATCACCCACTGTAAAGCCAGCTCTCCTTTGTTCTCTCCTGACTGTCATGCTTTTACATGCTAATATCCCTATCACCCCGAAGCTTCTCTGTGCTGTGCTGGGATTGTTTCAGCCTCTGGCTTGCTGATGTTCAGAGAGCAGAAAAGTGGTTGAAAGCCACTCCCCTCTCCAGCTACCCCCAAATGAGGACTGAGCCCTTAGATCAATTTTATAAACCACTCGCTCAACTTTCATTTTCTCCGCATCAAAAAAATGAATTAACAATGAATCTAGCACAGTGGCATGGGAAGGTATATAATACACCCCCCTGGAGTCAGTTAAGCCTTTTGTGCCCCTCTCAATTGATTCATCCAGGTAGGTGATATTATTGTAGTCCCCACACATCTGTCCCTACCAGAGATGTGGCAGCTTTAATTTCCACCAGGCTTCCCCAAATGTTTAATCAGTGGGAGTCAACAAGGAGAAGCCCTAAATGTGTCTGCTCTAACTAGACCCTCTTTCCATCTAGTTCCAAAGAGGTAGCCATGTTAGTCTAGTTCAGCAAAGCAAACAAAGGAGTCTGCCATCCACTTTTTGGATTGCACTGGCCTTTTATTACCTCCATCGTATACATGAAGCATTGCACCATGCCCCTTCTTCCCACATTGGGTACATATGTAAGAGTGTGCGCTGTGTTAAATCATGAATAAATCTAGTCTGCCATGTTGTATTATGTAGTGTTTTTCACCCTGAAGAATCCCCAGGCACTTTACAAACTGTGCACAGGAATCACGTCATCTGGCATGGAAATGCAGCTACATCTGGGTGAAACAGAGTAATGCTTAACAGTGGGCAGTAACATCAAGCAATAGTTAAGGGAGTGAAGAGAACATGCCAAATACAGCTGAGGTATGCCTGGGATATTGGAGTAGCTATAATGTTATTGTCCCAGTCTGAATTTAAAGAGAACCCTACGGGCTAACATTTGTGAAAAGCAACTATTTAATGACCTCATTAGACTTGACCCTCAGCTTTACATCTCATCTGCAAATCAACACTTCCAGCAGATTAGCTTTCTATACTACAGTGCTGATGCATTGGCCCAGTAGTACTGACTCACCACCAGCGCTATTTCCTACAGAACCTAAGGTTCATCATAGGTGTCCCAGTCAATTACTGACCTAGCCTGGCTTGTGCAATCTGATAAGACTGCAGGACAAAGTAGTACAACTGTATACCACACCATGTTTGCAACTTGTAGTGAACATGTAACAATGTATATGAAACCAATATATAGATAGCATGAGTGACATTAAGATATTGCAAATGGGACCATGGCTGGAACCATTGTGATAGTGAAATATACTTACAGACTATCAAATTATCTTTAGATAAGAGTGTAATTAGTGCTTTTCATCACTGCGCTTTGTGTTTTGATAACTGAATAAATAATATTGCGGCTGAATAAAAAAAAGGATCAGAATTCCACACAGGAAATATTTCATAAAGAGGATGCTCTCATAAGAGAATCTGACTTTTTATACTGTTCTGGAGTTTTGGGGAAGATTAAATAGTGAAAAATAAAAATTAATTTTTTTTGCGGCTCACTGCTACATACAGTAACATCATATGCCAAACAAAGCCTTTAGAACATTAATTTATTACATGTTAATCTGATGCCAATATTACATGTATGTAAACATTAATTTATTACATGTTGACCTGTTTGTCAATATTAAATAGCTCATGTGGATTTTCTTTTCTTTGTGTGTAGATAGCACTATCATGAAGAAATTAAGTGGTTAAGTAAATAGTACTGTTTGTGCATTAAAACAATTGCAGGCAGTTATTTAAAAGGAAGATGGAGGCATCTTTGAAATTTTGGGCAAAGGATTGATTCTATATTGCTATTGTGATCTCAATGGAAGTGTGGGACAGACAATCCAAGGTGCTTTTAGGATTGTTTAAGAAAGTGGTACTCTACCGCTGTGTCAGGACAAATTACTATGTCACCACACAGTGGTGTGTCCTGTAGAGTCGCGATATGCCACCAAGCACACCGTGACCTGCAAAAGGTTGAGAACCGCTGCTTCAAGGTATATCAAAGGGCATTAAGCCTTAGCACAGCTCAACCTTTCCCCAGAGTGCACTAGTAAATATACACTGCTTACTTCCGTTATGTTAGCTACAGTACATTCAAGGAATTCGTGCTAGTTTCATTGCTTTGGTCATTGAGAATGATCCACAGATTAAGCCTATTAGGTAAGGTTTAGCATCTATAATATCCTGCTAACATCTGCTTAGATGCCATGGTTTATATCATATTTTCATTAAAGGATAATTTAACATGATTGGTGTCTTCATCTCCATCACTGGGTGTCTGAGAAATATTTCTTCTTGTCAGATTTTGCTCATCAGTGCCCTTGGCAAGATGCTTTACCATGTACTTTTTTAAGGGGTATATATGCAGATTTGGGAATAAAGCAACAATTCTTCATCATTTATATTTTATGAAACAAGGGCATAGAAATGTTACATCAAAGACAATAAGCAATTAAAGATGCTGCAGTAATTCCTAAATTGGAGAATCTGAAACTTCACTTAAATGTCTTGCAAAAGCTTCAACATTAGCTGTGCTTTAACAGCAAGCATATAGCAAGCATTCCAAAGACATAGTTTTCACAGTGTTTAAATTGTTAAAACACCTAACTGTAACTGTTTTAGCAGTTCCAAAAAGGCTTAGTCTAAGAGTTAAATTAAAATTATGGAAAAATGAGAACATTTTTAATGAGCTAGTTATGACCCTGAATAATGCTGGTTATTGGTTCTGCTTAATAAAACTGTCATCCAATGCAAAATAGATATTAAGTTAAATTATTTTTATCAGCTCACAAATTCAATACACAGCTTTTCCATAAGCTACAGAGATAACAAAGGTTGATTAACTTCTTCCTTTTCCAGCTCCTCCAAAATAATTCAGCTTTTTAAAAGAACCCATGGTAAGGACCGATCCAAGCCTTTGGAAGTTAATGGAAAGACATTGATTTTATAGGTTTTGGAGCCAGTTGTTACCAAATGGTGCAATATTAAAATACATTAGAAGTTACTTAATATCTCAATATTATTATTGTTAAAAATGTATTCATGGTCTCTGACATCTGGAATGGAATTCCCTGACCATCTTACGAAGAATACACATATACAAGTTGAATATTTCATTTTGGAGTATAAGGTGGAACAAGATACTGTTTTTCAGATTATTTTACAGTTCACTGTTGTGGACATTTTCAGTATTATCTTTACTGACTGTCCAGTACAAATTCCAAATCAGGTGTAAGTTTTATAGAATGAAGATGGAACACTCAACAGGGAGAGCACGGGACTGGGATTCAGAAGATCTGAGTTCAGTTTCTGGTCTTGCCCCTGTTTTGCTGAGTGACTTTGGGCAAGTCATCTCCCTCCCTGTGCTTCAGTTTCCTGATCTGTAAAACAGGAATAACAACATTGACCTTGTAAAAAGCTTTGTGGTCTATGGATGGAAAGCACTATAGATAAGTTAGGTGTTGTTATTATTGTTATTCTTATCCTTATCCATATATCTTTTGGGTGCAATTCACCCCACTGAGGGGAGCCTGCACATTGTTTTTGCACAAACACCATAAAGGACACTGTAGACAGCAGGTCAGGGATGAGAAATGGGAGGGTCCCCAATAAGACTAAGCAAGATTCACAATTGTGTAAAGACAATGGCCTCAGTTTGAACAACCTAACACAGGGGTCCCAAACATGCGGCCTGCAGGCTGCATGCAGCCCCTAAAGCTGTTTTCTGTGGCCAGCAATGACACTATTGTTACCAATATTTCCAATATCGTTGTATGAAAAGGATTCAGTGGTGCAGCCCTTGAGCTAACATACTAGTCCTCATGTGGCCCTCATGGTGATTTGTGTTTGAGACCCCTGACCTAACAGCTTGCTTACATTATTCCAGTCCATGTGCCAGAGCAGTGATTGCTGTGGTGGGCTGTACTGCAATCCCATGCCGTGGCACCAGTATGAAAGGGGCTGGACTTCACATCCCCAGCCCTCATGCACTTCACTTCATCTGCTGGCTCTGGCTTTATTATTTGCATTAAGTTCCATAATACTGGCTCTGTGGGGATGAAATTAATTTACAATTTATTTCCAAGGTGAAAACAGTGAGGAAAGGTTGCAGCATGTACTGATAAAATAAAATAAAATAAAATAAAAAGTACAGAACCAAAACTGACAAGAGATAAAGGTGGCCTGGAAAGGGAATGTCTATCCCATGACAAATTCTGAGTACTTCGCTCCCAGTTTGTTCTATTTTGTATCAAAACGAAACATTGCCGTCAGAATTTCCTGCAGTAGGGACTCATCTAGTTCTGGAATTACCACCAATTCTTTTCCCAGGTCCCTCACAGCTTCTCACTGTGCTGTTGTTCTGTGTCACAGTCTGATGACAGCCAGAATGTCCTCAAAGATGGGGGGGGCGAGGGAGAGGGACACAGAGATCACTGCTGCTGCTGCTGCCATCAACAAAACCTTTCCCCATCAAAAATGTTGTCAAAGTTGGCACACACCCGCAAAACATTTGGATTTTGACAAAACAGCATTTTTGATGGAAAAAGTTTCCACAAGAAAAGTTTCAACCAGCCCTACCCAGCAGTGATCATTTTACATAGTGATAAAATGCCCTCTTGGTCTATATTATAGATTTTTGTAATTAATTAAACAAGCAATAACAAATATATGATGAGATTTGTGGCTGTGCCAGTAGATCTACACCTTTAATCTCTCTCTCTCTCTCAATTGATTTTTTTCCCAACCTCCCCCCAGAAATAAGGGAGAAACAAAAAAAGAAAGGAAGGGGACAGGGAGGAGAGGAGAGCAACATCTCAGCTTCCATCTGCTAGGAATTAATCAGCTCACAGAAAGCTTGGTTCTCTAGAGCAATACTTGTAGCCAAATGACTCATATTACTTTTAGATGGAACAGCCGACTGCCTCCAGGGATAAAAGCTTGGCACAGAGACTTGGCTGACCTGGCAGCTAAAGAATGGGTATCGTTTTGGAGAAGAGGGATCTCAGACAAATCTGAAAAGCTTTGGTTTGACTTTTTAGGAACATTCATACTTCTTATGCAGTGGGGCATAGAGGGGCACAACAGCGTTGAATCCTTGCCACCAAGCATTTGAAAGAGAAGGTTTTCCTGTTTAATTTAATTTCTTATAGGATGCTGTTGCTCTTGCAAAAATAATTGTATTTAAAATTACACTAACAAGTCACAATGTATGTGGTTATAACACTATTACCATGGTTTGAAATATCTGATGACCAGTAAGAGTCCTTTTTTAGGCAGCCCATTCTATAAAGTTCCATAAACTGTCACAATTTCATTAACATTACATTGTTGCCATGGCAATGTGGTACTAAGTCAATTGATGGGTTTTTCATCATAGGCTTATTATAGAATTGCTCTTTCCATCAAAGATGGAAAGCTGCCAGCAGCCCCTATCATCTGAATTTTAGCACAGGATTTCATCAGTTGATGCAGAGAATGTCTAGTTAGTGAAATCAGACACAGAGATGACCAGAGACATGACAGAAGTTGGTAAATATCACACATGTCATGATCTAACTAAAAAATGGGAATGCTTAGCTGCACTGTTTGTTGTCATATCTACATTTACTGTTATTAAAGTACATTGTGACCATTGCCTATAATTTTACTGTAATGGCCCAGCACTCTGTGTGTGATAATGTGATAAAGGCAAAAAGCAGCAGCAGCAGGTACACCACAGAACATGGACTTAAAAAGCCTCAACTGTATTTCAGCTCTCCAATGGACTGGTGTGACCTTGTGCAAGTCACTACATTTCTTATACCTCACATTCCCTGTCTGTATAATGGGGATAAAGACATCTGTCCATCTTTGTGAAGTACTTGGAGATTTCATGTGCTAAGTGGAGGTAAGTATTTTTATTAAATAAAACAGCAGGGTTTTTAAGATCTCTAACAAATATCCCATACACCTCTACAGTTTGGGGATTTCAGTGGAGGAATTCTTCCACCAAAATCAACCATTACTGGCAGGGTTGGAACCTGTGCATGTATCTTAAAAAAATATTCACATATTTAAAAGAAGTATGACAGGTTTTTAAAATAAATATATTGCAGGTTATAACAGCATTTGCTACAATCATCTGAACAAGAGAAGCAACAATGTAATATGAGACAGCAGCAGGGTGGCTTGTTTATTGTATATTCAAATATTTTTCTTCTAGGTTTTCATTGCTTTGTTGATGATCATAGCCTAGTTAGATGCAAAATATCTTTTTTCCTATCCTGTTATATACTACACAATCTATCATTTCTTTGTTTAATCATGTTGGGTCCCTTACTGCAGAAAGGATAAATTATAGACAAGATAGTACTCAATATAATCAAAGATGTGTGTTCCTGTTTATATTGTAAGTTTTGACTGACTTACACAGCCAACCTCTGAAATCCACCTGAAAAGGAAAGAGAAAACTTTGTGAAAGGATGAATTCTCCTAAAAGGAAAAGCCTTTTCCCAATTAAGATCCTATATAGAAATTAATCCATTATTATTTTTAATACTATAATAATAATTCATTTGTTTTTATTATGATAGCAACAAGAAGCCCTAACTGAAGTCAGGACCTTCCTGCACTAACATACACTGACAGCCAGTCTCTGTCATGAACATCTTATTATCTTAACAGATACAAGACGGAGAAAAGGAGCAAGGGAAACTTCAAAGATCACACAGTAGGTCAGTGGCAAAACAAGGAAAAGGACTCAGATCTCCTGACAGTGTCATTCCCATTGGATCTTGGGGACTCCATAGGTGACACAATGTATTATTCCTTTGACTGCTCAGAGCCCAACTCTGCTATACTTACTCACATTTAGTCATATCTAATTCCACTGATTTATTTAGAACAAATACAATGATAGCCAGTATGAGGGAAAGCAGCAGAATTTGCCCCATAAATATGAAATACACAGAACAACTGAACAATCCATTAGGATTGTGGTCTCACAAGAAAAAACTACTTGCAAACTGTGGCATCCTCAGAAATCAGTGGAGGAGGCATTGGTTACATTGTTTTTGTTTGTTTGTTTGTTTTTTAATAACACAGATTTAGAAAATCCATATACTGTAAAATGATTGAAATAACTGGAAAGAAGTATTCATCTCTTGCTCAATAAATACCTCTGCTTCCTTGAGTCTGCTGGCTTTACTGTTGTTAGAGTCTTCAAAAAAATGCTTCTCGGAAATCTCATTAGATTTTAACCATTTTTTTTATTAAGGAACCTGAAGAGGGAGTTTATAATAATTCCAATTTAACTTTTAATAATAATGGAAAATAATATGCCAGCATTGATTTGATCTCATATACATATCTGATAAGAATTTTGACTGGCAGTACAATTTGTGAGCTGTGGATCTGTTGTCGTATAACTGAATATAAAGGCTGGCTGCTTTATAATGGGAATATTACAATAAGCATACATTTTGTATAAAAGTTGTACAAAGTTCATACAGAGTTAATGAAGATTAGGATTCAGAGTGCAGAATTAATGCCCATTATGATGGGATTTTCCATAGTGAATTCTATGGAAAATGTACTTAATTAAAGGTATTTATCTTGGATGATTTAAGTAATATGCCCTGCCATTGAACTGGCTGTGTAAATAAGTTTTCTTCAATAATGTTAACGCTGATGACTCCCCATATTTTGCAGAGAAGATAGAAAAAGAATAAAATGAAAGAGAGGGAAAAAGAAGTAAACATATAGCTGTATTATGTTATCATTAATTGTGACACTCCTTTGCAAACATAATAATTCCAATGATCTGCCAATTTGCAAGAACTTTATAAACAAAAATTAATTCATTCAGTACCTGAAACAGGAAATATGCATTATTAGACCCTTGTTACAGATGGCTAAACTAGGCAGAAAATAGTTTTCTTACTTGTGAAAGGTCACATGCAACCAGGGACACAATCCTAGGGTATGTCTACACTGCAGGCTCTGTTATGTTGAATTAAACAAGGTCAACTTTAAATTGACTTTGCAGTCTACAGGAGTTAAGAATGTGGAATCTCTAAGTTGACTTAACAAGGTCGACTTTAAGTCAGCTTAAAGTCGACTTAGAGAGTACACATTCTAAACTCCTAGGCCAGTGTAGATGGGGCATAGCCTTTAAGTTGACTTAAATAAGGTCAGCTTAAGGGCTATGCCCCATCTACACTGGCTTGAGTTGACTTAATAAAGTTGACTTAAATGTTAATTCGAACTTAAGAAGTGGTGTTATTAAGCTGACTTAAGGAAGTGCTTAACTTGAGTTAATAAATTCTCAATGTGGACAGAGCTTTCCTTAGGTTGACTTAAGGAAGGTTAAGTCAACCTAAGACTCCAGTGTAGAAGTACCCCTAGATCTCAGTCTCAAAAATTTGCCAGACTATTGATATTCAGCCTCTTTCCACCCAGGACACAAAAACAATTGGTAGCTTTATTTTACTCTTATATACTCATATCACACAGCCCTTCAAAAGTACAAGAAACAGCAAGTAACTTAGATTACACTAAGTGCCAAGTAGAGCCTTCCTGTGGGCAGGATGGGTGTAGAAGTGAGGATGGGGGATGAACTCAGTATACAGGGTGGATCTAGCAAGACGGACAGCAATAAGAAGCTTGTCACTTATCCTCTATACCAGTAGCCTGGGTCCAGGGGTTCCTTCTCCTTAATTGATGGGGAAGGCTTTTATTTATGGCTTTTATTTAATATTTTTTTCTTTTTTACTGAGACTTGCTTGCTTCAGCACTACAACTAATAAACTTGCACAGGAGTGTGAGTCCTAGAAATAGGCCTATGCACTCACACAGAAGGGAGTGTGGAAGGTTCCTTAGCTACAGGGTCAGCTAAGGAACAGTAATGGAGGAAGAAAGAAGGGAGAAAATCTCCCTTTCCTAACTTGGCTTCTACTTGATCAAGTCTTGTGTGACATTACCGGTTTTTTCCTGAAGAGGGAAGATGCCCAACCAGTGAGGTGTGACTCACACATTGATCTCTGGGGCCCATTTCAGGGTCACACCTCCACAAGCTAAGATGCCCTTAACAAGACAGTTCTCCCTCCCTCCCTCCCATTACCAAATCACTCTTATACTCTAGTATTCTGTAAAGAGGGCCAAGGTTCCAGAAGCATTGCTGCAGTAAGAAGAGCCAATTATCACATATTTGAACTGACTTTTTAGCCCAGAGTTCTGTCCACTCAGCTCCAGAACCAAGCACCTTCCACTTTAAAACCCCATCTTCCTGCTTTGTGGAGAAAACACCTGCCTCTGTGACAGCATGGCAGGACACAAGGATCATCCTCTAGCCATAGGAAAACATGTCACATGCTAATTTAGTTGGGTTGGGGCTGTGAGAAGGGATTTCTAGGAAAAAAGTTGGCAGTGCAAATAAGAAATATTTCATTTCTTCATACCACTCCCATTTTACTGTATCTGTGGCCAGTTCTCTTTCCATAGCAGCCAATAGGAAAAGATACTTTGTTCCTCTCTAGTCATTTAATTTAAATAATTACATATGGTTCTTATTAGGAATATTCAAATAACTTCCAATTACCAATATATGATGTCTTTCTGAAATATTCTTAAAAAAAAAAAAATAAAGTGAGCAACTCACTATTAAGAGTTGTATTCAGTAGCCCCCAAAGCAACACAAACTATCCAGCAAATGGATCAGAAGTAATAGTATCAGGGTTGTTTGTAGGTGACAAAGCTATTCACAGATAGCGACTAGTGACACCTCATTTATCCTACACCATGACATCATCTGGTGTTATCTGATCCTGAGTTCAGATTCTCTCTGACTGCTGCACTGCTTTATTTGCTTGTTGCCCGTACTGAATGCCCGGGCACATCTTGCTCCATGGTCTGCCCAGCCTCTACAATACTGATTCAACATGACTGCTATGCAGATGCATTCAGCTGTTGCCACAGGCTCCCCTCTGTTGTTCCCTGCCTGTCTTGTTCTTCTGAGTTATGCCACTGACTACTCCCATCCCATTGTGATGCTGCCTCAGGGTGGTGTTGACTTTTCAATTATCACAATATACAATGCAGATGCCATGTAAAATAACTAGCATAACTCTAGTAGACTGAGCTCAGTAGAAATACAGTTAAATAAAAGTATGACTGTAATATTAGGAGACTGATTGGAACCACGAGGTACCAGTATCATGTCCAAGAGCTTTTCTGTTGAGTAGATACAGATTTTAGCCATTAGAGTCTAGCTATCTGGCAGATAATAACCAGAGGAAATGCATCTGGATAGTTTCACTTGTGAATAACTGTTAAGTTTTTGCAAGTAAATAGAGGATATGGCAAATTATCAAAAGTAGAAGGTTTTGTGTTACCCAGGAATATAAGCAGGCATTCTGTCTGCAGTAGGTTTCCAGTTATGAATAACTAAAGAATACTTCAGAATACTAGATGATGTGTGTTCAAAACTGTGTATCCAATTTTAGAGCATGGGACTTGGAGTCCCAGTTCCTGATGTCTAGTCTCAGCTCTAATGCCAGCTGTGACTTTGGACAATGTAAACACTATCTGTGACTTAGTTTACTTACAATACACAGAAAATATAATTTAAAAAATATAAAATACTCAGCTAGCTCAATTGGTTTATTTTGATTCATACACTACAGGGCCAGAAAGGTCCACTGATCATCTAGTCTGATTTCATACATAACAATCATAGGCCATAGAACTTTTCTGAATTAATTCCTGTTTGAACTACAACGTATCTCTTCCTAAAACAGCACATCTTGAGTTTAAAATTTCCAAGATGAAAAATCCACCACAACTCTTGATAAATTGTTCACATGGTTAATTATCACCACTGTTAAAAAAAAAACTGATACTCTGCCAGGGTGCAAAACCCGTACTCTGAATCATTTACTTTAAAGGAACAAGGCATTTACAGTAACTTTTGCAGCACAGAGTCACTTGAGAACCAATTATTAGTAAAACACTATGAAAGCAGAAGTGCAAAGAAGACATGGGCGTTAACTTGAACATAAACAACCAATAATGCAGTGTGCCTGTTACTGACTACTAGAAAAACTTGAAAGCTAGAATTTTAGAATGTGATACTTAAGCAAATCAGAGAGAGCAATATATTGTGTGTCTTTCTCTGTAGCAAAACTAGTCATAGAGAGTAAATTGCAATAATACTTTGCACTTCTAGAGTACATTCCATCTGAGAATCAAAAAGTAATTTGCAAATGTTAATGAATTAGTCTCAACCTGCTTTCAGGTAGGTGACAATTATTATTATTCCAGCTTCACAGTGAAGGAAATTGAGGCTCAGAGAGGTTAAGTGACAAGTCCAAGGTCTGTGTTTTAATCACATAACCATCCTTAATCTCGTATTATTACATTTTAAATTCACCCTGTTCAAATACAATATATACTGTACCATTAGTTTACAAATAAAGCTTTTATTTAAAAAAATCAAATTTCTTATTGAATTGTTCATGCTAATTCTGCTTTTCCATTTGCATTTCTAAAAGAAACAGCTTTAAAAAACATTGTAAAAGAAAAGAGGAAACATGAAAATCAGTATCAACTCCAGCCAGGACCATTTTGGACCTGTCTATCAGAACGCTGAAAAGACATTCCAAGGTGCATGTTTCACTTTAATTTCAAGTGTAATTGCTTTTCTTACATGAGAATTAATTCTGTATTCATTATGGTGAAATCATAGATTTGGGGCAGCTGCTCAAATCCCGCAAATCACTTTGTTCCTCTGATGATGAGCAGGACAGGGCAGTCAGGATTCCTGCTCATTGTGTGTGATCTTTTCATCTGGAAGTGCATGTTTGTGTTCTTACAGACTAAGGGCTCTATTCTGCAATATGCAGAGTGTTTTCACCTTTCTTTGATTTCCCTGGGAGTCCATGGTGCTTGCTACCTCACTGGATAGTCCTTGGCACTTTGAATGATGAGGCCCAATAGCACATATTTTTGTTGAAAATGGCATGCTCTAATGACCATTTGGAGTATTTTGGGAGCAAATGGATAAGCTCTACCCAAGGCTTAACAAACAATACACGTGAACATGTGTTAGAAAATGTCTAAAATGTCTATGTCTCTGAATGAAAACACATAAGAGATTGGAAAATGTATTCATAGGTCATTTATATGTCCTTTTCAGTCTCTGTCTGAATTCTTAAGATACCCAACCAGTGCTTTCTGACCCTGTAGAATATTTTGAATTAACTACTATAAATACGAAGAATGTAGAATTAGCAGGATTTTAGCATTTCATTTTTCCTTCCCTTTTTTAACCAATAGGGTATGCAAATGTTCAGTTAACCGGGCCTCATGTTTTCCCTTCAATAAATTGCTTTTGTTATGGCAAATAAATATTCATAAAGTAATGTGGACAATAAATCATTTTAAATAGTTCAAAGCCATTTTCTTTGTAGACTGCATATATTTTCAGCTGTGACTCGTCTTTAATATTTAATTTAAAAAGAATACTTGTAGAAGGACAATAGAGATAATGTGTCAAGTAGTAATTAAAACAGGGGGTAATGATTAAAACTGTTTTGATCTACATTGTGCTCTGTCAAATCCATAATCTACTGTGTTTGTGAGGATGACTTTCTGCTCTGCTTTGTACAGAAAGTCAAAATAAACTTTCACTTAAAGAGACCACACAGCAAAAATACTAGGAGAGTTAGTGCTCCAACAGTGATGCAGAGGAAAGCTGCAATATGGAGGCCAAGTACTGGTTTGGGAGATCTTGACTAAAACCTGACTGACAGTGAGTTTATTGGCTTCATCATAACATTCAGGTGACCTAAAACCACTCACATATTTGGCACAATTCATAGTCTCTGGCAAAAGGCTAGAGGTAAAATTATTGGAGTGTTGCTGGTCAGAGCACTGAGACCCTGACTCAACAAAACATGCTATTATCTCTTTAAGGTCCAGATGTCCAGGGGACAGAGAGAGCTGTTCTGAAGATCCCCTTTAAAAACAAGTGTTTGGGCTTGGAAGAGGGGTATTAGCACACCCAGCTGGGGAGGGGTGAGGTGATTGCCTGATGAATACCTGGTTCCTATAAAGGCACAGTTGAGGTAAGGAGTTACAGAAGAGGGGATGGTTTAACAAGTTGTGGATTAGGGTGATTTTATAGCCTGAATGAGGACTGGAAATGTGTTACCAGGATGAGAAAGGGTCTGGCAAGTAAGCCCTTAGATCAGGGACAGATAGATGTCAGGCTCATTTTTAACAGTTTTATTTTGGTGTTTTGCTGCAGATTGCAAGTGTGCTCAATAAATAGTGCCCTGAACAGCTCATTAATTGCTGTCACCTTACTGTAACTGGAAATTCCAATAGTGGACTTCCCCTGCTTCAAGTTCTAATCCTGTTTCTCATAAATATGGGGCAAAATATCACCTGGGATTGATTGTAAGTGAGCTACACTCATTTACAGCCAAGACTCTGGCCTGTTAACTTTGTTCCTTCATTTACTAATAACTTAACTTTTCACTTTAATGAACAGAGGATTATTTTACTGGGTCTCTGCTCATGCAGCAATGAGGAACATGTTAAGTGATATCTGTTGGACACTTCCATATCCTCCTAGTTTTTAGAGCACGTATATTTTGCCAGAAGTTTAGCACTTAGAATAGAATAGACCTATGCCTCCTCCTGAAGTGAAGATGTGTTCTTCAGTGTGATGTTAACGTTAACATCCCACCTTGCCATAGAACTCTCTGTAATGGAAGATGATGTACATCATGAAAAACAACATAAATAAAAATAACTTGATATGCATGAAATATTTCTTAATGTTTTTCCATTGTACTAAACATAAAGAAGGAAAAATTATATTATCCCCCCACACTTGTATGTTCCCTTCTCTGACTAGCTGAGAAGAGAAATGCTAACTAGTTTGTACAATAATCCTGATTGGAAGGAACCACTAATCTATCCTGTGTTTTGACTGGACTAATTTTCTTCTTTCCACGCCTTTTCTTGTGGAAGGATGTTTGATCAAGGCTTACTGTGGTGCTGTCTCCAAGCAGAAGCCTAACCATCACTCTTCACAGATGTAGTGCATCCCAAAAAGATACAGGACCCATCAGACAGAAGGTAATGGCTCTTCTCATTAATATATTAAAACTAAAATACATTAGCCTTCCTTTATGCCCTACAGATCTATTTACTAGCAAGAACACAGTTGCAAAAAATACTTGGCAAAAAATCAAACTAAATGAAGTTTATCTAGAAAAACACAGAGGCACCATTTGAGCAAAGTATCCATTTCTTTTCTTTTAAGCGTACTTACCCAAAGTGGGCACCTCACTCATGCATTCTGGCTCAAAGTAAGACACTGAATCAGAGATAAATATGTGAGAAAGTAATTATGTTGACTATCAGGGTAAGGCATCTAAGGGAAGGAACTTAGTGTCAGAAGAACAAGTAGTGAGAATCAAGAAAGATAAGAACAGAGGCAGGGAGGGAACAGCAGAATAGTGAGAAAAGAGTAAAGGACAGGTGGGGGAGAAGAGCACACACAACAAAGGTGTGCTACTCTGCAATTTGAAAGCATAAGATGGAAGTCACAAAGGAAAACTAAACACAGTCAAAGGGTAGGATGGTGAAAATGGGAGGCATGACCAAAGGTAACAAAGTCTTAGAAAAGAGTTTAAGGCATAAATGCTTGCTTAGATGTTTGTATTTCTGAGAAACCTGCCACAGCTCTATTAGTCTGAGATGGGCAGAGATCAGGCAGAGGGTGATAGCTTAATGTTGCCAATGAATCTTGAGACTAACTTATTCTGCTTCAGACATCGTCTTAAAGCTGGAATGTAAATCACCTGCAAAAACCTAAAATAAAACATTCTTAAAATCCTAACTCAGTAACAGAAGTGAAAATGACTTCAGTGCTCAGTTCCTCTGAAAATGAGGCCAATTACTTAAATTCCTAAACATGAATTAAGGCCCTAAATAGTCTCTTGTAATAGCCACATAAAGAGCTTTGGTTTACCTTCTTAAATGGAAAAACTTAATTGACAGAGACTTTAATCAATACTTTGTCATTCAGACCTGATGCAACTAAGTTGTCCATGTTTGCAAACACTGCATTGTTGAGTTTCTGAGTCTTTCCAAGACTTAATGGTGTTTTCATGAATAACATTCTAGACAGTTAATTTTGTAGCTAATTATCATTATACACCTAGACAGATTTTCAACAGTATTAAACATGCTTTGAAAAAATCCCCCCCCTTTTTTTTTGCCATGTGCATGAGGAAATGGCAAATCTATCACTATATAGATTTTCAATTTTTAAGTTAATGGTTCGTTATAACCTTAGTGGTAAAATACAAATATTTTACAATTGGTTGATTGTAAAAATGAGTACTAAATTAATACTGATTTCTAAACTAAAAACCACAATCTACAGATGCTGCCTTAATTATAAAATATTTAAAATGAAATAAAAGTTATGAAATCTAATTACAAATATTTTTCCTCTAATACCTCAGACAAATGAATTAGAAATATAAAATAATTGTTAAATCCTGTCTCCCATTTTTAAAAGATGTATGATAACTCATCAGTACATGTAAACCTTATAGTATTCAAATATATATTCAATTTCTCTTTTGCATACAGCTCCTGTCCAGAATTATATTTGCTAACATTATCACTTGTCCCCCACTTCATTTTGTTGTGGAAGCAGCATGAACGGAATGAAGATGCAGCTCTAAAAGAAACCGTATTGCTTTAAAAAAAGAAAAAAGGCAAAACCAGTTAGGACTCAGCCAGCTGTTGAGAATCCTCAAATCCCACTAACCCTGGGAAGTTTCCACTCCCACTGAGGATACTCCACTCTGTCTTGTCTGATCACAGCCTGTCGTCTTAATGAAGAGCTCTTACTAGGTGGTCCATTAATATATTCAACACAAATAAGGATTGCAGAATCAGGCCTAAAGCAAATTATATTATTTATTATGGAATTCACCCAGGGGTCCCAGTCATACATCAAGGTCCTCTCTCCTACATGTTAGCACAGATCTTACAATCTAAGGATGACATGAGAAAACATATGGACAAAACACACAGTTTGGACAATCACCCTTATAACCTGGTTCAAGTGCAGAGGTGAGAGGATGTTCTCAGTTGATAAAAATTGTCATAGCTCCATTGACTTCAGTGGGACTATGGCAATTTACACTAGCTAAGAATCTGTCCAATGGTGCATTGCTTCATTTGTTTAGAATAGCTTTAGTTATGTGACCGCTATTGATCTCGTCTGTGACTCTGGAAAGGCTTCATACTGTGCTCTTTTTCTTTGATTTTATTAAATATGCCCAGCAGCAATGATACAGACTCTAATTTGTAGTGAGTGAAATATCATATGTGTTTGATCATGTCACTTGTTGAAAAAGTAAAAATAAAAATAAATTGTTTTGGTAGTACATAGGTGCTTGAATCATTTCAAGGAATATGGAGGGTATTCAAGTGATTTTTTTTTAAGTGTATGCAGGATGGGACAATCATTCCAGCAACAGGGCTAACAACTGTCATAACAGGAGATTATTATGCAGTTTGGCAGCCTAAATCTGGGAGGTTTAGGGGCTGTCATTGTGAGAGGCGATCATTCCTACAGATCTAGGAAAGGGAGCTTTTGGACAAATTGGACATGGAATGTAAGAGCAAAAATCACATTATTTTCCTGGCACTTCTTTGTGAAATGAGCTTAACAGACAGCTTCAGAAACACCATGCAGTTATTGCTTGGCTTAGATCCAGCACTGGCTAAAACACATTGCATGGTGCAAAAAAGAATGGCGTGGAAGTAGTACATCCTGATTTTGTTCATACAAGTTGGGATCTTCTTACAATACCCCCTTTTATGCAGTATCTGACTGAAAAAGCAATTGTAAAAGAAGAGAGGGACTTGCTTGTATGTCAAAGTTCTGTTTGCAAATGTTGTGATTCTTCATGGGGCTTGATGAAAGATGAGACATCATAAGAAATTTGCAGAGATGAGGAATAGTGAGATCTGAAGAAGATTAGAGGCATGAGTGCTTTTGTGGGCGAGGGAGGGCATTATCCACTTGACAGCAGGCTCACACCATTAGCTGTGTGGTGGGGAAAGGGAGCAACCTCTGCAAAGTAAGGACTGCTTGCTAGTACTTGTGATGAAGGGTTACTTGCCATAGTTTAAACAAGCTTGGACAGTGAGAATTTTCTAATCGCACTGACTCAGTGTGGCTTGATGTAGTAACCTCTTTTTCAGTTAATTAAGCTGAAGGGGAAATGATGATGCAGGCTTGCTTGTTCTACTGACTATCACAAGGAAAAGCTGGGATGAAAGCAGTTCAGTTCACTCTGAATGCTTTCCTGTTCATGTGTTTGTCCTTTTTTGCAGGTACCTCCTGCAGAAGTTCATTTCTCCTACTTTCTTCATGCCTAGTGTCTCTGCTGAGATTTCCAGTGAAGGTTGATAATCATTGTCAATTACAGTGATAGTTTTGATGATGGGGTGCAACAGGCTGATAGAACTTGGCCAATATAATCCAAAAGACGAGATGATCAGTTGATGATAGACTGTAAGTTCACCAGCAGACAGATTTGGAGCATAAATATTGCTATGCTACACCAGCATCAGTCATCCAGTCTTTCACTGGGAAAGCACCTCATTAGAGGATATGAAAGTAAAAAGCTAGCCTTTTAATGCAGCTGAATGTCATTTAGCAGCATATCTTGTAATTGCCTTTTTTTTTTCTTTTTTTACTTCCTGCATGTTCTGCCTGGCCAGCTTCTATAGAATTTGGGTGAAAAAAGCCAAGCTAACAGAGAATAGTTCCCTTTTTGCCAGTCACTTGGCCAACAGCAAGCTAATCAGAAGACTCCTTTCCTAAAGCTGCTCTATGGTTTTGTCCTCCTACTTTTCCCATTTGCTTTCTGGGAGCCAAACCTCTAAGGGCCAAACTGCTGTGAAGGTGCTTCACTATCTTCCTTCACACATAAATTCATGCTATGTTAATTATTGGGAAAGAGTGAAATAATATGATAATAGTTTATTACTGATTTCCCCTGTTCAGGGAAAGGGCAGGCTCCTATCATGTGTGGACACTTGCCCACTAGGGACTGGAATGAAATACCAACTAAGGTCTTGATCAATCTTCAAATCAATAGTGACACCAGGATTAGATTGGAACTAGTGGCTGTGAGGTAAAAAGCTTCATGTCCCTTAACTAGCCCTTGAAGTGATCTAATATTCCTAAAATGCTCCCCTTCCTCAGTCATAATTGTGGAATAGTAGAAGCATGAATTTTTTCTTTACAGCATCTACTATTTAGTCTCTTCAGGAGTAGAAATTTAATGATAAACTTAGTAAATTAGAGGGAAACTTTTCAAGTGATGGAACTGTGAGAATCAGCTGACTTCTGCCAAATACTCTAGAGTATGGGGTTCAATCACTTAATTTTTCACAGCAAATTAGAAATAGAACTCCAGCTGGTCCTGTCAAAAAAAGGCTGCTGTCTAGATTCCAGTTTTTCAAGCTCCTCAAATGCCAGATTCAGATGTATGTATTTGAATTGCTGTGACTTGATTGAAAACTGCTTAGATTGGTTCAAAATGTGAATTTCTGTAAGGTAAAGATGTAGTTTATGGCATAATGTACATTTTCCTCTTCATGGCAACTGTTCATTAGTAGTAACAGGAGTTGCATATGCACATCAGAGAGCTTAGCCTTATTTTTCTTGCATGTCTTAACACTTTTTCAGTGGGTCTTGTCATAAAGATTTTCTTGAACTGTAATTAAACTCTGATTATTAAGCAAAATGCGTATTTCCAGTACAGAGATCCTAAGCCTCTTGGAACAATTTTCTCTTGTAAGGACAAAGAAGATGGACTTTTCTAAGAGGAAAAATATTTCCTGACAGCTGGGGAGGAGTGGTGGTTTTTTGGTTTTTTGTTTTTTTTGGATATTGGAAAACAAATAGAAACCTGTTTTTTAAAAAGGCTCAGTTAAATTCTGCTCTCAGCTCTATTGACATCAGTAAGGGGTTGAGCACCTGAGAGCTATCATCACCTGCTGCTTTCAGTTTATTATGAAGTCCCTAGGATAGCCTATTGATAAGATTGAGATTCCAGTGGGCCTTTTCCAGATTCTTCTAATTCTGTTTAACTTTGACCTTTCAGCCTGATGTTTTCCATATTTGTTTTGATTGTAAGTTTTTCTTGTTTGTTCTAGAAAAAGTGTGTCCAAAAAATGCTTCAGTCATTTTAAAGTAGGAAGAAAACTGAAATAGTTCTTAAATTATGGCCCAAACATAGTCACCTTTGACAAGTTCTAGGGCCCCATTAGTTTAGGTAGAAATATTGTCTCTGGGGGTAGAATCCAAAAAGCTATTTAGACACCTGAGTGCCTCCCACTGAAATACACAACTTCAGCCAAACCCTGCAGCTGCATCACTCACTCTGTATTTAAATAGGGTTTTCTTTCTCCAGCGTAAGAAGTCCCTAGGCTCCTAAATTTTCTTTGATCATTCTGACTGCATCCTTACTCTAGGCATACGGAGACACACAAGCTCCAGAGTGAGACACAAACAAGGGGAAAACCAGTATTCAGTCACCTACCTCTCCCAAAGGCCCTGATTTGGTAGGTGCCCTGGGCATGTGCCTGTTAGATTGGGCCCCATTCAAAATCTGGCTAGAGAAAGGGATTCCCACCTAATTGGTTTTAGCCTAGTGGTAGGTGTAATAACCTGAGAAGTGAGATGCCCAGTTTCAATTCCTCCCTGTCTGGCAGAATAGGAGAGGATTTGAACACCTCCAAGTGCTCTAACCAATGAGCTATTGCATAGTCTAATATGGGGCTTCCTCAGTTTCTCCTGTTGAAGTTGTTCCATTGTGAATAAAGAGGGAGACTGGAGAAGGGGAACTTGAACCAGTATTTCCTGCTCCCGAGTGGGTGTCCTAAGCACTGGACTACAGAATCATTTCCTCCCTAATCTCTGACCAAATCACTTTCTTCACTTCTCCATAATGAAACAGCTTCAATAGTAGAAATTGAGAGAGCCCCACATTAAAATACCCTGTAGTCCAGTGGTTAGGTTACTTACCTGGAAGGCTAAAGGATTTGAACAGAGGATCTTCTCCCACTCTGTGAGAAAAATTGAACCTGGGGATCACACATCCCAAGTGAGTACATGAAACATTGAGCTAAAAGTTGTAAAGTGGGCATCACCTCATCCTTCTCTGGCCATTTTAGTGCAGAAAAGGGTGGATGCCTAAGTCATTCCTGTAATAAATTATGTAGGCACCTAAGCTGGGAGGGAGTTTGCATTTCTGGATCACAAGCAGAGGTAGGCACTTTCCTGTAGGCTCGATTTAGGCAGCTATCTTTGAGAGATGAGCAGGTCTTAGTATATCAGCTTACCGCATTGGCTAGTTTAAGTGGCCCCCAGCTAGCATTCTGGCTCTTGTGGATTGCATTCTTAGGTACCTACTGCTCCCTGTTCATTGTATAGGGGACCTGGGTGCCTAACTTGGTTTTCTGGATCACAGTGTTTGTGTGACCTTTTTTTCTAAATGTCTGAAAGTTAGGTGCCATTGTGCTCAGTGTTGCAATGGCCAAGTCCTTTTGTGGATTTCCAGCCTAGATCATACATCAGCCTTTTGACTGAAAATCTGTTTTGATTATAGGCAATTATAAGCATTTTAAATGCTTTGTGAGCTTGCATGTTGGCTTCTAGTACACACTAGGTTTTTGTGGTTTTTACTCATAATAATTAGTATTTCATCCCCATATATAGGCTCCTATGTATATGTGCTTCTCTTTAATGTCCACTTCAAGTGGGCATGTTACGATCTTAGAGGTTATGCATGCCAAAGTGGATGCTGAAGGAGCTCTGCTTTAACCTTCCTCCATTGCAGCTAGCAGGAATTAAGTAGCAGCAGTAAATTGTCTAAAGAAGCATTTTGTGGGGTCTGGATAATGGCTATTTCTTGACCTTTCCCCTTCCTCTCTCCACCCCACCTTCCTCCAAAGCTACTGCAAGATTCCCAAATGGAGATAACATGCATAGAGGCAGGCCTGCAGCGGAACCATTATGGGCCAGATTTTCAAAGGTAATTAGGTTCTTAAAGGTACAGAAATACCACTATGTGCCCTTTAAAGTGCCAAAGCAGTTCAGTTGCCTAAGTCCTATTGCTTAAACATTTACCTGCAACTTCAAGTGCCTAAATACCTCTTAAAAATGTGGGCCCTACATCCACTATTTTCCTGTCTCCACCTATGTTGTGTTTGCTTTGGTTTCCCTTGCTTACTCTGGTTATGTCTATGCTTGGAAAGAAAATTTGACTTTATAAATTCATATTTATAATTCATTGATTTGACTTTAAGTTGAATTTATTAATTTGAATTAGTCTTCATTAAACTACTAATTTGAATTAAAGCAGGTTTTATTAATTTGACTTAGAGAGTCTACACTAGACTAGAGAATCTACACTATGCAGCTCCTGGGAACAAGGGGACCCCTGGCTTCCTGGCAAGTAGGGAGCCCTTCACCCTGTGACCCAAGGCTCAGGAGGAGGAAGCCTCTAATTTTTAACTTCACATCTATAAACTAAGTATTAACGCCTACATTTAAAGCAGCACTTTGTATTGTGTATGTGGCTAGAACAGCCAGATTCACAGCCCAATGTAAACATACTTGCAAATTATTGAAAGTCTGCATATGAAGGTAATTCATATACTCTATGTAGTCTACAAAGAGTGCATAGGATAAAAAACTCTCAAAGTTCTTTTTATTCTGTTTTCAAGGAGCAATGATAAAGGTAGATGCTGCATAGATGCCATTTTAATAAAAAGTCAGTATGTATTTGGTTTCCAACAAAAAGAAAATTGTAATTTTTGTGTACTGCAATAACTCCAAATTGGAAAATGTATTTCAATATATAGCTAATAGTTCTTCAGTCATGTCTGAGAACATATACCACATGTAAATCATGTCAACTCTAATCAAGAGAACAGGTCTGTGTTTTGAGCAAGGTCACTGTAAACACAATTCTGTGAGAATATCTTAAAGGCTACAGGGATAGTGAAGGAAAATGCTTTTATTATGAGATCAGATGGAGTAACTTTGTCTTTATTATAATAATAAAGGTATTTTGTGAGTAAACCACATCTACAAAACTCCTTTGCCATATTAGTAGATATGATGTGCTAATTTCTGTCTTTGGTTACATAACAAGAATCCCAAGTGACTGCAATAGTTAATTTATTTGAATGCTTTAGCAGAAAATTTTACCCTTGTCTCCTTTCTTAAGCTAAAACTGATCTGGTCATTATTTTAGTGTAAGACTGAGGTCTCAATTTATGAAAAAAAGCATGGGGACTTCTGTATGTAATGAAGATATAAAGAGTGAATTGCAACTATAAAGAATTATTGTAAATTTAGGAGCAATTGCATTTCTATTACCTCTCAGATCAAAAAATTGAAGGAAGAAAGGCTGGAAAGCAGAGAACTTGTTAGTTAAGTGATGGCTGTCTGGTGATCAGAAAAAGAATAGCTTGCTGTAAATGCCATTTTTTGTTTCACAAGAGCTCTTATCTTGTGAACTGTTTGCAAGACTGTCAAAATCAGGTTCAGTTGCACTCTAGTTTTGCAGGGAGTACCAGCACTATTTTCTAAATAATATCAACAAGCAGTTCAGGCTCTGTTTAAAAATAATAATAATAAAGTTTTGTAGGGCAAAGTAAAACTACAGAATTTCTCCCCGAAGAGACTGTTGTCACAGGATGCATATAAGGTGGTGATTTGCTATAGTTAGGCAGTATCTGACTGTTTGCTTCTTTAAAGCCTGATCTCTTTGATCTTCTTGGGTGTTTCTCTCTGGGTCTGAAGATACAGGGGTAGCTTATTTTGTGCATCCATGAGGTAGGCAGGGAGTCACCTCTGAATATTTACCTGGGTAAATGTTCCAGCTGTTACCTAATCCAAGACGTTTTCTATCTGCTTCTGTATCAAAACTAGAGTGTAACTTATTGGAATCCTGTTCTGCATGGTTGGGGCACCGTAGTCGAGGGGTGGGTAGGTGGAGGGAGGCTTAGGTGGCCAGTCATCATAGAGGCAGGTCAGTTGAAACACTTGTCAGATGAGGTCTAATAGAGTCTCATAACCACATACTTAAATTTGGTCATCCCTTCTGCTTGCTCCACAAGATATAATGTGCCCTCCTCTCAACATCAGCCTTGATGGAGTAACTTTGTGTCTTGAAATGATGATACGGCTCTCTCTTGCACTGAGAAAAATCAACAGAAGGGACTTGGCCCAACATAACTGGGTTATTCTTAAGCATCATTACAACAAGGCCCAGTGTATTTTTCATCTATATACAGTGCATTGGGGCTAACTTGCAAGGGTGCTCATTTTCCTTAACTCCCATGTACATCAACAGAGTCTTCAGGTGCTCAGTACCTTTTAAAAATCAGGCCTTGTGTTTACACTCAAGTGTGCTATGTAGCCTCTCTCTCTCTATTTTAGAGACATAGTGAGCACAGTGCATTAAGGAGTAAGCCAGATACATAATTTGTCAGTGGTGTGCATGGAGAAAAGTCTCCTAGTTAGTAAATACAAGCAGGATGAACCTAGTACTTAAACTCTCAAACCCACTAACACAGTGTTTGCCTAAAATATGTCATTACTACGGACAGAAAAAATTGAGTGCCAAATTTTTGCACCTACCGAAATATCTTAGAGAAACATTTGGTGGCATTTAAATAGAAACCATTATACTGTGCCAGAAGAATGATTTATGTTTTAATACCTCTGAGTTGTGATGACCATTGTCAAAGATGTTTGTAGTGTGAAAATATGTGGGTTCTCTTGCCTTGTTTTTTCTTCATGATGATCATATTGAAATTTTTAGCCCATGCTATACCTAAAAAATATGAAGCATTTTTGGAGACAAGCTTTTGTTTACACCACTACAGATGGTTGGAATAAATTAGTGGACTCGCTAAAGAGCAGTTCATTTTAGTTTAAAATGCATTTGGATACTTATCAAAGCTCACAAGGTGGCCATTTTATGTGATTTATTTTTTTATTTGGGTATGGAATTATAAAGCACAAAAGCTATGTTAAACTAGTGGCAAGGGTTTGAATTTGCCATCCTGCCTCCTTGCAAAAAGAAGAATTTATAGTTCCCCTCACAACACACCTTATTGTGCTTATGTACAGCAGGATATGGTGGGCTATTCTGCATTAACTACCTTCTCTAGGGACCACTGCAAAAATCTAGTTGTAAAGGGGAAGATTAGCAATGCAGATTTAGCTTGAACATTTAATTTCTTTGCTAATAGAAATTTAAATCAGACCCTTACCCCTAAATTTATGAAGAGATGCACAAGGATTTCATTTACTTGTTGGGATTAGCGGGAGACAAAAGGTCACAGTGTTACTCATACACCACTTTGAGGAAAAACTGACTTACATTTTCAAATTGCCACTATTTTATGATAATTCTCACTTTAAACTCATGGGGGAGATCTGTGAAGGGAGCAGGCACAGCTCCTTCATAGACCTTATGCCATTAGAAATCAGGTATAGCAGAGCCATGCTATGGTCCATTATGCTGTGCCCTGCAGGGTGGAAAGTCTGTTTTACATGGCATGCCAAATAACTTTTATTTAAAAAATCACTAACAAATGTATGGACTTGAGAAACAATAAATAGTAGATTAAATCTTAGCTGTGTCTCACTGCCCATTGAGGGACATGACTCCCACTTAGTTACATGTATGTCTTTGCCATACTTTAGATACCACAAGTAAAATCACAATTAAGTATGACTGTCATTATTAAAGAGAGAAATTAAACAAAACACAGCTAATAAAACCTGGTTACTTCTGTTACAATCTCCTGTATGTTTCTCTGTAGAGAGTTTTTAAGTTAGATTGTACTTTGGAGTGGGCCTATCTTTGGCAGACGTGTTATCTGGGTTCTGCCAACCCAAAGATCATAGTAAATTTGCTCTGTGAGAGTTAGTGTCAGGAAATAAACCAAAGGAGACATGGCCACCCAGCTGATTGACTTTAAAGCTATACTTTTACTTATGCTTGAGTACTTACATGCATCTGCAACAGGTCAGTAAAGCACCCCAACCTTCAGCCCTTAATGATTATCGAAATCTGGGGTGCCTTTCAAGTGGAAACAGCGATGGCTTTCCAATTGGTCTGATCTTCCAGCTGCCTTTGGAGGATCCAGAAGCTGTGTCCAAGAAGAGATCCAAAGACAATAATATATTACAAGAAAGAGGAAAAATAGTTTCAAAAGCTAAGTCTAAGGTTGCCAGAGTATTTAATTAACTAGATCAGGGGTCAGCAACCGCCGGCACCCGTGCCAAAAATGGCACAGGGGCCAAACCTGAGTGGCATGCAGTGCCTCTCAGGCTTCCCCAGTGGCTGTGCTCCCCTAGCACTCCACAGCTGTGTGGAATGAGCTGCTTGCCATGGCTCCAGGCCAGCAGAAGCCGTAGCACATGGCTCCCAGCCCCCGGCTGGGCTGGGCTGGAGAGGGGGTTGGCTCTTCCCCCCCCCGCTTCCGGCTCTGACTGTGGAGCCAGAAGCTGCCCGCCGGTGGGCACAGGGATAGAAATGGCCCTGGCTGCGACCTGGAGGCCACCAACTGGCGAGGGTGGGAGCTGGCCCCAGCCCTGAACCAGAGTCCTGGTCCCACCCCCTTTTGGCCCTGCCCCCAGCACACACAGGGTGCAGTGGGCAAGGCTGGCAAGGGGGTTGGCAAAGGTTGCCACCCCCTGAACTAGATGTTCCTACAGAATGTATGTATCTTTCCCAAAAGGCATGCAAAAAAAAAAGCTGCTTGGTCATTCTGTGAAAGATGGATCCCAGCACATTCACCACCACATCCACCAGGTAGGGGGTTCAGAGTCAGGCAAAGTTCAGCAAGAGGCTCACCTACTCTCATGGCTTAGTCACACCAAGGCTGCACAGGCCTGCAGAAAGGCCTACGAAGTTTGGCTGTTCTTAGCAACAACTATATTGTATCGTCATGTGGTCTCTGGCCCTTTTACTGGGTCTATCAAAATTTCAAGTCATTTTAAAGAGGAGTCAGCGCTCAAAGAATTTTCAAAATGAGTAAGTCCCAGTTTATTGCATCATAGAGAATGAAAACTGGATGAGTAAGAGAGCCTTGTTCATGGACTGGAAAGTCTCATTCTTCAGTTAAATTGGATAATAGTTTATAAATAAATAGTTTATTAATAGTTAAAAGTAAGTGATCTTAACTAATCCTTATGAAACCAAAGAAAAATACTTAAATTCACATAACTGAACCATTCAGCCATGTTAGTCTAGTCCAGCAAACAAATAAGGAGTTTGGTGGCACTTTTTAAAACAAATTTTATTTATTTATTTTACAAAAGCTTATGCAATAACTAAATTTGTTAGTCTTCAAAAGTGCCACCAGAATCCTTGCTTCTTTATCAAGGTTAGTGTAAGTGTCCTTTCCAGGAATACATACTAAACAAGTTGGTTGATTTGTGGAAATAGTCTGACTTGACCCGGTCACTCACACTTCACCAGATTTATTTTTCCCTCCCATACAGTGTAAATTTTCCATTTTCAAGCATCTGTGGGAATTTCTCCCACAAAAATCATGCAACAAATAAATGTATTAGTCTTTAAAAATGCCAGAGTACTTCTTATTTGACAGTCTAAGCCATTTTTCCTGTTTAACCAGAGAAACTGGTCGTTGTTTTAAAACTGTACTTCACTTACATTTCAATATCCCATTCAAATCATTACCAGAAAACTTTAAATCTAATTTTATGGTGTACCAAAAACTCCGTTAAATTTATCGGGCATTAATTTAAGTTTGCATGGGGGCTTCCTTGTTCTGCTTGCTGGTTAGGGGGTTGTGTCAGGGAACATGGAATCTGAACTTTCTGCAGTCACGCTGCGCAGGAAGAGCCAGCCTGGAGCAAAATTGGGCCAGTTTTGCTCTTCTGCCTTGCAAGCAGACTGCTCTCTCTCTCTCTCTCTGATTCTTGTTTGTTAATGTTCTGGATCTTAAAAATAACATAAGATTGTTTTACAGCATTAGGGAAATATTATTTTATGTTTATCTCCATACCAGAGCACTGGTGACGAGGAGGGAATTTTTTCAAGAGCAAATATAAAATGGCTGCGTATGGCAATATAGACAGTTTTCAACTCAATGAAAGAGGGAGGTTTTTGCAACAAACTTAGATGGATGTAGCACTTTCATAAAAATGTTATAGAAGATACTGATAAACAAAGGGATATTTTCCTATCTGTGATGTGTAAAACCACATTTATCATACTTAACCACCCCCCCCAACTCTCAAACAAAACTTATTTACCACAAAACCCTAATGGTCTTCTACAGTAAGCCAACTTTCTTTTGCAGTAGATTGCCAAGAATTTAGTGAAGATCCAAAGGGGCAGCCATGTTAGTCTAGTTCAGTAAAACAAACAACAAGGAGTCTTGTGGCACTTAAAGATTAACAAACATTTTATTGCATGAGGTTTTGTGGAAGAAAATCCCATTTCGTCAAATGCTTTCAAGATGAATTTAGTGGTGGCTGAATGTTATAGGAAATGCCACTAGAGGGAGTGGTGCACACTACTCTCTATGAATCTACAAAGAGAAAGGTGCCAAAATTTGAAAACAAACTGTCCTGGTGGTGGTGTGTCTGGGAAGAAGGGCATCAGCAAGCAGGTGAAAAGGATAGTTGCAGCTGGGGAGGTGAACATTGTTGAGAGAAAAGCTCGTTCTCTGCTCTCATCAATGGAGGAGCCGGACAACAGGAGGAAGAATCATGAGTTTATTGACACACAGAGCTACTGAGTGCGGCCGGCCCCAAAGGACTGGTGCTAAAAGGGTTTTATACCCAGGTACAACAACTTAATTCAAGGAAATCTAAAAATGGTTAATATATTCAAGGTAAACAAGATTAATACATTTATTAGTACCATATAGGGATAGTTTTCATACATATTCATATAAGATAGGAGAATTAGTAAAGACGGTCGGGCTGACTCCTCAGAGCCTGGGAATGTAATAAACAGGAGAAATTGTTGATTAATAGGTGACCTCAAGACTGGTGCAGTTCCCTTAATCTCCTGCTTATAGACTATTCAAGGATGAGAGGGGCTCTATGCTTTTGTTAGTCAGGCTAGAGGTTAAAATAATATTAAGGGAACAGTGCTAAGATGGTGACACTTATGCTCACAAATTTGTGGTCTCATACAAATCTCATAACAACATTAGGTGTTAGGAGACACCTTCTCACTAGGAGAGCGGTGAAGCATTGGAATATGTTTCCTAGGGAGGTGGTAGAATCTCTGTCTTTGGAGATACTTAAGAGCCAGTTAGACAATACCCTGGCTGGGATGATTTAGTGAGAGCGGCCCTGCTTTTAGCAGGGGGTTGGATTAGATGACCTCATGAGGTCCCTCCCAACCCTATGATTCTATGACAATAAATTAACTGGGCAGGACCTGACTATATGATCGTAGGTTAGTGTGTAGCATGTTACATGACAGAGTGGGGACATAGAAAGAAAAATGGTTTTAATATAGACATTAGTTTGGTAACAGTTGTAATAGTGACGCCAGTTGTGCCTGGCCAGGTCTTTCCTGAAGGCTAGACCTGTCCCATATGCTCAGAGCCTGTGAAAAAGTAACCAAAAACAGGGTATAACTTCATCTGTGGAGTTCAGAGTACAGCCAATCCGAGGGGGGTTAGGAGGGCCATTTGACCTGAACATCAAGCTCAAAGGAGACCTCAGATTTAGATACTTGTTAATTTTTTGGCATTTGATAAATTTCTCAACTTTTTTTTTTTTGACGCCTTATTTTGTTTTCATGTGTCATCATTTTTCATTTTTATTATGGCTGGGCACCCTCAAAAGCTGGAAGTGGCTCAGGCCTCTCTGGACCTCTGGAAGGGCCTGGTTTGAAGAATGGGCTGCACCAGGTTTGTTTTATCCTAAAGGGTGATGGCTGCATAAGAGTTTTTAGTTTCTGCTTACTTCTTTATTGTGGCGGCTTTGTCTTGATACTGTTTGCTTCCTTGGAAGACATGAGATGAATAGGCTGAGATAAAAGTGGAACAGGGAATGCTGCAGGATGTAAAGAAATGGCAGAATTGTGTGCTGCTTGCTTAATTCTGAAATATATATATACACACTGACTCCTTTCGTGGCTCTACTTGGGGGCAGTGAAAGACATACTTTTAGGCTTGGCTAGATTTAAATATTTGTTGCTGTCATCCTTTCGTTTGTTTAAATGTTTTATGGAATAGTCCTGATAACATCTTCAGCTCATGAATATGTAATCCCTGCACGTACAACAGGGTGGTATTTGTCTTGTCAATGGAAGAGTCACATTTTTCTTGTGGATGGAAGAGTCACATCCCTTACAGTTTTTAATTCCTATATTTAGCCTATTATCTGAGATATTCCTTTAGGGTTTAATAGGAGTTGAAATTCTGTTTTCAAATAAGTTCAAATACCCTTACTTTATAAAAACATCTTTATTTTACTTTGTCTTTTAAAACTTATATTATTCTTAGCCTGTAGCTTAGATAGTCCTCAGACTGTCTCAATAATTCTTGGTGAGATGGTTCTTGTTCTTTTTAAGAACTACCAGATAACAAGTTCCCCAGTTAATTACAGTATTCTATATTTTGTGGGAATTTAATCTAGTAACCAATTTTTCAAGGTTATTTTGATATGTTAATACATAAAATACCTTACTATTTATATGGCAATGCTATCAGGGCACTTATGAAGCTTGCATTTAAATAAAAAATTTGCAAATAACCATTCAGAAGCTTATACCATTTCTAAGCACCTAAGGAATAAACAAACATCTTCCACAAAACATTCCCCAACTATATGCTTTCCTTAAAGCGACATGAAGACCAAAATATATTTCTTTTATACATGTTTCTAATAAGAATGCCTCTAGAATTCTTCGGGTTTTAATTTAAAACTGAAATCTGTCTTTCAGTAAAGAGGAAAGGAGAAAGCCCCTAAATTTTTGTGGCCTTGACAAACCAGAGGTGATGTATTCCTGCAATTTGAGATCTTAGGAAAAACAATATCCCTATATTCATATAACAATGGGGAGGAGTCTGGCTCTTTGAGGATCTCTCCTGTTGGTGTTTGTAATTATAGGTAACATTTGGTAAAAAAGCAATATGCAATAGTTTTACCCCCAATTAAAAACTCTTCCCAAACACTCTATACAAACACAAATCACAATAACTCATATTACAGGAAATAATGAACGTTATAGAACTGCAATCCAGAATGGGCAATTGAACATGGAGGTTGTAAGTACACATATACAGAGAAGGAGGAGGTAATCTCCTTGAAGCTTCTTGTGTTTGATGCATATTAGGGAAAAGTGGAAATTTTCTAAATTTCTTTAATTTATGCTGAATATTTAATTAAATAAGAAAAGCAAATATAAACTGCTACTCTCCAAACACCATGTACATACAGTTGGCAGAAACAGTTCTTCAAATTTGATAACAGCAGAGACAAGTTCAAAACATAATGCTATCAGGAATAAATTAAAACAATGTTAATTTTGCATTGATATCATGGCTTTTCCCCAGCATGCTCCTTTTATCTACTCCTGTTGACACCAACACGAGGAGGGTTTCCAGCACAAGAAGCAGCACAGTTGGCAATGGGTGACAGTGAAGCTGGAGACCACTCAGGGTGACGTCTCCAGTGGCAATTTAGCTCCCATGGTTTTATGTGAACAAAGAAATCCCATTAGCACATGACTAGCTCCATGGAGATTTCAGAATTATTCCAATAGACTTTTCAGAGCAAGTTCCAGTTCTTGGTGATTTTGTTTTCAACAATAATTCCATTTTTAGGTGAAGTCCAATATTGAACTAAGATGTTGATGAGTGCGGATCTATGTAAATGTCCAAAGGGATAGCCATGTGAGTGCAGAGATGTGACTGGGACATCAAGACTTCAAAGAGAAACAGCTGAACTCAAATTAATATGCAAACTAAATTCTGTGACAACAGGATTGAATCGAGACTATGGGTTCTTTTCCCATTACAAAAGGTAATCTGATTTCAGGCTTCCCATGATTTGAACCTAACAACTGTTCTGATTTGCCGTTACTGTATGACCTGATCCTATGTTTTACACCCCCTTGCATTTATTTTCATTCCATTCTGTAAGTTCACCCATCTTCGAAGCATCTGACAAAGTGGGATTTTCTCTCACGAAAGCTCTTTCGAAAAATAAATCTGTTAGTCTTAAAGTGCCACATGACTCCTTGGGTTTTTTTCCTATGTAAATGATCTCTGTTGCAGTGGGTATGGACAATGGAAACAGTAAAATTGCAGATCTCAAAAATAAGGTGTCCTTAATAAAGAACTTGCATTGGTCATCCCTCCCCAGAAACAAGTAGTTCTTACTCACTGAGTAAGGTCCACTGACTTACAGCAGAATGCAATACACATTAGATTGCTACATTAAATTTGGTTGGATCATTTTTCATACTAAAACCACTTTCCTACCATGCAATATAACAGGCGTGGCCAAACTGTGGCTTGGGAGCCACATGCGGCTCTAGAATGTAAAATTGTGGCTCCCAGAAGAACGTCAGCAAATCAATTTAGGAAAGCAAGCACAGCCTAGGAGTTCAGGAGGGGTCAGGACAATGGGGAGAAGCGCAGCATGGTTGGTAATGGCAGGGAGAAGTGCAGAACAGTTGGGATTTTAAAAAACTCCCCACTAGCCTGCAGACAGGGCTAATTTTCATGGTACCCTTAAGTAATTATTAGAATCTGACATTAGTAGGATCGATATTTGTCCTCTTTTTATGATAAAAATTAAAGTGTGCAATGAATTTTAAACTTAGTAATTTTGGAGTAGATAAAAGTATATGGCTATATGCCTCAGTGCAGCTCTCAAAGTTTTAATAATCAACTTGTGTGGCTCTTGAGTTCCATAAGTTTGGCCACCCCTGCAATATAACCTAGATAAACAAATGAGCACATAAAACTACCAGCAATAATGGAGATACACAGCCTTGGGTGTGAGAACATTTCTTAAGATGGGAAATCATGGTAGGGAAAATGGGATTGTATCTTTTTCATCTGAAATGCTGTGTGTAGCGGGAATGGGATCTGGTTCAATGCCACATGCATAGAAGTTGGAGAGTGGTACACACACGCTTCAGGAAGGAAGAAAGCAACAGTCTGTATGCATTGGCTTCAATGCCAGCTGCAGTTGAGGCCACTTCTGCCCATGATTAAGTACCTCTTTAAGATTAATTTTGAAATGTGGAAGCCACTTATGTTACCCGGCACACAACACATGCAACATCCCTGTGTTGTGTCAGCAGTGGATTTAAGGCCTGAAGTTGGCTTTGAAGTAAAGATATTCTGGCCCATGTGCGAGAGAGCTTTAAACTGATGCATCATAACTTTTACTTTAATTTTGTTTAATTCTATTAAATGCAATGTAAATTAGCCACAATAGGCAAAATGCAGAAATAAGGTAGGGTAAGTTAAGGCTCCTTTTCAGTTACACAGACTCCTGTATGCATTGGGTATCAAAGGTAATTCAGAGTTTGTCTAGACACGATATTGCTTCACAGCAAGCTGGAGCGCAAGGCTACACTGAACTAACTTTCCACGCACTAACTCTCCATAAGTGCAGTGTGGCTTTATGCCCCAGCTTGCTGTGCAGTAACTTTGTCTAGACAAATGTGTAGATAACCAGGCAGCAGAAGAATATATAAATAAGAGTAGGTTAGACTATGCATTCTTCTATTCGTCAGTTAGCTAATTTTCTTGCTACTCTCCTCTCTTGGTCCCTCTGTGTCAGTTATACTACCTGGCCTGATTTATGTGGCATTCAGTGGGTCAAATTTAGAGATAAGGGGTAAAGGTAGCAAGTAAATCTGAGGGAGAACAAATATTGAGATGCCCTGAAGAATGTGTAACTTGTAAAAAAAAAAAAAAAAAAAAAAAAAAATCTGACTCTCTCCAAACTTTCTGGCTATGTCTACACTTAAAATCTTAGTTTGTCCTTGGTTAGTCCAAATTAAGTAGTTCAAAAGCTGGTTTGAATTAAGTGCTTTTTTAAAAATTCGAACTAATTTTTTAGTTTGAACTAAAAATGTGTGATTTAGTTCAAACTAAAAAAAAAGTGCTTAGTTTGAACTAACTGCTAGTTTGAATTTATTTAGTTTGAACTATCATCCCTACATTGTGCTTGTTCAAACTAAATACGCAAATTAGTTTGAACTAAGCAGTTAGTTTGCATTAACCATTCAAACTAACTAGTTCAAATTAAGCTTTGCTAGCCTAGTGTAGAGAGAGTTCCAATTAGTTCAAATTAAGGCTCCTTAATTTGAACTAATTTGCTAGTGTAGACATAGCCTCTGGGACTCACCACTGGATTGGCCCAATTTTTGCTAACTCACTACCTTAAAAAAACAAAGCCAAACCTATGTTAAAAGGTTACTTGAGTATGTGACTTTGCAGTCCACAACTGCAAAATGCCAAATTTAAGACTGTGTACATTTAAACTCACTGTACAGGAAGAACACATTAGAAGCAGAATTAAGCAAGCAGGGGATTTATATGAAAACCAAAACCAAAAAATCTTATGGTTGAAACTATCAGTTAGGAGCAGAAGGAAGATGAATTAATATGCTAGTGCCATTGATAAAGCTGGCATTTCTTGACTATTTGATTGACACACAAAAAAAAACTTCATTCTGGTTGAAATGCTTAAAGTGTATTTGAGAGAATTTTTCACCCTTTTTTCTGTAAGAGTAATAAACCCCCGTGATACATAGTCAGTAGAGTTTGAACCCTAAACTTTCTGCTTGACTTTTACCATTTGAACTATAGGCCTAACTACATTAACTTGGCAACAGGAAAAGCATGTTATCCTATAGTTGGGGACTAGTTCCTAAGGCCTTTATTGCTGAACTGGGAGAAGCCAGGGGTTAAAGTTAGCTGGAAAGCCCCCAAAAAGCATTCCAGGCTCCCGCTATTTTTAGGAGGCAGCATTCTGGGGCCCCCAAAATAGGGGAATGCACCAGAATGCTGCGTTCCAGGGCGCCCTAAAAATAGAAAGAATGTGCTAGAATGTAGTTTTCTGGCATGTTCCCCTAGGGCTGGTTCAGGGAAGGGGCTTGAGGCTGGAGCGAGCCCAGCCACCCTTCTGTTCCTTGCCCCGGAGCCTGCCGTGGCCCCACCCCTTCCTGCTGGGCCCATCGGTGTTCATGGCCTGGACCCAGTCGTGGGCCTGGGCCACCTGCAGCCTCCGTCCCCCAGGCCTGGCTCCTTGGTCACCTTGCTGGCATGGGTAAAGGGAGTCTGGGAGGTTGGGGCAGTTGGTGGGGAAAGTGCGCAGGGGGTGAGGTGGGAAGAAGGGGTCAGGATGGGGGCTGGGAAGGACATGGGGCAGTAGCTGGGGTTCTGAGGCAGGAATTTGGGGGTAGTAGCTGGGTTTGGGGGTAGGTGTGGGGGGGCAGTAGCTGGAGTGGTGGGACAGGTGTGGGAGGGCAGTAGCTGGGGTGGGTGAAGGGGGCCTGGACCTGTGGGAAGGGGCCCAGAAATTTAGGAGGGTTCCGGGGCCTGCCAAATTATACTTTGACCCTTGGGAGAAGCCTAAGACAGCTCTGCCTCCCCTTCAGCTACAGCTGCTCCAACAGCTCCCAGGAATTTCCTGTAGCGTACTGCTGTTGAAATAGCGGCGTAAGCCTGGGTCTTCAGAACATTCATAAGCATTTCTAATTTGACATGCTGCCAAGTGTTACCTGATGAGCATAACAGAAGGGTAATAACAGTTAAAAAAAAGAAGTTTACAACTCAACTAACCCTGAATAAAATTTCATGCAGTAAGAAAAAGGCATGTCTCTTGCCCCAAGACTTTGCCTCTGCTGAATTTCTAGGTGTGAGTGGATGAGCATCCCATGACAGGTTTATATTTAAATTATACAAAGATTTATATTAGATACTTCAGGTTAATATACTCATGCTCGAGTGCAACAGCTTGGTTGAGAGACAGATGTCCAGTAGCTCAATTTGACAGAAGGGGTGGAGGGGCTTGGCAATGCTAAATAACTGTAGCTAGTACACTTAAACTGTTAGAGCAAAATCTAAATAGCTATTAGAAAGAGAGAATGCAGGCTGTTACTGTTTCTTAAACTGAAGGTTTTGCTGAACAGCTAAATAGAAAAAGCTACAAAGCTACAGCTGGCACCAGGGTTGCTCCCTTTACACCCTTCATGGCATAGGTCAGTTTGGGTCCTCCTTCTATACCCCAAAATGGATTCTTTAATCCCAAATTGTAGGGGTACACCTATTCTATTGGTTAATGGATTTATGTGCATGATTGACGCATGTCCTTCTTCCAGAATGTTGTTCTATCTTCTCCTTTATTACTAGATATTTTGAGGTTTACTTTTAGAGATATTTTAGGGTCCAGACTAGACAAATCCCTTCTTGTTTTGATGTCTCCTGACCTGAGTTCATGATCAAGCTATTGCCACTGGATTTCCACATCACTGCTCATTGAACAAACAAATATATCTGTGCCAAATTTATCTAATGCTTACTTATTTTCTAAACTTCTATGCTAAATAATAGGATTTCCTAAATCTGTAAAGAAAGATACATGGAGATGGACAAATGCATGCAAGCCAAGCATAGGTTAATCTAGGGCAGGGGTCGGCAACCCCCTGCACCCATGCCAAATATGGCCCAGGAGCCAAGCCTCAGCGGCACATGGTGCCACTCAGGCTTCTCCGCCAGCTCTGCTCCCCCAGCACTCTGCGACTGGGCAGGATGAGCCGCGTGCCATGGCTCCAGGTTGGCAGAAGCCACAGCGTGTGGATCCCAGCCCCCTGCTGCCCCCACCCCTGCTGGACAGGGCTAGAGGGGAGCAGAGCAGGTCTACCTACTTCCGACTCTGACTGTGGAGCTGGAACCTGCCAGCCAGTGGGGGCGAGCAGCGGCACTGGCCAGACTAGTGGCCTGTGGGGGGAATAGGAGGCCCTGGCCAGGACCCTTACTGCCAGCGAGGGCGGGAGCCGGCCCAGCCCCTCCGAATTGGAGGCCTGGTCCTGCCCCCAGCACCCACTGAGGGTGCGGTGGGCAGGGCTCGCATGGGGGTCAGCAAAGGTTGCCGACACCTGATCTAGGGGCTACAACTTATATTTGATGTTTGCATTAAAAAAAACCCAAACCTATATTGTCATTGGTGTATAGTAAAAGGATACACTATGGTTATAGCCTAATTATGGTCCTTTCCAGTTGCTATAATTCTACGAAATAATGTGGAAAAACTGTTTTACTAATATTTTTAGACCTTTATCGAAACAATGTTTATGTAAAACTTTTCAAATTATCATGTGACATAAATCATATAACCAACTATATAATGTTAACACTGTAGTAACATGCAAAATAAAACAAGGAACTAAACACCCAAAACAAACCACAAAAAATGGAATAAATATTGTTGTTTAGAGCAAGATGAGGAAACCCGAGGGATAAAATCATTATTTGTTCTTGGTTTGCCTATCAAAAATAAGTTAGTCTAGTTAGGAACTATAGATGTTTTTTCTTGGCATCACATCCTATTTTAAAACACATGTGGGTTGCAGAATATTAACACCTAGTTTATTTAAGAAACACAAAGGAAAAATTGCAAGAACTAAGATGAACATTTTACTCCAAATCAGGATTTACAGTAGTAACTGGCATGCTGTGGGTAGTAGAGGCTGCTACACTTTATTAGAGGCTTCAATAGCTCATTAAAAGAAAATTTCATTAGGAAATAGGTTATATGTTGTTGACTTTGTTTATCATGGCCATGTTTGGTCTGTTTGGAATCCCAAACAACTTGATACCTTTGGGGGTTGATGAACACCTGATTAATTGTTAAGTTCTTTAAGAAATGAAAATTTGAACTTATATATTTTTTGGTTATAAACTGGCAGATGGAGGCCACAGAAGAATATAAGTAATTTATTTTTACATAAGGTTTTATTTCATTCCTGCCCCCAACTCTCCCTGGACCATACTTTATAGGTTAGAAGGTTTACTTTTAACCTACATCTAATTATGAAGTTATCCGTTCACATTTATATCAGGCATAATTGTCTAAACGGATGCTGAACCTTACTTACTAATATTTTCAGATTTTTAAAATATATTTATTTAGATATTGTATGGATCATTAACGTCATTCAGTCAAATCTAGATTACAAGCAATTTGCTTTTCCTTTTTTTACTGATAGAGTGTCCAAGAAGCACTTTCGATTTGGCAACAAGTTAGCTACTGGCCAAAGGGCCTTAGTGATTTTTTTTTTTTTTCCTTCTAGCTGATGTTGCTGAAGATTTTTTAGGAATTACAAACTAAGAACACAGACCTATGATGGCCTGGCAGCTTACAGGCAATTTTCTGTGGGTTCCAAAATGCATAGAGACCTTGTAAGTTGGAGGTGTGGGGAACTACATACTCTTTATATTCTGGTAAGTGAAGGTTTCTTTTACTTCAGTTCTCCCATGCTTACTTGTTTGATTTAGTCTACTGGGCTTTGCTTTGGAGCTGCATTATCTGCCTGTGGCACTTGTGATGCAGCCTCTCGTACCCCTGACTGTTACATTAAATATATCATGCATCACAGCCATGGGTCAGGGGACTGCAACTTGCGGCTCCGGAGCTGCAAGCGGCTCTTTGACTGCCTGTCCGCTTGTGGCTCCTGGCTCCTGGCTCCAGGACCCCCTGCCACCAGGGTGAGAATTTCTGCTTCAAAAATGGATTCTTTGGATACAGTTGAGGGGAATGAGACACTGAAACAGACACTGGGTAAATTGGATTTCTTTTACTAACTTAATTTATTTAATCTAATTAGAATAAATCATCTTTTTCTTATTCTTTTTAATGTTCTAAGGCAAAAACAAAAAGATAGCAAAAGGTTTATTACGGCAAAAATATAACTATGATTCCTAAGCCTGTTCTTATTACTAAGCCCCTAATTGATACTGGGCTCCAATCAGTACTATTAAGTATTATCCCTTATACTTATAGAACCATGGTTTATTTGTTTGATTCAGATGCTGTTTTGATTTGATTCAGGTGCACCAGTTCTATCCCAGGTGGGACATTTCGCTCTTGTCCAGCAAGCTTGCCGGTGAAAAGATTAGTCACTGGGGAGGGAAACTTGGGTGATCAGTCTTCAGTTTGGCAGTTAGATTCGCACCTCCGCAGACCTCTGCTTTTTGCGGGCTTTCTCAGTGGTTTTATTACATTCTGCAACCCCACTTTCAGTTTCTAGAAGGTACCAGTGCTTTATTTTACCATACTTGGCACCTTTCGAGAAGCTATGCCACCACCTTATTGGTTCTTAGACTGGTTACTGTTTTCGTTACTGACAGAACACTGTCACTCACTATCTTCAGCCAATTTGAATTTTGTTGCTGGGCAGATATGGTTTTGCAAGTTTCTTTGCATCTGAGTTACCTTTGCTGAGCTATCTCTGCAAAGCAGCTCGTTTGAAAAGAGAAAGCAACTTAGTGTCTGGAATTACCACAAAACAAGAACAAGGTTTCAAGTTGCCTCTGCAGAGTTTAACTCTTAGCTAAATTGTTAAAAATATAATTACAAGGTTATGAGTTGTGGCTCATTGTCATGTTATCTCCCTTACTGACACAAGGGACCCTGCCGGAGGTCCACTCCTGGTTTCAGGCTCTCCCCACCACCACCACCGCCACCACCTGGGGACCCTGTGGCACAGTCCAGCTCCCCCCACCAGGAGGCTACACCCATTGCAGCTCACAAAATGCTTGGTTATTGAAGGAATTTTTAAAAATGGCTCTTATCTTTTGGGTTGCCAATCTCTGCCCTGGGTTAAGTTGATTAAAAATGTTTGGCTGTGCTCCACTTGTAACAATACCTCCATTATGCTTAGCATGCATTTGTACAAAATGACTATGCAGTGTTTTCAGGTGACTGCAGCTGGGTCCCCAGAAGTCTTGGACCGATGCCTCACTTACTAAATTCTAAATCAGCATGATACTTTAGTCATTAATGTTGATATGTCCTCCCAAAATGGTAAACCCCTTACCTAGTTAACTGGCTTAAACAATTACTCTGTTCTAAAAAATCCCAAAGGCTAACTGGCTCTGTCCCTGTAAGAAGGTCCATACAGCCAGAGTTACAGGGGGTTACAGCTAGTTTCCGTCTCTGCCCCTGTCACCTAGTGTGATGTCTAGTGGGTCAGTGGCTACTTATCTTGTTGGGTGTGTCATGGGAAAAGTCCCTTGTGGGCGTCTGGGTGGGTCGATCAATACCAGACACCAAGAATTTGATCAAGTTTAACAATCTTTATTCTTGTACAAGAATGGGGAGCGTTACAGAGCTTATGGGAGCCCTGTAACTATCCCACCACCCTTATGCAGTAACCCAGCTTTTATACCCCATGATAAACAACTGAGATCATATCACTCATGATTACCTATTTTCAAAACTAAGCTATTATAGGTCAATATATTTCACCATTTGCCTTGTTATGCCTTATTTTGCTTACTTAGCTGTTATACAATATAGGTTTTTGCAACTGTCATTAAATTTCACTTCCCTATTTTACGCATCTGGCCAAGCATAGCCGATTGCTAAACTACCAGGGGAAATGTGGGGACTTTCCAGGGAAAATGTTAAAGGGACTTGGCATTAGTAACGCCATATCTGCCTGGCTTTTGCTTGTCATCTAGGTTTGGCCTTGGTTTCTGCTAGAAGCTTTAAAGCAAGCAAACAGCCTGCAAGCAAGCAGCCTTGCCATGCTATACTTATTCCACGACAGGTGTCATGGGATGCACATCTTTGCTCCATTAGGGTATGATCTATGTAATGTTTCTATTCACTTCTCAAATGTCATTGTGTGGTTTGATGCCAGATGTGCCACGCAAGGTTCCTTTATGAATGCTCATAACATATTCTATAGAATTATCATGGTACCATGTTTTCTGCAGCGTCATGTATGTGTACAGATGTGGAGCATGTTATGTGGTTCAGCCCATCAGGGCTATCTCAGTATGCAGGCTGGAGAGGCGTGTGACAAAGATAATGGAAATTGAGCTCCCTGGCTTTGGTGAAACAAAGATCTTCAAGCATCTCACGAAGTGAGATTTTCTCCCATGAAAGCTCATGCAATAAATAAATTTGTTAGTCTTTAAAAGTGCCACAAGACTCCTTGTTCATTAGTTGGGAACACCATTGTGCCTGTTTGCAATACTCACACTCAGGAAAAATCTTCTGCACTTGTAATGGTTCTTTAATGCAGTAGGCAGACACTCTAGTTCAGTAAGGTAGGTAGAAATAGTACTGAATGTACATCTGAGCACCCATATACTTTTACCATCCCTTGAAGAACATCCTAAAATGTTAGCTGTCATCCTTCTCATGATATCACACAACAGCAATATCTTCCCCTGCTCGTACGTGTACAGGCTGGGATGGAACTTTCATAATGTGTTATACTGATGTTGCTATGTTTTAATGCAGAGGTTCTCAACCTTTTTTCTTTGGTGATGTGGTTGGCAGTGAGGCCAGCTGTGGTAATATAGGAACCCCTCTCCCTCCCCGCTGCAGGAAAAAGGTCACTGCTGGCTTTTGGCAGTGAAACAAAAAACAGGAGCCATCACCACTGGTGGGGGGGGGGAGAGGAATGAAGATGCCCCCAGGAATTTCAGCAATGGCTTTTTTCTGTGGAAAGTCCCCTCCCAACAAGGCTTCTAGCCACTGCAGGGAGTTTCTGTGGCAGTGCTGAGCCCTCCTGCAGCTCTCCTGCTGCTTCCCCTGACCCTTGGCTATGTCTCCTGATTCCCACTGCAGCCCCCCATGCCCTTTGCCCCCGCTGCTCTGCACTGCAGCCTCTTGGCGCAGCTGCCTTTTCCCTTCAGCTGTTGCCACCTCCCCCAGGTCCCAGTCCCTGATGCAGCCTCTGGCTGCATCCCCTGACCCCTGCCCTCCACTCCCTGTGTAGCCACTTACCACTTCCTCTACCTTCACCAGTGCCGCTGCCACTGGTTTACCTTGCCCTGCTCAGCTATGGACCAGGGTGAGGGGAGGTGGCCGTGGCAACACTAGTGCTTCGAGCAGTGCAGGTACCAATTTTTGGCAACACTTCTCAGCTCTTCAACACAGTTCTGTATTGTGACACAGCAGCTGAGAACTGCCGCCTTAATGCATATTCAGGAGTTTCTTCCCTTTTCCTTATTTGTATTTCCTCATTCTACTAATGTTGGGGTGCCCTTCTCCCTTGAGTTACTAGACCTTTACTAGAAGAGTATTAGCTTATATGTCCATTATCATGGCACTCTTGTCATCAGATACTTGTGGATGTTCCTAGCTTAAAATACCCTCAAACTTAAATTTTATGGTTATGTATCAGCAGTTTAGTTGCTACAGCATTCTCTTATGATCTGGGGTTACTCCTGGTTGCATGCATATGTGAAAGTTTTTGGGCCTGTAGGCATAATACTTTATACCTATGGGCTACGCACAAGCGCTAGAAAGCAACAAGGCTGTAGATGGCAAGCAAAAAATCTAAATCTACATGGAAAATCTCAAACTGTTCCTATTTGAGGCAATAGGATTTCTCACTGTGTTGTGATTTTTTTCTTCCCTCCCTCCAATAAAAGGCAAACTCCCATGAGACAGTCATGGGAGAGAAATGGAGGAAAGGGGGGAGTAAGTAACCCCTGATCGTGAAGTGCCATGAATCTCCAGAAAATGTTTGTAGGTGTTGTTTGAAAAAAGCACATAGAATTGGAGAAAAAAGATCCTCCTCTTTAACATTTTTGTCCTGTAAGGCCTGGTATACACTACAGTTCTGCCAGCAGAAGTTAGGTTTTGTTGACAAAACAGTGGAGGTGTACACAGTGAAATGCTCCGTCCACCAAAGTAACTCCCATATTATGCCATCATAATAAAACCACCTCAGTGAGAGGCCTGGGGTTTGTTAGGGCAATGTGGTGTCAGTGTCAGTGTAGACACTATGTTCCTTAGCTTGGCTGTCATTCTTATCAATGTCATGACTCTACTGAACAGCTAGACTCCAGTCCTGGCTGGGAGCCAGACTCAGAAGTCCAGATAGCTGAACCCCACTCCTGGCAGGTAAGAAATACGTGAGGGGGAATGGGGCAGCTGGTCTCCCATGTGGGCACTGCCAACAGAGCTTCAGTTTCTTATGCTACCCTTCTTAGTTCAATGGAATTGCTCATGGTGCAGAGTCAGACATGCACCACTGACCTGGGGAGGGTAGTGTGGGTGTCATCAGCCACAGCAGCAATTGATGTGCTGACTAAGGAAGTTACTTAATCTTTGTAGGGTTGACATAGCCTAAGAGACAAAGGTAAAAGCAGAGCAATTCAGATTAACACAGGCTGCCTAGTTATCAGGAATAAAAAGGCTGCTAAGATATCAAGGGTGAGATTGCTTCACTCATAGTTCCAGGAAGTCTCCACCCCCTATTGCCTGCCCAAGGCAGACTGGATCTCTGCTCTTATGAAATGCAGAAGAAAATCTTCACAGTAGTGTTGGGTCAGATTGTGTTTATTGGGAGTCGTGTTTAAAAGCTGGTGCCCACTGGTGTGTGTGGGGGGGGGCAGGCCTCCAGCCACCTGGCTGCAAGGGTGGTCCTTCATAGGGTGCAGGAGGAGGGATAGGAGCTTCCTGCATCCCTCCCATGTTGTCAAAGGCCAGCACAGTGCTCCCCTCAGGGCCAGCAGGAAGACAAGTGGTAGTGGGGACACCAGCCATGTTAGGCTGGCCCTTCACAGAGAAGCAGGCTGTCAGTTGGGTGCTGCCTCATGGGTCCTAGTTGGAAGGTTTCTATTTCTAGGCGTCCCACGCTGCCCAGCGTGCATCAAAATGAAGGCCATCTGGCACTAGAATTAGCTGCATCTAACTGCAGCTTAGCCCTGAACTTGCCTGCTGAAGGAGCAGACAGTAAGTGCTAGGCGTGAGGGGAAACAGATGCTGGACTAGGCCGCCCCTTCATGGGGGGATAGGAGATCCCCTGACTTTCTTGTTTGATGAAGAGCTGACTCAGCCCCCCTTCCCTGGGGCTGTTGGGGAGATTGCCTCATCCCAGCTTGGGCTGCTGCCCCTGCATGCTGTGCAAGTGGGGGGCATCCCCCCCAGACTTATCCTGCTTTGCAGGTAGGATGCAGCTGGGGGTGAGGCTAGGACCTTTCTGCCCTGTGGGTGGGAGTGTGAGGTGGTGGCGGGGGGGTGGGGAATGCAAATATGGGCTTGGCACTGATGGGCCCTCTAATTTTTTGTAGGCTGTATGTGCAAAAAAATTCTTGTACGTGCAAAACACTTCTTTGTGTGCACTAATATTAGCACTGTTGAATTTTTTCCTGTGCCCTGTAGTTTGTTGTGTGTGGGGGCGTCACAACCTGTGTGCATGCGCACAGCTTGGAGGCAACAGTGCCTGGCGCCCCTCAGTGAGCCACTGCTGATGGTTTTGCTGAGAGCCAGGGGGCTAGTTAAATGTATGCTCTTAGCACTGTCGCACCCTGGCTCCCAGACAGAAAGTGAGGTGAGAAGAGGGTGCCATAAAACCCCTTATTCCCCCCCTTCAAGACCCAGCACTTTTCTCCAAGTGAACCTTACTGTTTAGCAGCGCCCACTGCCAGGGTGGAGCGTGCATAATCCGGAGCGAAGGTGTTCACACAGGGCAGCTGTGGCACTTTTTGAGAGGCTCAGGGGACTCGCGGGGCGGTGCAGCCGGGGTCGTGTGACCGGGACCCCGCTGTCCCGCATCCTCCGCGTGTGGAGCGCTGTGAATTCGCATTAAAAGCGGACCGAGCTGCCGCTTCTCCCACGCCACTTCCCGCGCTCGCCGAGCCCCCCCTGCGCTGGGCGCCAGCGAGGCACCAAATCCGGGGCGGGGCGGGGCCGGGGCCTGCCCCTGCTCTTCGCTCTGCCCCGCAGGCCGGGGAAGGAGGCAGGCGAGGCGGACGCCATGGCCTGCGCGCTCAGCCGGGACCCGCTGGACATTGAGGTATCCGCGGAGGGCCTGGCTAAGCTTGACCCGGGAATCAGGCCGCCGGTGCCCTGGGCTCCTCTGAGTAGGGCTGCCTGACCCCAGAGCCTGGAAAGGAGGCCAGGGAAGCAGGAGAAGGAGGCCATGGAGAAAATGTTGCATTAATGGAATAGTTTTCTGGTTTGAGGGGCCCCTAAAAATAGGGTGTTCCAGCATGCTTTATCCCCTGTAAGCAAAAAGCCAGACACAATCACGCATTTTAATTTAAAATGCCTGCTGGATGGAGGAGGTGAAGGTAAAAAGGAGAACGTCCTCTTGCCAAGTTCCAAAGGGGCAGCCGTGTTAGGCTGGTCCGCAAAAAAAACCAAGGAGTCCTGCGGCACTTAAAGACTAAGTGCCATAGGACTCCTTGGGTTTTTTTATGTCTTCCTTTTGCCTCACATCTGGTAACCCTAGCCCAGGGGGCAGTGGAGCAGGGTAAGCAGCCTTGGGAAGGGGCAAGCCCGGCTAGCAATGCAAACAGTCCCGTTTGCTGAGCTCCCCGCAGCTGGCTAGTAAATCAGGTTCTTTTTCTTTCCTCTCTGTTTGCTGATGCTAGGCATGCCAGTGCTGGCTGTACAAACAAGGCATCCTGAGTCACTTTTAAAGACTAAGAAATTTATTTATCACGTGAGCTTTCTTGGGAGAAAATCCCACTTTGTCAGACCCTTGGGGTTGGTGTGCTTAAGACATGCCGAGGTCCTAAGCTATCTGAAGGTTCAGAGGTTCTATACTATAAAAAATAAAGAGAAAAAAAGTGTTTTATATTATAACAGAAGGGGTAATGAAAAAGTAAAGTGGTGTATTTGCTTATGTAAATAGGCAAAAATGCAGTGAAAAACAACTAAATAAAGCAGCTTGCAGAAACCCTTATTTGCATTAGTTGCAGTTTTGGTAACTCCTCTTAGTTATTTCTGACATATTTGGAGGCTCTTATAATGTGAGGCCCTAAAGTTATGGCTTACTCAGCTTGTGCCTAAATATGGCTCTACTTGGGGGTAGTGTGAATGGGTTCTGCTGGGAAATCCCAGCCAAGCCAGGAGCCACTTGAGACCTATGTGAGTGGAGAGGCTGGGGTAGCAGTGAGGGAAGCAAAGAGTGGGGTGGTGCTGGCTGGGTCCTGTCTTGCTGCTCTGCCCTTCCCAGTGGGGAGCCTTGCAGCCCAAAGCAGAGACAGCTGAGGTGAATCCTGTGGCCTGCATGCTCAGCTGGGGCCCGATGGACATTGAGGTACTTGCATGGGGTGGGGTGCAGGCACCGGTGGGATGTGGGGGGGTGTGTGTGCTGAAGTTTGGCCCTGGAAGCAGGTGGCTCCTGTTGCGTTAAAGGGGTGGTCAGTGCAAAGGCCAGGTCCCTTATCAGTGTATTGGTGTGCTCTGCTCACCCAGGGGGAGGTGGAGCCAGGTCTAGAAATGCAAACAGTCCTGTTCGCTAAGCCCTGGATGTATGGTGATTGAGGTTCCTGCCCACTTTCCTCTCTCAGCTGCTGGAGAGAGGGGTACCACCCCTTTGGCTTGGTTTCCCTCATGCACGGGAAAACAAACAATGCTTAGTAAAAAGGTCAGTTCAGGGTCTTGAAGTTTTGACCTTGTCACTTATCCTTCTCTGCATGTATACATTCCCTTTCATACTGTAACTTCCATTTCTTGTGTCTGATGAGGTGGGATTCTACCCACAGAAGCTCATGTGATAAATACATTTGTCAGTCTTTAAAAGTGCCACAGAATTCCTTGTTGTTTTGCTGAACTAGACTAGTGAGACTATCCATTTGGAGCTTTTCCTTGTGTATAGTTGCATTCAATGGCTTTCAGCCCTCCTGGTATACGAACTGTTCCACTATCCCTGCTTTTCCACCATGCGTTGGGGGGGGGACCTGGGGCTGGTCTACGCTGGGGAGGTTGGCTCCCTGGGTTTGAGTCCCAGCCTAGAATTCTTGAGCTTTGGACCATTTATAGGTGTGACACTCTGAAAGGTGAAGTGCGAGAGAGTCAGCTCTCCTGCAAACAGGTTCCAAATCCTTCTATGGCCAGTGTGAAGCACAGTGAATGCCTCAGCCCTTTTCCCCAAGGCAGTGGGTCCCTTGCCAGGACCTGGGTATCTTGTCTGAGGGTCATGGTGAATGAATTCAGCAAGGCATTTTGAAGGAGGAGTTGGAAATTCTGGAGGGCATTTTCACAGATTTTTTTTCCCCCCTTCCCTCCCCTTTCTCTACCTCCCAAACTAGCTCTGTTTCAATTTTATTTTTCCATTTTTTGTTCTTTACCTTCAAATGAAAGGACAGACCTTTCCAAGTCACCTAATGTCAGTAGGAAGCTGCTTCCCCATGGTCTTCAACAGAACACTCCTCTGGAGACCTGAACTTCAGAAACACCTTCCTTTTGCTTCCTGGTCTGTTGTCTTTAAAACGCCTTTAAAAAGTTCCTAATCTTTCTTTTCTGTCTTTATGTACAGGAGCTCAGGGTCTGAGGGTCTGTAGGAAGCTCTTCAGTTGGGCTGTGGACTCTTTTGGACCACTCATTGGAGTCTTCAGCTGGCCCTCCTGTGCAGCCTCTGGTTAGTCCAGTGAACTCAAAACACTCCTGAAGTTGAGAGCTTGGCAGGGAGATGTAGACTCTCAAGCTTCTCTTCTTCCCTCCTTGACTTCAGAAAACCAAACTGATCATAGCTCTTCCTGGCTGTCCACTAGTTAATAAAAAATAGTTCATGAGGTACTAAGTGGGGCTACAAGAGTGACTTGCATTCCGTGAATCTTCTTCCAGGACCTACTCCCAAGCAAAACGGGCTCCTTAACTGCTGCTCAAACTTGAGTGTGATTTGCTCTGTTATGGGTTGATTTTGGAGCTTTGGGTCTGGCTCTGAGCTGGACCCTCTCCCTCAATCGATAAATCTTTATTCCAGGGTAAATCAAGTATGATGTGGGCAAGGTCTGTCTTTAGTTACATTCGTGCAATCCCATAGACTTCAGCAGGAGTTGTATGGGTACAACTGCAGGCATTCTTTAGTCTAATATGTATAACAACTGTTGTTATTTGTCAATTCTATGACCCGAAGAGACCCTTGTGATTATCTAGCCTGGCCTTCTCTGTAACATAGGCCATGAAACCTTCCCCAAAATAATTCTTAGAAAAACATCTAACCTCAATTTAATAGTTGTCAGTGATAGAGAATCCTTCACAACCCTTGGTGAATTGTTCCAGGGGCGAATTACATTCACTGTTAAATTTATGCCTTATTTCAGACTGAATTTGTCTAACTTCAGCTTCTAGCCATTGGAGCTGGTTGCAAGCTTCTCTGCCAGACTGAATATCCCATCATTAAATATTTGTTCCCTGAGTAGGTACTTGGAAACTGTGATCAAACAACACCTTAACCTTCTCTTTGTTAAGCTAAATAGATTGAGCTCCTTGAGTCTATCACCATAAGGCATGTTTTCTAATCCTTTAATTAATATTCTCATGGCTCTTCACTGAACCGTCTCCAATGTATCAATATTCTTGAATTATGGGCACCAGCACTGTTTCAGCTTCTTGGAGAATTTACTGAAGTATTCAGTGATCCCTTTCCAACTTCAGGTTTTTGAAAATCTCATTTTTTCCAGCTTGACATGCAGATTTTCTTAGCATCATGTCTCAGGATTGAAAATATTGGTTTTGAAGGATATGACTGCATATCTTATCAAGGAATTAATAATATGGACATCTCCATCTCCAGATAACTGGTTCTGATCTGTTATCTGGTCAGTAATGACTAGATGCTATCAAACAGCAATTCAGAGGCCTTTTAGAGTGAGGCTTTTGGGTTCAGGCCCATTTCAAACCTAAATTGATATTTGAATCACAGTCCTCACCTTTGGTAGTTGACAGTCTCAGGACAGGCGAAACAGTCAGCTGGTCTGGAGAATGCACTGTTGGAAACATTCCTTTGAGAGGATCAAGGAAACGTATTGACATGAAACTGGAAGCACTCGCAGTGGTCCAAAGATTATATTATAACAAAAAAGAAAAGAAAACATTGGACTTTGTAGCAGTATGGGCTTTGTAGCAATCTGTCTTTAATCACTCTCCTGATCCAAAAATGTCCCACATCTTGCATTTTGTTTCACATAGTTTTGAGAAATGTAATTCAGAAGATCATTGAATGGTCATGTGTTGATAATTTCTCACCATATTCAAGAATTGTGCTGGTGCACTTTGAAAGAGACTTGTATCTATCTCACTTTCAAGTAGAATGTATAAACTTTAGGGTGTTTTTTTTAAAGCTCTCATTCAGATCAGTCAAGAAAGGTAATCTGTTTTAATAAAATTTCCTTTTGCCATGTGGCTGACTAAATTTAGTCAGTGTGATTTGTGTCAAAATAAATGTCAATGGTTAATGGTAGACTAACTGTAGTAATTATTTTTCTTGGTGTCTTCTGGGGGAAAAGACCATAGAAATTTTTCCCCCCCTATAAAAACGTGTTGTGTGGTTGGAGTATGAAAACTTCATCTCACTAAATGTAGTTTTCAGAAGCACTGTTCCCTCTAAGCTGTGCGCGGGTGCGCACGCACACAGGTCACGAAGCCTGCGTACACAACAAAATAAAGTGCGCACAAAAAAATTCAATAGTGCTAATATTGGTGCTCACAAATAAATGTTTTTGCACACACAAAGAAATTGTTTGCACACACAGTCTGAGTCATTAGAGGGAACATCTCAGAAGTCCAGCTCTTGGATCAACAAGACTGTTTACATTTATACTTGCTGTGAACTTGGTTGCATCTGATAAGTTTCGTACTGAACTCGACAAACAGAATGTGACTCTTTTAATAAGACCTCAATCTCTCTCAATTGCATATTTTATACCCAACATGATTAATCAATTTTTTAAAAACTTGTTAGCTGGAACTATGTTGACTTTTCCTGCTTGCAGTTCATGGTGAATGAATGTAGCAAACTTCAAGACTGTCTCCTGAAAGTCATGAGTGGTTGAAATCCCATAAGATAACGATGTCACAAGTCAAATGTGGTGAAGTCTCATTCTCTCCCCTGTACTTAGTAGACCATAAAAGACGCATGTTCCAAATTTCAGGATTCAGACACTATGGAAGCAGAGAAATTTATGATTGGTAATCTCGTTATAAGAATCTATTATATTACACTTATTTATAAATAATGTTCAAAACAATACAGTAAAAATCCAAATGATGGGCTCATACACAGTTTAGCCTTTCTTTGTAGGTTCTTTGAGTCCAGGGTGAGAAAATATGCAAGGAAGAATTGGTTGAGTCCCTGGTGAAAGACAAAGCATACCCATTTCTCTTTTGCTCAATGCCTTTGCTGTCTTTGCATGTGTGATGGATTTTTGTTGTTTGTTTAAAAATGAAATTATATTTAAAAATAGGGTAAAAGAATGTTAAGACTGTCAAGAACTGAGAATTTAGGAAATACATAACTAAGGTTTCCCTTGACAATATACATTATAATACTCTTTAATAATGGTAGATTTGATAGACTTACTGTGTTTTTTCCACAGATCCTTTCACAAAAATATAAATCTACCAAGTATCCAGCATAACACCATGGCTCCCTTTCTACTTCCTTCCCCATACTAAAGCTCTAATCTAAAAACCAGTCACTTGCTTAGTGGATTCTAAATCAACCTCAATGGATCTCCCAACTTCCTAATGTTTTGTGATTAACATATCTGTCTTTCTCTGACCAGCTGGTGATCCCTAAGCCAATCCCCAGAGGCATTTCACCTCCAGGGAATTGGATAGTTGCAATCTCCCTAAATTCCGTGATGTTGAGACTGGTATCCATAAGGATGGGTGGAGTGTGTGTATAAAACACTATCCCCTGTATTATAACCATAAACCCTGTCCTCCATCAAAGCAGAGAGACATTTACCAAAGTTAGTAACAGAATTGTAAATAACAGTATCACCCCTCCTGAGAGAAAGAGATGGACACATCCTTGCTGCCTTCATGTTGGAGCCAGGCCACTGGGGAGTAGCAATTACAGACTAGCAAGCAAGGTGAATGCCTGGAATGCTCTGTGAGATACCAAGGGCATAGGGCAATCGGAGAGTGACAGAAGGGAGGGCTGTAACTAAGCTTCAGAATGCTCTCCGCTTTGTTCCCTATAGAATAGCTGGAGTTACTATAGGGCGGTTAGGGACACCTGAGGCCAGTTAAGACCCAGCCAGGTGCCTGACTAAAATCCTCCTTGGCCCAAACCAACAGGGCACAAGCTGGAGACAGTGTATAAGAAGTGCTATGTGAAGTGGAGGAGTTCAGGCTCTTGTAGAGAAGCTGAAAAGAGTTTGAAGATACAGGGCCCTGGAAGGGAGAAAACCTGTAAGGCAGAGTGAAGACACTTTCCAGGCACTGAGGCCTGGGAGAAGAGACCCTGCCCGGAAAGAGAGGAGGTTGGGAATGAAGTGCTGAAGGAGCAGAGGGGGAAATAGCCTGCGGGAAAGAGTTGCAGTGTTGGACTCCGCCAGCAGTGCAGAGCTGCTACTCAGGGCCCCTGCACTTGTGCCCAGAGTGGTGGGTAGGCCTGGGTCCCTTTCCCCACTCCTCCTTTCTCCTCTCATAGGAGGTTCCTCTCTTCAAGATGAAGTCATTCGGGCAACCTAATGTACTACCCAAGACTAAAGCATGAGACCCACTGAAGGAAAGCCAGCAGTTTGCCACAACTCTCACAGCTTAATATATAATTTCTGAAAATGAGCTAAAAGGTGCGAAAGACCAAAACTTGATTTGACCGTTCTCTAAAGTAGCTACCTGGGAAGTATTTACTCATGTAAACATGTACATTTCTGCAATTTGCATTGATGAGGTAGTGTGCATTGATGGCACTGAAACTGTTTTAAATTTGCCTTTTATTATATTTAATTTTGTTAGCCTGGGATGGATCGTTGCAGGGCTTTAGGGGTGTAGCCTCAAATGATCTAGCCGTGCTCAGGCTGGCACAGTACTGGCTGATTGGGGAGCACTGGGGGTGGGGGTGTCACTTGGGGAGCAAGGGCCATGTGTCCGGATACCGTGCTGTGCTGCACTCTCACCCCTGGCCTGTCCCAGGGATTGGGGCAGGACGGGATGGCGCATGATGTGGCTGCTGGCAGTGGTGCTCCAGGGCCAGGAGCAATGTCTGGCTGCTGTGCTGGGGCCCTCATGGTTCAGTCTGTGAAGACCCCAGCATAGCAGCCTGACAGTGCTGCTGGCCCTGGGGTGTCATGGCTGAGAGCTGCACCGTGTGCGGGCTTGCTCTGCTCCTTTGGGCATACCAGCCAGCCCAGGGCTAGAGCAGTTGTCCCCAACATTTTCTCTGCTGTGGCACACCTTGCTTCCTTTAATTAATTTGAGGCACACCACCATATAGTTTCCAAATGAACTCATGAGTATTCATGGGCCAGTAAGCCAACCCAGAGCTCTTTCAGTAGTTTTACAAACAATTCTGTGGCACACCTGCTCGGACCTGATGGCGCATCTGTGCCATGGGACACTGGTTGGGAAACACTGGGCTAGAGTTCACATACAGTGTCCTCTGTCCCCCCTACTCCAGCACTGAGTGCCTGCTGCATGGCTGTTGGGTCTTACGGGTAGCTCAGGGTCAGTGCGCCCAAGTGTTGCCCCGCTCCACCCCCAGGCTTGCTGCAGAGATGGGTAGGGCTCCAGACCAAAGGGGAGCGCCATGAAAGTGGGCAGCCTGGGGCCCTGGGACTCCTTAATCCAGTCCTATTATCAACTATTGTTGGTAAGTATCTAATACATTTCTTTTCCATGTAATAATGGGTTTTTTTTCAATATACATGTAACATTCTTAGCTTCATTTGTCTTAGTGTTAATACTAGTAGGACATTACATCATCATGTATTTCTTGGAGGAAGGCAAACTAAGTCCTTGATCCAGGCTGACTCTTTGGGTAACCTTCTCATCCATTGTAATGCAATCTATTTTGGGCAGCAGTACTATGTGCCTGTAGTACACATGCAAAATGAAACTTGCGTAGGGCCGCATTTTGCGTAATATCCACAGACTGCAGTACAGGCTCTTTGGAGGTTCCCAGAGCTATAGGGGTCACAGCAGGCATGTTCCTCTTGGAGCTATGCTGCTTCAGTGTTGCAGCATATGCTGGTTTTTTTTGAAGGCTGGTGTAAAGGGGGAAATGGTCATGGACCAGCAGAGAGAGCAGTCAGTGCACTCCAAACTCTATGACTATATGGCTTACTCTGGTATATAGGAAAGGAGGGGTGCATCTCATGCTGGGCTCCTGCTGTTTGTATGTGCACATGGTACAGTGTGCCCCTAACTTCTTACATGCATTTTATAGCCTGGTGAATGCATTACAGGGTAGCTGAACTGTCAGAAGTGCTTTTCTCCAATGTGTGTGAGTGGACTGGGCACTGCAAAGTGCCATTTATAAAATAAGTGCAGCAAATTTCACTGTTTAGGTCCAAAGCTCCCAGAACACAAATTAGAACAGTGGGGGGGGGGGGTTTGCAAGTACAGCATCCTCTGTAAGAGAAGTAGGCCAAATGTGGCAACATGGAAAGATAGCCTGAAAACACGGGAAAGATGGTTTAAGGTTGTACAAAAAGGGAAGACCAGACCTGTTCCGAATCTCTTTTTTTTTTTTTTAAGAGTATGAAAAAGTGGCAAAGGTCATGTAAATAAACTTATGCAATTTGCTACCTTTGATCCAGGTTGGTTTTTTTTTTTTTTTTTTTAAATTCAAACTTTTTTGTTCCTTGTTCCAACTTCTGTGAATGTTGAAAATACCAGCTGTTTGTTTGAAGGGGTGTGGTAAAATACCTCCTTAATTTGTAGTGTTATTTTGAAGTTGTAGCTTCCAATTTCTTGTCATCCTGAGCGATGAATAGACAGGGAATGCTGTAGTCACATAATTAACCGTGTCTGTCTAGGGTCATGTGATGAATGATCATCAAGGAAATGAAATTTCCTGTTTACCAATTTTGTTTTATGGGTTCCCATTTAGAGGTGTTTTGTTTTTTGTTTTTTTTTTTTTTAATGTAGTAAGTCTTGGCTGAACAGAACAATAATTATAGTGTGATTAGTGAAAGATCAGGAAAGATTAGTCCACATTTGGTGTTTAAAATAGAAACTTTGTGGGGCTGAAAGGGGTAAATAAAAATTGTTGATGCCAAGTAATTTTATTTAAAAAAACTACTGAAAATATTTAGTAAAGAGAAACAAAAATTTGGAGGCCAGCTCTTGTTTCTTGTATTGCCAATTCAGGAGTGTGACTCCTAGTATTTTAGTCACAGGAGTTCTTTTACGTACCTTGCAGACACCAAAATTGAGACCCAGAAAAACAATTGCAATGACTAATAGCAGCTATTATATTATTAAAAAGAGAAAAAAAATCATTAAACAAAAGAACACTAGTAACAGAATACACTGATAAACTGGTAATTTCTGTTACAGTCTCTTCTAGATGTCTCTCTGTGGAAAGCTTTTAATGCAGATTACACACGTGAGAGTGGGGGCACCTTTGGTGGGGCACTTTGTCAATTGAGACCAATGTGCTATTTCCCAAAGTTTATTGTAAGTGTGTGTGTGTGTGTGTGTGTGTGTGTGTGTGTGTGTGTGTGTGTGAGAGAGAGAGAGAGAGTGCACCACAACTCACCACTCTGTTTTCCTAAGCAGCAAACACGTTATGTCCCAGGCAAGGTTTTGGCCAGCAATCTATGAACTTCAGCCTCCCTGAGCTCCTTGGAGATGTTTCTCTGTAATGTACAGCCCCATCACTGTTCATTCACAGAAGATAAATTTTCTGCTCCTTTGAAGAGTCAGTATGTTAGCTTACTAACATTAAATGTACTCTGCCAGGGGCGTCACTGGAGCCAGGCTCATGGGGCTCGAGCCCAGAGTCCCAGCACCCGAGCCCTGGGTCTGCTGCCAGGCCACCCTGTGGTAGTGGTTGACAAGCCCTGAGTCCCAGTGCGCCAAGCCTGGGTGTTTTCCCGGGCTAGCGGTGCTCCTGCACCCTGCCCTTCAGAACCAGAGGTTTTATTGGAAAAGTTGATATTGGTACAAGCGCTCTTTACATCAGGTTTTATGGTCTGATAAGGATCTTCCAAATTACTTCTCTTTGAAGTCATCTTGATGATATAGTTTGCTTGTTTCAGTTTTTACTCTTAAAACTCCTATTAAATAGTCTACGCAAAGCACCAGTCACAACAACTAAGCAGCCATTCATTTTTCAAAACATTGTATAAAAGAAATTGGCATAGAAGATTAGCACAAAATCAAGCTTAAAATGCAGCTTTTCTGAATTTTCGTAAGGACTGTTAGGGGTAATAAATGTGATTTTTGTGGCCAAGGAGGGATTATCTTCCTGACAGTGTTTGTCCTGGGGCATCAAAAAGTAGAAACCTACTGGAAATTCTTTGATTAGTTTGAACATTTGTGACCTAACTAACTGAACATAATATGTATCGTTATATTTTCAAGAATCCTGGTTATAAGATACTTGTATGTGTATCATAATCAGTGAAGATGCAGAAAAGGTTTGGAATGACCTATCATTTTTATTTTTTGCATTATTATTGAGGTCTCTTGTGACATATTCTAACCACTAATTTTAGTGTAAATCTTCTGTGTAACACATCAGAGAAAATATGAACTATTTCAAAAGTAGGTCTTGATGCTACAAACATGTGGTTAATGGTAAGCATGTGCATGAGTTTTTGTAGGATCCAAGCCTTCATTATTCCCAAAAGTATGTCAAAAAATGGTGTGTCAGACACCAGGCTGAAGCTCTGAATGGCTGATAGGATGGCAAAGCTCTTCATTTAAGAAATATTCTATCCTCCCCCTCTCTTTCTATTTTCACTTTGTGTATGCAACTTCTGTTGACATCTGGGGTACATCTACACTGTGGTGAATGGCCTTGCGGCACCAAGTCTCTGAGCCCATACCTGAGATTCTCCCCACTTGCAGGGCCTCAGAGCCCAGGTTCAAACCTGAGTCAGAATGTTTGGGTTGCAATTTTATAGGTCCAGAGCCCAAGCCTTGTGGACAGTGGGCGTGCTGTAGGCGTTTTATCTTAGTGTTATGTTTTCAGAGAGTTATATGCACCTTTGAATTGCTACCTGCAAAAATCTAAGGCATCTCACCTGTATCCTGCTAAGAGCTTTAGGCATGACCTGGTTTATTTAGAAATGCCCCCCCCCCCCTTTCCTTACCAACAGCTCAGTGCAACTGTAAGGAACCTACCACTAGGCACAGGGCTCAGGCAGAAACCTGATCATTTTTACCCACCCCTACCCATGAGGCTAAGGGTTTGTAGGATTTCTGCCCAGTAGAAGATACTTATACATATTTAGAGCACAGCTGTATTTATTAGCAACACACAGACTAGATATGCCAAGCAAATCTGTTGTGCTCACTATTCCCAATATATAGACAAATTTCACTCAGTGCCCAGTCAGGATCCACTTGTCTTGGGGTGCTAGAGATGTCTAGTTCATTCTAGTTCTGTGGAGGGGGCAGACTTCTAGCAGCTTGATGTTGAACTGCAGTCCAGCAGTGGTTTCCAAGAAGCATTGTTTTCTATTTACATTATATAGGTTAAACTAGTTACCCCTTTAATGCTACTAAAACTATTACATTATCCAGTATCTTAAGGTAACAACATGTAACCAACCACACACTGGCACTTGTTTTTCTTCCCTACTCAGACCCCACCCCATTTCATCTCCTATGCTGAAATGGTAACTTATTGATGACCCTTTTTGTTTGTGCAGATGGTCAGCATAAATTCTCTGGTCATTACTAATCTTACTTAATTTACTATTTTCTTGGCCTTTCTATATCCCCCTTCACCCCCTGCAAACTTCTCAGCACACGGGTGTTTCTACTTTACAGCCTTTGGTGTTATAACTCTTGTTATAGCATTTCTGAGGTGGGAGTGCTTTATCTGCAGTGGAGCATTTTTTTCTTAATTTCAGTGGTGAAATCTGTGAGTTTCACTGAAGGCCGGTCAAGGCTATTTTTTAAAAAAGCAGTAGGGGGAGGTAAGCCCCAGGTTGACATGATTTGGTTTCTGCTACAAATACATTATTGCTAACCCCAAACATTTAAAAACTTAAGTCAAGCTATACCAGGGGTGTCAAAGTAGTGACTAGTGGACTGGATGTGGCCCGCCAAGGGCACTGATTTGGCCAGCAGAGCTGCTGCCCGGGTTCTGCCTGCACTGCTTGTGACTCAGATCATGTGAGTCAGAGCACAGGGGAACAAAGAAGGCACTCTAGTCTGTCCCAGCTTAGCTCTCCTGTGGTCTGCCAGCCAATCAGAGTGTCAGTCACAGCAGGCTGAGCCGGGCTTCCAGAGAGCTACACGCTGCCCTCTGCCCCACCTGTTCACTGTCAGTCAGTCAGTGATCAGCATGCTAATCTGATTGACTGCACATTGAACGAATCACAAATAAGAAAAAAAAATGGCTGGGGCCCTCGTGGGAATAAGCGAACCAAAGGCCAGCTGGGACTGAGCCAACCAAAGGCCACCGTGCTGAATGACAGTGAGTGGGTGGGGGTGGGGGGAGGCAGGAGCCCAGCCTGCCTGTGGCTGTGACTGAGACTGATTGCCAGTGCGTGCCAGTATGTGGTAGGGCAAGTGGAAAGGCAAATGGAAGAGGGGTCTGGGACCTGCACAATAGAAGAAGCAGGGTCAAAGAGCCAGCATGGCAAAAGGGAACCTACAGGGCAGGGAAAAGGGAAGGTGTTGCAGAGCCTGCGGGGTTGGGGTGTTCAGGCCTCTCTGAAAGGGTTGGGGAGCCTGTGCAGACCCATGACGGATGTCCTGTCCTCCAGTGTGGCCTTCCACATTGCATAGTTTTAATACCTCTGGGCTACACAATATCATGAGATTTGGGGTTTTTTTCAATATGTTTTTGGAGTTTTTAACTTTCTTGTTTCTGAGACTTTGATATACTCAAGTCACATTTTTAAGCTTTTTCTATGCAACCAGTGAGAGCTAGAAACTATTTTCTTTATTTATTTTTTAAAAAATCCCATTTTTTTTCACTCAGTCACCTGTCTTCCAATGCTGGGGCTTTATGAGAAACTTAGAATATCATGATGAGACTTGTGAAGACATCACAAAGGCTGTCAACACTCAACAGGTTCCTCGACATGGTTGAATATGCATTACAGATAAAGCCTTAATTTACAAAGTGCCATGTTTATACAGGTGATAGACATCCATAGGGATGGTGAAAATCTGCACCCTTGTAGCATTTGGTGGTATATCTATACAGCCCTCAGTAGAGCATAAAAGGAGAGAGTATGGTCTGCTTGGACCCAAGAATGCATGACCATCTCTCTCCTCCCCCTCAAACTAGTTTACATGCACGGTGTAATGTGCAGTGTGTGCTAGCCAGAGGCACATGTTGCTCTTCTTCAAAGAGGCAGCCTTTTTTATTCTCCACCCACTGTGCCATCCAGCCCTGTCACTCGGGGCACTGAGGCACAGATGACACTTCTCTGCTTGTAACAGTACCTCTGCTTAAAATGTTCAGGAAATCAGAGCTGAATTAATGATGACTGCAGACAAGCTGGATTAAATGTACTCTGTTTGTTCTGACTATACTAACCCTTTGACAGCACAGAGTTCAAATCAAAAACTGCTTTCTCTTCCTCCCTGGTTGCCTAGCAACCTCCCTCCCCTTATTAGCATACAATTTCGATTCCTTTTTATTACATCACTGCAGCGATTAAATTCTTTGTTGTCAGCCCAGCACTGTTCCCTAGAAGAAGGGCAGGATTTGGCCCTTCATATGAGGTTTAGGGGAGTATATGGTTTCATGAAGAAATCAAAAATAGTGGAAGGAAGCCTTTGGCCATGAATGTATTGTCATAAGCTCGGCAGGTGGAATTTGTGGGGATCTGCTGTTCAAACTCCTTTTATTTTCAGTTGAAATCATTTGTAAACTCCGAGCCCAATTCTCTTCTCCTCTGCAAGGTGCAGCTCTCTGCTGGCATTCTCCTGTCATTACATATGCAGAACTTCCATTTACAAAATATCTGTGGAAATCTACTGTGTGGATCTGAGCAGAGTTTTGTCCTATATGCCTATGTCCAGGACAAACATGATGCTCAGACTCAGTAGGAGAAAACCAAGAAACTAATACTATCAAAAATTATCTGCTGTCCATGGACAGTGATGGTGATGTAAATAATTGTCAGTGGAAATAAATTCCAAAGGAGTAACTATGTTAGTCTATTTCAGCAAATCAAACAAGAAGTCCTGTGGCACTTTGAAACACTGGATAGGCCAGCATTCTATCCCCCTAGATCTGCTAGAATTAACCTTGTGTCCCACCCTTCTCTGTATTTTTATATTTACAGCCTACAAGCTATATTCCATTTCATTCATCTGATGAAGTGGGATTGTGCCCATGAAAGCTCATGCTCAATACACGTTTGTCTTTAAAAGGGTCACAGAACTCCTTGTTAGTTTTAGTGGAAAGAAAATCACTTTTGCCTTCAGAATAGACATGTATACCATAACCTGTGTGAATTAAAAGGTCTAGGGGACAGCTGGAGAGTGGTAGAAGGGCGATATAGAAGCCCTAGAATACTGAAGGCCTTGTTTCCTGTGAACTAAAGAGAAGTTATGGCAAATTAATTAGAGCCCCTGGAGCCAATTAAGGCCCTGCCAGTTGCCTGATCTAAAATCCCTACTCCAGCCAGGCAGTGTGTGAGAGGAAGGAGAGCTGATGCGAGTGTTGGAGGAGTGTGGTGACTAATGAGAAATACAAGAGAACCAGATGGAGAGCTCTGGGAAGGAGGTTTCCCTGCTGAATCCTGACTCAAACATAAAGAGGCCTTAGAAAAAAAGGACTCTGCCAAAGGAGGAATGGGACTGAAATCCTCCCTCCAAACAGGAGGCTTGGAGGAGACCCTGCTGAAGAAGAGGGTATTTTGAAACCTCAAAATTTGAAAGAATGGGAGGGGAAGGTAGCCCAGGGGAAAACTATAGCCGGAAGCATCATCAGCATGCTTAGTATGCATAGCTGCTACTATTAAGGACCCTGAACTGGGATCTGGAAAAAACGGCAGGCCCAGATCCCTCCCCATCTGCTGCTTGCCCCACTGTGCATTATTGGGCTGGCCAATACCTGAAAATAGGGGCAACATGTGGCACCCTAATCTTCCACAAAAGAGGAAAGTGCAGGACCCAAAGTAACAGTCATCAATTTGCCACACCTGCCAGAAGAGGCAATTTCAGGTCAGAGTGGCAAATTTAACCTTTAATTCTCTCTCTCTTATCAGTTCATGTCGTAACCAAAAGTATAGCCTTAAGTCTTTCCTGTTGTTGACTTAAAATACTGAATCAAGTAGAGAGTTTTCTCTATGGAGACACAAACACAATTCTAGGTAAGCAGGTTGGGATTAAATACCAAAGCAAGTAACTTGGGGCCTGTCCACATTAGGATAGGCAATGTGTTTTCAAAACACCTTGTAACATCTTCCAAAACTTGTTAGTTAAAATGAGTGTTAGGCCAGGTTGTATTCTAATGTTTTAGCTGTTCCACATGGAAACAACCCATTAGGAAACCTATTTAGAATAAAAGGATATATTTTTAAGGCACTTAGTTTTATCTGGGCAGGGTTTGGCCCTACCATAATTTCAACTGAATGGCTACAGATAATCCATGTTGTTTGTGTTTGGTTTACCTAGGGTTTAACTTAAGGTAAACCACAAACATTCATTTCTCTTATGTCTGTCTTCTGTAACCAGAGGATAGCCTGTGTATCAGTGTCAGTAAGGCATTGTAAACTGTGTTTTGGATGTCAGGTTGGGCATTCTCTAACCATAGGTTGTTGTCTGTAATGCTGCCCCACTGTCACAACATGGGAGGGAACCACGCCAAGCAGGCACATAGTTTCAACAAAGTGGATGAACAAGAGAACAGCCTGTTTCCTGTAAGTAGGGAGTGCATCAGCTGGAACGAATGGAGGAGGAGAAAGATTTGGAAGTACTGGTTGATCACAGGATGACTATGACTGCCAATGTGATGTAGCTGTGAAAAAAAGCTAATGTGGTCCCAGGATGCATCTGAAGAGGTATTACAAGTAGAGTCAGGGAGATGTTAGTTCCACTATATGAGGCACTGGCGAGAACATATTTAAATATTGTATTCAGTTCTGGTCCCTCATGTTTAAAAAAGATGAATTCAAATTGCAACAGGTATAGAGAATGGCTGCAAGGATGGTTTGCGAAGTGTAAAATTTGCCTTATGAGAGATTTAAGGAGCTTGGCTTATTTAGACTAACCAAAAGAAGGTTGAGGGGTGATGTGATATTGGTCTCTATAATACATCAAAGAGAGAAATACCAGAGAGGGAGAGAATAGCACCAGTGTGGACACAAGAACAAATGTATACAAACTGTCCATCAGGAAATTTAGGCTTGAAATTAAGGGTAGGTTTCTAACCATCAGAGGCATAAAGTTCTGGAACAGGCTTCCAAGGTGAGCCGTGGGAGCAAAACCATAACCATAAGTTTATGGCGGGGATGGTATCATGGGATAGCCTACTTTGGAAATGACTGATCTTTGATCTTTTGACTACTGGTGGTGGATATGCTGATGGCCTAAGAAGGGAGGATAGATGGGATGGGGTCTGAGTTATTACAGAGAATTTTTTCTTGGGTGGCTGGCTGGTGAGACTTGCCAATGCGCTTAGGGTTTGAATGATTGTCATATTTGGGGTTGGGAAGGAAATTTCCCCTGGGGCAGATCAGGTAGGGCTCAGGGGATTTTTCCCCTTCCTCTGTAATGTGGGGCATGGCTCACCTGCTGGTGAATTCTTTGTATCTTAAAGTCCTTAAATTATGATTTGAGCACTTTACTAACTCAGTCATAGGTTGGAGGCTTATTGCTGGAGTGGGTGGGTGAGGTTTTGTGGCCTGCATTGTACGAGACATCAGATTAGATGATCATACTGGTCCCTTCTGACCTTAGAATCTGTGAGGGTCACCTATGAATTCCATGGAGTGTCTAGGTTGTCATTTACAAAGGTATTATAATTAATTGGTAGTTAACCAGGGGCTTGTACATACTGCAAACCTGAGTTTTAGTTGGAACGTTGCACTTTTGAATTCTGCCCATACACAAAACTCAGCCATGTGGTGGTATTTCTGACTGGAATTGGCCAGCCCAAGAGGAGTTAGCTATTAGAACTCAAGCAAGTACAACTTGTTAGCTACTCATCGGCACCACTCTGTAATTTGGATACAGGCTGGCACAACATGACTGTTGCTAGTCCTCCACTGCATTCTCATGTTTCCCACCATGTGGCAGAGAAGGACGGATAAAATCTCCTACAATTAATTCAGGAAAAATAAGAAAAAAAACCCAACAAAAAACCATAAATGGCTGAGCTTACTGCAGCATTAAGAACCCTCAGAGTCTCCATTGCACACTACTCAATATGGCTATGCTAGTTTGAGCTAAGTTAGTTTGAATTAATTAATTTGAACTAAGTGTGATTAATTTGAACTAGCTTAGTTCAAACTAGCATGTCCACACCAGAAACCTAAATTGAACTAGCATGTCCGTGCCCAGGATTTGCTAGTTTGGCTTAGGAGGGGGGCGCCATGGGAAGTGTGGCAACATGGCACCCAAGGAGGGCCATGCACCCACCCAGTCCATAAAAAGAAGAAGGTACCTGGGAGGAAGAAGGTCAAACTGCCTTTAATTTGAACTAACAATTAGTTTGAACTAACGAGGCTCCATTAGGTTATTTCTAACTAATAAGTTTGAACTAACCATTAGTTCAAACTAAAGGCAGGTTTTACAAGTTTGAGCTAAGTTTTCCTTAGTTTGAATTAAGAAAAAAACTGTGTGATCTCCTTAATTCGAACTAAATTCCCAGTAGACATAGTCTATAATACCACTGTGGATCAGTAATTCCTATGTAACTTCACAATGTGGCTGTTCTCAAGCTTGCCTAACTGGAGGGGGCAATTCAAGTATAGGTGATTCACCTTATCTCTGTAGTAAAGACATAACTTAGCTCAAATTACAGTGGGACCACATGCTATACTCTAAGCATACCTCTGAAAGGATTTAGGTTTTTTTTGCATATGGGAGGTGTTCAGGTGACTCAGACTTCCTGTGAAGTTATTTTGCAGAGATCCCCAGCCAAATAGCTGCAAATCACAGGGCACAATTTATCCCATCCGTGCCAACAAACGAGCTGCTCTTATGTGACAATAAGAGAGGTCCGGTCTCATAAAGCAAGATCTAGTTTACATATTCAAACCTGCTAAAAGGTTTTTTGCAGGTGAGAATTGGGGTGATGGAGAATGGCTATTGGACTTGAACATCATGTTAAAAAGGAGGTAGATGAAACCTATGATGTGCTGTAGACAGGGCTGTAATGACGAGAGACTTTCTGATTCCCTAGAATTTCAAGTGATCACCACAGATCTTGGGAAGCATGAGGCAGTTCATATTTTGCACTGCTTAGTACAGGAACATCACTTGTAAACCGCATACTCACATTTTAACCTATCCTCTCTGCATAATTATGATGAGGATTGCAATGGTTAGAATTATTTCCATATTGGTGTACAGAGAACACCAAAAGGTGTTCAGTTCTCTCTGTAACCTCTGTTAAAATTTTGCAAGAGGTCATCCCATATCCAGGACACAAACTTTTAAAGGTTTTGTGCTGTCGTATGTGGAGTAAACCAACCACTAAGTGGGATGAGGTGGATCTATAACTGTCCACTACTGGCATTCTTGGATCTCCCTGTGAAGCATCTGGTTCTAACCATTGTCAGAGAAAGAATATCAGATGGACCATTGGTTTGAGCTGTCATGGCCATTCCAATAGTTCCATGTCTTTTAGAGATCTAACTTTTTAAAATTACATAAAAATATTAATTAAAATATTTGTTTTGTAACAAATGCCTGAGGAATATACATACACCATTTCTGCAGGATATCTTATTTTTAAAAAATATATTCTTTTGTGAATTTGAAAGAACTAAAAGCCTGGAGCCCTTACAATGTCAACTTCCATTTCTGTTCAAGAGTATGTTTTGCTTTCAGTAAGAGTCATGATGTTTGCTTCTTGAAGTTCTGAAAGTGTCTGGGATTTAACAAAGCTGGTTCTGGGTTGGAATAACAGCTTTCTGAGTCTACTGTTATGTAATCGGGGAGGAGAGAGGCATGGTTGCTTTTGCTTTGATTTTTGACAGCCAATTAAGAGAGACATCCCAATCCTTTCATCTCAAATGGGGTTAGGCAAATGTGGTCATGCCTGGTTGGCAGTCAAGGTACAATCCAAAATTTAAATTTTGAGTTAAAAAAGCAGTGACATGCACAATTCAGGCAGTTAATGTCCAGGCAACCAAATTGACTTTTTATATTGGCATCTGTAAGTCTGAGTTTTCAAGAACACTTTGATGCCAACTTTGGAGGGTGTTTTTGACAGTTTGACTGAGTCTCTTATTGTCTTTAATGGCCTCTGTAATAACCCTTGGGGAGGAAGGGGTTAACACTCTGGTCAGTGAGTCCCAGGACAGCCAATAGGAACGAAGCACAGCTTTTTGAATGGTAACAGCAGCCTGGCCTGGGCCTGTTTGGATGCAGCAGAGCTCCTGGAAGGATCAGGAGGAGGCCAGAGGGGCCTGAGGAAGAATCCAGCAACATCCTTACCAGAGATAAGTTAAGTTTGGTACTGACCAGGCGTGGGTAGAACAGGGAATGTTTACTTAGATGCGGTCAGGGTATTTTCTTTGTTTTTGGCTTGTTTTTTGGATTTCTCTGTGCTAAGCACATGTAACCCAAACCCCCACCCCACTACCCTGTAACTACCTAAGTTAGTTCCCAGAGAAGCAACTCTCTGTGTTTATCATCTGTTCTTTTTGATTAAAGAGTTTACCTTTTAAGCAAGTTCTGGTTCTGTGTCCTGAGAGGCAAGAGGTTTGTGTGCCCGTGCCTTAGACTGCACAGGCAGCTACTAGAGGGAACCCTGTTCCAGTTCCAGCTCATACTGCAGCTGGAGTTCAGTCATTTTCCTGAGAGAGGAATAAACAGGATTGCAAGTACCTCACAGGGAGGAATTCCCAAGTGCGCCTTCCTGGGTCTCAAGAGGTTTTTTTTGCATTTGGGTGGTGGCAGCGATACCACTCCAAGGCCAGGAATTGGAGGCCTTGGAGACTTTTAAGAGCAGGCTTTAAGGCCAGTGGCTTTTCTGGCCTGTTGCAGGCCCCCACTTTCTGCACTCAGAGTGCCAGAGTGGGGAAAAAGCCTTGACAGCCTCACCCAGCAAAGCTTAGCGAGAATGCTCGCATGAGTTGACTTCAGTAGATGTTTTTCTGGGACTAAGGGTTTGCAGTATTAACATCTGCTTTAAGGGTACTATTAAAACAAAGCTCCTTCTGAATTCTTCCAGTGCCTATCCAATAGAAGTATAGATGCTATGGTGGGTCGTAATTATATTCTTTGCTACTATAAAATGGGACTCATTTAGTGGGGATTCTCTTCTCTACAGAGTAGGAGACCTGATTCTGCACTATTGCTTTTTAGAATGGAAGGGTTTGGCTGTACTACACACCCTGCATTCTCAGTCCTTGAAGGGGAGGAAGTACTTCATGTTGTTCAACAGCAATCCCTTTGGCTGACTAAGAAGCATTATGTTATGCTCTGAGGGGAAGCCTTTCCACTCTCTAAATAAAGGGATGAAAGCCAGAACATGACCTAGGTGGTGAGTAGAAGTGGATTGATAAAGGCACAGAGGACTCGTGAGAGAAGAGGGAGTGTAGCAGACAGGTTGCTGTGTTTTTCTGTATAGTCACTGCACTTCTAAGCTTTTATTAACATCTAGCTCATTATAAACTGCTTGGCATTGCCTTGATTATGAAGGGCATTATCTGAAACCAGATTCTAATGTGTTCTAACAATAGAAGCCAAATATGCCCTCGTCACTTGTGCATAGCATCCATGGAAGGGTCCTGAATACATGTGCAAAAGTAGGTGGAAACATTAGAAGAGATTATTGAAAGTGTGGAGCTGTAATGGGAGTTAAAAAAATGAAGTACAAAAAGAGGTTTTACACCTGGAAGTTATTATAGTTATTTAAATTAAGAGAGAGAATAATAACCAATTGTTTTCTAAGATGTATGCCACATTTATGAAAAACCTTGAAGGATAAATGGATCTTTATAGTATGCTCCTTCCTCAAAGGATTCTGAGAGTAAAATAGTGAGAGAACGCTCCGTGGATGCTGAATGCTGCTAATTGATGAAATTATTACTTATTACACTCCAACTGAACTCTGCTTAGAAGCACCATTTTCAGCATGATTTTTGAAGAATGACAGCTGAGATGTGAGAGGCTTTGTACTGAAAATGAATAGTGAAAATTTCCTGGTAACTTTTGAAATGAATGCTATTTCAGTGATATTAACACTGGGAAAAGCATGACTTTAAATATTGAGCTCATGGAGGATAGCCTTAAGACTAAGCTTCAATCCATAAACTAATCTTGAAATTTTGACTTCATGAAGTGTTTTTGTCATTTTGCAAGAGTACTATTTTATAATGAAACAGGCTGATCTGTGTCAGCACTTCCAAAGTAACAACACAGGAAATATCAAGGAGAACTTTATGGATTTGTGTGATAGAGTGTAGCAGTCCCTTCCTTATTTAGAGTGTAGGTTAGCCACATTTAGACAACATGAGAGGAAACCACACCAAGATGGACATAGCTGCAACTACTTGGATGAATCAGAGAGTAGTATGTTTCTTCAGATTTTGAAGCTAAGAGAAAGAGAGGTGCTGGAAGGCTCTTAAATCTTTATTTGACATGTCTTCTGGGTTTTGTCTATCTATATCACTTATAAGCTGCGTTCACACACAGGGTTTATTTCGATACAAGTTGTGTCGAAACAAACTTGTATCGAAATAATGCCTTATTTTGAAATAACTTAGTCCGAAGTAACAAAAAGTTATTTCAAAATAAGGGAAAAGGCAGGAAACGAAATAGCATGTTCACACTGTGAACATGCTATTTCGCTTCTGGAGGGGGCCGCAGGTGCCTGCAGCCCCGCTCTGCAGGCGCTGGCCAAGGGACACCCCTCAGCACCCTGGCCAGGGTGCTGAGGGGGCAGCCCTTGAAATGTTGTTTTGGAACACCTTGTTCCGAAACAACATGTTCACACGCATTGTTTCGAAACAAGGTTGTTTTGCCCCCAAATGGGGTTTAACTTGTTTTGAAACAACACAGTTTCAAAACAATGGCTTCCTGTTGTTTCGAAAGAACTGTGCGTCATGTGAACAGCAGAATTCTTATTTCGAAACAACCTCTGTTGTTTCGAAATAAGAGTGCTGTGTGAACACAGCCATAGTGTATTCTTATTAAAACTATTACTTCTGTTGTAACAACACGTGCCATTCCGTCATCCTTGTTTTGTCTGAATCACAACACAACCAAAAGGACCTTCTCTGAATCCTGAGCCTGGTAATATTTTGTCCTGAGTGATATCTTGGAACCTAAAGCATTAGGAATAAGAGCTAGATTTAGTTGGAGAGAGGACATTCCTGGGTCTCTAATAGATTTCAGAGGAAGTTGAGCACTTAAATACCTTTAAAAATCTGGACATTACCTCATAATTTCCCAGCATGGGGAACCCCAGAATTTAAAGTCAGTATATTCTGGTTGAAACAGACCTGTTTAAATACATGTTCAGAAGTTTCTAAAAGTGATTTAAAGTATTGTCACTTTCAGAGGTCTTATGTCACTAGGGATCCTGGTTTTACAGGTAGAAACTATGAAAAATATTAGAAGTACACACAAAAAACCCCCCAAACAAACCAGAAAACCTCTAAAGCATTTCTAAATCACATCTTATGTAAAAATGTGTCAAAATATAGGATGTTGTGATGTAAGGTTTTTATTGGGTATGACAGTCTGTACTCCTATGTTAATCCTTTTTACAAGACAATGATAAATTTTGTACAAACTATGCCTTGAGATATTGTTTGAAAACTCATAATCTGCTGAGCATTGTCCTGGTAAAATGTGTAGCAACATTGTATGTAAAGTTATAAGATTCTGCTGTATGACTTTATTGCTTCAAGTTATAGAAAAGGAGGCACAAATCAGGTCCTCAAAAACAAAAGGCAAACTGATGCCTCAGGCAAATGTCATCAAAATCAAATAGAATATCACCTGGTTAAGCAGCCAGTCTTTTAGCAGGAAGTAGTGTGTGAGTGAGAAATCTACATTGTGGCAAACAGACATTCTGTCTTCTGAGCCTCAGCTGGAGAGAGCATTTTCAAAGAGGAGGAAAAGATATAAAAATGAGGAGCAGAGGTCCCAAATCATCTTTCTTTCTGCCCATGTCATTGGCAGTGCCTGAAGGACAAGAAAAGGAGCAGTGGCCTGAGGGAGAGGACCTGGCTGAAGGGTATTCAGCCAGTAAGATGCAAAAGAACATTTAGTGAGAGAGACCCTTTTGCTTTAAGTTCATTTAGCTTGTTAAAAACTATTAGTCTCATTTTAAACTTTTATTTTCTTGTAACTATATTTTTAGACTTTTATGCTTCATGGCTTGTAATTCCTTAAAATCTATCTGTAGCTAATACACTTGTTTTATTGTTTTATTTAAGCCAGTGTGTTCGGATTAAAGTGTAGGGAAACTTCATTTGAGCTAACAGGATGTGTGCATATCATTTTGTATTAATGAGAAGTGGACCTGAAACACTCTTACAGTATTGCTGGGAGGAATTTACACGCTGAAGGATGTGAGAGAACAAGCCAGAAGCAGTTGCTCTCACTGCTCAGCAGTGTAAAAAGCACCCCAACTCGTAGAACTGAGGAGACTAATGGGCCCTGTGGGGAATGTCAGACTGACATTTGTTTAGCTAATCTAACCGTAATGTGGCCATTCCCATTTTTGTCAGTAAATCCATTTACCAAACTGTCCCTCACATGCATATAATCAGAATTTATAATCATAGTTTGTTTTGAAATTACTGAATATGGGAACAAATAGGAATTACTTTTTGTTACCCAAAAAAAGCAAGGAGTCTTGTGGCACTTAAAGACTAACAGATTTATTTATTGCATGAGCTTTTGTGGGAGAATATTTCTGCTCTAGTATTAATCTGTGGGCTTTATCACCTCTTCAGTGGAGGGCAGGCTGTCACACAATTTGAAGTGATGGAATTTAGAGACCACTTCTTCATGACTCTAACAAAAAGACAATGAAAAAGTAAAAGACCCCATCTATTTTTTCTAAAAATATGATAGGCTTTTTAATGCCCAGAAGTGGCCAAGATTTTGTTTTAATTAAGAGATTGCAGCAGTGGCATCCTCATATATGGAGAGGTGGCCTGTCAAATAGGCAAGTTCCAAACCATTAGTGCTCTTTGGATAAAAAATATAATACTTAAATGCCATCTTAATATCAACAGGAAGTCAATACATACACTAGAACACTGCTGTAATGTAGTTACCACAAAGTAACCTATCAACGACAGGGTTTCTTGTTCATTCTTCAGGTTTTAAAACATGCTGTCCAAGGTTAGGTAGCCGCAAATAGAAACAAAACATTGGGGGGAGGGGGAAGCCTTTTCACATGTTTGGCCTTCATTAGGGAAATATATATCTGAAGTAAGAAGTGACTCTGAAAAGTAATGATTACATATTCCAACATATATTTCTCCTGGGAAGAAAATCTGTTTCTTAATGTAGAAATTTGCAAAGCTATCCCCTGGACTTACACACATTTCCTTGAATTATGAATCCAGAGCAGACCATGGTGATAGCTGCCTGGTTTCACTGTTGTGTTTTTGAAATCTTACCTTCCTAGATTATGACTTCCCCTGGGGCCTGATCGTTTCCTCACTCCTCATTTCATACTGAAACTCTGATTTTATATCCGTAGGAGTTGCCCATGGGGACTTGCAGCTCTTTATGGCTCATGGCCTCTATGTCTGCTTTATTCTACATCTTTAAATCAGTTGGGTGATTGGATGTGTATGGTAAATGCTATTTTAAATCATGCAGTTTTTAAATTTGAGGTTGATTCATCAGGAAAGTCTCTCTTTGCTCACTCTCTTACAGGCATGGTAACTTTTTTTTGCCCCCTGTAGGGAGGTTGGAAGAGCTAAGCTACCAAAGAGTTTTTCACCTACAGGGTTTTGGCATTGTTGGGTAATTCTTATCCAGCATTTTGTGTCTTATGATCTCCCCAGAACAAATATTCCTAATAGGAGTTCTTATTTTTTTCCTTTGAACGACTAATTCTTGATTATGAAATTAGTTTCAAGGTCCAGTGAAGTGGAAAATGTCATTGGGGGGACCTTCAGGTATTTGTTTCTTAGAGTGTATCAACACTTTTACAGTACTGAAATTTAACTGTTTAGGTTGCTCATTAGTTTTAGGGAAACAGTAAAATTATTCCCATTATGCTTGATGGTAAAGATAAGTACCATGCAATACATTTAATGTTACATGTTATGAGAGAGATTATAACTCCTTTTAAAGAAAATTGGGTGGATAAATAGAATGGGGTTGGCTTACTTGCTTTTCACATGCATTATCTCTTACTAGCAACTCTTAATTGGTACGTTTAAAGCTGTTTAGCAGAGGATGTTCTGTCAGGCAGTAAGAGTAAGATGCAATGTACTATGGCTGTAGTAACTCAACTACCTAACATATTTTTGTACAGTGTTTATGAACAAACACAATAACCCATGCAACTGAGTTTAGTAGCTGTATAAATGGTTCCGTTTCCAATGACTTCAGTGGAATTGTATCTTCTTATGCCTGTGATGAATTTGTCCAATGACATTCTGGTTTTTGTAGGGTCTGAAGTGGAGAGGATATTGAAAAGAATCCAGAACATGAATAAATAGGTTTTAGGTGCTCATCTATACTGCAGCAGTGTGGCACTACATGGTAGAAACATTGCTGTCTGACAGAGACTTTCTACTCAGCGGGTACTTGTTAATCTATCTTTAATCTGCCATATAGTAAGAAAAGTTGCTGAATATTAAGACACAGTTTCTACAGTTAGACCAGTAAAACTGTCACTGATTTCAGTGGGAGTTATTCTTTGTAACTGAGCGTGTAACACTTAAGTGTTAATCATTAACCAGTTTCCTTTGAAAGAGAACTGGTCAGACTTAGTGGATTTAGTTTTTCGTGCTGATTACAGTGTCTGGAACATTGCAGTCATTCTAAGAGGGCTTTCATCCTGTAAAGAGCAAACCAGTCTAAGGTTTGTTTGATTTTGTTTTAAAGTTTTAATTGGCGATACCTCCTCCTCATTCCCATAGACTAAGCTTGATTACCAGGATGGGTTTTCTAAAACGAAGAAACAACAAGGAGCTGTGTGGCACTTTAAGACTAACAGATTTATTTTTTTGCATGAGCTTTCGTGGGAGAAGATCCCACTTCCTCAGATGCTTTGAAGATGGGTGAACTTACAGAAAGGAATGAAACTAAATGCAAGGGGGTGTAAAACATAAAATCAGGTCATAAAGTAACAGCAAATCAGAGCAGTTTACAGGCTCAAACCATGGGAAGCCTGAAGTCAAATTACCCTTTGAATGAGCACAGAGCTGATATCAGAAATCAAAGAGCAGAGAAACCAGTTGCTGATCACTTCCATCTTCCTAATCACTCGATGATGGATTTGTTAACGACTGTCGTTAGTGCTGTACCTGGGATATCAAGACTTCAGAGAGAGACAGCTGATACAAAGGGTCATTTGACTTCAAGCTTCCCATGGTTTGAGCCCGTAAACTGCTCTGATTTGCTGTTACTTTATGACCTGATCCTATGTTTTACATCCCCTTGCATTTAGTTTCATTCCTTTCTGTAAGTTCACCCATCTTTGAAGCAGCTGAGGAAGTGGGATCTTCTCCCATGAAAGCTCATGCAAAAAATAAATCTGTTAATCTTAAAGTGCCACACAACTCCTTGTTGTTTTTTCACTGGACTAGACTAACACGGCTATCCCTTTTAAAATTGCTAAAATGACCATACTACTGATATTCTGCAGTGCAATTCTATTTGTGGAGCTAAGTATGGAAGATGCTCCACATCAAAACATCTTAAAATGTAAAGAGACTCAATCAAAAACTATTGTGGATTATAGTAAAAATGTAGGTTTTAGGATAGAATTGCACATAGAAGAAATACCAGTCAACAAATAGGTCGAATTCTGAGTCTAGATATCATAAAAGCTAAAACTGGAACCTGCTTAGAGTTGGTGGGGATTGTGCCTGTTTGCAGTATGTTTAGCTCTTGGTCCATAGAGGAAAAAAAAGCATATGGCTTTCAGAAGAGAGGACAGGAGGACAACGGTGCATCAGTGATGTGAGTACAACAGTTAACATGATACAACTACACAATGGCATGGTCAAAAAATGGTTGCAACTTAATATAAACACAATCTGAAACCAATAAAAATCACCATAGTAACAGTCTACTCTTAGCCTCAGTTTAACTATACACAAAGGATGTGTCTATGATAGAGTCCACTGCGGTGTCCTCTCCTCAGATTAGTTCAGCAAAGGGGCACCTCCCTTTGACCATGAAATTGAGGTAGGGCCCAGCCTTCATCTCCCCCATCCTATGGTATGGGGTCTCACTGCTGACCAGATAGAGGAGAAAAGACACCCAAGCTATTCAAATAGTGCCAGCAAAATAGCACCTTAAATGTGTCTCCTGTTAGTTCCATCAAATACTCACCCCCATCAAGCAAGATGGGCATTCTGTTACCATTAGAACATATATAATAACCCTTCGCACTTCAGTAGCTTTACAATGTTGAATAGACATTTAACTAAACAATTAATTGCCATAGCATCCTGTGACCTTGTATGAGGGTGCCTTGATGAGACTGAAGTAGTTTGGGAGTGAGGTCTAGGTTCATTGCAGATTTGTGTAATGACCATTTTACAGATATGGAAAAGTGAAATACAGAATGACTAAGCAACTTAACTTAGGTCAAAAGTCTTAGACCTCTGCAATTCCTGACTTATCAAATCTTCTGTTCAATTTACTTTGAAAATACTGCTCCTCTGAGTATGGTTGAATAGATCCAACGGGGTAGCCATGTTAGTCTAGTTGAGTAAAACAAACAAGGAGTCCTGTTGAATAGGAAACTGCTTACCAGGAATTCCTGATCAGAATGAGTATATTTGAATAATTTTAAATTTTGGATTGTTAAATCAAATGATTGACAAGTTGTTCATAAGAATGTATCTTGTTTCACTATCCTCACATTTTCATAAGTCATATAGATTAATCCAACATTTTCTGTTGTGTATACTTACTGTTTAAAGTGGAACCTGTGTAACAATAAACATTTAATGAACAGCTTACTTTATTTATTCTTAGAAGTTATTACAGTGCTTATATAGATCAACATAACCATTTATCACAAATGTGTCAAAATTTGAAAACATCTTAGTTATTATACATCACTCATTCTCTTGCACATTAGATATGAGCAGTTTATTTTTTAGAACTTCATAGCCTAAATCAATATATGTGATGCATAATGAGTATATTCCCATCTAGAAAATGAAAGTGTTTTTAATAACATAGGCCTGGCTTGCCATGAGTAATTGGACATGGGTGAGACCTCATGTTTTGAGAGAGAGGATTAGTTAGATAACTGGATCAGCAGACTGGAAACAATATCTGTGCTAGGTAAGACAAGGGGGAACATTGAGGGAACAATTTACAATGGACAAGAGAAGTCAGGAACATAAAGTGGAGGTGAAGAGAAAGTTATGTGTAGACAGAATGTGCTGTACAAGAATTGGTTCCTACAAAGTAACTAAACCTATCCTAAAAAGTAATGCAATGTAATATATAAATGAAAAGGTGCTGTGTAATTTTGGATGTATGGTGTGCCCTATAGCTATTCCTTATACTTAAATCTGATCAGCTCAGGGCATGTCTTTACTGACAGCAGCAAATTTGCTGCCCTCACAATGATCTTTCCAGATTGATTGAACAGCCAGTGGAAACCCACTCTACTGATGTTAGTCAACACATTAAAACAGCCCCTCACGTGGTACAGCAATGAGAACACATTTCCCATTAGTGCAGTGCAATGAAAATGCCACATAGAAGAGAAGTTAAGAAGTCAATGGGAGTTACGCAAGCTATTCTAGATTTCATAACTCCTGTTGACTGCTGCCAAATTTCCAGGAGAGTCTAGTGGACAAAGGCTGGGTGTTGGTTTGCTTTATATCAAATAAAGGGACTTGAGCGGTGAGCCTGGAGTTATCTGAGTTCTTGGGGAACCAAACAGATTAGGTCTTGGGGGAGTCCCTCCAACATAGCAGTACTGTGACTTAGATCTGCTTGCTTGGGTAAAGTAACCTAGTATAACAGTAACAACGTATCATTAAGAGAAATAGCATTGGAAAGTTTAGAAGGATTTAAATATGAGAAAATTAGTGGCACTCTGAAGAAGTAGTTTAAATCTAAGGGTGGACTCTGCAGACCCTCCACAGATGTAGAGGGTGACTGGGACTGGGTGATAAAAGAACTCCAAAGAGTGGTGTTAAAAAAAAAAATATATATTATTTTTCTTGGCAGAGCATGTCAGAAGTGTCTCAAATTTTTGGTGGAGCACAGCAAAAGTCCACTGAATGCCACTGAAACTTTAAAAAAAAAAATCATTGGTGGTCATTGAAAAATATTACCTAAGTTGTTTTTGTTTTCCCTTTATTCCAAGGGAAAGAAAGTAGATCAAAGCCTTACAAGGATTTACCACTTGAGAAATGAAAGCAAAAAGAATAAAGAACAAATCAAGTTTATAAAAAATACCTAAAAGGTCAGGGAGAACCTTTTCTTGAGATATCCAAAGTAAAAAGCAGCTCTCCTGAGAACTGAATTTAGTGAGTACAGCTTTGCAGGAGACCTGAAGTGCAGAAGACCTAAAAGGTAAGCTTAATAATGTCTCCTCCCCCCCCCCCCAAATTAATTAAAAAGGGAATATCCTACAGTTACAGTACCAAAATTTAATAGTTAGTAAGCGGTGGTGGATTTAAAATGTTTAGTTTAACAACAAAATTCAGATCAGCCATACCTTTGAAATCTTTAATAATCAAACAAATTATGCAAAGAGCAAGTCAAGTGGTTATAAATACCACCACTGTGCTTTTCCTCTGAAAGGATTTACTGACATTCAGAAATGTAGTCCTTTCCCAATAAATATATCTAAAACTAATCAATTGTGCAAACATGAAAACAGTATGTTACATGATTTATTATGAACAATTCAGTTAAAATCATGATAAAAATTTAGAGATTTCTGTTTGTCTTAACTGCTTCCACATGTGCTAGTAGGGATGTAACTTAGATGCGTGGGTACACACAAAAGTTGTTGTTAACTGGTAGTGCTAAGGTTTTAAAAATAACACAGTAGTTACACAACTTGTTTGACTGACAGTTTTTAACAGTTAGCTTACTATAATTTTAAATAACCGAGATATAAAAATAAGATAAGCCACAGTAGAACGAAACACTGCTATAGTGCAATAATTATTAAAGAGCAGGTCAAAAAAGTTGTCTTATCCGCATAAAACACATGCGAACAAAAAATAAAAATTGCATTAAAAGGCAAGCAGCCCAAATGTGTCATTTGCTCATAACTTGTAATATACAATAGGAACATTTTAAAAACCATTTTTAGAAAAGCCAGTCAAGTTTAAAATATTTGTTTATTGTAATAAACTGTTTACAACATAGTTGAAGACTGGAAAATTGCACACACCCATGTCTTATTTAATAACAAGTATATGTCAAATAAATTGGTTTTTAAAAAAATCCATTAAAAGTCCATCCAAATCTTTCACTCAGAATTGCGAAGCTAATCCAGGCACTCTGAGCAACAGGTGATATCTCCTGGGAGTTTTATGTTGTTAGGTTAACCTTTCTGGTGTCTCAATGCTTTTATAAGGTTTAACATTTTTTTTGGTTTGCTGTGTAACTTTAAAAGTGTGATGCCCTCTATAACCACACACTACTCCAAAATCTGATTAACTTAGTGTAGTTCTGCTGTATGTCAAATTTAAAAACCTAACACTGGACTTGAACTGAAGTCTTGTGGAATCAAGTGGAAAAGATCTCTGGGAACCCAACAGAAGTCCTGCACATAGTAAGTAATCTAGCCTTTGTAGAGCGCTCGCTGTGTGCATGCAATATGCAAAGAGTGTCGTTGACATGAATTATTGTTAGTGGTTTCCTTTCCCCTCTATTTCCCATCCTCTCACCTCCAAAAGTAAAATGTGAGTTTTAAAAGAGGTCAGAAAAGCCCTGTGGAGTTATTCTGTTCATTAATCCACAGAAACAATGAAAGCATGTATGATGTGTTGGTTGTGTGTCTGTTCTCTGTTGTGATATGGTGATCTTCATGTTTATGTATGTTGGATAGTTTATATTTGGGTTTTTATTGTGAAGTTTGTGTTTATTACACAGCTCTTATCAAATTATGTGCCAGCAGAGTCAGGCTAGCCTAAACATCAGAGGTTTTAGGGGAGATATCTTAAGAATCAACATCGGTAAATATTGTAAAGTAATAGGGATGGTACTGAGTTTGTATTGCATTGATGTCGTGAATAAAATTGCCCTGGACCTTTCTTTGCTTTCCCCAGTGTTATCTGCCCCTGTCATTTTCTCTTTAAAGCGTATGAGTTCCAAATGCCCATTGATTCTACACAGATTTGGCCCTGACTTGATTTCTTACTGTTATATTTTCATTCCAGTAACATTAAAAAGCAATCAGCCTGTTTTTTGGTTTGAAAAGGGTATTTGCAGTATTAAAGTCAATGTATGTATTCTCCTGTCAGTGCATTTATAAGAGGAGATGTCTTGTGGATGTTTTCCTTCTCATGTTAATCCTGTACTAGAATATGTTTCTCTTCTCCATCAATATGGGATTTAAGTACCATTCTACAGAGTGTATTTGTATAGCAAATTTTGTTTCTGAGCAATTCGACAACTGTATATCATAGTGAAATCATATTTACGCTACCCAATGTTTAACTTTTAATAACTAGAACAATTTGTAGAACACTAAATGTAAGTTTCCTGCTTCGTTTAAAAAAGCATATGATGACTTCATATAATCTAAAAAAAGATTTACATTATTTAGGCAACTAATGCATAAACTATTTTTTAAAAAATGTGTGGTAGCTGTATTCTGTGCCAGATTTTGTTTCTGCATTAATTCTAGAACGTACTTTCCTGTGTACTCCTTTTGGATCTCTGTGACTGTTGCATTTGGAGCTATAATACTGTTGGAGAATTCCAACAGGAGTAAACATATGCGGATTCTTCCTTTGTTGGTTTAGCCCACCATTTGTTCCAAGATTTAAACCAAATGAATCCATACCCAAAGGAGTACATCTGTTACAGTATATTACTAGAAATGTGTAGCTCATTTCAGAACCATCTGAGATAATTGTAATATTCATAGCTAAGAATACTGATAAACAACTATAAAAAATAAAGGGTAAAGTTTTCAAAAGTATCTTTTTTTAGACGTCTAAAGTCTATTTTCAGGAGTGACTTTTTAAAATTCCCTGGGATTTGAGCTTCTAAATCACTTTTGAAAATGGGATTTAGGCTCGCAAATAGCTTAGATACTTTTGAAAATTGAAACGTTTGCCTTAATCTCTTAGCATTTTTTTTCATGAAAGGAATTTCACAATCGATTATACTGTGTTTGTTTACATCAAGGATTTTGAGTTTGGTGAATATCTTAGATTTTATCGAGGAGCAAATTAGTGCTCAGATTCTTGAGTAAACATTCAACGTTCATTTAATTAGTACATGAAATTAGTATATGAGCTCTTAATATTAAGAGGCAGAAAAAAAATCCACCCAAACAATCTTCCCCAGAAAACTTTGTTATAAAGCAGTTAAGCCTTCCTGAAGGGAACACCTACCCAGTCCCTTAGCAACAAGGACATGTCCTGTCAGGGTCTCTGTATGGCTCTCTAGGACTCCTTATATTACTTTTACTCTGAGTCCCCCATATCTTCAACATGTCCTGTAACAAAATACATATATCTCATTCCCTGTGGTAGGGAAGTACGAGTTGAAGTTGAGTGTGCTGTTTTTCAAGAAAAACTGGGGGAAAAAAATTCAGCTGCTGCAGCCAACAATATTCCCCATGAGTGTCGTCTGTAGAGTCTGGGCAGGTCGACATTGCCTGCCATTTTCGGTGGCAGTTGAAGGGGAAATATGCAATTTACCTAAATAACTTGCATATCTCCATTGGACTTCTTAATGTCTGGCACATCCACTGCACTGTGTTAAAGGAAGGCCCCTCCCTTCAACTCAGCGCTACTCCAGTTGCTGGAATGGTGTTCAGGGGTTGACTTCTGATCAAATGAAGAGGTCTTCATAGACTGAATTTGCTGCCATCAGTGAAGATAAGCCTTTTGAGTCTGCATCCTTCAAATGCACATCATCCATGCCGACCAATTGAAATAAAGGGCTAATGGGTAAGATTAGTAGCTGCTTATCCTCCAGCCACTGAAGGGCAACATTTACATTTTACAAATGGGTGACACACCTATATGCTAGATGGTTATACAGCATTGGGAATCCACATGGTCTAGAGAAGAGTACAATCTAGTAATAAGAGCAGTGATTATCAAAAGGGCAGACAATGTAAGTCTGATGTTCTTACATGTATTGCTAAATGGTATAGACTTGGGTCAATTCTCAGATGTACCAGAACTAACATTACAGTTGCTTTATTTATAAAATATGAGGAATGATGCATAGAATCATGGGGCCTTGAAAGGACTCAAGGCAGGACTGAGTATTATGTAGACCATCCCTCACAGGTGTTTATCTAACCTATTCTTAAAAATCTCCAATGATGAAGATTCCACATTCTTCCTAGGCAATTTATTCCAGTGCTTAACTGTCCTGGAGATTAGGTTTTCCCTGATGTCTAACCTAAACTGCCCTTGCTGTAATTTAAGATTGTTGCATCTTGTTTTATCCTCTGGGGTTAACAGGAACAATTTTTCTCCTTCTTCCTTGTAACAACCATTTATATATTTGAACTGTTATCATCAGTCTTCTCTTCTCCAGGCCAAAAAAAACCATTTTTTCCCCCTCCAGTCTTCCCTCATGGGTCATGTTTTCTAGACCTTTAATTATTTTTATTACTTTTCTCTGGACTTTCTCTGATCTTTCCACATCTTTCTTGAAATGTGGCACCCAGAATTGAACACAGGACTCCAACTGAGGTCTGAGTAGAGTGGGAGAATTACTTCATGAGTCTTGCTTACAACAGTTCTGCTAATACATCCCAGCATTATGTTTGCTTTTTTTTTTGCAACAGTGTTACACTATTGACTCATATGTGTCTTGTGATTCACCATCACCATCAGATCTCTCTTCCCTAGGCAATCATTTTCCATTTTGTATGTGTTGCACTAATTGCTCTTTCCTAACTGGAGTACTTTTCATTTGTCCATTTTGAATTTCAGGCCATTTACTTTGGACTATTTCTCCAGTTTGTCCAGATCATTTTAAATTTTAATCCAAAGCACTTGCAACCCCTCTCACTTTGCTTGTAACCAACCAGAGATCAAGGTATGAGGAGTCCATTGACAAAAGTTTATGAAATTCACAGATACATTAACACTAGTCACTGGAAGAACTGAGGCTGAATTAATTATTTGTGTCTTTTTTTAGAATATTCTTGAAATGATCAAGGAAAATATTTATTTCTATGTTTTGAAATATTTATTTGTTCAATACCACAGGAAAACCTATTGAAAGAGAAGGAATTGATTTACAATGTATGTATAGCTTGTTCATTAAAATATAGAAGCATGTTCCTAGGGAGTCAAAATGAGGAAGAAACACTATCTGGCCTTTTATTCTCAAAATGTAGAGTTTTACATAGAGCAAATGCAATGAAAAAGAATTATGTGGTCTTTGTATATATATTATAGATAAGAAGCACACACCAATGGAATCTATTAAAAATTCAGATTGGCATTACCACTGGATGTCAAGTTGTTTTGTTTTAGTAAGATGTAGCAGTACCTCAAATTCTCAAAATCTGGAATATATAAACAAGAAGAGAAAAGAATCTAAACAAATTAATTTCAAGTTGATTTGTTATTGGGTCCTGTTTTTCTTGTCTCTTTTTAACGTTTTAAAACATTCATTTTTGCTTTGGATTTGTGGGATCAATTGGACAGTATACATTTTAAAAAAATTTATTGGCTTTTTGAGCTTTCTAATCTGAATTTTAAAATATTTTTTTTCTCTTTCTACAGAACATTCTGGCTTTAAATCCCCGTACACAAACCCATGCAACTCTTCATTCAAGTGCAGCAAAGAAACAAGACAAGAAACATTGGAAAAGGAATGCTGATAAGGGCTGTTCAGTAAGTATCACACTTATTATACATCTAGAAAATGTTAATTCATTGTTAAGGTTGGAAGAAAGTTAAGAATTAGGTTTCCCACATAGTTAAGCAGGCATACCATTACATATTTGTAAATTGGGGTAATACCATTGACTTCTGTGATTTACTCCATTGTAAATGAGATCAAAATCTGGCGCCAGATTTTGAAGTTTGCCCTTTTTTCTGTTGCATGAAATAAGAATTTTCGTTATAAACTTTCTGAATTTTGGGACGTTCCTGCTATTTTAGATACTGTTTTTATTGATAGAGGCGTTTATGGTCCTTGCTCCAATGTGGTACATCACCAGTTTTGCACTAGTAATTGAAGCCTTCTGTTACTATTTTATTATTGGTTGCCTCTTTGATATTCCACCTGATCAAGGATATCTACTATACATGTATGCTGATAGAAGTGAAATCTCTAAGCCAGTGCCCCACTCTCCCACTTCTTCCCCCTCCCTTTGGTAAGCATACCCTTAGTATGTTCCCAGAGCTTCTGATAATCTTAAATTTTTGGGAATGTGCACCAATGGCAGGCTGAGGGTGTCCGGCACCTGGGGCGAAGCCCACATTTGCCTGCTGCCTCACCCTCTCCCCACAGGGCAGGAAGGGTCCTGGCCCTACCCTCATTTTCCCAGTGTGTGGCAGCCACTGCTCATCTGGAGAAACCACACAGCTTGGCCCTGGGTTGGGAGGGGACCTTGGCTGGCCTTTCACAGCATGGGAGGGGCACTGAAGACTCTGTACCTCTCAGAGCCTGTTTGTCCTAATAGCTTTTTTTCTGTGTCTTTTCTGGTTTAAATTCATTGTTTGTGAAAATGGTTAACCAACATTGTACGTGGTATTCCACATGATGCTTTGTGAGTACAATGGCATTAATCCTTCTCTACCTCTACAGCAAATGCTTTGCCTAACACATACTGGGATCTCATTTGCCTGTTTCATAGCCACATCACGTTGGTGGTTCACGATCATCCTGTGATTGAGCCAGTTCTGACCTGTTCATAAGCAGATTTCATTCTGTTAGAAGTCTATGCACCTGTAAATGAATCTGTTTGCATTTAGATTAGGTCAGAATTTGGCCCTTAACATCAGATTCTCATCAAGTTATACTGGTAGGGACTGTGGAGAATTACCCCTGGAGAAAGGGTGAGTGTATGAAAATACAAAACTAATTAAATTAACAGCCCTCAAAACTCTGAACAAAAGCTGCATCTGCTGAGGCATGCACACAGTGACTTTTTAATGTCTAAAATGCTTCCAGATGGCAAACTTGAATGTTTCCTCAGAATAATCACTCAAGCAAAATTTTAACTCCTAGTCTGCTCTGAGATGTTTCTGGTTGCCCATTTAAGTAGGTTCCTGAAAGTAGAAACTAAATCTTAATATCCTTCCGAGCACTGAAAACTGAAATGTATTTGCCTTAAAGAAGGTTCCTTGTCCTTTGAGTATGGTGGTTTGTTTACTGTGTCAGGCAACCAGATTATGTTGAAAATCAGTTTCTGTCAGTAGATAGAAACCAGTCAAAGTCCCCTAGAAACTATAGGGGAAGTAATTCACTGGGATTTACAAAACAGCTTGCAGATATTTAAGATCTTGTAAAGGGTTCTTTAGCTTAGTCACCCTAGATTCAGGTGATAAATTCAAGTATTAAAGATTCAGGTAGCTATGCTAAATCACGGTGGCAGTCAGAACCAACCATTTCTACTCAGGATGTACAAGGCAAGTGTTTCTTTGTGTCAGAGAGAGGATTGACGTGGTTCTGGCAGTCATCCTAAAGAAATTTAGTTTGAGATTTTTGGTTGTGTTACTGCCTTTGAATTAACAGTAGACAAAATCCTAGGATAGAGGTGAGTTGTGACACTAATTAGAGATTCATGTGCCAAGTTGAGGAGCTGTATGGACTATTTCTGTTAACAAGATTAATCTGGTTGCCTTATATTTTCTTGCTGTGAAGACTTCTTACTCTGAGAAAATACTGCATCAGACTTGCATACGTTATTTTGTTTCTGTATTAAGTGGCATTTGACATTTCGGTATCTATTAACCAAATACTGTCCTCATTTACTCATCCAACCCTATTGGATTATATGAAGAGCACAGGTGTAAGTGAAGACTTAGTTTTTTAACCCTTCTTTTTTTTTCTTTTTTGTTTAAATAATTTATTATTCACTGGAATCTGAATTCAGTAGCATAGCAGAGGTTGTGCCCCAGGCTGAAGAGGGTTTGTGAATATTATGGAGGGGTTTTGATGAGGAATAGGATATAAGACAAACCATCAGGTTAGCATTTCTTTTCAAACGTTGATTGAAACTACATAGGTAATTTTTTATGTACCTACAGGACAGTATTAGGAATTGCTTCAGATGGAAATGTTGGAAATAATTCAACAAAAGAAAAAGGCAAGAAGGTAGAAATAAAGTTTAAATTGAGTGGTTGGGTGGTGGTGGTTTGCCGTAACCTTTGTCTCTGAAGTTCTGGCAGTATAAGCACTCTTCTTTGTGCTTGCACTTACTAAGTCTGATCAGCATCATCCAGTAGCCATCTTTTTTCCCACTGGTGTTGAACCGTTTTGAAGTGCTGCTGTTTCTTGCATAGGTATTGCTTTCAGTTGAGGCACTTTGATTTACTTGTCTCTATCACATCTTAAAGATCAGAAATATAAACAGATTCTTAATTGTGTTTTTGGTTTATACTTTAACATGTCACATAATATCAAGCCTTTCTTGCGTGGGATGTAGATCAGGATGTGCAATAAGTTACATGATGAAACAGATGTCTATTTTAAAAATGCAGAGGGTTTGGAGAATACCTCAAACCAATACTAAGAAATATTTATTCAGCTGCCAAACAGCTTTTCACTTGGTGTCTCTTTGTGAAAATTTGCACAAATGAGTTTTTATTAATACAAATTTTTCAGGAGTGACTGCTTTAATTTCCAAATACACATAGGAACAAGGGTAGAAAAGATCCATTTTCAGCTATATGCTGTTTCTTTTCCTTTTATATACTTGTTATCCAGTCAGGGAGCCAAAAAGATACTATGCTACTTTCACCTTGGTTAGAGAATAATCTAAGCAATTTGTTCTTGAGTAACTAATGGCCTGAAACATAAATTGTTCAAGTTACAAATAAATATCAGTCTGTTTACGGATAACTTGAGAGCAGGAAACTTAGCAGATAAATTAGTGTAATGAAATAAATAGATCAGCTCCAGATTCCATGTTAATGATATATTAGTATATTCTTAAATATTGCAAAATAGAGAGCACTTATTAAAGGACATGAGTTAACTTATCTTTACAGCTTAAACCTATAGTTTACCATCACTAAATATTTTTTTGGTGTCCATTGCATGTCTGTCTCTAAATATGCAAGTTTAGCTCTTTTCTCGATAGGTGTACAATAGATGTGTATCTAATCGCTGCACTGTTCAAGCACTAATCATTGGAACATACATTGAATGCTAAAAGTCTGAATAGGTATACGAAGGCAATAGTCTTTTTAGCACATCACTATTCAGCCACTAATCTGTGTGATGATTAAGGGACATTAGAGGGAGCACTTTGACATCTGATTCATCAAACTGATATCTGCTCAGGCTTTGTTTTGTGGTATAAATCATGGCCAGACTGATTCTCCTTAAATAAAATGCCCTGATTCCCAAATGTGGGCAATATTGCATTAGGGTCTATTGGAGTGAATAGGGAATTTGAGAATGGTGGTTTTTCTTTCTTTTTAAATCAGTGATTGACTGTATGTACAAACTGTTTACATGAATAAAACATAGATTACTTTGAATATCAGTAAGAGTTGAAAAGTACCATCGAGATCTTATCTTTACTCATAGTATCAATAATTAAATATTTATAGGGACTTTAAAATGTACCAGTTTAATCATTTAACAAATTCCAACTCATGCATTTTTCAGACAAACTAATTACTTTGCATTTCTTTATATAGGTATCGTACACTGTGTTTTCTATTATTATTTAAATGTGACTGTGGCTTACGTTAGATCTGTCAATGATTTACATTGTTTGTTTCTGTAAGACATATATTATATACATTTTATATTACTTTTCTTCTATTTATCTTAGCTTAAATTTATCCTTAAGGCATAACCATCAAAATTTGTCAGTTACTACAAAATCTCCTGCATGCTGCAGATTAGCCCCTTCCTTCCATTATGTAAGTTCTCCATCTTCAAAGCATTTTACAAAGTGGGATTTTTCTCCCATGAAAGCTCATGCAATAAATACATTTGATAGACTTTAAAAGTGCCAAAGGACTTGTTTGTTCTTCTCTTATAGAGCCATAAGTACATTATGTCCTAATGGTCACATTGTGTCTGCTGCTTTTAACGAGCTTGCTAAGGATGTGAGGACGTAAGGAGCTTTTTCCTTCCTTTGGCTATGTCTATGCTACTGGGCTCAGTTAAGTCAATTTAACAAGGTCTACTTAAAGTTGACTTTAAGTAGATCTTATTAAGTCAACTTAGTGAGGCCACATTGCATTATCAACTTTATAAAGTTGACTTAAATGGCCACATTTTATTAAGTTGACAATAAAGTTAACTTAACCCTAAAAGTCGACTTTAAAGGCAGGAATTATTAAGTTGACTTAAGGAAGCCCTTAAGTTGAGTTAAGGAACTCCAAATGTGGCCAGGGCTTTGCTTAAATTGGCTTAAGCCTCCTTAGGTAGGCTTACGCCCATGGTGTAGACATATCCCTTGTGAGCCCCTCTTCATGCAGAGCGTGTGTGTAGTTGTAGGGCACTGGAACAGTTGCAATGTATGCCGTAACTAGGGGGTAGGCAATGTTTTTGGCCTGTGGGCCACATGCCCTTTGTGGCCACTCAAAGTGGGCCATAGGGGGTGAGGAGGGTAGGGAGCAGGGTTTGGAGGGGGTGTGGCCAGTGCCCAATCCCCAGAAAAGGGGTGGAACTGGGCTCAACTCCCCCCTTATTCTCAGCTTCAGTTGGAGCTAGGGGGAGAAGAAGCAGTGACTGTGTTCCAGCCCCAGTAGGAGCTACTACTGCCTCTTATCCTTCCCCCTCCAGTCCAGCAGCAGCTTATGCTAGGGTCAGAGTGTAGCTACTGTTGCCTCTTCCTCCTAGCTCCAGCTGACACTGGGAGAAAGAAGGAACATTGGCAGCACTGTGGCCGTGGCATGAGCTGCTGCTGCTGCTGCTCTCCCTTCCCCTCTCAGGTCCGGCAGCAGCTTACACTGATCCCAAGCAGCTGCTGGATGTGGGAGGGGAAGGGAGAGTAGCAGTGGTAGCTCATTCCACTCTCCCTCCCTCCCCTCCCAGCTTCAGTGGCAGCTCCTGCTGGGATCAGAGTGCTGCCACTTCTCCATCTTTCCCCAGCTCCAGTAGCTGGGAGTGGGACAGATGGGCAGCAATGCTCTGGCCACAGCTCGAGTTGCCACTTTCCCTCCCCCTCCTTCATCCAGCAATGGCTCTGGACTGGTGCGAACTGCTGCTACATCTGGGACGGGAGGAAGGAGAGCAGTAGGGGCAGCTCAGGCTGGGGCCAGAGTGCTGGCACCATTCTGTATCTCTCCCAGTTTCAGCTGGAGCTGGGAGGGGGACAAAGTAGCACTCTGGTCATGGGAGCTGGGCGGGGGAGAGGAGCAGCAGGTGGGCTCAAACAAGGCACTCATGGGCTGGATGCAGCCCGTGGGCCGTAATTTGTCCAGCTCTGCCCTAACCTAAGCAGTAGTGAGGGATTAGTAAGGCTGGGTTTTGGGAGTTCCAGCCAGTCTCGCTGAGAATTAGGAGAGCTACACAGGCTGGGGAATATAGTGAGCCGTCATTGCTATATTAATAAGTCTTAGCTTCTGGCAAGCCATGTTTAGAAATGGGGCACAGATGGTACACTCCCCTTTTTTTTTTCACAAGATAGAGACTCAGAGAGACTGAGGTAGCTCTGATAGCATCTTCTGAAACATCCAGGTGAATAAATCTTGCTTTATCAGTTTAGCTTTCAAGTCACTTGCTTCATATTGACTCTGTGGTGAATACTTCCCAAGGGAGTCTGAAACAGTCTGAGACTTTGGATACTTCTTTGCTGACTATTGGTACAAGATGAAATATAAAGTTCTCTCGGCTGGCAGAGGAGGCTAACTTTCTGGGGTTTGGCTTTGTTTATATTTTAAATAATCAAAGGTTGTTTCTGGCTTATTGTGACCCTGATCTGGATTTTGAACCTATTGCCAGCCTCCTCTGAAAATATTCAGGAGTCTTCAGATTTGACATTTAGTTTCTCCCATTTTAGAGGGTGGGCTGAGCCTCAAAATGTAGACACAGGCTGGTATTTCCTATTTTCTCTTGAAGTTAATGTCTTCCCTTTCTAGGATTATGGGTTTTTCAAACGTTTCCATATTGTCAATTCACAAAAGAAATAAGGAGAACCATCAAATGAAGACAATGTACATGATCAAACATACAGTATAAGAACAAATCCCATATCTTTAAACGTGATTGAAAAACGTATGATCTCTTCATTAGGGTCAATCGGATCACAGTACAGAGGGAACCAAAGGTCAAGCCATTATTCATGCATATCATGTAGCTTCCTATGTATCTGCTGAAGTGTTAATACTCTTCAGAAGTGTGTGTGTACAGTAGTACTTACATGTGAGTGGGAGGCAGGCCCCAGGGCATCGGGCTGTGGGGGGGCGCTGGGCTGGCCCTACACCAGGGCCAGATTAGAGGAGCGGGGAGGGTGGTGCCCTGAAACTGGGCAGCCCAGGCTGAGGCCCCTCTAATCCAGCCTGCCTGGCATCCTCCTGTAGCCTCAGTAGAAGGGTTTGGGGGCCTGGCCCCTAGAGATACCCCATCCCTGGAGCAGCTTGGGCAGTGGGGCTGGGACTCTTCCTGCCCCGTGTAGGGGACTGAACAAGGTGGGGGGGGCATGAGGCATGGGGAACAGGGTGACAAATTTGATTTGGCCTCTGGGTGCCAGAGGGCACTGAGTGCTTGCTTGTGGTGGCTGGACGTAAGAAAAGGTGACTGCCTCTTGCAAAAGAGGCACTGTTACACTTAGAAAATGTAAAGATCAGCCAGATCTTATTCAGGGGTTAAGGCAAAATGCAACGTTTATTATGAGAAAAACACAACTGTGTTAATAGCTACTATATAGTACCCACACACACACCAAATATTCTGCTGTCCATCGTGTATAATTACCAGTCCTGGTTGTTACTTGTGATTGTAGCTTTAGTTCATTGCTGGTATTTGAGCTCACGGTGGCTACCTGGCCAGAGAAACTGGGCATGAGGAAGAACAAGGTTGCTGTTGGGTGTATGGCTGTGCTGGTGTACTCTTGGACTCTGTGCAGAACATTACCCAAAGCTATGAAGTCTCACTCATTGTTTTATATCATTTAGTTTTTGGCTCTTTCTGTGTCACGTGGGCTGAGGGTACTATATGACCATTAGTCATCAGTTAATGGCAGATATGACTTTGATCTTGTTCTCTAAGGGCTTTTTGTCCCTTTCTTTGTAGGGTGGATTCTTTTTGCTTTTGCAAGATTTGTTTGCATTGCTCTTCAGCTATTAAGATGGTGCTCACAGTTTCTCATCAGGGCAGTCTGGGACTGATCCCATCACACACTAACCCCCTTGTCATTCATACCTCCAGACTAAGTCTGCACATTTAAACGATGTTTCAGCAAAACTTAGGCTGGGCAATACAAAATGGAGCAAGCAATTCAAAATAGAGTCACATCAGACTTTGGTTATGACAGAGCATGGCATTTTTAAATCAATGAATGGTAGGTATTATTCGAGTTAGAAAATATTGTTGGAAGCAATTCTGTAGTATGAATTCATCATTAGCTCTAGACCATTGCCTATATTAAGATTGGTTGACATTTTCTATAATAAGACCCAGTTTTCAGTTTGGCAGGAGTGGCAACTGAAGGCTAGGTAGAGAAGAAAGAAATCCTGGATGCGGAGCCATGAACTGAAGCTTGTGGAGTAAGCAGACTGAGGCTAAGGTGAGAAGCTTGTGGTGTGGGTCCTGGGACTGACTAAGTAGGGAGAATGAGGCAAGGTGGCAGAGCTGGGAAAGAGACAGTTTGGAAGAGGTGGAGGCAAAACACATCAACCTTGGGGGGGGGGGGGGGGATAGGCAGTAGATTCTCAGCCTACTAGAGCACACTCTAGAGAATGTGGAGTGGACCCCAAAATTGCCGAGTTTGCCCATTCCTTTGCTGTCAGCAAGTATCAGTAATACCTGATGGCAAAGTGTTCCATCTCTTTCTAGTGCTGGTCCTCTTCGAGGATGACAATCTACTTATGTTGTTGGTTACTTTGCTAACTCAAGTAGCAGAGGTTTGTATGGTAGGTCTAAAGGTTCCACTCTTATTGATAATTCATATGTGGCAACATGATGCTGTATGATGGATTTATGATTTTTTTTATACTTAGCTTTTTTTTGAAAAAGCTAGGAAATTACACAAACTGAATTAAGAGAATATTATGAAAGTTAAAAGTCAGGGACTCAAAAGCCAGGAAATGCCAGAATTAAGGTTGCATATGCAACCTTAATTTGTCCTCCTGGTGTGTATGGATTATGATGGTCTCTAGGTGCATAGTCTATGTATAGTTTTTAGATGGACCTGGTCTGGGAATAAATCAGGATTGTGTGGTGAGTTAGGCAGAGGATTTCAGAAAGGAAAAAAAAAAAGAAAGTCTCATGGTTAAGGCAGATGAATGCTAATCTGAAAAACTGGATTCCATTTCCTCAGAATCTCTGTGATACAGAGCAAGTCACTTAAATACAGTTTTTCACAGGTGGTTGCTGATTGTCTTGTCTTCATTTTCTGGGTGTCTAATTTGTGACCCTGATTTGCAGAAGTGTGGAACTTCCACAGAAATAATTGAAATTAGCAGGAGTTTGGCTTTGAAAATATGGAGAGATATGTAATGCTAAGTATTTTGAAAAATCAAGTGTTAAGTGTCCCAAACTGGTCACCCACAACTAGTGGACACATTTGACCTTAGTCTTGGGTGATCAGATGTCCTGATTTTAATAGCAACTTTCTCAATATTAGGGGCTTTGTTCTTAAATGGGCACCTTTTGTCCCCACACCCTCCCATCCTGATTTTTCATACTTGCTATCTGATCACCGTACCTTAATCTTTCTGTACTGCTGTTCCTCATTCTGTAAAGTGGGGGTAATAGGGATGTAATGGAAATACAGGGATGTAATGGAAATAAATGTGTTTGAAACACTCCATTACTGTGCTGGGGGGGAAAAGCCCAAGAGGAAATTAATAATTGTTTTTTCAGAGGAGGGTTTGAACCAGACCTCAACAAATCTGCCAGACACCTGGCTTCTTTTGATGGCAGGCCCCTCTCCTGCTGGTGAGAGAGGTGGTGCTGCATGGGAAAAGCACCACTGTCTCTGCCCAGCGATTTTTGCTGCACCCTGTCCCCCAGTGCTGCTGAAAGAACTGCTGGCAGTAGCTTTTTCAGCAGTGGGGCAGGGGCTCGCCACTGAAAGAAACCTCTCATCCCCACCACTGAAAAAAAGCTGCTGCTGATGGCTCTTTTGGTGGTGCTGGAGAGGAAGAGCACTGCTGTCTCTGCTTTGTCCCCCTGCACCATCGAAAGAGCTTCAGAAGACGCTTCTTTTTGGTAGCTGGGGAGGGGAAGCCCAGCATGCTCTGAGCTCTTAGGCGTTAGGGGCAAAATCCTAGGCGCCATGGCGACCTGGCACCTTTGATTTATCAAGGCTTGATTTGAACAATGTGCAGAAATAAAGGCCTTTCTATGAACAGTAAAGAGAAAACAAAATATCGAATAGCTTCTCATTTAAGTAAGCACTTTCCATCCTGTATTCTAAATGTGTTTGGAATCCAGGAGAAAAATTAGTGTGTGATCATGTAATTAGAGACTGTATTATAATGCAGATGCACAAGAAGGTCAGAATATGATTGCACAAGCAATCTTAATTATGGCATTTCTTAACTTTCTAGTGCAACCTGAATGTGTCTTTTACATTGTGTTGTGCCATCCAAGAAAGAATATTCCAACTTGTTGACCGACCCCTACCCCATCTACCCCTGCTTAAGTATTTAATTCTTAGTAGTGCTATCCTTGCTTCTTGGGGACCACATCCTGAAGGAAATCTTTCCTCAACCCCCTCCTCTTTCCTTCAGCCATCCCCCAACCTCAGCAGCAGCAAGCTCCCCACAAATCAATGGAATAACCATTTGGAATAGCTGTTCTTTAAAACAGGTGAATCATCTTAAAGTAGTACCAGACTATAACAAAAGATGCAAAACCTATAGATGCATCTGCAGTGCTACAATGATCAACTCCCCCAGAAAGCACCTTTTTCAAATCCCTGGGTCCTACACAGACATGTAACATGGTGCACCTCATCCAGGGCAATAGATGGCCTGGTAACAACTATGCAGGTGAAATGAGACAACCACTATGTTCTCAAGTCAACATATACAGAAAAATGATAAAAGATAAATACATTCTATCATCCATCTGCAAATGCATTTCACAAAACCTTTTGTCCGTATCTGGCATCTCAGTCCTGGTCTCAAAGGAAGCCTGCATAGCACCTTTGAAAGATGAGTCTGAGAGCTTAAATTAATAGATATTATTAGGTACTAAAAATTGTTACAAGTTCCAGAAGGGTAGCCGTGTTAGTCGGTATACAGCGAAAACAACGAGAGTCCTGTGGAACTTTAAAGACTAACAAATTTCTTTGGGTGTAAGCTTTTGTGGGCTCCAACCCACTTCGTGAGATGCTGTCTTAATAAAGGCTTTGGATTTGTGGTTTATTACAACAATCAGTAATGCACTAACCTCACTTTTTTGTCTGAAGACTGTACAGGTGTTAAATGGCCACTTCACGTTGCATGCTCTTAGAATATGTGTTAACTACTTATACTAAATTATCTGTTGCACCTTGTTTTTTAGTAGTGACACTCTTGCATACCTTTCCAAGCTCTGAACAAAGAGCTCTGTGTAGCTCAAAATCTTCTCTATCACCAACAGAAGTTGGTCCAGTAAAAGATATTTCTCACCCAGTAATACATGACTGCTATCAAGTGATTTCTTAAAAAATTTAATGTTATGTATACCTGGTCACATTCCACTGATACTCTGTGACAGAAACACCATGTTGTTTTGCTGCTGACTTAGTCCTCCATACCCTTCCTCCCACCATAAAAATATCCAAAGCAAAGCTAGTTTTGGGGCACTTGATGAAGATCTTTCCCTCTCTGCAGCAGTTTCTTACAAAAGTTTTCTCTAGGTGCACAGTTGTACAGCTGAAGCACTCTAGTGGTGCTACTGTAGAATTTCAGGGTAGACATTGCATAGGCTGATACCCAACAGCATAGATAATCTACCTCCCCAAGAGGCAGTAGTTAGGTGGATGGAAGAATTCTTCTGTCAACCTAGTGCTGTCCATACTTGGAGTTAGTTTGGCTTAACTATGCTTCTCAATGGTATGGACTTTTCACACCTTGGGTGCGTTAGTCAAGATGCCATAATTTCCTACTGTAGACTAGGCCTTACCTTCATTATTTATTTTTCCTTAGCTGCTGATTTCTTACACATATTTGCTTCCTATGACCCTACTGAAACACCCATTCCTATCCAAAGAGCATGAAGATTCCCTTCTTTGGGCAAGGTTGTCATTTGCTTCTTCAAGGATTCTGACTCATTGCTGCCAAGGAGGCGAGCAAATCTGACATGATTTTAGCATTTGTTCTCTTGAGCTGGAATCAAATCTTTTATATATTGTTTGGAAAATATGGGCTCTAGCATAAATTTCTAATGCTAGAGGATCATGATAAATTAATTTCTAAAATCATACATTAGTCTGTTGCTGAGCTACAGAAGTGCTGTTGGCACCAGTAAACTTTGCTTAGCAAACTGGTTTCTTTTTTAAATTGGGGTTTACTGAATCTTCCACTTTTATCACCTCTGAAGTCAGAGGAAATTGCAGATGTTTCACATCTCTCAGGATTTAGTCCAAATGCTTCAGGAACAAACACAATTTCTTTGATAATCCCATTATGCTTTCAAGGCTTCACAAAGCTGTTTTTACTTTTTTCTATTTTATATAAATGGGAGAGTACTTACTGCCTTTTATTTAGATTAAAGCTTTTAGAAAGAAGTTTGGAAGAAAAGAATGCTTATTTTGAATGTTTAATTAACTGTTTATATATGTAAACCCAGTTGTCAGTGGAGATTTTTTTAGTAACTTGCAAGTGCATGAATTGCAAAAGAAAAAAATATTTTCATTTTATTTAAATAACTTACTTAGTTACCTCGTGCTTTATAGAGCATGTAACAAGGCAGGGGATTCTGTGCCAAAGAGCTTATTATGATCTATTGTGCTGGTGGGGAAGCCTAGTTCCTGATGCTTACTTTGTAGAGTTTGCCATTTTGCCATTTATATCTTCCTGTGCGTTTGTCAATGAACAAGCAAAAATGCGAATAAGATCGTGCATACGTTTGTAGCAATAAATCTGAAAAGCGTCCTTAGCACCAAGACTCTAGAAAAGACGTGGAGAGGCTCACAGTGTTGCTAGGCAACACCACACTACCACAGATAGTATTTTTCTTTTAATTTATTTATTCTTCAATTTGAGAATGTCCTGCTTGGAGCCATTTGGGTAATAGTTAGGTAAGGACATAGAAATCAGAAGCAGAATAAAGGAATGCAATAACTAGCTAAATAAATAAGAAGTCATGACAGATTTATAAAATGGAAAGAACCAGGAGACATGAAATAATTAGTGGAAAAATAAGAAAGAAGGAATGAAACAAAGGGAAGAGAACAGGAGAAAAAAACTAAGCAATAAAATGAGAAAAAGGAAAGATAGGACACAACCAAAGAAAAATTTAAAATGGAATGTGCAAATGAAGTAAACACAAAGGAAATGCGTGATAGTGTTATATAAGAAAAGGAATTAGAAACTTGCAAATGAAAAGGGCTTAGAGAAGAAAAACAGGAATTTGGGAATATTGTCTTAAGAAACTAATGATAGCTGTCTCTAATTGCTCTGTTCAGTCCTCTGAAACAGTAAGTAGTAACATCTATTGGCTGTTGGGGAATGGCTAATGGTTCCAGTGTTGTTATGAGTTGCAGGTTTATTTAGAACTGTTCTGAAGATTTGATGGTAAAATTCAAAACTATCTCAGTGATTATAGGAGCATGAAACTATGGAACTAAGGTGTCTAAGTCAATGGGGGGGCATGTAAAAATTAATATGCATCTCACTATTCAAGTAATATTGGTTTTAAGTAAGCACAATAATGCATTGTTAAGGGTGCAAATTTAGGCGCCGAAACTACATACAAGCTAATGATTTGAAGAGGATGTGACTGCTTTTATTCCTAAAGGTAAGCGTGTGTGTAAATGTTTGCAAGGTCAGAGCTTTAACTCTTCTGTTTTGGAAAATGTACAAGTTAAGCAACCTTAACTCAGATGCTTGTGCATAACCCATTATGATCCTTTAATTACAAGAGCACATGCTATTTCTCAGGTGATACAATGTAATTCCATACAAATCTGTTTTAGATCCTGAGGGTATGTCTACACTTGGGCGTGATCTAAAGTTGACATTGATATGTCGAATTAATGAAACCAAAGGCGAGTGTCCACGCAACACTCCATGCTTTGTCTTCTTGTGTCCCCATTGCTAGCTGTTACTTCAGCATTAGCAGCATTGCCTTGTGGGTAGGCGCCCCACAGTGCAACAAAACTCCCACCCCCATCCAGTCACCATGTTACTGCCTGATTCCCCCACCCCCTGCCCTGGCTCTGCAACACTAGCCAGTTCCCCCACTCCTCCACCCTGGCTCCATGTTGCTGGCCAGTTCTGCCACTCCTTTGTTCCGGCTCCAAGCCCCTGGCTGGTTTTTGCCACTCCCTGCCCTGGCTCCATGCTGCTGGCAGATTTCCCCCAAGCTATTTGCTGAGGATGTGGCCAATATTCAGTGTACCAGGAAAGAAATAATTGCGGGAACAGGGAATTCTGGGATAGATCCCGAAGGCTATTAAAATTGTGTTACACTGCTCTCTTTATACACTGATGTTAAAGTGCATAATCAAATCATATTAAACACTGTGCCTCCTGCAGGGGTGGAGTTACAACATAGACTTGCAGCAGCAGTTAGTTCGAGTTTGTAGCCCTGTGAGTGTGTACATGGGCTGCAAAAGGTCGACATATGCGCCGTTACATTTACTTAAGTGGTCATTGTAGACCAGCCCCAGGTGAGCATTTTTTTAAACAGGGAATTTGACAGAAAAATACAGATAGAGACTGGTCTAGATTTCAAAATGTTGAGCTCCACTGGCTCCCTTTGGAGTCCAGGGGAATGACTGGGCTCTCAGCACTTCTGAAGACAGACGATTTGGTACGTGTGGAATCTATGTACAGAAACGAGGTGAACAAAATTCCTGTTGCTTCGTGCAACTGCAGCTTGCCTATACCCTGTCCAGGGCTTCTTTCTTCCTGACTGCTTGCACACTACAGCTTAAGCTGGTATAAGTTATGTTGCTCTGGAGTGTGCATAAGCAACTCCCCCAAGCAACATACGTCTCACCCATCTTAGCACTGGCGTGGATAGCACTCTGTTGGTGGGAGAGCTTCTCCCACTGATACAGCTATTGCTGCTTATAGGGGCTGAGACTGGAATAATTAAGTCAATGGAAGAGGGCTTGCCTGTTCTGTAGAGTGTCTGCATTAGTATTACTATGGTAGGAGCATCATTTCCTGATTTTTCAAAGAGTGTGGTTTTGTCCCAGTTATGCCCATCTCCTCTTTGGGATCTCTGTGGGCTGTCATCCCTAGGCATTATCATCCCTGTTTTACTAAATGTGAACTGAGGCAAAGAGAGGTTAAATGTCTTGCCCATGTTCATTCAGGAAGTTCATGATGATACACGTAATTGACCCTGGGATCTCCCACATCCCAGGTCAATGAACCAAGCACCTTTCTTCTCTACTGTTTGTCACACCCAGCAAAATTATTTTTAAATTGCATCTCATGAAAAAAAAGAAGTAAGTTGATTATTTTGTTTTCCTCTGTATTTATACTGAACATTCTTAAAAAAAATTATTAGAGAGCCATAATATCCTATATGAAGAACATTGTGCTTATTGAAAATGAATTATTTTCATTTCTTCATTTAATTTTGATTGAAATGTACTTTGTTTTTCATAATTAGGTGACAGACCATATGTTGAAGATTTTATAAGCAGTACAGCCATGAAATAACCTATGTCTCTGATATTCTGAAAGAGGATTCAGAGGAGCAAAATACATTTTGTAGGGGGAAAAAGTGTACTGTACATCATATAGGTTGTATTAAACATATGATTTTTTTCTGTCCCTTTGCTAGCCTTCATTGTTTTTCTTATAATTTTATTCTAATTTAATGTTCTTTTTGGTCTTTTCTGATATTTCACATGCCATAGGGACAATGAGGTCCTTGCTTTATTACACATTTGCTATGGTATGTTAAAATAAGATTTCAGATACTACAGTGACAAATACAGTATAAGAACATACATAGCTACTATTATACTCTTACTTTGATATGTGCAGTTTATTTTCAAAATGCTTTTGCAGAAATGGGTAGTATAAACTTGTTCCTAGACTAGCCATTGTAGAGTGAAATCAATGGAAGATGTATCTAAATCCTTTAGAATACCTTGAAAAACTCAGTCAGAAAGACTTATCCCCTCATCTCAGAGAAGATAGAAATGTAGGCAAAATCATAGTTTATATTCTTTTCCGAAGAATGTGAACTGTGGACACACTCCAACATATGCTGTGAGGTTTCTGGCTGACGTTAATGCGAGCACAAGGAAAGCCTAAAATACATAAACAGATCAAGGCACAGTGATACTGAAAAATACCATTTGTGTTTTGCATCTGTGACACTCTTCTATCTCATCTGGTGTGATTAAATGAGACGATGAAGTCTTCCACCATTCAGTAATATGTAAAACTTTATTATAGGAAAAAAAATCTGATGTAAATACCTTTTTCATGATCCCCAAATATGAAGTGCAGTACACAGAAATAAATGATATCATTTATATGATGATCTTGTCATATTTATTGATAAGACTTTCTATTTTAGCAGGATCCTGGGAGATGCAATCTGCTAAAGTCTTCCAATTCCTGGATAGTACACTAGTTTGAAGTTAGATCATTAGAACAGAAAACCACTGCTTTCACTGGAGAATGGCTGCTTTTTGTTTCGATTTTCCTAAATGAAGTATGCAATGTTTAAAAATTTTATACTATGCAAATACATGTAACAGTGTTTGCGAGCTCACAAAATGGTCATCTTCTGGTGGGTTTATTCTTCCATAAGATGACCCTGGAGGTACTGGGATACCATTCATAATTATTTCAGTGTCATATGTGGAAAACTACTGGAACAAATTATTTAAAAAAATCAGTTTTTAAGCATCTTGAGAATAATGGGGTTATAAGGACCAGCTAGTATGGATTTGTCAAGAATACATCATGCCAAAACAAGCTAATTTCCTTCTTGTCTGGGGTTAGTGGCTTATCAGGTAAGGAGCAAGCAACAAACATGATATATCTTGATTTTGATACAGTCCCACATGATGTTCTCAGAAGAAAACTAGGGAAATGTGGTTTAGGTGAGATTACTGTAATGGGGTACACAACTGGTTGAAAAACTGTAGTTTTAATAGTTGTCAGTGGTTTATGTCAAACTCAGAGGGCATATTTAATGGTGTGCCACAGAGGTCTGTTTCCGAGGGTACTAGCCAATACTTTCATTAATAGGGTAATAAATAAATAAATGGGTAATAGAATAGAGTGTAGGCTTATAAAATTTGCAGATGACACCAAGATGGGAAATGTTGTAAGCATTTTACAGGACAGGACTCAAATTCAAAATATCCTTGAAAAATGAGAGAATTGGTTTGCTTGATAAGAAATTCAACAGAGACAGGTGCAAAGCACTGCACTGAGGAAGGAAAAAAATCAAACGCTCAACTCCAAAAGTGGAATAACTGGTGATGTAGTAGTACTGCTGAAACGATCCGGGGGGGGGGGGTATATAACAGATCACAAATGGAATGAGTCAGCAATGAGATGCAGTTGTGGAAAAAAAAGTTAATATTATTAGTGCATTAATCAGGAGTGTCACATGTGAGAAGTGGGAAGTTATTGTCTCACTCTGCTTGGCACTGGTAAGGCCTCTCTGGAATTCTGTGTCTGTTAGAGGCACTGCACTTTAGTAAAGATGTGGATAAACAGGAAAGTGTCCAGAGGAGAGCCACAAAAAATAATAAAAGGTTTAGAAAACTCAAAGTATTAAAAAATCTAGGCATGTTTAGTCTTGAGAAAAAACAATGAGAGTCTTAGCTTATAGACTAACATATTTCTTTGGGGATAAGCTTTTGTGGGCTCCAACCCACTTCGTCAGATGCATGAAGTGGAAACTACAGTTGAAAGGCATCTATACACATGGCGGGGTGGAGGAGGGCAAGTGTTAGGAAAGTCAGTTCAGAGAGCAGATGGGGCCCATTCATACCAGATGAGCAAGGGAGAGAATGTGTTACCCCTTTGAAAAGTCTTAAGAAAGGGAGACTGAGTGGGGGATCTGATAAATCTTCATGTATGTTAGGGGGCTGTTATGAAGAGGGTGGTGATCAATTGTTTTCCATGTCCACTACAGTAGGACGAGAAGTAATGGAATTAATCTGTAGCAAGGGAGATTTGGGCTAGATATTAGGAAAGTTTTCCAACTATAAGGTGCTTAAACTATAGACTAGCTTTCCAAGGGAGGTCATGGAATCCCTGTCATTGGAGGTTTTTAGGAACAGGTTGGACAAATGCCTGCCAGGGATGGTCTAGGTTTATTTGTTCCTGCCTCAGTGCTGGGACCATGCACTTTCACATGAGTGTTTAGAATGCCCATTAATGGCCATCTAATAATTTCTTTCTAGAAGACTCTTTTTCAGATGAGATTTCCTCATTTGTGTTTGTGGTGATTCATTCTTTTGCAGTCTTTTGTTTCCAAAGTATGATTACACGAGACTATGCAAATGAGTAAGCAGTTAGGTGCACAGATTATAGCTGAGTGTATGTAGAGTAATGTTTTATATTACACAGTGTGAGTTTGTTTTTATTCTCCCACGTAGAACGATGAGCATTTGAGTGGGTGGACGCTGTAATAATTATTCTGTTTAATCTTTGATTTTCACAGTGAGTCTGTGCAGTGCCTTAGTCACATACAGTAGCACTTTAGCTGAACATCAGCTATGGTGGGATCACATGCAACAGTTAGTTTGTACTCAAGTGAGTGGAGTTAAACTCCTAAAGTTCTTAGTCTTTGAGTATCTAAAGGGTGCTTGGACAGGTTGTCTGGAGGATTTAATAAATCAAGAGACTTGCTGGAAGTAGATCTTTCTTATCCTCTCAGTTGAAGCTTGTACCTGTCCAGTCTATTGAGAATAATGTCCCCTAGCCATATGGCGTCATCAGAAGTACTCCCAACTGCGTTGTTTCCACTGTGCTTGGTGACCTGCATATTACTGTCCCAGATGCCACAGGAAGAAAGACAAGACACCAGGAAAGTGGTTTAATGAGGCTGCAACTCTATTAACTTAATAGACCTGATAAACTATCTAGCAAAAATGTTATCTGGTGTAGGTGAGCCTTCCCCCAGTAATTTGTACTACTGCTCTCAGCTCCACCATTAGCCTATCCTTGTTGGGACCCCATTGTCCTGCCCTCCTCTGAGAGTTCAGGGAGTATGGAGGGAAAAGGACTTGGTCATTGGGGTTGAGAGTCCCAATCCCATTCACCATCTTCATTAGGAGATGACTCATTATAATTCACTTCTGATTTGGATTCATCAGAAAACTGGACCCCCTGCTAAATAATTACTTCCACTGGGCATGTACTAAATGCAGAGTTTTAGAACCTCACCTATGTACCGGATGCATAGGCTGCTAAAAGAGGGGTGGAAAAAGCTTTCCCTATCCAGGTTAATCTGACAGTGAGGATAAGATTTCTTTCTAACCCCCAAAAGTCAATAACTAGCAAAATGCTCACAGCAAGGCCTAAAAGCCTGGTTGTGTTTTAATCCCAAAAGGAAGATTGAGCTGTTGTTCTTAGTTGTAAATTGGCATCTTGGTGGGGGGGAAAGGATGTAAAACTTCCTTTCACATGCACAGAAGATAAGACTGCTGCTGCATTCTTCTTTCTAGTGAAGTGGCCAAGGTCTCCACTCCTCAAATCCAGTAAGAAGTTTTGAGAGGGGAAGAAAAAGAGGGGGTTGGGGTGCGAGTTCAAATCTTGAAGGAGGGCCTAAAGGTTTTTTTTCCTCTGGCTGGCTCTGGCAAAGCTTCTCCACCTCTGAGACTGCAGGGCAGTCAGAATTCTAGTTAGTAGCATCTCATCTTTGCTGTCTCTTTTGCTGGATATTTTAATTTGCTGTCTTGTCACGTTTTCTACAGGTTTTTATTCTTCCCTCTTGGGTTCTTTGGTTTACTGCTCTCTTATTTGTTATACTGTGTGCTTTGTCCCATTGCTTTTTTTCAGACTTGTCTTCCTCCTCTTCACTATATCAATATTATCAGAGATGATGTTCCCCAGCTGAAGCACATGGTGTCTGCATCTGGCAAATTGGAATGGAAGCAAGACACTCTGCACTTGTGCAAATGTGTACCATTTTATGAATTTACATTTGAAATTTGCACATGGACCATACTAACAGAAAAGATAGCAGAATGCTGTGTCAGCTGACATTGGAAGGGTTTTCATATCTTTAGCTACACTGCAAACTGTAGAACAAGCAAGAAGTCCTGTGGCACTTACAGACTAACAAATTTACCGCCCAACAAATTTGGCCCAATCTTCAAAGCGCCTGATGAAGTGGGATTTTTCTCTCATGAAATTTCAGCCAATAAAAAAATTCGCTGGTCTGTAAGTGCCACAGTACTCATTGTTTTTGCAGAACTAGATTAACACAACTACCCCCTTTGAAACTGTAAACTGTGTGGTTTTATTCTTTTAAACTAATCTATCTTATGATTTAATTGCATGTCTTTTAGGTTTAAGGGATTCCTTTATCCCTTTTTAAATAAAGAACATATTATCTGAAGTACTTTCCCACCAGCTAGTTACACTGGCAGCATGGATGACAGTTAATGTATTATTTAAAACATTTCTAAAACCTCTTAGAGTTCTGAACAGGTGTTGGCTAAAGCATTCTAACATCAGTACAAACTCTTACCAAAATACTCTGGCTTTTGGGGAACACGGTGTATATGTGGAAGACATTAAGAATGAGTTACTTGGTTCATGTTCATATATGTACAATGCCACAGAATATTAAAGAGCATATTTTTCTGGAATACTGAGTGAACAAACTAATGCTGTTAGGCTAATGAGGTGCTGATTTTCACTGAGGATCCTAGTTAACATGTTTTCTTGTATTGACTTTTATTGATTACTAAAATTTAATGCCCTTTTCTATTGGAAAAATATGTTACTATATTGATGGCTACTACAGAATGTTCAAAATCATTTGCAGAAACCAATTGACCAAAGTGAATGTATAAAGTAATATAAAGATTGATATGTGACAAATGTTCATATATTACAAGTACTGTAGTGTCAAGTGTTATGTAAACACCCTAGGGCTAAAGATAGTCTTTCTCAAGATAGTAGGACTATGTACATTTAAAAAAAAAATCGTTGCATTTCTTTTCTTAGTGAACAGCTGGTGATATATCATTTTAAGCTGCATCTACTCCCCAAATAAAAATCCCTTTAGAGCATACCAAAAGGAAGAGTCATAGCAAATAGAAATTTAGTAGGTTTGTATTGTAAAGAGTGTATAGTTTTGTAATATGTATCAAATTTTTTTTTGTTTTAAGAATTTATTCCATGGATGAAGGAAATGGATGCTAGGTAACTCTTTAGCAAATGGCATTTGTGTGATCTAAATTGTTACGATCATCAAGTTTCTAGGGGTTTTCCTATACAGAAATATAACAACCAAGCAATTTTAATGAATCATAGCAGAAACACTACAATAAATGAAAAATATATATTTTAATAATTTTATCCAATAGCAGATGGGTGCTTAATCTGTGAAAGAAGATCAATGGTACCATTTAGCTTTTTGTGTTGTTTCAGTGTAGAAATGCAATCTGTTCCAAGTCAAGAAATAAAAAAAAAAAAAAAAAAAAAAAATATATTAACTGAGTGTTTAGGTTTTATAGGAATAAAGCTTTCCTTTTAACAGTTACATAAGTTCATATCAAAAGAAGTTGGCACAGACTTTTAAATTCATAACAATTGTCTATTAGTCTGTTTTTAATAATTTTTGTTTGGCATGTAATCCGGTTTAATTAGATTCCACTCTCTGTTGTTTCAAGATTCCATAAACTGGTGTCTTATATACCAGCTGTTAAAGCAGGAGTTACTGTCTAAATGATATTCACAATGAGTATTTGGAAGGTTTACAATTATACCCTTGCTAATAAATTGTGCTATTTTCCCCAACAATTTTAAGTGCTAATCTTCAGAAGGCATTTTAAAATTAGCTAAAATTCTGTCAAGAGATTTACAAAAATTGTTAGCATGAAGATAATTATGTCACAGTCCTTGGACTCCATCTCTGATTGTGTGCATAAATCAGAAAATGTCAGCTGTGTTTTCCCTTAATAATTATCCTTGCAGCAATATATTACAGTTTAAATTCCTGTTATAATTTTGCTTTGGGTTTCTAAGACACAAGGCAGTTATTTCTAAAGTTTTTTACTGATTAAATAATTCAGAGATTTCCCAGAATAACAAGTGATTATCAGTGCTACCATTTTATATGCCAGTAAGTAGATCAATAAGGAAATACACACTCCACATCCATTATAAAATCATCCTCAGAAACCCACTGCCTCTTAGGAGGCTGATTATACAGTATGGCCCAAATTTTCACGTTCACTGATATTGCTTCCACTTGAGGTTTTTTTCTTTTTTGTTTTTTTTTTAATCCCTATTTGAGACATCTCTTTCCTGATTTGCAAAGATGTTGATAAATCTACACTGGAGGTGGAGGGTTTTCAGCAGCTTTGAAAACTGGGCACAAACTGGTTGAAACTGAGCACCTGGAAATAAATCTTGTGAATATTCACTTAGTGTGCACTGCTGAATAGTTGACTGCATGTCACTTGTTAGAAAATTAAGGGCTGACATAGCATGTGTCTTTATGCTACTGAGTGTCTGAAAAGAAACTTTAATAGGGCCTGATCCACAGTTAATGGGAAGACTTCTTTTGACTTCAGTGGGCTTTGGATCATGCCTGTGTTGTTGGAAACAACTTCCTCTATGACTAACATGAATAATTTGCATTGGGAGAAAACCAGAACCTAAACACAAAAATGTGTATATTCCTATCCTCTGCAAGCAGTGGAGTGGAATGCAAAGAGTAGCTTTTGGTGAGAAGAGCTCTAAAAGCTCTGCTCTGGATAAAGAAAACCAAGAAGTATGGTGAAACACCACAGCAAATTACTGGAATGTAATTGAATTACCCCAGATGCCATACTATCTGTGATGTTTCCTTACACAGAATAAAGAGGATGTGGCTTTTAATCAGGTGGGAGGGAGATCAAATGATATTCTCCCTCTTTCCCAACCTATGAACTTCTTCAGAAAACAACAGTAGCAAGTTTGTTATGATGGGTGGCCTGAATTCCAGTCTGGATGTGGTTCGGCATGCCGTTATATGGCCATTGTCCGCTTGGATTGAGGACCTGAGATTGCAGTTTCTTCCAGACTTTTAACAAAAAAGCATGAAGAATGGGGCAGGAGGTGGAGGGGATGTGTGTGGGTTTTTGAGAGCTCTTTGTCACATTGCCCTACTCTACACTTAGGGCTTTTTCGGTAGCAGTTGACTGTTGTTTACACAAGGAACATAAAATTCCTTGTGTAAATGGCAGCGACTTTCTTAGCTGCCACTACACATTAGGGGAAAGCTGACCTCAAATCGCTTGTGGTCGGCTTTCCCCTGTGCCCCCTTACCTGCAGGACTTCAGGGGTTGGCTTCCAGGAGCAGCGCGGCCAGTTCATAGTTGCCACAATCTGCTCCTGGAAGCCTGAACTGACTGTGGCGAATGTCAGTACAGAGACACCCATTGACATGCCTAATTCACTTTGTAACATTAGGTCTGGCATGCAGGCTCAGAACCATGCTGTTGAGTAACATGCTTTCACTTTGTGCAGCAGATCTATTCATGTCACTCCTCTCTTTCTACCCACATTGCTATGGAAGGGGATGAGTAGCTCAAAAAATGTAAAGTTGCTATACCAATAGTAAAATTTTAGGAGTAGTAATCCTGTATACTATGTACTCGCTGGCACCTCTGGGAAGATCAACCCTTCAGGACAGAGAATTTTGACACTAGCTTAGCTTCCTCAGTGGAATTTTAATCATATCTATTTTGCTTTAACAGTGTGCAGTTTCAGCTTCCAGTGTCTTGTGGCAGTGTTCTAATATTGGCTATGCCACTGGCTTTCTGGGTAGCCTTGGGCAAGTCAAGTCATGTTAGACTCAGTGCTGTTGTTCCCCTCACTGTTCAGTTGTGATGATACTTATCTCCTTCAAAGATGATGTGAGGATTAATTATTTAAAGTTTGTACAGTGATTTTTGCAGGATGAAAGCTAAATATTGTGAGGTAAAAAATCAATACATTTCCAAAGCTACGAAGATTGGAAATGTGTCTTGTTAAGCAGTGCCAGATTTAGGCACAAGCTAAGTAAGCCATGGCTTTGAGCCTCACATTATAAGGGACCTGTAAATATGTCAGAGATAACTAAGAAGATTTATCATCATTGAAATTGGTCATGCAAATAAAGCTTTTTTTACAAGATGTGTATTTTATTTAGTTGTTTTTCATTGCATCTTTGCCTATGTCTAAAAGCAAATATAATGATTTATCATCTATTGTTTCATTACCCTTTCTGTTATAGTGTAGTACTTTTTTCTCTGTTTTTTTTATGACATGGGGCCTCTGAATCTTGACCTAGCTTAGGACCTCAGTGTGGCTTAATCTGGCCCTGTTGCTGCGACTTGTGTATTATACCACTAATAATGAGGTGACAGTCAATAGCTTCATGAAACAAGGGATTTGGCAATTTAAAGACAGGGTTTCAGAAAAGCACAGGGTCAAATTTCCAAGAGCTTGGCACCCACAAGTAGTGCCAGTTTCCCAGTGAGCTCAAGTCACATTTAGGCATGTAAGTAAGAGTCAGGGTTTTAAAAGTACTCAGCTGTCATTGTAATGTCAATGGGTAGATTCAAAGAAGAACTCAGTACCTAGCCTCTGACCTGCTCTGAAAATCTGGCCACTTAGTTGGGTGCCTATATGGGTTCTAAGCCATACTGAAAATCAGGCCTCGAGTGTTTTCCTTCTGAAAATTCTGGTCAGGATTTCTGAAAGCGCATACTAGTTTTCATGTTGAAGCCTAACTCACTTTTTTTTCTGGATCCCAATCCATGTTCTGTTCAATTTTTTACCAATTGCTATTGACACAGGGTTTGGGATTTTAAAATAAGGAATAGTTAATGTATACGCCTTGTTTTAAGCTTCAGGCCAATGTCATTTGTCAGATCTAATACCGGGTGAAATGAATGGAAACATTCCCATTAACTTCAGAGATCTTGAGATCTGGTCTTTAATGGGGGGGAAAGAGTTAGGGATACCCAGTTGTCAAAAATCTGAAGAACATTATATTTGTAGCTGAAACCACCCATGTACTTATTTTTAGAAGCTGGCAGTTAAGGTGTGGAAGTGCACTCTTTGTAGCAGCTTGCTCTAGATTCAGTAGCAACAGAAAATTTGATCTACTGAGTTTAGAGCTGCTAATTTTTTAGAAGCAGGAATCGCTGTACATTGCTTTCAGCCATTACTCAAGCAATATTTCCAGTGATATTAATAGGTTTTCCTCAGTAAACATTGTAGGATTTGCCTCTGTAAATTTTTGGAGGAAGTTTAATCTTCCAAACAGAAGTGGTTAATGTTTCCTAAAATAATGCTCTAGCATTTAACTAGGAGAATTCAGCAATCCCACTGGACAACAGTATTTCGCCTAAAGACACTCTCCATTAAAAGGTAGAGGTTACTTTAAGAAAAGCTTTGGATTTGCAGCATGTCAATTAGGATAAGATATCTACTCAACTTCAGTGATACAGGCCACTTTAGAATAAGTCTTACAGCTATTGTTAGATCAAAAGATTTTTCTTCCTGACTACCTAGAAATGTGTATAAGACCTTATCTGTAATACTGATTCTTTGAAATTCCTATGTAAAGTATCTCAGGGTATGGTTAAACTACCAGAAAATGGCTTAGAGCATGATCCTGCTCTTGTTTGAGTCAATGAGATATTTGCAATTTGATTTCAATGGGAGTTGGATCGGTTCCTTGATCGGTAGTAGCTCACAGGATGGTTTAGCTTGGGTTACAGGATAATGATCTTGTTGAAACTGACTCCTAAGCCCTCCATGATGTAGCATATTAGCAGTGCTTGCTGTGACTCAGGAAGACTGTATGATCATACTAGGCTTCATTGGGTGGTGTGTTTTAGGTAGCCTGTGAGCTTCAGAGTCAGTATCCTGCCTGTACCTCAGAACTTAGATGAAGCATTAACTTTGTAACCCTAACCAATGAAAAGACATGACATAAGTACAGACCATTTTACAAAAGCACAAAGCAGTTAAAGGTTGGAGAGGCATTTTTGAAGGTAAGATTTCACTTCCATCACAACTCTCAAGCTCAATTAATCAACACACTCACATGGTTCTTACACAAGGTGTGAGCCATCTCATTAATTCAATCCTTATTAACAGTCTGAATGTTCTCCATGTTTGAATGTGTTTGGAGTCATTGGCTTTGCTTAGTCTGTTAAACCTAGATTGTTATTTATTACTTAAAAACATGCTTTGTGGGGTGTAAACAGTTCAGGAAAACAGAGTCACTGCCCAGAGGATCTTCCAAACTATATAGACAAATTGCAATAGAAATATATAAGCAAAATGTTTGTTTTGTTTGCTAGGTACAGATCATGTTAGTATTTGAGTTTCTTAAAATAATCTCTCCTCTTTCCCCATGTCTGTTCTTCCTTGTCATCCCTCACTGTATAGGTGCCCTTATCAATCTTTGCTTTGCTTCCATAATGTGCCTGCCTTCCCATGGTCCTCATGAAATAGATTCAGGCTTCCTAAGTGAGTTGGGGAAGCCGTCAGATGACACCCATGTTGTGTGAGTCTAAAGGCTGGGGATTTTCTGTATTGAGGCCAGGACAGTCACCTGCCCCTTGCAGTCTTTGGTAGGTCTTGGAGGTATGTGAGGAGGATGATTACCATATATTTTTGGTGGAGGTATTGTAATATTCTCATTGCATTGAATTCCCTTAGATTTAGTTCTGCAGTAACCTGAATAGTTACGAACAGCTACTATAGAGAAGTGAGATTTTGTTTTTTTAATAATTAGTAGGTGAAAATGGATTTATTTAAATATAGTAATTATTATTATTATTTTTCTTGAAAAGAACAGAATGGAATTAAAAGGGTTCAGTTTAGTTCCTGTGGAAATTAAGTCTGGACTCTCAGGGGCTTTTTTCCCCATTTTGATACAGTATGCTTTAGTTCCGGTCTAATACACAAATAAATGGTTAATTTAACAAATATCAAAATTTCTTTCCAGTCTTTCTTCCAGTTCATTTCAGAAGCTGAATCCTGACCTTGTTTTGAAGTGGTTTATGTTAGAATTTTGAAAAATATTTTTTAAGTTTTCAGTTCCTTTTGGTTTATGAACAATAGCACACCTTGTAACGACCTTGGTTCATTTAATTTTGACTTCAGTCATGTCTCCTCATGTTTGCTTTGCTATCATAAATCTCTTTGGGGTGTTGTTTCATTTGTTTTTATAGAGAGCTGTATGATTTTTAACAGAACTAAGATATAAAATACTATATAATTCTTCTATCACAGTTGAAACTTTTAGACCGTATCTTAGACACCTGGGGAATAATTTTGTAGAAAGCAACCAAAGCCAACCTGTTTCATTGCCTGTAGTTAAATTTTCTAAATAATGGCTGTTGAAATCTGAATACCTGGGAGCTTAATTGCTTGTTATATTTGTCTTTACAGAGTTATGGAAAAAAAAAAGACTGTTCTATGCAAAGTATTTATGATATTAATCTATCTTTTATTAATATAGACAGTAATGAATTGTAGCCCCCTTCTTTTTTAAAACTTCTGAGTGTACAATTCATCTCTTCCTACAGCTTTAGTGTCTTTTCCCTATAATCCAGCTAGCACTTCTCTGGCATCTGTCTGAGAACCTGCTGCAAGAGGGACACCTTTTGCTTCTTGGCTTCCCATTGCCAATTATAGGATATGCTGATCAGAGTATGATCAGGATTGCGTTAAATCCTTGAAAACATGAAAATGGGTTTTCTTTCAAAAAGTCATGTTTTTGGCTGAAATTTCTAAGTTTGATTTTAGCAAAAGCTGCCTTCAATTTTTATTTACTTTTGTCTTTGGAATCTTTGGAACCCAAACTTGAAGACAGTGAGGTTACGTCTACATCAGAAATCTTAGTTCAGACTTCCTGAGTTAAAAAGTTAGTCCAAACTAGAAAGCGCAGTTAGTTTGAACTGACTTCTTAGTTAACTAGATGCTAAGTTCAAACTAAGCTTTGTTTAGTTTTAAGTTTTAATTTGTTTTTCTGCTTAGGGTTTATCTAAGAAATTTTAGTTCAAACAAGCCAAAGACTAGAGTAGACGCAACTAAATTAGTCTGGACTAATCTTGATTAGTTTGGACTAATTGGCTAGTGTAGACATAGCTTGAATGACCAGTGGGCAGGTGCTCTATAAACATTTTTGTGGGGGAGCAACAGCCTGCTGTTGTTATTTCTCCTTATATATGGCTCAGTTTCACCACAGTTACTACAGACCAAGATTCCCGTTTCTGATCACTATGAACACGTGGACAAGGTTACTTGGGCTGCGTGCTGTTTTCAGAGTACTTCATTGTTAACCAGAAAATTCAAGGCTTTCAATAAAGTTACTTTGGTTATTGAATCCCACTAATTAGGAGTGATGATAGTTGCAAAACAGACACAATTGCCATTCTTACCTGAATAGGCGATATTAAGTAGCCATAAGAGTATTGGCAGTGAAAGTCCTGTCTGAGCCAGACAAAGCTTTTTTGAGTTCTTATGCTTATAATGTGTTGTCAAGGGGTGTGGAAAGGCTCTCAATAAGATAAGAAAAGGCTGTACTGATCATGTGGGTTAGTGATGTCCTCCCAGAGATGGTTGAAGAATTCCAGTGTCTGTGCTAATTCTTCTGTACACCACAAAGGTGATTTTGATCATCTTAATAGGTACGGTCAGAAGTGGCAGAGTGGCTCCATTTTGATTTCTCTAAGAGGACTCAAACTCTAGTTTATCTGCTATGCATGGTGAAATTGATAGCTCTTCCAGTGTCTAGCCCAGATTGGGCCTTGGATAAGAGCTAGTTGACTGAAACACAAACTGGGAAAGACCAAAGTAATGTTTGCTGAAAGTGATTGGTGGAAATGGCAGGAGTAAGGTCTGCTCTGTCAAATAAAGGAGTTTGCATTTGTTGGTCTAGGTCTGTAAACTGGGTGTGTTGTTGATTCTTTGGCTACTCTTGGGCATCCAGGTAGCAGTGGTCAAGACAGCTTATTCTTCATGCTGGGCTAGAAGACTGCACCCTCTCTCTCTCTCTATAGATGTATGTGTATGTGTATATATACATAAAATATAATATATTTTTGTTTTGAACGTGCACTTACCACATTTGTTACACTCCAATTAAATTAATGGAATCTACTCTATATAGACCTTGAGTCAGCTAGAGCAGAATCTGATGGCCTACTTATTTAGCAGTGCTCTTCACTAGAACACTGCTGGTAATGTGTTCCAGTATGTTTACAGGTGCAATTGAAAGGTGGTGGGTTTTGACCTGCAAAGTGCTGTGGGATTTGGGCCCTGTATTAGTCTGTTCATATTTTGTGTCAGTTGTAGGAGTCAGCTGAGACACTCAGACTCACAGTTCCTAGATGGTTTCCAACTGTGTCTGGAAGTAGGGTATTCTCAATGAGGGGCTCTCTGCTCTTAAACTTGCCTTCCTTCTTCACTTTGAGCAATGATGCTTGTGGTTGTTCAGTTTCCAGGCATGCCCCAAATGTCTCTTGCCACTAGCTTTTTTTTTTTGGAGGAGTAGATGATTTGATTTGGTTGTGAAGGAAGGGTTTAATCTTGAATAGGTCTGGACAAAATTTGTTGCTCAAAACTTTTATAGACAAAAAATGCACATTTGGGTCAAGCAAAACACTTTTTGAATTCATGTGTGTGAAATCGAAGACTTTCAGGTAAAAGAGGAAAATGCAACTGAACACAAATCTTTAAAAAAAAAAAATCTGAAAATAAAGGTTTCATTTTGACATTTTTGGAACATTTGGATTCTTTGATTGGAAATGGCTTTACATGTTGACATTTCTTTTATGTTTTTTAAAAATAAATATAAAGGCAAAAATCAGAAGGAAATGTTTTAGTTCAGGCCAAAGGAAATGTTTCATCTGACCCAACATGAATTGCATTTGCTACTTGGTTTGCTGAAAAGTGTCTTTTTGTTTTTGTTTGTTTGTTTTTTTTTTCCCCAGAAGTGTCAGCAAACCAAATAAATAAATAAAAAAATAAAAATCAGTTATACTATCGGTTCTGTTCTTGGGTTTTTGGTGGATCAAGAGTGCTTATGGAATCACCATTGTTGGAGGATTTTAAGCATAGGTTGCACAAACATGACAGAGAATCTAGGTATTCTTAATGCAGCCTCAGCAATGGGGGATAGACAAGATGACATCTTAAGGTTCCTTCTGCTCTATATTTCTGTGAAATACTTGCATTGCCGGATTGAATTTCTCAGGTAACATCATTTTATTTGATTGACCTGTGTGATATATGTGTTTACAACTTGAAGATCAATGCACACAAATCTAAATAAAGAGGGGTTTTTTTTTTTTGTAAAGTTAGATCCTGCTTGCTTTAATGACTTCAGTAGTCTCATTGACCAAATCAGTGTGGTGAGATGGATTTTACCATACAAAGGAACACTGATTGTATTGCAGGTGAGGCAAAACTTAATCAATGACCATTGTGGGAGGTTTATGGTAGCATGCAGTGCTTTTTAAATGACTTTTTTTTTTAAAAAGACATGCTATGGAGAAAGCTCCATACACATGTAAATTTACTTCAGATTATTTTTACTGATTAGAAAATTGTTTCATTCAATGTAAAATAAGATGTGTGCATTAGTGTTTGTGGCATATTTAAAAGTTTAAGGCTAATTTTGATATTAGCTGGACAAACTGGTAAGACCCCTTTAATGAAGTTACATACAGAAGATCGAGTAGTATTTTTGTTTTTCTTTCATGCAAGATGTATGTAATTACAATAGCCAGAGATTGGACATCATTATAAAAATTTATTGACAGAAGAGAGGACTATTACATAATGCATTCCATTTATCCCTCTTAAAATTTGCACTGTAAATTCTTCTAAATATTATAAGCAATGATAATTGCCATAATACATGTAAATTAAGAATAAAGTGTAAATAATTTAATTCAAAATAAATTCATTTGTGTAAACTGAATTTTAGCCATTATGAGTGTGGACTTATAATAGTAATTTTATATTAGTCAATTGTGTTTCTTCAAGAAATATCATGTCTCCTAGAAGGCACTCATTTTGCACAGATATAAATTACTTCAGAAGGTGTAAAGGAAAAGAGAATCAGGCCTATTGTTTCACTAGGGACATGGAGTAGAAAAAAGGAGCAACATTGAATAGTGGAGGTTCTGCATATTTGCTAAGAATTAACTGCTTGAGTAAGGAGAACCTTATTTTGATATATACTTTTTCTTTAATTTCTTTTACTCTTACAAAATTGCTAATTTAATTTTGAATGAAATTTGAATACTAGAGTCTGGAGTTGCCTTCTTTGGTTTAAAAAAAAGTCTTAAACAGTTAATGTGATGTCTTTATAAACAGAACAACATGTTCACGGTGATATTTCATAACTCATAGAATTTAAGATTATTAATCTTCATGTAATACTGTTAGTTTCATTTGTACAGAATTTGAAGTATGGATTACGATTACTAAATTATCTTGCTGTATTTCTAATTTGCCACATGTAAATGTTTGCCTGCCATATCTAACAGTAGTTTTTTGCAGCCCTTGTTACTGCAAAAGAACTTGTTATTCCTTCATAACATTGATATAGAAGAAAATTTTATATACCATACTATAGAACACTGATAAAGGATTTCCATGACAACCATATCATCAGCTTTTGTTCTTACTTTGTTGTTGAATTCACAGTGTTGCTTTTAATGACTTTTATGCAATTAAAACAGAATGCATAATTTGTATGAATATATAAACAATATAAATCAGTTATGTTTGCACACCAGTGAATATGATTTATGGTAGTAGAATACTGCTTAAGACTCTAATGTGTATTCTTTCATTTATTGCAGAACTGTGAGACACTACAAAATAATTTTGATGACATCAAGCATACAACTCTTAGTGAACGTGGGGCACTTCGAGAAGCAATGAGGTAAGTCTGGGTCACCATAGCAACAGTCACAGATGTGGTAAAGAAAGAGTCATTCTTCATTATTGGGGGAACAAATGAGTTCATTGCCACCATTCAGCTCTATTCTCTAAGGTATTAATTTGTCAGTGGAGAGGCATCCCTTGAGGCTGTACTTTGGTTTTGAAGCTGCATAAATGTTAAGCCTCACTGCACAGTAAAAAACGTAAATGTTTAATTTGTTACTTAAAATGCTTAAGGGGTACCTTGTTTTATATTTATATTGAACTGTGCATGTGAATGAAAATATTGTTCAGCTAAATTGTGTAAGTGTTAAAGAAATTGTACGGTGGTGCTTTGAATGAGCCTGTATTTGTTCCTAATTTGTATTTAACTTTCTATACATAGTGGCCCATGTACTTTCTTTTTCTATTAGACCTTAACAGGATTATATTACTGTATTTAAGAAAAAAAAAAAGTCAATGGTTTCCATCTTGTAAACTAAGAATAATCCTTTTTAAAAATAATTTATACTGTGGCTCTCTTCATTTTATACATTCCCTTCCTAGCATTGTGCTTAAGACTTTTTAAAATAAATTAGAATTGCTCAACAAATGGACCTAATTCTGTTATGCAGTGCCTTGCTCTAGGAGTAGTCCAATTAAAGTCATTTGTACTGGGCACAAAGCAAGGGACTAGTCGATGTGACTAAAAGGTAGCAGAACTGGGTTCAAGGTTTCTAAAATGCCTCTCATTCTTTGAAAATTAATTTGGTCAATTTCAGAGGCAACATAAGTAATAGGAATGATGTGCCAGCAAGTGAGCTTAAACTCAAGTTACACACTGAAAATAGGATAGTGAAAGGAAAGTCTTAAGCGGGATGCAAAAATATATAGTAAAGCAGATTGCACTTCATTTACTTTCTGTTGATTATCCTCAGAGCAATTTTAAGATTTTGAGTAAATTCAACAAAAAATGTCTGAGTCCTCTTGCAAACACGTCACTAATTCATTTGGTTGATATTCATAATGCCTTTAAATTTTAGAATATGCAGGTGAGAAAATTCTGCAGTGGTTTTCATGGTGTTACTGCGTTCCATGAACAACAGTGTAAGTAACTGTTCGCAAGAGTGTTCACGCATGAAATACAATTCTGGCTGTTCTGAAGGCTCTTTCTACTTGAACAAGACATCCTCTCGCATCTGAATATTTGTCACTTACTATTGTTCCATGTAACAATAGGGGTTACTGTAAATGAGAGATTAGATAAGCTGTTGCATTGGTTTTTCTTTTTCTTTTCTTTATGCATGTGAGAGAGCAGTTTGTGTGTAGTCATGTTTGGTCTTGCTTTGGTATAGCCAGTCTATTACCTCTGTTTACCTCTCTCTTTGAGAGAGATGGCTATATCTAAAACAAGGCCTCTATTGTGATCTAGTTCATTGTGAGTCTTTCAGTCTTCAACAGGAGAGAGAACACAATGCTAAACATACAAAAGTGAGCTGGGGGCAGGCATTGCAGACTAGATTACAAGAAGATGGCTTTTTTCTAACAGTCTGTGTTACAACATTGCACAGTTAGAGCGGCCACATACAGTGGTATGTGGCTCAGCAAAGTTAGCTGTTGGGTTCTGCCATATACTCTCTCTCAAGGTCAAAATTCAACGGCCAATGTAATGACAGAATTTCAGAGTTCTATACCTGATATAACAGGAAGTTTTGGTGGTCTGTGTTGCTCTATATGTCTTGTACCAGGTTGGTGGCTTCATTATTCCTTAAACCTTTTATGCTGTCATTCTTTAGCATGTCCAATACATCATTGGTCGTCGTGTCTTCTAGTTCCTTGCACTTTGGTGTGTATTGCCATGTATGGTGTCATTCTCAGGTCTGCTGTTAACAGGTGTCCAAGTCATCAGAATAGTCTATTTTGGATTGTCTGTAATAGTTGTTTTTTCATTTCATTTTTTTTTATTTTGATGTCTCAAAACTCTTATTTCCCTGAGTCACTTCATTTCTGCAGTCAATATCTTTCGTTTATCAGTTTTCTTCATATTCCAACATTCTGACCTGCACAGCAGTATGACTATTGTTCAGATATGACAGATTTCATTTTTTAAAGATGTCTTTTGCCTTTGAGACCATACAAAGTTTACCAAATACAATACCAGCAGGTCCAGGCCTTCTTTTTATGTCATCTTCATAATTCCCATTCTTCTTTACAGTGCTCCCTAGTACACGATGTTTTCACTTGTTCTCTGTCTCCAAGCTGGATCATACATTTTTGTCTTCCAGTTGCCATAATTTTTGTCTTCTTTGAACTGACCGTCTGTCCAAATTTGCTGCTTTTCTGGTTTACTTTATCAGTTGTTCTCTGTAAATCCTCACTGATCAATGTTATGAGGTCAGTACTGTCTGTGAATCCAAGATTATCCACTCTCCTCCCACTTAAAATGACTGTTCCTGTATCTGTGGCTTCCAAACAAATCTGCCAATAACATGCATCCTTGTCTCCTCTGGTCATTGTGACCCATTCTGTTAGTTTCTTGTGTGCTCTCACAACCCTGATCAATATGCAGTAGGTGTGTTTGAACAGCTTGATCAATTTCAGAAATTGAATCAGGGTTACCGTACTTTCTCAAGGGTTTGCATAAACCTTTTTCTGCCTAATGCTATTAAGTGCTTTTATGAAATCTATAAAGTAGTAGCACGTTTAGTTATGTTCCATGTACTTCTCCAGTATCTGTCTCCTCACAAATAGCTGTTGTGTTGTATTTTGTCCTAAATGAAGCTTGTTCCTCTGCAAGTGCCACTTCCAAGTTCCTCTTCCTTTTCCTCTGGAATATGAATGCTTTTCTTGGCATGCTCAATAATCTGATTCACCTGAAGCTTTTCTTACCTCCTTTGTTTATAGATCAGTTCTATTATCACTTTCCCCCATTCACCCAGTGCTTGCTCTTGTTTGTAAATCTTGTTAAGTAGCTTGTGGATCACCTTTACAGTGTGTTCCTCTCCTGTTTGCAGGAGCTCTGCAGTTATGTTGTCATGTCCCTTTTTCTTTTTCAGAAGTTGTATCAAGATCTTTACTGCTTAGCATTCTGGAATCTCTCCTCCTTCATTTGTACTGGGAAGCTTTTCCAGGACTGTGTTCTGAACATTATACATCTTTTTGAAATACCTTCCATAATTTTTTCTTGGCTTACTCATCTTCAGTTATTTGCCCTCACCTGTTTTTCACTGTCAACATCTTCAGCTTAGGTGCTCACTTAGTTTCATTGTAAAATAAAAGAGATCCTTTGCCACATTTTTCTTTATATACTCTTTCTTTTCTTTTTACATTGTTTGTCCAGTTTCTGTCACTCTTTATTTTAATTTCTCTCTAGTCCTTACATTGAGGCAGGACAGACACTGTGATGTGCTGACCTACAAGCCACTGAGCTGTGCATCCTTCATGCTCCTTCAGTTCTAAGTCTAGTTGTTTGCACTGGAGAAGCTGACTAAATAGAGCAGCATTCGTAACAATAGTTGATTGATGCTGAAATAATCAGGTCCTTCCTTAGCAGTCTTGTATGTTTGGATTGGCTGCAGCCTGTAAGAAGGACTCTTCAATATGTGCCATCTTTGACAGCATACCTAGCAGCTGTTTCTTGGGGCTCTATCATGCCACAAGGTGCAGAGCAGTCTCTGGGTCTCTCAGTTTAGCAGCATTTATGTGGGCGCCATTATCCATGAGAAAATTGGCAGCAAACTTATCTTCTCTGTAAATGGCTTTGTGTAACAGACACTGGGCTTTTTTTTTTGCCTACAATATTCACATCAGCTTTGTGATTGATCATTGTGTTTGCAGTACTTTGCAGTCTTTGAGAGAGATGGCTATATCTAAAGCAAGGCCTCTATTGTGATCTAGTTCATTGAGCTTTCCAGACAGCTATGAATTCATTTAGAGAAGATACAAGAAAACTCTTTCCTTTTCACTTTAATAGCTTTATGCAAAGGATATTCAGTCTTGGATTTGAATGTTTTGTACAACAACAGCTGAACACGTGTATTATTGAAGTCTTCCTTCCACAAATCATCCAATAACTAGCAATTATTACAGCACACTAGTTCATTAAAATGCTAGTATTAAGCTCCTTTGCAGTCTGATACAAACAAATGCAGTTCTTGATGTTTGCTAGTGACATGACTTCTTTCTTCACACATTTCTCTGTCGGGCTGTAGTTGAAACCAATTAACTAATATCATCAGTTCTGTTAAGAATACATCTTATTCTCTTAACTCTAGCTCATCTGTGTTGATTCAGTGTGGCATTGCCACGGTTATCTCAGGGTCTGCATCTGGGTGATCCGGTTCCTCAGTTGATACCAGATTGGCTAGACTCAAAGTCTGAGTGTACTGATATTCTTGACCCTAACCTTTGTCTTCAGATCACTATACTGATCCTGCTTATACAACAGTGAGAAGTTGACTGAACGGGAGTCAGTCAAAGGTATGAAATTGTGTTGTCATTCTTTTGTTACAGTGGGCAGTCAACAGAGTATGTTTCCTCTTTGAATTACCTGGTTTCTTCTGCAGCTTTGTGTACTTCTGACAGAGAAGCCTTAGACGGTTTTCCATCTTGGCAACTTATTCTTCCACCATGTTGAGGGCCAACCGCCTACACATCTCATAGGAATCATCCTCCTAGGACTTCCTTAGTCAAGCACTCTTGAAAGATGGGAAGACCTGACCCCATCCCTCTTATTTCTCTATAGTCAGCATGATTTCTTCTTTTTTATGTTGTAGCTCAACACTAGTTCAAGTACTGTTGTAATCCCATGGATTTTTTTTAAAAACAATGTTCCATGTCTTATCAACATTCATTTCTTCTTTCACTAGAGATGTGATGTTTTTCCACATGGCTTCTTTGTATTATTCCCTGTTTTTTTGGCTCTTTGTTTATCCATGTCACAGGTTTTAATTCTTGGTGCTTTTGTGGTTGCTCTCAGGCTCAACTTCATGGGTGCTGGGACTAATTTAAGATCCACTATTAACAACAAGTTATCTGTACAACAAAGTCCTTGATTTCCATCTACTATTCACAAGTACAAAGTCTATCCTGCCATTTGTTTGCTGATTAAGTGATATACCAGTCTACTTCCTCTTCAACTTCCTTTGTTGATGTACCATGTTTGGCAGCATCAGTTTGTTACTTAGGTAGACATTTAGTAGCCTTTTCCCTCTTTGTTTTCTTCACTGAGTTTAAATCTGCCTTTCTCTGAAGAAAAGAGCCTAAGAATTACAGTTTGATCCTACTTTTGCATTGATATTTCCCATCATCAATAATATGCCTTATCTTTCTTATATTGCTTTCTATAGATAGTTATAAAATTTCTTAGGTGCAGCTGAGGTCAGTGTATATACGTGTGCTATTGTGACTGAACCTGTCGTGATTCTACAGCAAGTCTTCAATATACAAGGAGATCTTGGATTAAATGCCAACCAGATCCTGGTTTGCCTTCAATTTTAGTTTTAATGCGACTCTGTTCTGCTGTCCATGAACTTATTTTCTGAGTGTCACTTTCCTGTGCTCATCATGTTAGAATTCTCTTAAGCCTTTCCATTTTATTTCACATAGACAAATTATTTCTCACTCATACCTTTTCTACTCGTGCATCATTACCAAAAGGGCACCAACCTCAGGAAAGATTTCAGGAGATTACAGGAAAGATGTGGACAGGTAGGAGAAAGTTCAGAGAAGAGCAGCAAGGATTGATTTAAGATCTTGAACACTTGGCTTATGAGGGAAGATTGAAAGAGCTGAGTTTGTTTAGTCTGGAAAAGAGGGGACATCATAACAGTTTTCAAGTACCTAAAAGCTTGTTAGGATGAGGTGGAAGAAAAATTGTTCTCCTTAACTGGCAATGATAGGACAAGAAGCAATGGGCTTAAAGTATGGCAAGGGAGGTGTAGGTTGGACATTAGGAAAATTTTCCAAACTGTCAGGGCGATTAACCACCAGAATAAGTTGCTTAGGGAGGTTGTGGAATCTCCTTCATTGGAAGTATTTAAGAGCAGGTTAAACAAACACCTGTTAGGGATGATTTAAGGTGGTACTTGGTCCTGCCATGAGTGCAAGGGACTGGACTTGATGACCTCTCATGGTTCCTTCCAGTTTCTATGATTCTGTGATTCTAATCTAGTATAGTGCTTCTATGCCATGTGCCAGTAAATACCTTACTCCAGTTTATCACATAATTCCCTGTTCTGTAGACTATAGTCTTTGTTCTGATCTCATACTTGCCCTCCTTTGGTTTTTGAGCAGTGAATGGGTTACTTGTTTGTCTGGATGATAACTGGGCAGGCATGCTTTTATTTACTTTAGCTTCTGTAACTCTACAGAAAATGTATTTAAATTTTATTATATTTAAATTTTTAATTTAAATGTTTAAATTAAGAATCAAATGAAAACCACATTTCTTGGGGCGATGTGTCTGTGTGTGTAAAATTGTATTAGAGGTATACAATTTTAAAAATAAATGTAAAATATTTTTTTAAAAATTAGAGAATATCTTTAATACTAAAGCCTAGGAACTGCTTCTATTTCTAATTTGCATCTTATTTTAGACCTAGATCATGAAGGAGATAATGAGCTGCAAATAGATAACATTATTCAGGGTATAAAGATTGGTATTGTGAGAATTTGGTTTAATTTTAAGTACACATAATTGAAGTGCTGGTATGATTATAATGTTTTGTTAATCTTGTTAATAAATACACCATTGTGGATATACTAACATATTTTAGTGTAATTGCAAAGCTTAAGTGAACCATAAAAGGAAATTAGTTTTTGAATCCATGTTTTACAAGTGGAAAAACTAGTGGGTTTGGATATTTTGAATATGTATTACTCTAATCTTGTTTGGTATATCATATAGTAACTTGTCAGAAGCAGTAGCATAGTAGCATATATAACGTTTGTGTTCAAGAAGATTAAACATCTCTTAAATAGCGCTTGATTGGATCTTAACATACATTGACTATACAAGAGACAAATCTTGGTCCAAAGCTTCTTTGCTCTTCTGGGAGAGCTAGGAATTTGCAAGACAATTTAACTGCTACATCAGAATTCCTGTTTGCTCTATGCTGTCCCTTGCAGCCTTACCATAGGTGACGTGCACGGGACATGAGGTTGGGAGGACGGGAAGTGGTGGTGTGCTTTTAGGTGTACAAGTCAGAGCAGTCTTGATGATGATGATGAAGAAGTTTATGATTATTAGTTTTATGAGAAATGAGAAGAAAAACTTACTCAACCTCTCCAAAAGTAGAGAACATAAGGCAAACAATGCCTCCATCAGTATTCTGTGAGATCTCTCTGATGGGCTGCATGTGTTTATCCTACCTACAAGGACAGAATTGTTGGCAAGCCATGAGGTAGCAAGAGTAGCTAACCTAACATATAAAGGTATATATCCTAATTCTAGATGAACTCATCTCTTTTTTTTTTTTTTCTTATGAATGGTATCATTATATTGACAGGTTGTTTCCTGAGGAGATTGAGTGAGTCTGATTAGAAGTTTGTAAGTAGAGAATAAAACAACTTAATTTTTGGATACCTAGTGTGGATTTCTCTAAATCTCTTTCTGCAGTTCTGCACAAAGATATTCAAACTTGAACAATACATACTCTTGAGATCAGAGAACAGTTATATTTCCATCCCTACATGTAAGAGAGAGAGAGGAAAAAAAGGAATGGAATTAATTATATAATGGGTTTTTGACACGTCCCTTATAAGAAGAGTATGAATGTGAGGCTACACCTGTCTACTCCCTCCTTTTGCTAGGACCATAATCAAGAGGGACTAATTCTGCTCTTTCTTCTGTCTTGACATCCCTTTGTCCAGGGGCTTGTAATAATCAATTTTCTCTCAGTGTAGTTTAGAATCTGGGATACATTTAGTAGGTGAGGTTACTCTAGGATCACATTTTTCCCTGATATCTTGCCAATGTTTAGTCTTAATTTTCCCAACAGGAATGGTATATAACAATGAACATTTATTTCCTAATATGATATTTAACATTGTTGGCATCATTTACAAATGAAAGGCCATTCCATTACCACTGGTAAGCAGATTGTGCTAGAGCGTGAAGCTATGAGACCCTGTCTTGCCTAACACTGCTGACCAGGTCATTCAAACAGGGTAAGATTAGACTAGGGGATTGTATTCAGGACAATGGGTTATTTTCCATAGATTTGTAATTTTCATGTACTTTTTAAAGAATAAAGTTGTGATGTTTATGAAATTTCTTGTCTAATCCTGTCAGCACAGGTTTCTTTACTCTCATGTTTAACTATAAAAACAGTGCTTCCACAGCCTGGTGGATCTGGGTGAGCATGTCTAAGCTATTAGGGGTTTGGGAGTTCTGAGGCACTGGTTCTAGGGTATAGGTGCCTACGCTACAGGGTCCTTCTGCCCAAAAAGGACATCAGATAGGAGGGGTCCACACCTGAGAGACCCAGGAACTAGGAACAGTGACCATTCACTATCCAGAGGCAGGGGTCTTACAAGCACATGGATTTCAGAGATGTCTGTCCACAAATCAGAGCTGGGTCAGGTATTACCACTGTACATTTGCTAAAAGCCCCCTAAAGCATAGAGTGGACCTGTAGCATTAAATTTTTTGAGTTCTAGTAATGTGTGTTCTCCAATAGATCTGACACCTTGTGTTGCACCTTTATACACTGCTTAAACTGCTAGTTATGATAAGAATAAATTAGAGTACTTAATATTTGATTTTCAGTTTCAAAAAAAAATCTGCAGAGTTTTGAAATATGGGGAACACATGGTTTCTAGTTGTAGAATAACTCACAGTCAATATCTTGTCTTTGTATTCCCACAGTGTTTATCTTCAGTGCTTTAGAAAGTGATTGCACTGCCTTTATATATAATTAAAATATAAATCAAGAAACCCATAAACTGTCTTGTTTTGAGCTTGATTGTGAGATTGATCTTCAACAAAGTAGCCTACTTTATAATACTGTGACAGGAAATTTTGAAGTTGATTTGTTTCCCCAGTTTATGTGGTTTTATAAGCTTATATAGGTTTATATGCTATTGAACCCATGTTATCCAAGATACAGTATATAATTTCTGATTTTTCATTTGGGAATTTTAATTTTCTTCCAGCTGGTGAGACAAATCAGAGAATAAGCCTGGCTCCTTAGGGAATACCATAGTGAGGAGGACCAGGGGAGTTTAGAAAGATTGTGATTTCCCTTGAACATTCCTTCAATCACCTGTCTAGAATAAACTGAAGTTCTGTAATTTTAACTGACCTAAGGTGATGTACAGTACATGATCAGGACTCACGGTTATAAACTTCTATTGACTTCTGTAGAATATCACAGTGAAGGGCATCTCACTTTGCAATCCAGACATACAAGAGCTTTGTATCAAGGAACTGAATTGCTGTTATGGAGCACCTATGGAGTGAAAGTATTTTGAAGGAAAATATAATCTAAATACTAAGTTTTATTTATTTAAATATAGCCACTTATAAAATGTATGTTTTAATCCCATGTTATTCCTAATCATGAGGTTATGTACCATAACATTCTGCTTATTTAAAAGATATTTCATATAAACAATTTCAGGAAGACCTAGTAAGATTTCCAGTAGAAAAGGAACACAGTTTTAGCATCACTATTGTAATTTGTAGGAAAAATAGATTATACTTTGATTATGATGCCACTGATGTTATTCAAACAAAGTGATTGAGATGTATCATTTATTGAACCAACTTCTGCTGGTGAGAGAGACAAGTCATGTAACTTGAACGTTTGTGTTTCTCACCAACTGAAGTTTGTCCAGTAAAAGATGTTATCTCACCTACTTTGTCCCTCTAATTCCTGGGGCTGACATGGCTACAACACTGCATGTTGACATTATTATAATTAGAATGAAATGCAATGCTTGTGCTGTCGACAGGTGGAAATGTGACAGCTTTGACAAACAGTAGAAATGTTTACCAAGGTCCTATCAAAATTCTCAAAAAGAAACATCAGTTTAGCTTACTAGCTATCTTTCAGGACCTGAAAAATTAAAACAGTTCCCTCAGAGGATGTTTGGAGTGGGAGAGGGAGAGATTTAATGTCTATATAAGCCAGACTCGCTGATCTCAGAAAAAGAGGAGCAGCTGCAGTGGTAACGTGCAAGAAGACTGTAGGCAGAAGAAGTGCCAATGTGAAACAGCTCCAGGGGAGAGAAGTAGGGGCAGTCATCCTGGGAAAAAAACATCTGCACTTGGGAAGAGATGAGCACAGGCTATGCCCTGTCTCCTGAGGAAACTGTGGAATTTCCTGAGAGGTAAAAGATCTTATAGGGAAACAGTCTGACAACTTTGTGCAGATGATGCTAAGATAAATACTGATACATCCGTTTTAGCAGTACACCTACATTCTCTCTGGTGTCTACCTCAAGCCAGTCTTTCTGCAGTGATCAAGTCACTCTGACCCAACAAGCAACAGCTTGGTCAGATTTGGAGCTGTAAGATTTTGGATTTAGTCAGAAAACCAATTCATCTTAGTGTAGTGGTCTAAATCACAGGTCAAGACATGGTACTGAGTCACCGATCCTTAGGTACTGGGTCATAGCACCTGCTGCTGCCACTAATGAAAGACTGAAATGCATTGCTCAAAGATGCAATTGTTGGGCAGCAGGCATAAATGATTCTTTTCAACTGGGTCCCGAGGAAAAAAAGCTTGAAAACCACTGCTTTAGTTATTATCTAACAAACTCCCTGGGGCTAGTGAGAATCTATTGGTTCACTCCATTCAAGCCTCCAAAACATGAAATTACCAAACCTAAAATGCCCTGGGTAGGTTGTGCAGGGAATAAAATACACAACTGGAAACAACTGACCTCTACGTAAACATTTTTGTGATGAAGCACAAATTAAAAAAAAAAAAAAAAACTAAGACGCAACGGGCTGTGTAACTAAAGGAGCTATATTGCTTTAACTATATCTCTATCTCTTATCTCTGGCCATTAATAGTATCTGAAAGCAAATACAAGAATTACTTAAAGTGCCTAGCTTCATTTTAGAAAATAATAAAGGGAGATGGATGGAGAATTCTCACTTGTTCTATTTTTTTTTATTCTAACTATTTGCATATCTCAAACAAACTACTGAAGGGGATGACAATGTCCCAATATATGTTGATTTTGGAGTCTTTGTGGTAAGTCATCTGCCACCGTAATTTTCTGGGATATTCTCATGCAAAAGCTCATGCGATAAATACATGTTAGTCTTTAAGTGCCACAAGCCTCCTTCCTTTTTTTTGCTTTACTAAACTAACATGTAATTTTCAAAACTTTCTTTTGGTACCAACATTAGACATTGTCACCTATGGTCTGATAAAAATCAAAAGATTTTTTTTTTCATTTAAATCAAGACTAAAAGGGTTCAAGAAGCAAAAAAAAAAAAAAAAAAAAAAAAAAGTCTTCCCCCACACTCCTAAATTGTAAGTCAAGTTCTTCTCACTTTACATCAATATATTTTTGTTATTAATTACACATGCACACAAATGTCAATAATTTGCTTACAATAGATAAACTAGACCCTGAATATTTTACTCAGTTATTGTAACAGGCACAACCATAAGTGAAAGAAACACATCATCCCACCAGCTTTGGATCATCCTGTCATTGCCAACGTCAGACTTGAGTGCAGGTACAATGCATCTTTACTCCTAGTCACCCTGCCTCATTTTTTAAAAATATAAGATCAGGTCCCACTCAAAAATCAAAAAGATATGGCTTGGATCATGCCTCTAAGAGCAAGAAAATGAAATTAATAAAATATTTAATAGATGTCAATGGAATAGCTTCTCAAATCAAAGTAAAACTGTTTTTAATAGATGGCTGTAGCTACCACAAGCAACACTATACTGAAAGTTGAGCACAACTGTTTTATTTTTGATGAACCTCCTAAACAGAATACAGAGTTTAGATAGGAATATGTTAGAGTGCACTTTTATAAAAAAAATAAAATATTGGTGCCTCACATATTGATAGAAAATTACTAACTTACACAGGCTCAGATCCTGGATTCTCAATGCACACTTTATAATACATATGAAAAAGTTACTCACTGGGTATAGTAACAGGACTTCTTTGACATGTAGTCCTTATGGGTGCTCCACTTGTGATGTTGAGTCCCATGGCACCCAGAGTCAAAGACTTTTGCAGCTGTATGAGTAGTAGGGCCGTACATGCACCCTGCAAATTGGGAGCCATTGGTGCGCTTCACTGGGCGCCTGCCCTGGCTGGAGCCCTCCATTCCTTCCCCACCATGAAGCTGACCTGTTGAGAAACAGACTTCAAAGTCGAAGGGAGGACGGATGGTCATAGAGCACCAACAGGGACCACATCTTGAAGAAGTCCAGTTACCACATCTGGTGAGTAACCTTTTCTTCTTCGAGTGGTCCTTGCGGGTGTTCCACTTGTGGTGACTATACAGCAAACTCTTAAAGGAGGAAAGACTTTGGAAATCCAATGACTGTTTAACCATAAACAATATGGAAGTTGAGTGAGTCCCTTGGTGGTAATTGTTTTATAGCACAGTGTTTAACAAATGTTTGAGGTGAGGACCACATGGCCACTCTGTGTATGTCAAGGAGAGGAGCATTCTTAAGAAAGGCCACTGACAAAAACACCGGTCTAGTTGAGTGTGCCTTCATTCTTGCAGGTAGTTCAATGTTTCTTTGATGGTAACATAGTTCTATGCATAAAGAAAACCAGGTTGATATCCTCTGAGATGCTATCGCTTGACCTTTTGATCACTGTGCTAGGCATGTGAAAAGTTTACTCAATTTTCTGGAGGATTTCATTCTCTCTAGGTAGAATGCAAATGTTCATTTAATGTCAAGCATGTAGAATATCGCCTCTTCTGAATTGCTGTGTAACTTTGGATAGAAAACCAGCAAGATTATAAGTTCGTTAACATGGAAGGAAGTGACAATTTTTGGTAAAAATCTTGGGTGAGGTCTTAATTTAACTTAGTCACAATGAAAGACTATATATGTGGATTGCCCATCAATGCTGCTATTTCACTGACCTGTCTGGCTGAAGTGATGGCAATTAAGAACCCCACCTTCATTGACAGGTGGAGGAATGAGCATGTAGACAGTGGTTCAAAGGGTTGTTTTGCTAGGCCTTTTAAGACTAAGTTAAGATCCCATTGAGGAACTGGGTCATGAACAGGTGGATAAACCTTATTCAGCTCGGTCAGGAAGCATTTTGCTATAGGATGAGGAAAAAAAATCATTTTATCATATTGCTTGCTATGGAAAACAGAAATAGCCAATAAGTGGACTTTTAAGGAACTGACAGAGTCCTGACTTTTTTTAAGTGCAACAGATATTCTTATATTGTTGGGATGGAGCATGAACGGGCAACCATCTGGATATGTTCACACCAGGAGAGGAATCTTTTCCACTTACAAAGGTAAGTACATCTAGCCGAAGTTTTCTGCTGTTGATTAATATGTTTTTGACCTCCATTGAACACTGGAGTTCATCCATCGAGAGCCAGCTATCACCCAGCCTGTCAGGTGTAAAGTCTGAATGTATGAGTCATTGTGTTATTAAGGAAGGAAACTTTCATAGAATGACGACAATGCTCTGCCTGGGGCAGCGGTTGAGAAGGAATGGAGTTCTCCAGCTGCACAAGCACCCAGCAAAGCACACCGACAGCTCCTGATTTGCTGGATGCGTGCATGGCCCCACTACTCATACGGCTGCAAAAGTCTCCAAATCTGGGTGCCACAGGATGTGACACCACAAGTGAAGCACCCACAAGGACCATTCGAAGAAGACATATATTATACATAAATACATGCATACATGCACATCCACATGCACACACACATATATAGTAACTGACCAGTTTTGTTGACAAAATAAAACCACCTGACAAGATTTTTGTTGGCAGGGGTGGAGCAACATAGTGTCACTGTAGACTCTGTGCCCCCTTCAGCCTGTGGAGGGACTGTGTTTCTTGTCAATTTCTGAAATTAATAGAGGACTGGAGCCTAGCTCCACAGCTTGGCTATAGTCTCTTAGTTGCTACAAAGAGCTAGCTCAGGACCGCATCCCAACATCTGAGACATCTCGGGACTGCAGCCACTCTAATGCTTGCTGGGATCCTGAGGTGGCAGCAGCGCTGTGACTGGTACTCTGGGGCTTGCAGGCAGAAGCAGAGCTGTGGCTCTGGGCTCTCTGTAGGGGCTGAGAGATAGCATGCTCTGCTCCCCACATGTTGTCACTTAGGTCAGTGGAAATGGTCCTGGTGGAGGTGCACTCCACCGATCCAAAGATACCGGTGTAGATGTCAGCCACATACTCCTAGTCTTCTATTTTTGTAATCTTCTTTTTGTCTCTGAGAGTCTTTGTGGAGCCCTGTTCCTGTCAGCAGACTCCATATGGTTCATTTGTCTACATACGTAGTCCTCTTTGCAGGATAAGGAACTAATGATTCTGGGGAAAAACACTGAATAAAAGCCAAGGTCCTGAAAGTAGTACAAAACTTCAGAAAATTGTACAAAATGCTTCATTACATCACACTTCTGTTTAAATTCATGTAAGCTCTTTGCAAGCAGGTATGCTCTCTTCATATCTGTTTGTAAATGATTTGGCGCCATGTTGGCACTATGTATCTAACTGCTACTACTAACAACCTAAAGTCTGTTGGTACACAGATTTATGTGTATGTTTTAAGCAGTGGTAGTTTTCTCCATTCCTCAAGAGAGAAAGTCCTTACTTTTCAGCATGCTGCAAGTTGTTACGTATTTTGTTCTATAAATTTCCACAACTTATTAGAAGCAATTTATTTATAGGCCAAATGTGGCTTGTCTTATTCAGAAATGTGGGCTGTTGACTTGTGAATAAAATGAGATTTTGCTGCATTTGTCTTTTTTGGGTTGTGTTATGTCACCGTATTCTGGTTTTTCAGATTGTAAACCTGGGTCCAACTGTGCCCTTGGATATTTAACTTCTATTAATATTAATCAGCCACTCACCAGAAGACTTCTGAATTTATATCTTGTTTATTTGACTTAAAGGTATTTGGAAAAGTCAAAAATGATTGTGTTTATATGAAATGTGCCACATAAGTCAACACTATTTGACTGAAAACAAATTTTTAATGTCAGTCTTTTCACAGTAAAATAGTTGAATGGGAAGCAGGTTTCACATTAAAATATACATCTTAACTAAGAGCTAGTTGAAAATTTTCGAATAGAACAATTTTTTCCATCTGAAGATTTTGATTCCACTTAAACTTTAATTTGGAATGAGGCTAACTGGCATGTTTTCTGTCAGCTCTTTCACTGGTGAGCTGGCCAGCAAGCTGCTGAGCTCCCTGACTGTGCACCTTATGGACTGCCAGGTTATTTAGCTTTCTGGCTGGTCTAGCTCCTCAGTTGGAATTTAAAAAAAAATAAATTAATTTTCCATTGTCCTGAAAAGATAACTTTATAAAATTCTCAGGCAGTGCTGAATAGCTGCTAAATAAAAATTCAGAGTCCTACACAACTTTAATTTTAGGTGAGATTTTTCAAATCTGTCTAACCAGATCAGATGCACCACTGTTACTGAGATTACTAAAATCTGTGTGGTTAAATCCCCCAAATGACTGTGTAAATCCTTTTAGTCTTAGGAATAGGAAAAAAAAATAAGGATTTCCTGTCTTGAAAATGCAGTTTTACCATTGCCTGACTCTGATCTTTGGGATCTCATCTTCTTTTAGAGCCTGTGATTTTCTGTCAGGAGACCACTCATTGTTTGAATAGCCTGACTCTCTTCAAAAGCACTAAAAACTTAGTACAAGTGTTTTGGCTACTGGTGGTTACCAGTGGCGGACCAGGGGCTGCAGGACCCCTGGGGCTCCACCACCAGTGGGGCCCTTCCAACTCGCCCACCAGCTTAGGGCCTGGCACAGGTAGGTCAGTGGTAGGGGGATGGGTAGAGGGTGGCTGGTGCCAGAGGCCAGCTACAGCCTAGCTGGCTGGCTGGCTGGCTTTCAGGGATGGCGGGGCTGACTAGAATGCGCGGTGTGGCTTCTGGAGGTCGTACTGCATGCAGCAAAGTTATCCCCACCACTCTGGAGGGCTGACCAGCCAGGCTGTGGCCCAGCAATGGAATGGAAGCATGGAGCCCAGCCTTTGAGCTGGCCCACCCCACTCCCCGTCATGCTAGCAGGGCTGAGGACCCAGCTGGCCCGTGCATTAATCTGCCCGGGTAGGTATTTCATTTAAATAATGTTTTTGGATTGCAAAATCTAAGGCTGAAAGATGATTATTTTCAAGGTACCTAATACACTTAGGTGTCAAGTTTCTTTAGATGCCTTTAACAATCCCACCAAGCAATTTTTAATGTTGGTGTCTAAGATTAGGCTCCTCAACTCATAGTTTGGCACTTAAATAAAATTAGCCTTATTTTTGGAAATGTTAAATATAAGTTCTACTTTAGAGAGTTATACAAAGCAAGCCATCACAATGCACATCAAATTTCACTGGCACTGCAAAATCTAAGAATTATGCTATATAGCAAAGTATTCATGAGTACTGACTACTAAAAAAAGCCGTCTGAAAAATAGAATTTCTATTATTCTAATTTGTTTTGATTCCAATTCAGGACGATGTGTCGTCTTTTTTTTTTTTTTTTTTCCATGGAATAGAAAGTTCTTAAAAAAATCTTTTTAGAAATGTTGAAACATTTTACAGTAATTTGTTGAACCAAAATGAAATGTTTTAATTTTATTTCTGTTCAGAACTGAATTGCCTCCTTGACCTGTCATGGTGCCATCTAATAAGAGTTGTAGTTTATGTGCTTTATGAGACAAGGTCGCCAGGTGGACTGAAGTTCACATGATGCATTACAGCGCTTAAGATTCAGATAGAGGGAAACCTGCAAAGCATCATGGGAGATACCGTCCAGCCCAGCAGCTTGACCAGTGAAGAAGAATGGGAGCATGACGCTACCACTCTACAATTTCTATGAGACACCAAGACAGTTCAGGTGGACTCAGATTAATGTTGTTTTAACTTGACATTTGGAGTGCAAATTCAAGTATTTAAATTCAGGACCACTCAACATAAAACAAAATATTTTGTTTAGACTTTCTGAACAAAAAATCAAAAATTTTGGCAAACCTGAGAGGTTGCAGTGGCTACATTTGCCATGTAAAAAGCTTTTGATGGTAAATTCCTGGTCAGTAGTCATACCATTTACACCTAGATGTAAAGTAGTCTCACAGTGATGGCACTATATATACAAAAATCTGGTTGCAGTCAGTGGCAGGTACAGATGCAGCTGTTCAGCAACTTAGAATTTAGGAGTCTAGTTTTAAACAGCAGGTTTAAAAAAAATATTTTGGGCTCTGCTTTCTTTTAATGCATTGTAGTTAATGAATTCTAATCTATTTGTGTAAAATGTTGTAAGATATTTACATAGATCAAATATAATTCAATTGCAATATAATGCAAATAAGCATCTGATGAAGTGGGATTTTCTCCCATGAAAGCTTATGCGAAAAATAAATCCGTTAGTCTTTAAGTGCCACACGACTCCTTGGTTTTTTTTTTTTTTTTTTTTTTTTTTTTTTGAGTATTCATACAGTAGAGAATTTGCAATGTGGGAAATCACTAATTTCAAAGGGCTTAAAGTTGTTAAGGCTTTCATTATTTTAATGATGTAGGAAGATGGTTATTTTGTTCTCTTTTTTTGGAAATCTGATGTAGGACCTAAAAATGTTTATAACTAATAATTGAGTGCTGAGTGAGTGCTTGGCGGGGCATTTGAAGTTGAGAGATGGTTCTTATCCCAAGGAGTTTTTAACACTACCCTATTAGCACAAGGTAAAGAGCTTTATAAAATATTTATATAAATGAGTTTTATTTTAAAAGCATTAAAATTCATAAAATATTTCACAGTTTGCTAGGGGCCACTCAGAAAAATGGGTTGATTTCTTCCTAAATCGAGCATAGAAAGCTATGACATAATATGATTTTTCTTCTAAAGACCAACTATGTTTGACATGAGAAAAATCAAATTATATCATGGCTTTATATTGGCATTCTAGCTGTTAGTCTTTGTTCTGGCATGTGCTTCCCTAACATTTTAACTGGGCACAATAAATGCTTTTGCTTTTTGAATTCTTCCCAGAACGGGAACAGGTGGGGTGCAGGGGGTGTGGGAGAGCCCATGACTGACAAAACAGTAAACTTCTTTGCTTCTGTTGAGCAAGACTGTTGGAAAAGGCATTTTTCTTGTCCCATGTTGATGAACTGCTCAGCTATTTTTGGGGAAAACTTTGGGCAAAAAACACCTTCCTTCCTGACTGAGATGAAATTCTCGCTGAGGTCTGAATTGTGCTGATGCCATAAGGCCTGAAAAAGTAATGGTGCATACTTGGACTGTCCCAGGAAGTGACTACGGAACCAGACTGTAGCACCAAGTATGTTTACATTGCTAAAAATAGTGTGTTCTTAAGATTGGCTAGCTAAACCATGTTAGCTACCTCAGGTTGAAATAGCCCGACAAGACACTGGTTAGAAGTGCAGTTTCAACCCTCTGGCTACCCTTATGGGTATGTCGACACTACAGTTGAGAGTGAGCCTCTTATCCGGAAACACGACTTGTGCTAGTGGGGTTAGTGCATTAAAAATAGCTGTGTAGCCACTGCAGCACCACCTGAAACTTGGTTAACCACCCAAACTCAGACCCACGCTACCCCATGGGAGCCTCTGCCAGGGCTGCAATCCCCACGCAAAGCTGTTCTTAGTGCTCTGGAACAGTCCCTGCTAGCATGATTCTTTGCACTTGGGCTGTGAAGCTTGCTTGCAGCCACAAAATAGATATACCCATGTAGCCTTCAACAACTTGAGTTAAAAGCCAAATGCCATATCTTCATTGCTATTTTAACCTGGGTTATCTCAATGCTGTTTAACACACTTGATTCAAGAACAACTTATGCTGCAGTATGAACATACACTTTGTCACAATTTCGTCACTCTTTTTTGCCTGTTTGTTAGCTTTTAACTTGATTTTTTCCTTCCACATCAACTGTGCTGTGCTGGGTGGCTTGTGCATATGGGGTGAAGCCATGTCTCTACCTTTTCCCTGTTTCTTCCTGTCTACTGCCTGCCCAGGGTTGCAGAAGGGAGGGTAGTGGCTTCACAGGCTATTTTCCCCTCTGACCTGCTATTCACCTTATGTCCTCTTATTCTTCTGCTCAGGCACGTAGGACAAATGAGAATCTTGCTGTTAGAATGGAAAAGTGCAGACCAGTGGTTTTCTACTGGATCCTGCCCCATGTTTGAAAACCACTGGTGTAGATAACCTTTACTGTAGGTGCTGCTACATGCTCCAGCTATCATAAATGAAACAGTGTAAAGAAATGTGAATTTTCCTTTTATTATTAAATTATAATCACAAATAGAGCTTTGAAAGAAGGCTTCTGATCAATACTTTTCTTGCTGTCATACTCTTTTTATACTTGATATAAAACAGTAATTCTGGATGCCTTATTCTGAGGGTATGAAACCACAAAATTATCATGGTAACTCAGTGTTATGTTACAAAGAATCATCATCCCTGTAGTGTGGTCCAATTACAAAGTAGTAAAACAAGGAAATAACGCAGCAATGCTGTTTTTCTATATGTTTCAGTAAGTTTAGCACAGCAGGAAGTGTGGTCTTCTTTCTAGATAATGCATCAAATCCGCAGTTAGGATTTAAGTGCAAATGGAAGTTATTTTAAAGACTTTGTAAATAGGCTAATAAGCTCAGTTGCATAAATGAAAATGGTATCTTATGTAAAATCTTTGATTTCATTTTACGACAAGGATATCATACCTTAATTTTAGGTAAGTAAGGGTCTTCTTTATAAACTTTAGCAAGACTATATGTGCATACTATGCACCAGTAACACAAAAGGTTTGGTTATTAAACATCATTTCTAGCTGGATAGAATTCAGTGTGCATTTTATTTTCCCTCTACACCTTGATTTTGTGAAACTGATGCAGTCTGAAAGCATCAAGTTTGTGGAATGATAAAGAATCAAATTTTGAAAGAAAAACCTGCAGATGCTAGAAATAATAGGAGATAAAATATGAAGAGACTGTAATGCCCTTTCCTTGCATTCTGAGGACTGAGAGAGTGCTTAATCCTATCAGTTTAACAGCATTTTGTGTTGGCCAGAAAATAAAATTCTTTTGACAAAAAAAAGTGTGTTATTTGGAATGTTTTTATAAATAATGATCACTGTCTTGCCAAATGTGTGCTTCAAATTTGACTTTGAATACCCTATAGTTCAGGGGTGTTATAGTAAATTAATCCTTCACCTGTTTACTGAGATTGCCAGTGAGGATAATGGTACTATCTGTGATAGATAAGATTTTGCTGAAAAAGATCCATCTCAAAGAGAACTGACATTGTCAGTTTCAAGTAGAGCACTCAGCAGCCATCATATGTTAAATGTCCAGTGATGCTTAACTTGGCCTGAGTTATTCAGCCTGTTAAGACTAGATAGTGCCTCATAGTCACAGAAATGTTGCCAGTGACAGCAGGTTTGGGCTTAAAATAGGAGCAGATTTTGCTATGAGTTTCCATAGCCTTCCAGGATCTTAGGTAATACACTTGCATCTTCTTTGAAGAAAGCCTTTCTTGATGCCTTTAACATTGTTGCAAGGAAGATTGCTTGTCACCTGCAACACATTTCTGAGAAGTAAGTTCAAGCTAATCTATGCATTTTTCAGCATTGACACCTGAAGAACATAGAAAAGAAAGTAAAGACGTGAAGAGAGGCTGGTACATATACAACAGTTACAAGGCCAGCCAAATAAACTTGTCCAAGACTCTGTGAGCCAAAAGGAATGCCATGTAGGTAGAAGGAAATGACCATTGATTGCAAACTGAGAATGAAAGAGTCTGTAACAGACTAGCACAGCAGGAAAGTTGCAGACAAAATATGGGGGGGGGGGTCACTTTGTGATGGTGATAATTCCCTTGGGGAATACTTTAACCATGCCAAGACCACAGGAATCGGACCAGAGAGGCTCAGGTGTTACATCCAGGTAACACATCAAGTTTGCCTGCAGATATTATGTAGAGCAGGGATTCTCAATCTTTTGCTTCTTGAGGGCCCCCAACATGCTATAAAACTCCAAGGCCCACCTGTGCCACAACAGTTGTTTTTGTGTATGTCCTATAGATTAAAAGCCAGGGCCCCAGCAAGTCTAATGCCAGCTCTGCTTCCTGGTTTATTTTACTAGACCCCTGAAAGCTGCATACAGGCCCTGAATGGCTGATGTAGATTTCACGTATGGATTTAAGGAGCCTGAAGGGCTTTGATAAGAAGTAGGTTCCATGATTACAAGTGGATAATGACGAAATGCTTATGAATGTTGAGAGAATGAGAACAGGTGTAGATTTGGCAGAGGGTGCAGGTGCAGTTCCTGGGTGTGTAGAGTCAATGATCTTACTGACGTGTAGTTAAATAATTCATTATAGGTGGTCAAGGTGTCCCTCTGAGCAATGCATAATTTTAGTATGGCATGTTCCTGTGTTTAATGAAGAATACTAGATTATCCACTTCTGGGACTCTGAAAGCTGGTTTAAGATCACCAGGGCTGCTTTTAAAGCTCCAAAAGCTTTGTTTTGGATTGAAAAAGCATATTTGAACATTGTGTGTCTGTCAGGAGTTCTCAGGGCAATATCCTGTGGTAACAATTACAAAAAGAAGATCAGTCAGAGATAAAGATCAAAACCACAGAGTGACAAAACATGCTCATCCCTGGATATACTGGATCAGAGGGTCTGCTCAACACCTTGCTTTGCTTTGATGACTAGCACTGACATTGAGATGTTGCTTTTTCTCAGGAACAAAACCCCACTGAATCTGTATGTATAAGAAATGCTGCTGTTGTTTCAACAGCTTCTTCACACACATCTAAACATAGCCTTAGCTACCTGGGTTTCACAGAAGGCTCTAGGATTGAAGAGGCATAAAATGGGTCCTAACGCTTCCTGAATAACAGTACCTACCTTTTTTGTCTCACTGCCTTGCAAATACTGCTATGTAATATACAATAGAATGATAGAAAAGCTTATTTCAATTTTGTATTCCTACCTATTACTGACCAATCATTTTGCTCCCACCAGTTATGTCCTTTACAGGGTTTCTTGAAGTAAGTAAAAACAACGAGAGTCCTGTGGGACCATAAAGATTAACAGATTTCTTGGGGCATGAGCTTTTGTGGGTTCCAATCCACTTTGTCATACCCGTGAAGTGGAAACTACAGTTGAGAGGTATATCTACACATGCCTGGATGGAGGAGGGCAAGTATTAGCATAGTCAATTCATTTAGGGCAGATGTGGCCCATTCATACCAACTGATTAGAAGGAGGGAATCTGAGAACAGGGACAGTTACTTTTTGTAATGTGCTAAAGTACTTTACTGATGCTTCTTAAGGAGATGTTACGACATGTTAGCACACAGTTTGACTTTAAAAGCAAAGGCCCTTTGATAGACACTTGCTTACTAATTAACTATTCCCATCTTATTTTTGGTTCCTCCACAAATATCACTGTTACAGTTGGTACCAATTTTACAGTTTCTAATATTGTGCCTTCATAAAGGAACCAATCCCGCAAGGTGCTGAGACTATAATGACATGTTCAGTATCTTCTTCTGTGCTACTTTTTGGGCAATGAGGGCACGAGGTGCATGCCAGCAGGTCCTCAACAAATTACATGACTGAATTTCACCTTTCTAATGTCTTTGGGGCAGGGATGGTATCTCTTATGTCAATAACCAGCTCTGCACATTTATAGTATTATATAAACAATAAGATGGCAGCTCATGATGAGCAGTATTATCTCTTAGGTAGTTGTATTATGGGTCCTGAGAGTGGAATACTAAATCCTGATTATTTTTCTCCTTTCTGTTCTTCATTTAGCAAATATGCTGAACTGTAATCTTTGTATGTAACTGTGAAGTTCATTACCTGTCAGGAGGAAAATTTCTGTAGTTTAGAAGTTTAAATGTGGCTCATGTCTTCAGGGTTTTTGGATTATAGAGTGCTGTTTTTTCTGAATCCCCAAAAGCTGCTCTGATAACAAGTTTCTGTTAGGTTTGTTATGGGGTTTTTATCCACCACTAAAGAACATACTAGTAGGATCTGTTGAGATGGGAGACATTATTAGATGGACTGTTATGTCAATCCCTAGCTATGAAGTTTAGCATATACAATTTTTGACAAAAAAAGTAACAGTTTTTATGTGTAGTATGGTAGACTGTTTAGTGTAGAACTGTCTTCTTGTCTTCATGACCAGTGCTGAAGTATCAAAGTTTCTCTTGGTACCATGTCAACAAAAATTTAGAATTCTGTTGTGATGACTTGGGGAATAAACTCAAGAGTTCTGGTTATTACGAAATGGTTGTGCAATGCAATGTATCCCTCTGTGTTGATGTGCAATCCACCATTTGCTGACAGGAGCTGTAGCAGCTCTCTGCCAGACCAGATACAGTGGTGGATTGTTAGACATTTAATGGTTTCTTATTCAGATGGAAGCATTGTGGGATAGAAGGTCTGCTAAAGTGGTTGTGTGAATAAAGAAGCAAGTTATTCTAACAACTCAGCAGACATGGAGAGTGGAAAATCTGCAACAGGAGAACAAAGAAATCAGTTGTTGGTAGGGGATGTACAAACTCAAGAGACTCACTGAGACAGGGACAGGAAGGATTCTTCTGGAGAGAGGAAAAGCAGGTAGACTCTGCAGCAGGTGGGATCCAGTTCAACTGTGGGAACAGCCAAAGCCAAAGAAAATGACCTGACCACAATTCTGAAGAGAAACCATGCATTGCTGAGGAAAGACCCTGGGTACCCCTAGAGAAGTCTGTCTAAAGCTAGAGTGGCAAGGAACCTGAGGCAGGGGAATATATGTAGGTACATTCAATATTTTTTGTAGGCCTTAGGTAGCACAAGACATACAAATAAGGAATAATGGTGTGTTTGAATCCTGTATAATGTCTGTGCCTCATGTGAGGAGAAAAATAGCAATCTTGATAGAAGGCTTTTGCATTCCCCAGAATCCCACTGCAGCTGTAAGGGTTGCTGGGGCAGACTTGGAAGAGATTACATTAGTTTAAAGCAGTGGTTCTCAACCACTGCATTGGGACACTTCACTGTGTCACCACTCATTGGTAAATGTGCCTTGCAGATCTGGGGAGATGGCTGGATTTGGCCTGAGAGCGGTGGGCTGGTGTGTCCTGTAGGGTCGCAGTATGCCACCAAGTGTGATGTGACCAGCAAAAGATTGAAAACCACTGGTTTAGAGGGTAGGGAGATTGGGCAGTGTGATTCTCGTTTCAAAGAGGGGTGTCCGATATTAGGTCTGTCTGCACCTGAAAGTGCACAGATAGAGGCACAAGGCCAGGTGACAAGGCTGAAACTTTGCCCAGCGCAAACAAGCTAAAAGCAGATGGGACTCAGTGTTTGTTTGGATACCATCTGCAGCTGTCTGGTGAGTGTCCAGCAAGGGATGGGCTGTGACATCTGCATTTTTATCACTTGAAAGTGTGACTTTTCTTGTAATAAATACAGGAATTTACTTTTATATTCAAAATAGTCATTTAACAGTTAATTTAGAAAATGACTGGATGGGAATAAAAGAGGAAGTGTTCAGCATTTTTTGTGCTGCTTCGTGGCTGCCTTTTAAAAACAATGGGGCCTCCACAGTAAATAAAATATGGTAATTTGCTCACTTTGTTTTACATTTGAATTATTCCAGTCAATGGATAATGGTCAGTTAATAGCATAAACTCCCTTCTTAGAAAGCAATAGATTCTTTTTCCTCATCTTCACTGATTGCCAAGTTATTTGTATATAGAGAGAAGCTTTTTTCCTTCTATAATCAGTTTGCTGCTACCCATTTTACTGCCAAACATTCCTTCTCTATAGTAGCATAATGTTACCTAGGGAACAGCTTATAGCTGACACATACAGTGGTGCCACAAATTAATTTCACAGTTATCAGGATATAGGGTGATAACAGCAACATGAGCTACTGTGAAATTACCATTGTTCCCAGGGTGTAACAGTGTAATTATTACTTTTGTGGCAACTATGCAAATAACTCATGTCATCCCTCTAGGATGGGATGTGCTTCCCCTTTTCTGGCATAGTACATTGTACTTCAGAGAAATCTCTGAATGAATTTGAGTCTAAAGATGAACATACCTTTAAAAAATGTACCTCCACAATTTTCTTGTGAAACAAATGTCTGGCCTGAATCATATCTCAATCTGAACAGGAAGCAAATCAGAGACTAAATTAACAGAAAAAGCAAGTATCTGCAGTTTTTCAGTTATTTCCAGTGTGAATATGCTAGAAAGAACAAAAGACCGTGTTGTGCTATTCCCTGTAAAGAAACATTCAAATAGCAGTAGAAAGCAAAACCTTGGAAGCGCTGTTCTTATTAAAGGACTCTATTGAGATTGTTCAATGCCATTGCATTGAGGTTGTTAGTGCCACAGCCTTTTACCAATGAAGAGTGAGAAATTCAACAACCTTAAACTTTTTTTTAATATACTGATGGGAAGATACGTCCATCATTTGGGCTGGATTGAGCTGTTGCTCCTAGCCCTTTACAGGAAGCACTGTGTAATTGTGCATTACACAATCACAGGGATACAGCAATATGAAAAGAATGGGCAATGATGTGTGAGCCAGTAATTTTTTATTATTTGCACTATATGTTGTCACTGAGTTTTGGAATTCAGATATATGTGGTATTGATGCACTTCTTCGGTCTGAACAGTGGGCAAGATCTATTCACCCAAATCATAATATTCAAGGATGGGAGGGAACCATAATGTCTCTTTGACCTTTGATTAAATAAGTGGTTGATTAGCAGCCCAGGTACAAGTACCTAGGTGCCAGGCAGCTCGTATGTCTGAAGATATGGGTGGTGGGAACAAGGGAAACCTGTTTGCCAGCAAGACAAGGGCTTTCTGATGAATTTTTGTATTTTAGCCTTTTTGGAAAAGAACTTCCATTTCAAAACTTAATTTCCATTTTCATTTTTGTGTTATATAATGTGTCTAAAACTTAAAAAAAAAAGTTGAAATCCAAATGAAACATTTTGATTTTTCTGAAGCTAAACATTTTCATCAACCCAAACAATATATTTTCTGGAACTATGTTCTGTAGGAGACTTCAGTGTTTTTTGTTCAGTTTCAGAACTGAAGCATTTTTGAAATTTCAGCTTTTCCCATGAAATGGAAAATCCCTTCATGCCTGGTCCTATTTATGGTGCTTAGACTGAGATGCACAGAATGCTAGATTAGTGCGTTTCTGTAAGAATCGATTTGTGGAGGAATAAATGCAAACAGCATTTTGAAGTGAGCACGCAGTGTCTCTGAGCATTTCTAAAAGTGCCTATCACTGTAGCATCACCTGGATTTGAGCTTCACAGATTTATTGTCATGTCTGAAAATATAATTGTATATTTTGTAGCATGAATGAATTTCATGAATATTGTCTACTTGAGATAGCTAAGAATGTGGTAGGTCTGTTGAAAGAGTAGAAATAACATCCTAATGATGGGTGAACATAGAGAAAATAACCATGCTGACTTACTGTTCCAACATGTGTTGTTATCCATGTTTTTCAGACTAATAGAATTTATTCAGGAAATTTCTCCGAAACAAATGTCAAAAAAGAAAGTGCTCATATAATCACATTGTTACACAGTGATGTTTTGCATCCTCAGTGGAAATACTGAATTTTAATGCATGAATACTAAAAACAATAATCTCTTCTCCTCCATGAAGATGCTTCCTCAGATTCTCTTTTGGATTTGTGTGCTGTTTTCAATGAGAAGAGATTAAAAGTAATAGCTGTCCTTATATTTTTGAGTAGTCTGCTTGTGAGATTGTCTGAAGCACAGAGACATTATGGTTCCCTCCCATCCTTGAATATTATGTTTTGAGTGAGTAGATCTTGCCCACTGTTCAGACTGAAGAAGTGCATCAATACCACATATATCTGAATTCCAAAACTCAGTGACAACATATAGTGCAAATAATAAAAAATTACTAGCTCAGTGTCCAGGTTGTAAATAACAAATGATGGAAAAAGCTGAACATTCTGATGGGAGGGCTTCATGGAGTGAGTTCTGTTTACTCTACATGAGTTGCTTTTAAAGAATTGTTTCTGTTACAATTGTAGTAGTTCCAATGTAAGAGGAGCTATGACATTTTATGACTATTAATAAAAACTTTGTAGGACGTACCTTCAAAAATTTCATCTTTTTTTTTCTTTTGTTGATCTAGCTACTAGATGTAGGAAACCTGAGGCAAGATTTATTGCTCCAACAAAATATGTTTAGTCCAGGTAGGGTTCATTTGTGAGAAATTTCTTTAACTGTTCTTTTATCAAGGTCTGGACTATGGGCTGAAGTCATTGGGTGATACTGAGGATATTCCAACAAGTGCTCATCAGTCTTGTAACAGGCAGAACATAAAAGCTGGGAGTGGCTGGGATTGCCCATCATTATCCAAGTACTAGAAAAGAGAGGGATTGCAGTACTGCTAAGACTTTCCTGCTTTCCAGCTCTGGCAAGACTCTCAAGATTTGGGGTTGGCTTGTTTGCTCTCATAAGCCTAAGCAGTCACTTCTTAGATCCCATGAAAGTGTTTTAATCTGAAGATTTTCAGGGTAATGATATGTGTTCTGTTTGTGTTCTGTGTGCTTGTGTTCTGTCCTGTTGTATAGCTGCAAGAAAGGCTGTATTTATAAAAAACAAACAAGGAGTTGTGTGGCACTTTAAGACTAACAGATTTATTTTTCGCATGAGCTTTCATGGGAGAAAATCCCACCTCGTCAGATGCTTTGAAGATGGGTGAATTTACAGAATGGAATGAAAATAAATGCAAGGGGGTGTAAAACACAGGATCAGGTCATACAGTAACAGCAAATCAGAGCAGTTGTTAGGTTCAAACCATAGGAAGCCTGAAGTCAAATTACCTTTTGTAATGAGAAAAGAACCCATAGTCTCGATTCAATCCTGCTTTCACAGAATTTAGTTTGCATATTAATTTGAGTTACATTCATTTTCATTCCACTCTGTAAGTTCACCCATCTTCGAAGCATCTGATGAGGTGGGTTTTCTCCCATGAAAGCTCATGCGAAAAATAAATCTGTTAGTCTTAAAGTGCCACACGACTCCTTGTTTGTTTTTGCTGGACTAGACTAACACGGCTATCCCTTTGGAAATTGACAAGATGTATTTATAAAGGTGGTGTTATGTTAATATAAAACTTTAGCTTGTTAGGCCAAAAATTGATAGTCTAAGTAGGTAGTTTTCTATGGAATAACATTTAAATTGAAGAGAATTCCTATCTAAATTTTATGGTTACTTATTACTTTAAAAGATTGTTAGCGGTTACCAAAATGGTCACAATTATAGTAGTGTTGATTCTGCATTGCCTATGGTGTATGTGGACTGTTTTTTAAAATGGCAAGGTTTTAATTTCGTTTGACTCTGATTTGTGGTGGTGGTGGTGGTGGTGGTGGTGGTGGTGGTAGGAGTGGGAATGGGATGGGAAGTTGCATTTCTTTGATTCCAGCTACCGCACCTTTTAATAATGGTAGCTACTTGGTTCTGAGGTGGAAAGAAGCTCAGACACAATCCCTGCAGTCCTCGTCTTAAAATGAAGTGATTTGCATAATTTCCCCTCTCCCCTGCCCCTTTGAATTCCACTCCCCATGTTGTTTATCTCACACTACATCCTACTATAACTTCTCTTCTAATTACTTGTGGTTTTCTTTTCCTTCCTTTTACCTCACTTGGTTGTTTTTTTTCCTCTCCCTTCTGCCGTTTAGTATGCCTGCACTTCTGCTTCCCCTTCTTAATACACCCTTCAGCCTTTTCTTCTGCCTGCATTCCATACCTTTTGCTTTCCTTTGTTTCACTCATCTGCTAAATCAGTTTTGCTGTAGCAGTCCTGTATAGAATGATTATATAGGATCAGACCAATGGTTTTGTCTAGACCTGTATCCTGTCTTCTGACAGTGGCAGGTGCCAGATGCTTCAAAGGAAATGAACACAACAGGGCAATTTATGCAGTGATCCCTGCATACCCTGTTATCTAGTCCTGCCTCTGGCAGTCAAATGGTTAGTGACAACCAGAGTGTGTTGATGGACCTATCCTCCATGAAGTTATCTAATTCTTTTTGAAGCTGAGCAATACAACATCGCCTGGCAACAAGCTCCACAGGTTGATTGTGTTGTGTGAAGTGGTACTTCCTTTTTGTTTCTTTTAAACCTTCTGCCTCTAAATTTCACTGGGTGACCCCTGGTTATTTTGTTATGTGAAGGGGTAAATAACACTTCCTTACTCAAGTTTTTAGCACCCATTCATGATTTCATAGACTTCTATCACACCCTGCTTTTGTCATCTCTTTTCCAAGATGAGCAGTCCCAATCTTCGTAATCTCTCCTCATATGGAAGATGTCCATTTGTTGACTTTCTCTGTAGTTTTTCCAATTCTGATACATCTTTTCTGAGGTGGGGTGATGAGAACTGCATACAGTATTCACATTGGGGATGTACTATGGTTTTATATAGTGGCATTATGCTATTTTCTGTCTTACTGTCTATCCCTTTCTTCATGGATTTGAACATTGTTAGTTTTTTTTTGACTGTCACTGCGCAGTGAAGAGATGTTTTCAATGAATGGTCCATGATAACGCTAATTTATCTTTTTCAAGAGATGATATCCCATTTGCACCCCATCATATTAACATCTAGTTTTGTTCGCAATTTTGTTGCCCAGTTTTGTGAGATTCCTTTGTAAGAATTCACAGTTAAATCCAAAAACTACTATCACTAGTAGTTTTGTGAAATTTAGAGAAACTGATGGGGATGTTGTGAAATAGTAGGCAAGGCAAATCTGTTGCTTCCTGCCATCATTTACATCTGGCTAATCAATGGTCACAGTGCTTGGCAGGGGCACAGCTAAGGCTCAGACAGAGCTCTAATTCCTTCTGGTGGATGAAGAATGTGAGAAGCATTTGCAGGGCTGAGTGATTCAATGGCTTGCCAATCAGTTTAAAACCCTGAATTGGGATTATGGGTAGGGCCATGGGAGACATCAGGGTAGAGATGGCGCTACATTCAGTGTTGTTGTGCCAATATTTAAAAGGAAAGCTCATATGGTACTGTTCCCCCTTTTTCCTACAATAAATGCTGGTCCCCAAGGGTGTGTGTACTTACTGACAAAGAGGGCTGGAGGACTGGGGAAATACATTAATTTTTTTCCTGTTTGAACAAAAACACTTTTCAATAACTGTAGCCAAGGAGGATGGCAACCTCACTTGGCAGTCAGACCCATGTTACACACATTTGCTGCAAATGTGTATTTGGTCCCTGAAATATGTTTAGTATATTGGTAATATAATTGTGTGTGTTAGGGGAGGTAAAAGTCTTTTTTAGGACTGCTGAGGCAATGTGGAATATGTTCACCTAGGATTTATGTTTTTCACATGCTTGGCTCTTGGTGCATTTTTGTGTTTAACACAGACCAAACGCTGCTCTTCAGAAATATTTTCTGAGTCTGTGTATAAAGTTATCTCTGTCAGGGAGGGTTTAGCTGTATTCAGAGAGAGGGTGAGCTGCATGAGAATTAGGGAAATCATTACAATGACCCTTCATCCTGACTGATGACAAAATTTTAACATGGGAGCCTGACATGCGTCCTCCAATATATCACAGTCCCACATTCCCTGAAATAAATGGATACCAGCACAAATGGAAAAATGGTTTGCTTTTAATGGTCTACCTAGAAGAAAAGGTTCACAAAACTCCTTAAGGCTTTTACGCATAATCATCTCTGTTTACCAGATTAGAACCATGGCTCTCTGGCTTTTGGACAGTAAAACTGTGGTCTCTTTATGCAAAGCTCTGAAAATAATTAATTATGTTCCTTTGCTCCAAAGAATATAAATAGTTCCTCTTATCTGGTAGAAAGCGTATAGAGTCAGTACTGGATCAGGCTTAAGAAAAACAAAAGCAACAAATAACTCATCTTCTTTCTGGCAGGGTTAGCTATTTTCTGTTCCTTGGCTTCAGAGGTAATATATTTTTACAGGTCACTGTAAAAAGATGTTCATGTCACTTCTGTCCCCACAGTAAATTACTAACTGGATCCCCTCCTGTATACTTTCTCCTTAATGAGTTCCAACTGGAGTGCCATCCTTCTATGCTTGGCAGCTTGGACAGATTTTCCAGGGTTTGGCAGGAAAGACATTCTCGACATTGCTCAGCGAAGGACTTTAACCCTTTCTGTGCCCTAGTAAATTTTAGGTGTGTGCACCTAACCACAGGGAAACCTGTAGAAGCAGTGGATAGAACATAGTTTTGGATCTGTTTACCTAACTAGTCCTTGCATTATTCAGGGATTGTTTCTGTAGTAATGGCCACTTTTATCTAACTTGTTCTTGAGAATTTTGTAAAGTTCAGTTTTTGGTTTTTGTGAAATGCAGGACAGGAGCTTTGTCACAGATGGATGCCATTGTGCCAAAAACAGTGCAGGAATCTGTGCTGTCTCCTTAAACTAACAATCCCTAAAACACAGTGTGATGCTTTACTTTGCTCAACAGTCTTTCTCTATTTCCCACTGAAATATTAAAAGGTGGAATGCATCAAGGATAGTTTGGGAAATCTGACTTTAGCTCATGATACAAAGTATGTTGAATCAAAGGCAACAGGGGAGGTAAAAATCTCTTCTTTAAATCTGATCTTTTTTAAAAAAGTAAATAATTTAAATTTAAATTCAGGTTAATTTTCTTAAAATGGCTATTTAAATTAAATTTGAAACTGAGAAACAGTTCAGGCCTAAATTTGTTGCAATATATTATAATTTAAATTAAATAAAAATAATAGTATTAAGCAATACATATTTGCTGCAAGTTATAAAGAGAAAACCATTGCAGAAGTGTAAGTGACTGGCTAAGCTCCTGGAACCAGAGTTTGTCGAAGGGGGGCTATGCAAGTTCATATAATACATGATGGTGAAAGAAGCGCGTAGTGTAAACGTGGCCTTTGTTGCATGTATACATGTCTTGATAGCTACTAGCCAGTGAGAGTCAACCTTTTGTTAGGAAAAATAATTGAAGTACATGATTAAAATTGGTGATTTTAATCACTTTTGTTTAAATCAATCCACTTAAAAGACAGTCATACAGTGTAAAATCAAGGAACATGAAATCAAAGTAAGGATCATGAATTTTCATGTTACCAGTGTTATATGGAAAATGAAATATGAGAGAGAAACTTTCTGTGGAAGATAAACCCTTTTTCATAGCCCAGTTATTTATCTCTGCTTCACTGAGGCTTGTCAAGCTCATTTGCTATGGCAGGCCAGATTTGACTTAAATGTACCTCAAGTGGGCCATACATACCCTAAATTGAAATACAGTGGTGTCCATTAACACGTGACCCTTTTGCGTGCGGATCCGGTCATGTCCCCTGAAGCCATCAACTTAATGCGCGGGACTCACTAATGCATGGTGCCTAAAGGCGGAAGTTGGCCTGCGCTTGGAAACGCGTGAAGTGAGTAGCAACTTAAGGAGTCCGGCGCGCTAGCTAAACGGGAAAGTTGGCCTGGGGATGGAAATAGGTAGGGTGAGCCTTGTAGTGCTGCACTCTGATTTTATTTATTTATTTGCTGCGGTCCCGTTTGCACGTGGTCCATTTAATGTGTGGTCACGGGGGCATGTCCCCTGACACCCATATGTTAACGGGTCCCCACTGTTCTATGGCACTCTTGCAGCATCACAAAGTTCTGTATATGAGAAAGTGCTCTGTGATACCAGACTCTCTCTTTCTTTGTAAGGGAGAGACTGTGGTCTCGCGGAGCGCAGTCTTGTATGCCCAGTGCTCCATGATGTCCTGAGACCTGACACTCTCATGGTGTATGTGAGCACTGTGTATACGAGACCACACTTTCTCTTTTAGGAAGAATGTTCAGAGCCTTGCGTGGATACAGAAATGTAGATCTGCATCCAGTCCTCATCTGCTTAGTGACAGAATCTCTCTGGTCTGTGAATGCCATTTTTTATCTATATCCATAACCATTTTAGCCTTTGATTGGCTCATTCCACACGTGGGTCCTGCCCACTTGTTTGCAGTTCGCACGCTGTGCTGTCAATCAGATTTCCTTGACCACCGATGAAATCTCTGATTGACAGCATAACACGCAAACTGCAAACAAGAAAGGAAAAAGTGGGCAGGAAAGTCATGGGGAATGAGCCAGAAAAGGGCCAGCATGCTGACTGACTGACTGACTGAGCTGTGACTCTCCAAGCTTCCACCTACTGTGACTGAGACTCTGATTGCCTGGCAGACCACAATCAGAGCTGAGCTAGGATTGGCTGGAGTGCTTCCTTGTTCCTGTGTGTGTCACTGACACAGATCAGAGCAGTAGCTGCAGTGGGATGGAAACCTGGGCAGATAAAAATAGAATCTATCTTCGCTGGTCAATCTGCAGCAGTGAGTCTGTGGTTATCCGCATCCACCCATCTGCAGTGGACACCTGTGGATCTGCAGGGCTCTAAGGCTACATCTACACTGGGAAAAGTTAGTTTGAATTTGTTAATTCAAACTAATAAATTTGAGTTTAGTTTGAACTAATAAGTTTCAAACTAAACCACATGGACTAATTCGAACTAACATTAGTTTGAATTAGTCCACTTTGTTAATTTGGACTAACTGCCTGTAGTTCAAACTTAAGTTCGAACTATGGGTTAAAGCTTGTCTACGTCATACGGCTTAGTTCGAACAAACTGGCAGGTCTTATTAGTTCAGACTAAGCTTTCATTAGTTCAAATTAAGGAATTCCTTAGTTCAAACTAATGAAAGCCTAGTGTACACAGGTACTTAGTTAGCTCAAATTAAGCCTCCTTAATTAGAACTAACTTGCACATGTAGATGTACCCTAAGAATGTGGTCCCATGGAGCACAGTTCTGGGCCAGATGGAACAGGCTCATGGGCCACATTTGGCACATGAGTTGACTTATCTAACTTAACTCATCCATTCTCCAGGATGATAGGAGTTCTTTCCTTATGGGAGAACAGGGTAGATCTGCTGCTCCAAATCTGGGTATATGTCTGGTGTGGTCCCTCTCACATCAGCCATGAAGGTTGTGAGCCTATAAAGTGCTGATCATTTTGGCTGAATCCAGCAAAGCACTTAATTACAAATTTAAATTTTAAATTGACTTTGGTGGGATTTTTTTTTTTTTTCAGATTAACTACACAGTATTTAAATTTAATTATATGCTGAAGTATTTTGCTGAATTGGGCCAGAGTGCTCAGCCCTTTCAGGGTCAAGCCCCAGAGTGCACTGCCTCTGCAGTACACCTCATTTATGATGTCTCACAGTATCTGACTTTGCTCCTGGGGATTCAACCTTTGTTTCCTGTGTGACAGTACAGAGACCTACCATACGGCCAGCAAGCTGGCCTTGAAACAGCTCATTTGTTGAGCGCACTCTAGGGATCCATTCCAAGTTCCATCTAGAGGCTACCTGCTAAGAACACTAATACTTCTGTCATGCTGAGGATGGTCCTGATCTTGTGTGAGTACATTTCTATGAGGAATAGGATTAATAATTAATGCATGTTCCCTCTGTGTAAAATAGGATAATCTCTGACAGATGGTGGCTTTTAACAAGAACAGTACAGTAATTCAGATCAGACTAAGCATGTTTTATCTCTATGCCTCACTGAAATAAAAAGACACTTACATGGATGGGATGTAAATTTGCATGGATTTCTTGGACTGTAACTCCTAATTATAGATTGCAGACACCCCTGATATTCGGAGATCATGTGAGGTTTTTTGTTGTTTTTAACAGAAGATTTCATGAGATTATGACCTTCTTTTAAGGGTCAGATGTGTCTAATCAAAGGTTGCCAATTGGGAGTTAAAATTAAGTTGGGCAGGAAGTTAGCACTAATAGGAGTACTAAATAATAATTTAAACATTGCAAGTATCTGGAAGAAATACTTCGATAGCAGGTTTACTATTAGTATTTTTATTTTAAATGGAAAGTCAGTTAACTCTTTAAAAATGTCTAGACAGCGATTCTTATGGAAGCAGATACTGAATAAATCCTTTATCCTTTTTACTGAAGCATGATGACCAAAGATTTAAAGGGCACATTGGGCTCCCATCATTGGCCCCCAAGTTAAAGTCATCTCTCTTTCTCTGATAGCTACAGACATCTATTAATGAATACTAGTAAATGTCTGATATGCTCTAAACACACTGCATATTTAGGTTCTCTCATTATATCTAAAAAACTGCTAGAAAAAAGCACGGGGCGCTGGTGATGGATGGGTGTCATTGCTTAAATGAAGCCTTTGAATCACAGATGTATGAGCAAGTAGTTATTTCCTTCCATTTTGTGAAGCACCATTCTAAGTATTTCCTCAGAATGAATAATGTACCATACATAGCATCAAAACAATGTGTAAAAGTGCTTCATATCATACTAAATAGATATAGATATGTCTGCTGAATGCAGCATCTAGATAGCCACCTTGAAAATGTCCATTTTGACCTTTTTCTCCAAAATGCTTTTAAATATTTTCAGTCTGATCAACAGTATATATATTTTGTTCAAATCAACAGATTTTGAAAAGTGAAAGATTTTTGCTATCTTAAGGCTACTTGAAAAGCTGAGTGTGGTGTGTGTTTGGTTTTTTATTTTTATTTTTTTGGGGTTAAGGGAAAATCCTTATTTTAAGTACACTAATTTATAGAAGGATGATTAATAAAATTTGTTCCTACATGTTCATCAAAATGAAAATAAATTTAGGCAATTAACTGTTAATTAGATGATATTTTTGTTACCACGTTCTATTCTGTATTTTCATTGTGATATATCCCAGGTAAGTGTTTAGAGCTCCATTGTAGGTCCCCACCCCCCCCTAAACTTCCAGTTTAATTTGAAACAAAATACAAATGTGTATAATAAGCTCTGGGTCTGATTTTTGGATCCTTTACACATGCTGGTGGGAATTTAATCATGTGAGAAGCCCCTTGACTTCAGTGAGGCTACATGGGTGAGTAGTGACTCATGAATAAGCAGTTCACAGATTGTCACAAAAGGAATAGATTGCAGAGAGAGGATAAGGACGTTAATAATAAGATCAGTGACAGTGCATAGCTAATATGTAGTGACAATTTAATATGTTCGCTATGCCCACAAATGGGCATTTTTGACTAGCATCACTGGGGGAGGCAGAGCTTGACTCAACAGACAATAACAGTTAACAAAGTATATACAAAATTGGGAAAGGCCTTTGAGGATGAGGACCAGAACCTTGAATTTCATGCACTGGAAAACGAGCTAATGAAGAGATTAAAAAGGAATTGTCATGACATAGTCAGAAAGACAATCTTAGCTGTTGCTTGGGGACGTGTGGATGTCAGAATGGTCAACAAAACTGAGGTCAGAGTAATCAAGACACAATAATGAAGGGCCGATTGAGGAAATGTTCTGGAACTTAATGATAGTTGTTAGATTTAGATGGTGAGATCTTCTCATGGCCTGTTGGTATCATTTGAAATCTTGCAATAAGTAGAGTGGCAAATCAATTTGTGGAGTTGTACTAATCTGTCCTGATATGTAGGAGTGGAACTGTGAACTCTAAATTAGAGCAATTTCCAACTTTGCTTCGCTAAGGAACAGCAGTTCTGATGCTGATGGCGTCACTGCTGTGAAACCTTTTCATACAGTCCAGCTGTTTTGAAATTCTCAAGATAAGTGGGTCCAAGTGGTACAGATGGGCTGGAGGAAGTAGTAAATCATTCCAGTTTGACTTAGACTTCTATCTGCATGCAACATCCCTTGCCTAGCACAGTGACTTAGAGGATCCTTAAGAGAGGAATGTGAAGACAAAGCAGGAGTGTAGAGGTTTATTTAAAAAAAAAAAAAAAAGTGGGTAGGAGTCAAAGATACAGATTTTTCTTTTTCTAGCTTCCTTACCACATAAATTAGATCAGCTTTGACTCACTCACTATGACTTTTGAATTTGGCCCAAAAAATCCAAATGAGCACTTACCTCACTAACTCAGCATTTCAAGATGGAGATGTATTCGCTTTCATACTAAATCAGACAGAGGCCTAGTTATTGTGTGTTCTTGATCTTTAAGATTTACACTTGTATCCCAATTAATTTTTCATTTAACAATTTCAGTTTTGATCTATTTTGTAGTCTGTAACTCTATTAACACTTGACACATTTATGCTGAACTACCAGAGAGAGAAGTTTTTGAGGCGGGAGCTATTGAACACAAATGCCAGTATCACCTTCAAATAGGGATGGTGTTGGAAATTTGCTTGGGAGTTTCTGTCTGTCTGATAGCAAGGGACTATTATAAGTTCAGCAGCAAGAGCAGTCATTTGTCCCAGGCTGTTTTATCAGCTAGGTAGGATGAGGTTTCACGTTAGGATACAAGTATTCTAATAAAGAATTGTCTTGGTTGTTTGTGAGACTGGTGGTTTTCTGTTTCTTTCTATAAAATGTGGGTCTTCCCTCTTAAATGGGAATAAATGTGTCTATGACAATGTGAATGTTTTCTGTAATATTTTTATGACTCTTAGGTGTGCCTCAGTCTCTTTCTGTACTTTGCATTCCTAACCACTGGAGAGAAAAGCTTAAGTCTGCTCTTAAAGGCAGTGCAAAGCATAAAGAGTGGATGTTGCCTTTCTGTCTGGGCCGCAGTGAATAGGGTCATTAAGTAACGTTGAAACTGCGTCAGCTCAAGAGTGGGTCCAAAGGGACAGAAGGAGGTCGAAGAATTGGACAGTTGATATTCAACAGTGGGAAACTGCAGCAGATGGGGCTGTCAACTCAGGATGGCCTTGCCTGAAGACAAAGGACTGAGAGGTGATAGGCATGGCATGAAGTGTGGGCATCTGGAAGAAGCTGCCTACTCTACCTAGAGAGTTTCTAAGAGTTCAGGGAGAGACCAGGCTTAAAATGGAATCCACCATAGCTTGACTGGGGATGGTGGTGGCTTGACCAGAAAGGACTAAACTTCAGACTTCTTTTCTCTGTGCTAACCAAAGGACTTCTGATGCTGCATTCTAGTTGAGTGTCAAAACAGAGTAGGATTTAAAATGCTGTTTGGTATCATTACAAATACTCGCAGAGGTACCTTAGTCCCTGGAGAATGTACAAGTCTTTAACTAGGAGTCTGTGTCAGTCAGATTCACTGGGCAGAACTCAGTGTTTGAAGAATGAGTACTGGAGCCCAGAGGCTCAATCTCAGAGACAGCATGTCCTATGGTGAGGGGAGAGTGGGACCTCTAGGGAGGTCTGGCAGGCTGGAGGGGCTCCTCCAAGTGACTGTTTGAAAGCTGATGTTTAGCACTGAACCTGTGGATCTGTGACAGCCTAAAGGCCACTGACCACAGCTAAATTAATCATTTCTAAATATGTTGCTCTGTAGTTTGGGTAGCTCTAATGGGTCACTTTACATCAGGGAACTCGATTATCTGCCCATGTGATGTATTTATTTGGCCCATGTGACATACTCAGATTCTGAAGGTGCTAATCTTTCATTTAGAAAAGAAAGGTGGTGGTGGTGGCGGGGCGGGGGAGTCTAATGTTACCAGTCTTGATGGCTGCCAAGGTAGTATTTGAAATGTGAACCAGTTTTCCCAGTTTTTCAGAAAGCCTGAAACAATGGCTCTGAGAGTTCGGAAGCCCTTCACCCCATTGATCCTATTTGGGTTTTAACTTTAAAGCCTGGTGGTGAAGCTTCAGTATAAGCATTATTATTATCATTTATATAGTTGCTAATTATTCCAGCAGATATTATGGTGCATGGAGTGTAAGTTAAAGCTACACAGGAGAAGTACCTGGGAACTACTTTGGGAAAAGAAATGCAGGAAAAAAAAGCCATATTTGTGAATGAGAGGGGGAGAAACAAAACACAGAAATAGACATGTTGCTAGGGGACCATAGATCCCCATTGAGTTATGCTGAGTGCAATAAGAAGACACTGAACAAATAATTAAAAAAAAAAAACTGAGTTCATGAATACGTAAAAAACATATTCTACTTCACTTTTTTGTGCAAACTTCCCATGGAGATCAGTGGGAGATCCACTGTGGATTGAAGGTAATATGTTGTCATCAACTTTAACCCTCTGACCAATATTACAATCAAAGGAGTTTAAGACCTGTGCCTTATCTCTCCCTGGGATAAACAGTTCTCAAAACTCTGATGCTCATGGGAACTATTTGCTGAAAAACATCATTGGGAATCTTTTGTTTTCTTTACTTCCTTATTGTAACAGTCCTAGAGTGAGTTAAGAATATTAAAAAAAAATAGACAAATGAATCATGTTTACTAATGCTACTATGCCTAATGCTCTTAGTATAGGTCTCAGAGCATTTCAGTAACACAGGGAAATGCTGACATAGTGTTGGCAACAGTAATAAATAGAGTTTCAATAGTATATTATGGAAAACAGGGTGAGAATTGGCTCTGCTTGTGGTAGTATGTTCCAACCAGATTGCATCATTAACTGTTGTGGGATATTGTAGCCTGTGTTGGACCACATGTGGATAACAGGAGTCATTGCATAGCTTTATGGTTACCAACTTTCTAACTGCTGAAGACTGAGCACCTTGCCCCACCTGTTCCCTGCTCACTCCCCCATCTCTTGGGACTCACCTGCTGCATATGGAGCTGGGGTGGGAGAAGCGGATATGAAACCTGCCTGCCCGTGCATATGCAGCACAGCTCCATGCATCTGGTCTTTTCTGCCACTTCATAGCAAAAACTTTTTTCATTTGGGGGTGGGGGGGCTTATATTTTTCTGCTGGAGAATCTGGCAGGAGCCGCACCTGGAAGAAGTAGACTATGCCAGCTATGCTTATCATTAACAATGTTCCCACAAAATTACGTATAACTTAGGGTCAGTAGAATAATTGTACTATTTCTGACTTGTGCTGTTCAAGATATGCTCTATAAGTTGTCGAGAGGTACAAATGCTTTCCTATGCAAGGGTTTTTGCACTAGTCTGGCTGTACTGAAATAGCTGCAGTAGCACAAATACCTAGTGTGGACCCACTGCGGTCATAGAAACTGTAGGTTGCACTGATGGGGCTTACTCTGGGTTCAAACTGGGATAAACTGAACCAGCAGAAGCTAGTTTTTACATCAATGCATCTTCATCAGGGTAGTTATAAGAAAGTACTTTAATTCACTCCTGAGTCCATCACTATTCAGTAAAGCCATTATTCACATGCTTAAGTTGAAGCATTTGAATAGGTCTCATGGATGTTAGTAGGACTTAAGAACATTCTTCAGACACATGATTAAGTGCTTTGCTGAACACAGATGGACTGATGTATAATGGCTTGATCGTGCCCCACTAAAATTACTGGGAGTGTTGCTTATGACTGAGGGGGAGGATGAGCTGATCATGGGGCTTATATCTAGAAAATAAACGAACAAGGAGTCCTGTAGCACTTAAAGATTAATAAATGTATTTTTTGCATGAGCTTTTGTGGGAGAAAATCCCACTTCGCAAGGCTCTTTGAAGATGGGGGAAAGTGTCTGACGAAGTGGGATTTTCTCCCACAAAAGCTCATGCAAAAAATACATTTATTAATCTTTAAGTGCCACCAGACTCCTTGTTCGTTTGTTTTACTGAACTGAACTAACATGGCTACTCCTTTGGATCTAGAAAACAGACATTCACAGATTTGATGAATGAGAGACAGAGAGAACATGAATAACTACAAAGCAGAGTGAGTTAGCCAGGTTGTTAAAGCTGTTAGTGTTCTGCAAAGCGGGGTCGGAGAAGGGAGAATGGCTTTTACTGTAGGTTGAGTGTCTTAGAAGACTTTTCTATTCTGATTATGTAGTAGTTGCACTTCCACAAAAAAGGGGGGGAACTAAAAATTAGATGTTTTACTAAAAGTTTTTTAAAATTCTTTTTAGCTGCAATTTACATTAAAATGTCAGAGACCATATCAAAAATCCAGATAGCTAAGCTGACACAGGAATGTGAAAAACAATAAATGTAACATGTACAAAGACTGTTTTTTTTATGACTACACATTACTGTTTTTTTCTTTATTAATTTAGAAATGCTGTTCAAATATTTAAAATCAATGAGAATAGGCTTGGAAGGGAGACAACACATGCACGCACGCACACAAAAGCTGAAATTGAGAAAACCAGAGCCCCAATCAGCAAAGATTTAAGCATGCCCTTAACTGCACATGTGGAGTGACCATGTTGAAGTCAATGTATGTTAATTTAATCAAATGTTTTTTTCACAGTCAGGGGCTGGATCTTCCCTGATGAACTTATGATACGTCTTAGAACCTTTAGTCTATGTCAGTGCAGTTCATGATGATTTTTTCCCCCCATGTGACAGATTGAATGATTTTTCTAGTGCTTTTGGTAGACTGTATAGGAAAGGACAGAAGGAAAGTCTGAACAAGGCTGGTTGGCAGGTGTAAATCAGTATATACTTCCTTCTGAGTTGACAGCTGCAGCAGTAATTTCAAGAGGGATCCATGATTCCTTCCCTGTGGCTTCTCCAGGTGCTGTAGTGCCTGGAGGAGTTAAAAAGAACACTAACTTTTACAGATGTCATCATTACAATCTGCAAAGGGCTAGAATTCTGTTGATTTAAAACTTGGGTAATCTAACAGCAAAACAGTAATTAATCCAAACAGCATGTACTGGGGCACATGTAATGTTTTGCTTTGTATGAATATTTTTTTCCACTTGAGTTTTAAAAGAAACAAAGCATTTAATTTTTCTAGTGAGTAGGATCCCAAAAGCTCTGAAGTGGAATATTTCCATGGCTATTTCTGTAGCATTTGCTCACTTTTCCTAATTTATATCAATTTTTAGTATCAGTTTGATTATTGAACTTTGTGTTGATTATTGAATTTATAAAAAATGAACAGATTGTGGCTAAACAAGTAAAGCATATTAAATAAATACATATAAAGTCATTTTACTATCTGATGAGTATATCTAATACCATTCTATAGGGGGTGGGATTTTCAAAAGGTGTCTGACTTTCAGTGGGAATTAAGCACCCCCTTTGGTGGTTTGAAAAGTCTGTCTACTTGCTTATCCTTCTGAACTAATTCTCTTTTTACAGATGCTATAAGGCAGGGGTCTCAAACTCCATACCACAAGGGCCACATGAGGACAGGGCCGCATGAGGACTAGTACGTTAGCCCAATGGCAATGCCACTGAAACCTTTTTATACAACGATATTTCAAATGTCGGTAACAATAGTGTCACTGCAGGCTGCAGGAAATAGCTTTAGAGGCTGTGTGTGGCTGACGGGCTGCGTGTTTGAGACCCCTGCTGTAAGGAGAGTTCATAAGCCCCTTCTGTGTAGCAACAACACTACTAATGTAAAGGGTGGTCGGCGGAATTGGCAGTTCTAAAACTGCACCCGTGGAGCTGACGTAGAATGATGAGAGCATGAAAGGGGCAAGGACTAAGTAAGAGGGACGCAGATAAGGGTTGTGAGATCCTGCTGGATGAGTCGCCATCAGCTGCAACATAAATGCCAAAGGAGTCCACTTAGATGCCTCAAATATTATCTGCCTCAAAGTCATAAACAATCTACACAGTTGGGGAGAGGGCAAAGTGTTTGTCTCACTTAGGTTCACTAGGCAGAAAGTACAAAATTTTTTTCTTAGAATGTTCAGCATTTTAAACTATCTATTCCTGAAAACATTAGAAACATATTGCTGTAAGGTAACTCAGAAAACAGCTGGGGGTGAGGGATGAGGAGAGGATGAGAAATTGTATGCCACTTAATTCAACAGAGCTGTACCACTTGCTTTTTCTTTTTTTTTTTTAATGACAATAAATAATTGCATTTGGTGGTATATAGCCTCAGCTGGTGTAAATCTGCATAACCTCATTGATAAGCTGATTTATACAAGCTGAGTATCTGGCCATTATATATTTTTAAAGTTGTTGGCCAAAATTTGGCTAAAGAGCAGAAGCATGTTTTCCTTTGGTCAGTTTTCCTTAATGAAAAAAGTTAGATTCTGTGGTCCTTTGTTATTGGGCATTATATGGTTGAAATATGACCATTTTAGTTTGTGCATTGTTAGCTATGATTCTCATTATATTTTATTTCATTACTTGCCTACTTTTCCAGATGAAGTTAATTTACGTTTATCAGAAAAGCTGTAGAATTGATGCTGCAAAAAGAGAATTAATGTGACTGCATTTTGGCGAAATGTGATCCCATGTTCGTCTTTCCATGCAGACGGTTCTTGATGGGTACAACAGATGATACACTTGGGCAAGTGTATCTGGGGTGATGGCCAACTGGCTGCCTAATGCTCCAGGGCTTTGTCATCAAACCTTTCTCAGGGTTCTCCATTTGCAGACAGCCTGCAGAGTCTCCTGGGCACAGGTTTTGTAAGACCCCAAACTGGGATGAAATGCCATCACCCTGTTATATTCCCGTCCCCTTCTGGCCATGGATTCTGTGGATATAAAGAAATGCAAATGACAGATAGACTTTTGCTCGTACAAAATGCACTGATCAAATTACTCAGTGAAGTGTCAGAAAACAAAATACATTTTATTAAGTGGTAGTTCTCATTCAGTTCTGACCTTATGACAAGTTTCTTTTTGGCTGTTAGTGGCTTTTACAAATTTTATTTTAAGTTATACCTACATAATTGTGGTGAGATATGCATTTTTCTCCTTTGGCACCTTGAGTCAGAGTTACTACATAGGGTTCTGCTTTAAGATCATGTAGAAACTGAAATGTTTAGAATGAGAATAGATTCAGAGCTTATTAATCAGTTTTCCTTGTACACCACGCTTCTGCTCTGTGATCTGAATAGGATTCCTGTCGATTTCTAGGTGGCATGTGAGCTGTGTTACCTACAAATCACCTAATAGGTGGGGTCTACCTTTAAAAAATTGCTTCTTTCCTCTGTCATACAGAAGATTGTGATTCACCAGGTATCGTGATTTTAGGCACTAAATTCAGTAGACCTTTGTTAAAATGGAAGAGGGCTTTATCGCATTACACCTTGGTCAGCCAGCATCTGGATCTGATGACCTTCAGGGGATGCTGAAAGCATCCTCTGTTTTCCCAGCCTTTACCTCATGCAGAGGAGGATGCTTGGGGAAAAGTCTTGCTTTGTGCTTTCTCCTAATAGCTGTGTTAGGATTTCACACATGTGCTTAGAGATTTCATGAGCATTAAAGAAATCAGAATACACAATACAAAAATAAGCTGCATTTTCCTGTCGACTTTCTGTTTTGTAATGATTAAGGTAAATGAACTGAAAACTAAAACTATTTAGTCCCAGACAGTTCAGTCCTGAGCGTGTTTGCCATTGTTTTTGATCTTAAATGAACAGGCTCAACTCTGAAATTCATAATTACGTATGGATTTAACTCAGCAATTAGTTGAACACATCTGTGCAAGGAGCTCCAGTAATGTCCTATTAGTAATATTAAGACTATTAATTTGATTAAAAAGATTTGTATAAATCACTGGCATAATTAATCTTATTATTAAAAGAAACTAGAAAACTAAATTATCTGTGTCCTAAATTTTCCTAAAGATGAATGAAAAAATTAGTTTATTTTTAGATACGTTCTCAACTCAGAAACACTTAAACTTTAAGTATATTAGGAAGAAAGTGGCTGAATTTGGTATTTATTTACCAGCTAGGACTTTAAATTTAGAGTTCTGTGTTTCTCTGGCAACAGGTAAAGTTATGGAGATTTAAAAGAACTGTCAGTTCAGCCCCCATGTTGATTTTAGACTTAGAATTCTGAGCTTGTTAGGTCTTGGTTTTAGCAAGTAAAACGTTTTTCAGTTAGCTTTTTAAGACATACAAACCTTTTTAGTCTCAAATTCAAATATATATATTTCACCAATGCAGAATGTTTTTCTTGAACAAATATTAAATGTTTTCACCATGATTAAATTAATAAAACAGCATGATGTATTTAAGAAAAAATGTAAGATACCCAAAATATTTTATACTTGCATAATTTTTATGAGAAAATATAATGAATTGCTGAAAAGCAAAATAGGTCTTCTTACTGGATTTGCAATAAGGTAACAATGGTATAATATATCACAGACACAACCTAGATAATAATTTTCATTGGTATTTTAGTGATACTTCTGGAAACAGATTTTTCAGATGAAATATAAAAATGACATCTTCATTACTTGTTATTAAACATAAATGGAAGTAAAATCAGCAATGTTCAATTGTGGCAAAGATGCTTAGTGGTGTTTTAGATGGCTTGGAGGAGGTGGGGGCAAAGCACATTTATAATATTTGTAGTTGATCTTAAATTAAAGGACTTGTGAACAGTACTGAGGACAAAGAAATAGAAAAGAACTTAGAGATTTTTAAGAAGGGTAGAACATAAAATGTGATTTGAACTTGGAAAATTTCCAACTAATGTATTTGGGGTAATGGTATTTTGAAATATCCAGTTGGTGAGAAACATGAAAAGAAGTAATGCTGGATGAGATTTAGGGGTTATAGGGGATAGAAAATGAGTCAAGAATTTATGCAATTCGATGGGAAAAAGCAAATGAAAATTTATCAATGAGCATCTCAAATACTGCATTTTAATTTTGAGTGGATCATATGAAAGCAGATGTTGACAAATTAGAGAGGAATAGAAAGGTCTGTTTTTCTTTGTTTCTTTCTTTTAAAACAAAACCCTCCCAACCTCCACTGTCTAGTTTTTCTTTGGCTCCCTTCACCATTGTATAACAGCAAACAGAAGTGGATTTCTGATCATAGCAGCTTCTTAAGGTAGAGTTGTACTGTTATGGGCATGGACCTGGGACTGAGTGGTTAAATGACTAGACCAAAGTCACACAAGCAGTAGGTGGATGAACCATAAAGTGGAACCCAAGACTTCTTGAATTAGTCTTCTGCTTACCTCAAGATCATCTTTTGCCAACTTGATTGGATTAAAAGCTAGAAGATGTTGGAAGAATTCCTGAACTGAAAGAAATTTGACAGAAGAACTGGCCCTTTGTTTCCAGCTCCATAGATTTCAGTGTTGCTATGTCAGATGAATCTCTATCCCCTCTTAACTAAGCCACTTATCACCATGGCAAGTATACACAGACTTAGACAAAAGTTAAAAATCATCTCAAGCATTTTGAAAAAAAGTCGTCTTTAATGTGTGATAGATGGAGAATACCTGGTATGGTCGTAAGATGCACATTTTGTTGGCACTCATGCAGCCATTCTAAAATAATGACCAAAAAAAATATTTGTTTTACTGTCACATGGATTTTTTCCTTGCATACATTGCACTCATTTTTAATAATCTGTTCATATATGTAGTGTGCTTGTGTGTGTGTGCGCGCGCGCGCGCGTGTGTGGTCTGTATCTTTCCCTTTGCATTTTGTAGAAACCTCTTGCTGCTACTTAGTTTTTTTTTTTTTTTTCCTTTTTAATAGAGAAATTCTTGAATGTTTTGTTTTAGGTATAAAAATTGATTAAAGAGTGTGCCTGTTATTTATGCTTTCAATATGTTATAAAATTTGTCTGTTGACCACCTTCCTTCTTGACAGAGCTGGGAATACTTTTAATATTCTCTGTTGCCCTTAACTGCAGCTCAGAAAAGGGACTGATGGCTGGAAGCCTGAGCAGTTAGCGTGACTGGAATATACCGCTTTACCATCACTCTGAGAGTATGGAGCCAGACATGAAGATCTGTTGACTAACTTTCCAAGAACAGGATTTTTTTTATTAGTTTTCTCCAGTCTAGAATGCCTCCCTGTGTAAGTAACGCACTTTGGAGTTAAAGTGCTTTATAAGCATCTAAATTCCACTTGTAATTCAGGAAGGAAATTGTTCCTCCCACTGCCTTTGGAGGGCCTCTAGAAGTATTCAACTGAATTATTAGATATCCTGGTCAAGCCTAGATTTCTGTGTTGTATACTGTAAGAATACATAGAACAGAAGGATCCCCTGAGGGACAGGTAGACTTGTAAAGTTTCCTTCTTTCAATAACACTTTTTCAAAGTTGTTTATGTGCAAGACATAGCTGCTGGATGTCACTGCTATGTGTATTAACACTGATTGTGCCAGCCTCAGTAAAAAGAAAACATTTGATTTGTGTATTCTGTTGTAAACAAATGTGTACATGCTTGCTAACTTCTATAATGACATTTTGTCAACATGAAATATCTTTATGATTTTTTACAGCATTCAATAAATACCAAAGAAATCACTGTAATAATTTGTAATGAAGTGCTGACATTAAACAATTCAGTTAATTTATGAGAAACTTTGCAACCTTATTAATCAAGATTATAAATCAAGCAAAGAAGATACCTAACTTCAAATCAAACTGGAAATGAGATTATGCCTCTGAGAATATTGCAGACATTGGATGCTATTGGAAAATTGACACATTTTACACTTTTGCTGATGGGTTAATTTACATACCTAGTGAATTCCCTGTTTCAACTTCTGTTTAAAGAAAAACATTAAAATGCATCCTACTATTTTCTAATCTGATTCATCTTGATACAATTTTTAAAATTAGAACTTCCTATTGTGTACTAATTGCAGTATACAAATCATTACATTTTACTCAAGATATTTTGAAGGCAGTAGATTAATAACAGTTTGAATGTTCTTTAGGTCAGTCTAGTCCAGGGGTCTCAAACATGTGGCCTGTGGGCTGCATGCAACCCCTAAAGCTATTTCCTATGGCCTGCAATGACACTATTGTTACCAATATTTGCATGGTTGCATGAAAAGGTTTCAGTCCTGCGGCCCTCAGGCTAATGTGCTAGTCCTTGTGCACTCCTCTACTAGTCCTCATGTGGTCCTCATGGTGATTTAAATTTGAGACCCTCTGGTCTAGTCTTTTGGAATATTTAGAATGATGAAGGAAGCAGCTGTAAAAGATAATGGCTATGTAATGGTATAAGCTAACATGTATGCCTACCATATTGCACCTTGATGCTTTTCTTATCAGTTTGACAGGGCATCTATTAGATACTAAGACCAGGAAGATTGTGAATTGGGTACTTAGATCTAATGGGGCTGCCTATCAAATTGATAAGGAAAATCATTAAGGAATAGACACTTTAAAACAAATTGTAGCATCTGTCATCAGTTTAAAAGGAGATTCATGTTTGCTGAAAAAATTGTTGGTGCTTCACTTCTATGTAGTGGAGAAGGGTGTCCTGTGAACTATTTTCTTGAAGCCAAGTTATCATTTTTTTAATTTAGTACCAAAAATTTCAAACAAGAGCTGTATTTCCTGGAATGTAGTCTGTTCTCACTGGGTCCAGAGGATCAAACAAAGAAGTTTTGTTTTTTTTTTTAATGAAAAATGGTGAATAGCAAGATTGTTTCCTTGAACAGCAGTTGTTATCCAACATGTTTTGTGGAAGATTTAATAGAGATTCTTAGCACCAGTGCCCAATATAAATTTGTTAGAGAATGTAACATGCATAGAGTTTATTTGGAGCGCTCTTAAAAAAAAAAAAAAAAAAAAAAAAGTCTGCTAAAAGCCGGCCATTCTGAGTTCATCAGAGGTCCGAAAGACAAGTTGTGTTCTTTCTTGCTTTTGCATCAGTTCTAGTAATAAAATTGAAAGTTAACAACTTTGTTGACAGTATTGTGAGTTAATCTAGAATCCAGCTCACTTTCAGTTTTACATACTCTGTAGCTCTACCTTAAGTAAAAAGTAGGAAAAGAAATATCCCTAGATGAAATCCTGTCTCTGCTGAAGATATTGTCAGACATCACTTTGACATCAGTTGGACCAGGATTCCACCTTGGCTTTGTGCAGCAAGTGTGAAATTCTGCAGCAGATTCAGGTGATTTATTTATTTTCAGATAGGTAAGATAACTGTATAGGATGACTCAGAGAAGGAAAAATAATACATAGCTACCAAGCCAGGAGACTTTGGATTGATTGCCTGCAGTGCCATGAAGTCCCTGTATGAGTTGACCAGTTCACTTAGCATTCCCTCATAGGGATGATGTGAAGATATACACATGTTAAATTAATATTAAGAGACTATAATAATATGGTAATGGAGGCCATACATGTGCCTAAGACAAAAAGATACAGCTGGACAGTGCTTTTTTTCCCCTCCAATAAAGGTGTTCCTTTCCCCTCCTGACCCTACCTTCCCAGCTAGGGATTGGTGCTGGCGCTCTGTACCCCTGCATACTATCCAAAAAAAAAAAAGCACTGCAGTTAGCGATAAAGTGATCTCAAGTCCTTTTACACTGCAAACTGAACATTTAGAACCATAGAATTGTATAACTGGAAGGGACTTGTGAGATCATCTAATTCACAGCTCTGTACTTATGGCAGGATCAAGCATTAGCTAGACCTGACAGGTGTTTGCCTAACCTGTTCTTGAAAGTCTTCCGTGATGCAGATAAGCAATGTGCATTTCAGAATTTTGAACAACATGGCAACTGCCTCTTTTAGAGCTCATTTCTTTCTCCACTCCATCTTTCTTCCCCCCCCCCCCCTTTGGACATGCTCTGTCAGTACTATAATCTCTTATTTCTCCAAGAGTATGATGATAATGTCATACTTTATATTCATGGTAAATTAATAAAATATTTAGTAGACATTAGCATGAGCTCCTGTGAACTGACTATGCAAAAAGGTGAACACTTGAGGGCATTTGTCACATTGATTGATGCCTGCTAAATTGATTTCACTTCTTTTCTACAGATAGAGACACGGTGCTGTGCAATAGGAGGAACTCTGGAAATTCTAGAATCTTATGTGAAGTTTATTTTAGTTTTATAGTATTAAGTGAGAGTTAAATAATAAAATTTGTTGTAGTTCAAATGACTTCAGTGATGAAACAGAACAAATGAATTGGGCCTTGCACTTTACAAATAATGAATCACAAGAAAAACATTGTAACAGTACCTGGAAGTCCCAGTCATGGACTTGTGCTGTGCACCGAGTGAAAACCAGTTCCTGCTTTGGAGCTTATGATGAACTAACAGTATCAGTACTGCACATTAGCAATGGAGACTAGCCTGGGACAATGGTTTGGTTGAGAAAAAAAACGTTTTGTTTTGTTTTTTAAATTCCAATTAGAAATCTTTAAAACTGCCCCCTTTAGGGGTTTTCCTGCAAATAATGATTTATGAGCAATGTAATATGCAGCAGATGTAAAGACTGAAGAAAGATGAGAAGATGAATAGCAAGACTAGAACAGGGGTAATATATGATTCACTTAATTAGGGCATTGCTTAAAAATTATCTTAATTTGAGTAATGTTTGGAAGGAAACTATTTTAGATGGTAGCAACAGCAGTAAATCGCATAAAGCAAAGTTCCCAATCTGGGGCATCAGAAATACTGGTGATGGGAATAGTGACGTCACCAGTCTGACTCAGAGGAAGATGGACCTGTTGGGTATGAACTAGTCTTGAATAATTTCCAGATTATGAGGAAGAGTCCCAGTCACATTTTACCATGCAAATATCCCTTTTTGTCTTCACACAAAAGCGAACATAAAATATTAAGAACAAATTTAATCCGCATTTTAATTAGGTAGTAGAAGGTTCTTAATTTGCACTAATGACAAGGAGACCCTGTTATGAACTGCTGAATTGTTCAAATTAGCAAGAAAGTGAACAAACACAATAAAACCCCAAGAATAATGCATCACATAATGTACTTAATCTATTTGGACAAGGTAAAGATAATGAAGTGTTAATAACAGGACAGCTCACTACAATAGTATCCTCATCTCCTTGCTGGGAAACAGGGAAAGACTACCACATCTTTTATGAAGTGTGCAACTTTTTATTGTGATTATTTTTAACATTTGAAAAACATTTATGCATTTGCATTCTCTTTAAAACGCATTATTGCAGAACCTTGAGCCACGCTCCAGGTGTCCCTTGTGCGAAGCTGGGCAATTTGGCAGTCTTTGTGGTTTTGCAACCAGATATTTGTACCGATGCTCTAACGCTGGATGAAATGAAACAGTTCATTTGCAAATCGAAAAATGGACATGCAGTCAGCACTGATGGCATCCTGCTGAAACTGTGCTGATGCTGTAGTAGAGTCACTTCTGGCCATCTTTTGCCTTGTGTGGAGAACTGAAACATTGTTAACTGCCTGGAAGGAAGATATTGTGATCTCGCTTTATAAGTGCAAGGGATTACACAGCAGGTGTAAGAGCTACAGGCTGGTCACCTTGTTATCCATGCTAGGAAAGTGTTCACGAATTTTCTCCTGGTATGTTTGTTTGGAGTCCTTGCTGCATTGGAAGTGTTGCCCCCAACAGTCAAGTCTTTACAAAGAACAGTTCCACGTTAAATGCCATTTTGGCCCTCTGCTTGTTTTCGGAAATACACTTTGGGTTTAAAAAGCCTCAGCATGTAGCGTATGATGATCTTAAGGCTGCATTTTATTCAGTTGTCTCTATCATACTATGGAAAGTTTTAAAGGCACAGGTATCCTAGCCATTATGCTGGACTTGATTAAAAGCAACCCAAGTCAGGGAGGAGTGAAAGAGGAGCATGGTTAACAGCAGATGAAGGATACCTCAAGACAGCTGAAGGTCTAGGGCACACAGATGACTGGACTGTTCACTTCTTGAAAGAACCTCAGGGTACAGATGTGCCATTCTAAGTACCACAAAACAACTGCTGTGGAGACACGTTCCTATGATGGGCCATAACTCTTCATTCTCACTGCTACCTCTTCTCTCTAGATGGGTGCAAAAGGCCTCTGTTATTTTGATAGCGGCATACTGGATAAGAAAATTCAGCTTTATGGAAATAGGAAGGAGGAAGATATGTGAACTGATCAAACTTTTATCAAGATCAGCTTTTTCACCCGAGGCCCAAGCATACACCAAGAGACATCAAAACTAAACTTAGCGGTTGGGAGGATGAGGGGGGATAAGTGGCCATGAGTCAGGCCTAGCAAGAAAAAGAATAGTTTGTACCTCAAGAATGTTATCTACAGACATGACATTCTTGAGACTATATTTAAAAATTAAACACTGGGGTTTAGGGTAAAAGGTAAACATCAGGGAAAACATGAGTTGCTCAACTCTTGACATTTCTGCCAAGTAGCATGTCCACAAAGTATGCAGTGGTGCAGGTACAGGTGATAGACAGTATTGCAGAATATGATTTCAGAAGAAAAATCTCCAAGCACTCAGGCCTCTCTAGGTTAAGGTATGTGTTGGCAGTTGCCCATAATCAGTCAGCCTCCCATTTACTATAACTAAACCTGAAGCCTCAATCTGATATTAACGCCCCCCCCCCAATGAACTAATGGATTGGATTTTCTTATTTCCTGAGACCTAACAGAACATTCCTTGTAGTCATTAGTGTGGCTAGAAAGCTGTGTGAACTAAACACTTAGTCCACTGAAAAATGATGGTGAATTATATGGATGGGTATAGTCTTCCTAAAACTACTGCAAACCTTTTGCCCAAAGTCATTCTGTGTGCAGCACAAGTTGCAAGCTCTCATCTTCTTATTTTGGCATTCAGGCAATATACCAGTGTTGGATTTCTCTAGGCATCTGTAAAGGGCACTGAAATAGTATCTAGAGAGAATAATGTTCCCAACAGAAGTCTTAGACCTGTTTCATAGCCCATCACCTGCACTGTTAAGGATTAAGGGGTCTAAGGACACTATCATCAGAGGAATCACAAGCTGCCTTCACAGCAGTCTATAAAGACTCAGGTTTGAACCTACTAGAAGTCATCAAGGCACATTGATCAAACTCTAGTACCTCCCGTGTAGCAAAGAGCAAAGATAATTCCAGATTATAGGCCTGGGAACCAGGGAGAATTGTGATGTTATCAACCATAGATATTAAAGAGAAGTAGTGCCGTGGATTATATACTGACGACATTATTCCTCATGCTTTTCTCGTAACTTCCATTAATGTCTGTGGGAATACTGCCTGCACTAGGGGTGCAGAATCTGGTCTGTTAAACCATATATGCTGTATCATCAACAATAAGTTTATTTATTTGTTTTCAAATAACTATGAAGAAGGAAGAATAGCCAAAAGGCAGACATCTGCTCCTTTGGAGCAAAAGTGACTAAACTACTAAAAAGAAACATTTAAATCTTCTAAACATTATTTTAAAAAGACCATGCATTTGGGAAATAGGAACAGTATACATTTCAGCTGCACTATATTTACAGCCCTTGGATTTCTATAGCCCACATAAGTCTAACAAGATGTGTATATAGAAAGTAGCATAATACCACATATTCAATAGAGTGATTTGTCAACAAACCAGGGAAGATAGAAAAGATTAATGTTTTTATTTCTCAGTATTAAAATTCCTCTGATCTGGATTGTTTGGGAAAACTGTCTTGAATATGTTAAAGGGGAGCAATGCTTAACAGTTGAGACACATCAGAAAGCATTTTCTTTGTTATGCCAGCAGCTTCAATGGGTAAAGTGGTGAAACAGATGCATTGCGTTTTTATATCAGCCTTTTAAAACCATTTAAAAATGCTTTTACTTCCCTTTCCAAAAATATTAGTGTGTTTTAAGATTTCCTTTATATAAAATATTTACTCTCGCTAATCATAGTTCTGATCAACATGTTCTAGTTACCTACTGGATGTTGGCAGTCCCTATCTGTCAGTCATCTCCCTACTGCATTTGTTGAGATAAAATGGTTCTCTTCTCTTGAATCTTCGTCTGTTTTAAGTCCATGGGAATTGCTAAGTTGTTAGTACTTTTGGAAATTAGATCCTTTGTTTAGATAGCTAATTATGGATTTGGCAATCTAACTTTCGGCAACGATATTTGAAAATCTAGGTTTTCCTCCATACATCAATTGTGTTGGATTTGGGCTGTATTCTTTAATCCTTAATGTAGATAAGAAATATGTCTGTGTTAATTCTTTTTCCTTTTAATGGAATCTTCATCTATTGGTTTAAATTACAGGAACACATACTTAACTAGTTTTGTGAATTCTATAATTCTTTAAATACTTAAAATCTGTAAGGTCTGCTCATCTCAGAGAAAAATATCAATGGCTGATAGGTAAGCAGACATAAATTTGCCATTTTTGAAGGTCATGAATGAGCAGAAAAGTGGAAACTGAATAGGTTGAATAGAGCTTCTAGGTGATCTAGAATAGATCATCCCCCTGTCAGTGAAACTTTAAAATCACTTCTAGTGTGTAATGCTAGAAGAATTGACCAAATATATTATACATTCTGACTATTAAGCACTTTGTAATTATGAAGTTCATTTCTACTTGTAAATTTAAACAATGATAAAAAAAAGGAATACCTGTTATTGCAAGGGCTTCATTGTACTGTCCTTTTACTCAGAAGTCCCAGATTCTAATTGTTTGGTCACAGGCCAGAATGATTCAGATTTGTGTAAAGTGATCCTTAAAGTATCCTGTACATATTCTGCTTTTTTATTTTTAGAATGAAAATTAAATTATGCATTGATTCAATATAAATGCCTGTATTTGGATTGCTCCCTGTGGAGGAGTAAACTACAATATTTATTCAAGGATTAAAACATCACTGGAGTTGTTTGTAGCAAAATCTTGATCAGGCAAATGTATAGTGATCATTTGAGCATGGTGATGGGGTGGTTCTTTGTGCATGGAGATTATTAACTTTTCTACGGTTTGTAAACATATGACTGAACTATTTACAATTATCTTAAAATTCATATCTTTATGGGTGCAAAGTTGATTTATTATGGAATTCATAGGATGTTCCAGATTCTCTGTGCTGCCTCTGCAGTTTGCCCAAGTTATTTCTATTGCTGTGTCATAAATGCTTTTTTTAATTTGTATAGGGGGATACCTATTTTGAAGCATGGCTTTTCGAATAAATTTAAGGCAGAAAAGCAAGTCCAAATAACTCACTTTAACACTACACAAGTGTCAAAGCATACATGGAAATGCCATCTATTTCTGACTCTCATCTATTGTAAAGAGACACATGTTCTGTTGCTGTGATTAAAAAGATTCTGTGAATTGTATGCAGTTTGCCAAGTTAGAAATTTAGGAAGAAAAATAGCAATCATATTTTCTTTTATGTCTAGATCTTTCTATCTGAGTTCTATAAATGTAATGTTAACTTAATGTCTTACTGTGCATTAATGTCATAGGCAACATCCTTTCTTTGCACAAGAAAATGGACCGACTTGCTGTTACACATCTTATTATTGACAGGAAAGTAATTTAGAAATGGGGTAGTGAATGTTATAATTATCTCACTTCTGGATTTTCTCCTATGGAAGGTGCCCAAGAATAACACATAATTCTGAAGCATATAATGGGCTTAATTTAAAATGGGGAGGTATAATAGACCACTGATTTGGGTCCTGGGAACTCAGTCCTGTCAGGTGTTTAGCAGTCTGGGTTGCTTCAGCAAATGTCTGAATCATAGGCTTAGCTTCAAGCATGTGCACAGTTGAGATGAAGTCGATGGGGTCAACCAATGTGTTGGATAATTAAGTGATTTGCCTGTGCAGTCCAGAGTGCTCAGTACTTTGCAGATTGATCCTTGGGTAAAGACACTTTGGCTAAGACTTAGCACAGCTGACATCCAGATAATGCTGGTTGATTGAGAAGACATGGCAAAGATTACTATTCTATTGACTGAAAGACATGAACCTTGCTTTCGCACTCTGGTTCACGATCTAAAATCCTATTGGACCTTTTGGAAGCAAAGGAGCCAGCACTAGCCATAAATATTTTTCTTCCTCCAAATCTGACCCGGAGATTTTGACCTTTCCTTTTAGACACAGATCTCCCTGTAGTAATCCCAGCCTTTGTCCACTCTAGAATGTATTACTGCAGTACAGTCTAAACAATGGTACCTCTTTAATCCACATGAATTCATTTGTTGGGTTACATAGAGCCACTCACCATGGGGATGTATTCCATGGTCTTTATTAGCTTTCAGTTTGATTTTGTCTGTTGTAAGGGGTGTGTGTGTGTGTGTGTGTGTGTGTGTGTGTGTGTGTGTTTGTTTTCAACTTGTAAAGGCCCCAATGGCTTAAGTTTCGGTTCTTCAGAGTCTTTTCCCTCACCATAAGTCACATTACAATAGACAAGACAAGGTGAGGTGGTCCAATTAACTAACTTTGTTCTAATCAGAAGGCAGCTTGGCATTTTCAGTAAAGGTTCCTCTAATGTTTAGAGAATACCATATAAATGCAAAGTACTTTTCAGGGCAACCAGTGACAAGAGTGGGATTAGGACTGAAGATTGCTTGACTTCCAGGCCTCTTCCTAGCCTACCAGATAATGTGTTTTTAGGGGCAGTATCTCTGTCATATCAATTCAAGTGTGAATTTCAATGAGTCCTTTTCACTCCAGATCATAAATATTTTTCTCCAATTGTTCCCGTCAGTCCTCCAGTTTGACAAAATCCTTCCAATTTTATGTACTTAGAAAGGTAAACTTTGTCTAAGGACATGGTTTGCTGCACATATTTCCCTTGGCTCTCACCCTGAGCTGGTTGCGCTGAAGCATATTGCCAATGTGGCAGTGGCTTAAGGAGTGCATCTGTATTGATAATATGAGTGCATAGCAGGGCATTTAATAGATGCATGGATTTTTAAGACCAGAAGGGACTTGTGATTTACTTTTACTTCCTGAATAGCACACATTATTCCTGAATTATTTCTTTCTTAGGTCCGGTGGTTGTGGCTGAATAAAGGCATATATTTTTAGAAATACATCCAAATTTTGACTTTGAAATGGTCATTTATGGAAAATCAACAACAATCCTTGTTAAGTTGTTCCAACAGAAAATAACTCTAGTCTAAATATTATGCCTTATATCTAGTTTTAATCTGTCAAGCTTCAACTTCTAACCAGTGGATCTTTTTATACTTTTGTGTTCTAGAATGAAGAGCCCAAATTTCTGTTCCCTGTAGATACTTGTGAACTCATAAAGTTCCATTTACCTTTTCTTCTTTTTGTTAGACTATATAGCTTAAGTTCTTTGAGGTACTCAAAAATTACATCAAGTTAATTTGACACATTTTTCCCCATAAACTCAAGCTGATTGATTGATTGGTTGATTGCTCTTCTACAACTCTTTATTAGTGAAGTACAGTGTCAAACATTCCATTATTTTCATCTGAGATTAAAGGCAAACTGAGAATTAGCTGGATTTTCCCATATACTGTTTAAAATATTGGCACAACATTATTTTACTTCAGGTCCTCTGGAACTTCCCTAGTGTTCCAGACTTTTTTGAAAACCAACTGTCCAGAGAGATGTTTCACCAGCTATTTTAAAACTGTTGGATGCACAATGTCCAGACCTGCTGATTTAAAAATGTCCAACTTTAGTAGCTGCGGTTTAACATCCTTTAGAATTACCATTGGAATGGGAATTATAACATCATGAGTTGGTCTAATATAAAATTTCACACATTTAGTGGAACGGTTTTTTTAAATTATGAATTTTCATAGCTTTTAGAAATTCCAAAGAAGTTTTAGCATTGAGGTATAAGTCAGGACATGTCATTCAGATGGAAATCTTTCGTGATACTGCTGCTTTTTTCTTACACATAATCAAGAGGCACTTAAGAAGCCAGTCATCGTGTTCTCTAGTATGTTTTGGTTGTCTATAGGAGATATCAGCTAGTACTCTATTTTTTTTGCTATATCTGTTAGGCTGTCGATACATAAATATTTGTAATCATTTGCTTTCAATTTGTCAGTGACTCAAAAACAAGTACGGTTGTTTTTGACACAGAGTGCTACTTTCCCTCCACTTTTGCCTGCCTTATGCTTACTAGAAAAGTTAACCAGTGATTTGAACATTCCAATCATGGAAAACCCCTCACCAGATTTCAGTAATACCAACAAGTTTTACATTTATGCACATAGACGAGCAAGTCCAATGTTTTACATTTATTACTCAGGTTCCAAGCATTGGAATATAGGCAATTAATAGATTTTTTTTCTCCTCAAGACCAATGGTGCCTTGATTGATTTTTCTCAGCAATTTATATTTTGTGTTAGAATGCTCTTTTATTGTTTGTTTGTCATTAAATACTCTCCTGACTAGTTTTACTAGCCTGTCCCCTAAGATGTGCTCCCCTTCTACTGAGATGGAGGCCATCCTAACTATACAACTCATCTCCTCATAACAGATGGACCATTTGCCTGATCTTTCATGACAAACATCCTAGTGTACCTAGAACCATTCAAAGCATTCAGTAGAACAAACAGAGAATGAGCAGATGTAGCTGCACATAGATGTTAAATACTGCTGGTGTTATGCTCTGCCATAGAGCAGTCTTTCAGTAATAAGAGACGGTAACTCAACCCACCTTGCACTTCATATTCTAGGACTTGGAACATAGGGGCAAAATTCGAAAGGCCAAACCACAAAATGAGATTAAACTAGCTTGAGTCATAAAGGATAGCAAGAAAACATTCAGCAAATATGTTAGAAGCAAGAGGAAGACCAAGGGAGGCATAGCCCATTACTCAGTGATGGGGGAAAGATGACAACTTAAATTGGGAAAGAACAATTTATTCACAGTCAAGCTAGAAAGGCATATGGGCTATGTCTACACTGGCATATTAGTCTGGATTAGGGAGGCTTAATCTGGGCTAACGTAGCCCATGGCTTTCCTTGGTTCGAACTAAGGAATTTCTTAGTTAGTTCTGGTGCTTAGTTCAAACTAAGTGTGATGTGGACTTGAACTAACAGCTAGTTCAAACTAAAAACGTGTTCCAGTTCTAACTAAGCATTAGTTTGAACTAGAACACATTCTTAATTTGAACTAAGAAGTTCACAGTTAATACAAACTAAGAAGTCTGAACTAACCTTTGCTGATGTAGACATAGCTATAGAGTTTGGTCCTGCAGAGATCGATCCTGGGTACAGTTGTGTTCAATAACTTTATGCATGGTTTAGATAATGGTATAGAGTACACTTAAAAAGTTTTTTGATGAAACCAAGCTGGGAGGCATTGCAGATGTTTTCGAGGAAAGGATTAACATTCAAAATGAGCTGGAGAAACTGGAGAAATGGTCTGAAGTAAGTGGGATGAAATTCCATAAGGACAAATACGAAGTATTCTTCCTAGAAGGAACAATCTATTGCCCACAAAATAAGAAATGACTGCCTTGGAAGGAGTACTTTGGAAATGGATGTGAGAGTTTGTTGCAGGGTAGCTTCTCCACTCCAGGCAGGCAGGGATTAAAAACCCTGCAAAAAGGCTAGCAAATAGGAACAGAGGGCTGCAGGGCCAATTGGGGTGTGACAGGCAGTACAAAGGTAAGGCTGCAGCCCCTGCTTGAATCAGTTGGCCTGGGAGGCCCAAGGCTCTCCCTCTGGCTGGCTGGCTTGCTGTGGGAGAGCTCACAGAGCCACCACTGTGAGCTGACCAGCACCGGAGAGCCTGAAGCCACAAGGGGCAAAGATCTGGAGCAGCGGTCCTGAGGCAAGGAGGCCGGCAGGGACAGCCGTTGAAACTCCAGGGAGACTGGCCAGTATCCGACAGTGGCAGTGACTGAAGCAGCAGACTGGAGGTGGGGAGCCAGGAGCAGATGGTGGCTGGACTTCAGTGAAAGACGGCAAGCAACTGGGGGAAGTGGCTCAGGGAGTTGCCGGTTGAGTAGTGACTGGAGGGAGACAGAAGACCTCAGTGGGGGCGTTTAGGGTCCATGGGCTGGAGCCCAGAGAAATGGGCAGGTCTGGGTCCCACCTCATTCTGTCCAGCGTGCCAGGAGTGGCACAGGTGCGAGAAGTAGTACAGGCTGGCTGGCCGCTGACTCTTTAGTTAGTGGCTGGAAAGGAAGTCAGCTGGACTGTACCTTGGAAGAGGTGGACTTGAGGGGCTTAGCTGGAGGGCTAAGGTCCCAGGAAAGGACTCAAACTAGGAGTTGGTTGGCAAGAGGCAGAGCACAAGACTATCTAGAGGGGACCATTTGAGCATATTCCCCAGTAACGCCAGCAGAAGGCACCCTCCAGCTGGGTCTGGTGCTGCCGACCGAGTTATAATGGAATGTATTAGCAGAAGTGTTACAAACAAGACACAAGAAATAATTCTTCTGCTGTTTTCCGCACTGGTCAGGCCTCAACTGAAGGAAGTACTGTGTCCAGTTCTGGGTACCACATTGTAGATAAGATATGGAGAAATTGGAGAAAGTCCAGAAGAAAGCAACCAAACATGATTAATGGTCTAGAAAACATGATCTATTATGAAAGGTTGAAGAAATTGCATTTGTTTAGTCTGTAGCTGAGTAAACTGAGGAAGTGTATACCAGTTTTCAAGTACATAAAAGGTTGTTACAAGAAGAAAAACAATTGTTCTAATTAACCTCTGAGGACAGGATAAGAAGCAAGGGGCTTAAGGGAGGTATAGGATGGACATTGGGAAAATATTCCTGGCTAGTGCTTAAGCACTTGAACAGATTGCCTAGGGAGGTTGTGGAATCTCCACTGGGGGGGGGAGGAGGTTAAGAATAGGTTAGACAAATACCTGTCAGAAACCTTATAATTTATATTTCATTCTACCTTAAGTCTCCTTACAGTTGTTTACCTCTATGATTCTGTGACTTGAGGTGCCAGTCTGGCTTTGTTCCCCCAAAATATCCTTCCTTCCTAAGACTTTTTTTCTTCTGTCTTTGATAAAGCAAATATTATCCTTCTCAAACCATTATTGGGGCACAGCAATAATAAACTCTTTAAATGGTATTAAAACCACTTTTCTCTTTTTAAAGAGTGTTGTATTGATCTCAAAGGCCAAAAAGAGGTACAAATGTTATAAAATCTTTCCCTGTGCATGTTAAAACATTGGTGTGTAGGTTTAGGGATGTGTGAAGGGTATTCATTTCTCCTGTTTTCAGCAAACAGATGGACACAAGGTGGAAAAGAGACAGGATAGAGAAAGTGTGTATGCGGGGGGCAATATGGCTGTTCTTGATGTTCTTGAAACATGCGTAACTGGTCAGTTACGGATGAATGCTTTAGGCTGGTAGGTCAGCCATAACATAGTTCCTTGGAGCCAGCTTATGACCATCTCATTTCACTATGCAGATACAATGCAGTTGATTTCAGAATTCCCATGAAGAGCGAATGAGTGATAGGATAGGAGAAAAGAAGCAAGGCAGACAACACCACAAAGGGGAAGGAAGATGGAACAAGATCTTATGTGCGGGTGTGGTGCTGGCAATAGAGATCCCCATTGTTGGCCTAAGTAATAGGATGACTTTTAAGACTCATAAATGAAAAACAAAGTTCTTTAAACAAGAGCAAGAGCTGATGGTCTTTCTCTTGGGAAGAAAATCCTTTGGTCTGCTCTGCTCCTTCTCTCTTGAGTTTGGAGAGAATCAGATGAGATGAGTCAAGATGAGCTAGGAGACTGAGATAAACACGATAAGCTGCATTGATATGAGATTTTTTTTCTCCAAGTCTCTTTTTAATAACTGCACAGGGGGGAAATGGCCACCATACTGCACCCCCTCTATTATTTTGTCTCCTACATAGGCCTAATATCCATCATACCTTTTGTCCATTAATTTCTGGACCCCTTTTTCATGTTTGAGGTCCAGCTTCAACCTAGTCTTTCAATCCTATCAAGAGACCTTACATGTTTTTATTTTTATTTTTTTTTGTACTAATTCAGTCTCTCTGTCTGCTTTTCTTATGCTCATTCATACCATTCATTATTGAAAACAACTTGACCTATTTTTCCATGGTTAATTCTCAAACAGGCAGAAAGTTGCAGGTTGTTGTGACATTTTATGAATTTTCACGTTTCACAGTTGAGCTTATAATTAAAGTAAATATTTAGGCCCAACAGTTGTAGCAGAAGGTAAAATTAAAACCTTTTATCTACATTGCAAACACATATTCTTACCTTCTGCTCTAAAGAGGAAAGGCTTTAAACAGATTGCAAACAAAGCAGGTATATTGCGAAGGTTAGGAGCGTACTTCTGTGAGAAGTGCACCTTCTTATTCTAGACCCCTGCTGTGCACTTACACTTTCTTTTATGTGCTCAAGATTGGCTTCCTGGAGGCTAATAGACTCCAACAGTTTTATTGTTCTATTGAGTATACTTTGCCTTTCCACATAGAATCTTGTCCAGGAACCTTTTCTTAGCCAGTTGTTCTCCCATGCCTTCTAGGACTCCAGACAAATAGCAAACATGCATCTATCTGTTTTTCATAGTGCCTATCTAAGTACTTTCTTAAAAACTTGAATCTGCAGGCTGAAGACTCTGCAAGACATTCTTCTGTCTTACTACCTGTGAGAGGTGGAGTTTTCCACCCCTCTTTGTGTTTTCTTTTGCTGTGGCCAAACTTCAGTTTGTCTTATGGAATGCAATTTTAAAAGGGATAGCCGTGTTAGTCTAGTCCAGTGAAAAAACAACAAGGAGTTGTGTAGCACTTTAAGACTAACAGATTTATTTTTTGCATGAGCTTTCGTGGGAGAAGATCCCACTTCCTCAGATGCTTCGAAGATGGGTGAACTTACAGAAAGGAATGAAACTAAATGCAAGGGGGTGTAAAACATAGGATCAAGTCATAAAGTAACAGCAAATCAGAGCAGTTTACAGGCTCAAACCATGGGAAGCCTGAAGTCAAATTACGCTTTGTAATGGGAAAAGAATCCATAGTCTCGATTCAGTCCTGCTTTCACAGAATTTAGCTTGCATATTAATTCGATTTCAGCTTGCATTTAGTTTCATTCCTTTCTGTAAGTTCACCCATCTTCGAAGCATCTGAGGAAGTGGGATCTTCTCCCACGAAAGCTCATGCAAAAAATAAATCTGTTAGTCTTAAAGTGCCACACAACTCCTTATGGAATGCAGCCTGTTAGGCCTCTAATTGGGGAAGAAAACAATTAGGTAGTATCTCCTGACAGCAGAGAGTAACGACTTTCCGAGAAGAGTTATTGTCAGTATCCAAGCTGAGTTGAACCAGACATGAAAGAAGTGATAAAATAAACTATAGGTTACAGCTGCAAAACTTATGAGTTACAGCTGAAAGACTTATGAGTTCCTCTACTGACCAGGGTCAGTAAGTTTCCATGCAACAAGTGATATGCTAATTTTTGGGGCTCCAAGACATAAAGCCAGGGTTCTGGTCTGGGAACATTGGAGAAGTGATAGGTCAGCAGCCTGTTGTGTTGCCAGGGGATTTGGCCACCCCCTAGGCATCTCCCCACTCTTCACAAGGAAGAGTGTTAAACCCCTTGACTGATCACCAAGGGAGCCTGCAGTTTTTTTTTTCTTTTGGCAGATTTTTCTTTTTCTTTTTTAATTCTTTTACTAAGTTTTCAATTTTCACCTGTTCACCCTGGAGCAGAGGGCCATAGCCCACATCCAAAGGGGTGGCAGGGGGTGTTCAACCACGGCAGCTGGTCGCGGTGGCCTCTGATTTCTAAGGCCACAGATAGGAGCCCAAAGACTGTCCTGTGTGCCCTTGGTCGAGCCACTTTAACACTGGTCCAGCCAAGTGCATGGAGCTTGCAGTCAGTAGACACCAGACCGGTGGGGCTGCTCAGTTGGAGGCAACAGATAGGAGCCCGAAGGCTGTCCTGTTGGTCCACAGCCAGAGCTGTCTTAACACCGGGCTGTTCTATCACAATTTGCTGTCTTTCTCTTAAAGAAACAGGTCTGCTGTCTGTCACTTCGGAGATAACATTCAGGTGTGGTAAATATAATCTGGTCAAATTTGGGATTTAAATTGGGAAATGTTTTTTGAGAATGTGTATATGTGTATTATTACTGCTCTGAACACAGATCAGAATCAAGCTGGTATTCCACAGTCAAACTGGGAAACAACAGTGTAAAAGAGTGTGATGAAAGAATAAATCCACTTGTGTTCCCCGCCAGGCACCGCAGCTGACCCTTGTAACTCCTAGCCGCAAACAGCCCATGGCTAGCCTCACTGGGCAGTGATCCATGGTGTCTGGAGAGCCAGGGGGAGAAGCAAGGTGTTCGTGCTGTCTTGGGCTGTGCATGATGTTTTAGAGTGTGTGTGTGTGTGTGTGTGTGTGTGTGTGTGTGTGTGTGTGTGTG
>ML682014.1:14334355-14463459 GCA_007922195.1 Podocnemis expansa | reverse complement strand
GTGTGTGTGTGTGTGTGTGTGTGTGTGTGTGTGTGTGTGTGTGTGTGTGAGAGAGAGAAATAGCAAAGCTTTTTTGCCCACCGATTGTGTGTTCTATCTCTGTCTCTTATAAACCCCACTCTGTTAAATTATATCAATCAGGATTGGAATCAAGGGGTTTAATTCAGGGTTAGGCACAAGAATTGGGATAAATGTTATAATGATATTTGTGCTCTATCTTCTGTTTATTGGGCAATTAATTTGTACTTAAAAGATCTTTAAATGCCTTAAAGAAATAGAATTCTAAAACCGCAGTTTGTATGAGTTTTGTTAAGTGTAATTTAATAGGAATTGCAAGTTTTTTAATTTTTATAATAGGAATATTAGTAATTAGATAATGTTAACCTCTTATTTAACCTTTTTATTCTCTTCTTTCTTTTCCGTAATTTTATTTATCTCAATAAAAGTCACATAGAAAGTAGTTAACGCAAAAAATTGTGGGTTGGTCTCTTGCCTCTCGATTGGGACTCCTTCTTGCAGTGTGGGGATCGTGCCCCCTGCAACCACTCCCCCACAACACTACCTTTCTCTCCTTACTGCCATGATCATTCTGGTAGTGTTTGGATTTTTATTTATTTATTTATTTTAAAACCAGAGGAGTGGCTTCTAGTATCCTATGAGACGGATTATATTATGTATTAACACGTTCTTCTCCGAAGATTGGTCTACAGCTGAATCAGTTGCTCTGGTTGGTGATTTGTCTGTGAACTGTTTGGTGCTCAAATGGAAAATAAGGAACCATTGTCTTAACCTGCTGCTATAGCCCCTCCTGCAAGCCTTACTCACAGAAGTAATCTCTTAAATAAATCTCTAATTCATCCATTTGAGTGAAAATATTGGTGTGCATGAGTTGCTATATTGAATGGCCTCTATAATAAGGAAATCAATTTCTCCAGTGTTTTTAAACCTTAACTGAGACCATTTTATTACATCTGCATTTTATAGCTTTGGTTACCTTAACCCTTATGATAATTCATTGAACTGTTGAACTGATGGATCTTTTATCACTAAATGTTAGTATTAAATAATATTTTCTCCATAAATAGAGAGCCTTGATGTAAGCTACAGAAGTTAATAACATATTGTTCAGAACAATATTTGTTTACAAGTGGGGTATAAAAGGTGCAGGGTTCTCCAATAGAGAAAAGTATTTGTGACTTAACTTGCAGAAGAGTAATTCTTTTTTTCTGAACAGAGTCCTTAAGTAGTTTCACTGATATTGAGCTATGCAGACAACAGGTGTTTCAAATTTTGAAAAGATAATTTCTACAACATATGGATCTTGCCACATAAAAATTTCTTTCACTCCTAAGAAAACTGGAAATGATCCTTGATAAAAGGCTATAACACTATTCGTAGAATAGTCCAAGTGAAAGAAGATTGTTGTGAACTTGCAAAGCTATAATAAAAACTGTCATTTCTGTCAAAGTGTTCTTTCTACAGAGAATTAGTATATTAAAAATTGTATAACAGTTCTGTCCTATGTGAAGGAGACCACTGCTGGATTAGAAGAATTCACTTTGATTTCAAACTAACACTTATTTCTTAATTACTGGTATGTTATAGAGTGTGTGTGTGTGTGTGTGTGTGTGTGTGTGTGTGAGAGAGAGAGAGAGAGAGAGAGAGAGAGAGAGATGGGCATATAGTCACGTTAGATGTAACACTCAAATTTATGGAATGTCTTCTCCAGGTGGCTAGAAATATTAGATGTTTTACGGAGTCTAGAGCTAATTACCATCTCCAGATCAGAAATGGATAAACTTTAAAAAGTTGTTAAAATATTTTTAATAACATCTTAAATTTATATCAAAATCAGACATGTTGTATTCTTGTTAGTATATTTTTAAAAAGTTTACATTAAGAACATAAGAATAGTGCTACTTAGTCGGAACAAGGGTCCACCTTGCTGAGTACCCTCTCTTCTGCAGGGGCTGGTTCCCAATGCTTCAGAGGGAATAAACAGAAAAGGGCAATTATTGTATGGGCCATCCCCTATCATCTAGTTTCCAGCTTCTAACAGTCAGAAGTTTAGGGACATTCAGAGCATAGGATTGGATTTCTGCTTAGCTAGCTTAATAGCCACTGATGGATCTATTATCCTTCATAAACTTTCTTAGTTCTTTTTTAGCAAGTTATACTTTTGGACTTCACAACATCACCTGGCAATGAGTTCCACAGGTTGGGCTGTGCTTTGCATGAAGAAATACTTCCTTTTGTTTGTTTTAAACCTACTGCCTATTAATTTCATTGGATGATCCTTGATTCTTGTGCTGTGTGAAGGGGTAACTAATACTATTTTCTTCACTTTCTCCACGCCATTCGACTTTCCAGACCTTGTGTCATTTTCCTCCTTACTTGTCTCTTTTCCAAGCTGAACAGTCTGTCTTTTTCATCTCCTCATACAGAAGCAGTTCCTTATCCTTATTAACCTTTTTTGCCCCTCTCTGTAATTTTGCCATTTCTAATTTTTTTTTTTTTTTTTTTTTTTTTGCAAAGGGGCGAACAGAGCTGCACATAGTTGTGAGCATAGCATGGATTTATATGGCAGCTTTATGGTAACATTATCTATCCGTTAACTGGATCTTAGTATCTTGTTAGATTTTTTTGACTACTGCTGCACATTGAGCAAGTGTTTTCAGAGGATCGTCCACAGTGATTCTAAGATCCAAACGAGCAGCCGTGTTAGGCTAGTTCAGTAAAACAAATAGAGTCCTGTGGCACTTAAAGACTAACAAATGTATTTATTGCATGAGTTTTTGTGGGAGAAAATCCCGCTTTGTCACATTCTTCCTCTTCAAAGCATCTGATGAAGTGGGATTTTCTCCCACGAAAGCTCAGGCAATAAATACATTTGTTAGTCTTTAAGAGCCACAGGATTTCTTGTTCGTTTGTTTTAATGATTCTGAGATCTCTCTTTTGAGTAGTAACAGCCTATTTAGACCCCATACTCTTATGTGGATGGATGTGATTATGTTTTCTAATGTGCATCACTTTGTATTCATCGGTGTTGAATTCCATCAGCCATTTTGCTGAGTCACTCAGTTTTCTGACATCTCTTTGTAGCTCCTCAGAGTCAGCTATGGATTTAACTATCTGGAGTAATTTTGTATCATCTGCAAACTTCGCTACTTCACTGTTCACCCATCTTCCTAGATCAGTTAGGAATATGTTGAGCAAAACGAGGATCCTGCTAGTTACCTCTCTCCACTGTGAAAACAGACTGTTTTTGTCCTGGCCTTTTTTCCCTATCTTTCATTCACTTACTGACCTATGAAAAAGAACCTTCATTCTTATCTCATGACTCTTACTTCCCTGAAGAGTCTTTTGTGAGAGACCTTGTCAAAGACTTTCTGAAAGCTCAAGTACACTGAATTACCCTTGTTCACATTTTCTGAAAACCACAAAAAATTCTTATAAATTGGTGAGACATTATTTCCCTTTATAAAAGCACTATTGACTCTTCCCCAAGATATCGTGTGTGTGTGTGTGTGTGTGTGTATGTATTGAAGCTAAAGCCTCAAATTGCCAGCCTTGCCTTTAGTGTCTTTTTTAAAAAAAAATCTGCATAATATTAGCTAGCCTCCAGTCATCTGATAGAGAAACTGATACAAGCAAATGGGTTAGTAGTCAGTGGTTCTGTGGTTTCATATTTGAGTTCCTTCAGAACTCTGCCTTGAATATCCTGGCAGATCATCTGGTCCTGGTGACATTTGCTGTTTAACTTATCAATTGGTTGCAAAATCTCCTCTATTGACGTCTTAATCTGTGACAGTTCTTCAGATTTGTCACTTAAAAAGAATAGCTTGTGCGTGATTATCTTCCTTATCGTCTGCAGTGAAGATTGATGCAAAGAACTCATTTAGATTCTCTGCAATGGCTTTATATTCTGTAGGTGCTTTTAGCACCTTGATCATCGAGTGACCCCACTGATTGTTTTGTAGGCTTCTTACTTTTGATGAACTGTAACAATTGTTTGGTTTTGTGCCTTTTGTTGGTTGTTCTTCAAATTGTTTTTTTAGCCTGTCTAATTAAATGTTTACACTTGACTTGCCAAAGTTTGTATTGTTTGTATTTGTTTGCACTTTGTGTTCTTCAACAGGGTTTGGCTACTTTTTTTCCGCTCCAGTTCTAACTGCCTATTTTACTCCGTTGTTAATCTATAGTGACATCATTCAATTGGGGTATACTTTTAGTTTGAGCTCTTTTATATAGCTTGCAGGCATTTCATTCTGGTGACTGTTCATTCTAATTTCCATTTAACTACTTTCCTCATTTTTGTATAGTTTCTTTCTTTCCTTTTTTTTTTTTTTTTTTTTTTAATTTAAATGTCACTGCAGTGGGTTTCTTGGTATTTCCAGCCCTACAAGAATGTTAAATTTAATTACATTACAGTACTATTACTGAGTGGTTGAGCTATATCCACCTGTTGGACACTGTGCTCCACTTAGGACTAAATCAAGATTGTGTCTCCCCTTGTGGATTACAGAACTAGCTGCGCCAAGAACCAGTTATTAATGGTGTCTATAAATTTTATCTCTACATCTTGTCCTAAGGTGACAGATACCCAGTCAGTACAGGAATTAATTGAAATCACTCATTATTTTGGCATTTTCTGTTTTTATAGCTTCTCTAATCTCCCTGGGCATTTCACAACCACTGTCGCCTTTCTTGTCAGGTGGCTGGTAGAACTATATGCATCATTCTAGTAGGGAATTTCTATTCCAAGAGATTGGATGGTACAGTTTATTCATTTAATACTTTTACTATATGTAATATAAGGCCTTTGGGGGATTGGGGGAGTGTGTGTGTTTTTACAGTTTCAATAGAAGAATTAACATACATTTTAATAAAAATTAGAATACAAGCAATGAACCTAGAAAGGTGTACATTCTTGACATTAAACAGGAAAAATAGTAGTCTTTAGAATTAACAATATTGTGGTATAATTTAAAACATTTAGGCTATGTCTACCCTGGCTAGTTAGTTCGAATTAAGGAGGCTTAATTCAAACTAACTTTCTACCTGTCTACATCAGGCTTTCATTAGTTCAAACTAAGGAATTCATTAATTTGAACTAATAAATGCTTAGTTTGAACTAGTAACTACTGCTGGTTAGTTTGAACTAAGTGCTTAGTTCAAACTAAGTACAATGGAGACTAGGACTAACCCTTAGTTCAAACTTAAGTTTGAACTACAGGCAGTTAGTTTGAACCAGCAGTGTGGACTAGTTTGAACTAATGTTAGTTTGAACTAGTCTACATTGTTAATTTGAGCTAATAAGTTTGAGGTTATTTCAAAATAACCTCGAACTTATTAGTTCGAACTAACTTTTCCCAATATCGATATAGGCTTAGACTTTCACAGACATTTAGATTCTCATCTCTTTTGCAACCTTTCATGTTACAAATAATGGAAGGGTTCTTTCTGTTTTTAGACAAATGACAAGAAGCCGTTTATTTGGTACAGTGAGTCCTGACATTTTTGCCTCAAGGGCCACAAATATAATTATAACAGCCCTGAAGGGCGACCATTCTATTTAATTAAAACTAAATTAAAATTCAATCAATTAAATCCATATCACATTTCAATTAAAATTAAGTAATGAATTTAATTAAATTAATTAAATTATATTTTAATTAAACATTTATTTTAAATTTTAAAAAGCATTTATTTAGTGAAAAGCCAGGACTAGGCAGTAAGCTGCCACTGCAGCCTAGCTCCTGCTTCCCGCTGCATGTGGGACCCAGCTCCAAGCTTGTAACCACAGTCCAGCTCCCGGCTGTGCACCTGCACCAGGTGGTTGGGTGGGTGGCTGCAGCCTGGATACGTGGACAGTGGCAGGGAAGTGTGGGCCACTTGAAAAAGCCCCACAGGACACTTTTGGCCCATGGGCTAGGGGTTGGGAACACCTGATCTAATATATCTTCCTCCCATAAAGTGAAGGTCCATTCAGTAAGAATCTTCCAGAGAGGTAGCTGTGTTAGTCTGTGTATAGCAAAAGCAGCAAGAGTCCTGTGGCACCTTATAGACTAACAGATTTCTTTGAGCATAAGCTTTTGTGGGCTACAACCCACTTCATCAAATACATGAAGTGGAAACTACATTGGAGAGGTATATATATACATGCCAGCATGGAGGAGGGCAAGTGTTAGCAAAGTCAGTTTAGAGAGCATATTGTATATTGGGCAAACCAGACTATCCTTGTGTAAAAGGATAAATGGACACACAATGGGTATCAAAAATGGCACCTTCCATAAACCAATAGGAAAACACGTCAACCTCCGTGGACTGAGTGGCAGACTTGAAAGTTGCCATACTTCAGAAACAAAAAAAATTAAAAAAACAGATTTCAGCGTGAAACCGCGGAGTTGGAGCTAATCTGCAAGTTTGACACCATCAGGATGGGTCTGAAGAGAGACTTAAAATGGTTAGCGCATTACAAAAAGTGATGCATCTGTTCACACATTCTCTGCCTTTGATCTACTGGTGTGAATAGTCCCCGTCTGTTCTCTAAATTAACTTTGCTAACACTTGCCCTTCTCCATTCTGGCATGTGTATATATACCTCTCCACTTTAGTTTCCACTTCATGCCTCTGACAAAGTGGGTTGTAGCCCATGAAAACTTATACTAGCAGAAATCTGTTAGTCTATAAGGTCCTACAGGACTCTCGCTGCTCTTTCAGTAAGAATAGTTTATAACTGATATAATATCAGCCAGCTTAGACCTGTAGTCTGTGTTTACAAGTGTAATCAACACCCTCAAAATGAGGTGCAGAAACAAACATCAATATCTGCACCTTTTACTCCTCCTGTAATATTCACATAGCTGGAGACGAAACTAGCCAAAAGTGTGGGTATAAAGAGGAAGAAACGAAAAAAAGCTCGAGAAAGTTGGTCACTGTACTGAAAACATACCCTATGTTTTTTACTTTATTAAGTTCAATTTTATTTCTCAAATTTATTTTTAACATTTTAAAAATATCTGTCTGGAGAGAGAAATCAAATATAATGCCAGTAAAATCAATTACATACATTTTTTAAGTAAAATTAGCATAAGCTCAGAATTGGTCCCATGGTCTTTGATGTGAGGCAGGGAGATGAGAGAGCAACAAGCAAACCCATAACAGCTAACATAATGGTTAGGGAAACCAGGTTTAAGTTCTTGCCCTGCCTTATTCACAACAGGTCTTTAACTTGGATTTTCCACACGGCTCCCCTACACACTTCTATAGACTCTGCCTCTTCTGTTCCACACTGTATAAATAAACGAGCATTGGACCAGAGCAGAGCTCTGCATCATGTGGCTCTTTGGCTGGCTCCTTGAGACTCTGGACTCCTGGCTTCAGGTTCTCTCCCCGCACCCCACACGAGGGAACGCTGCAGGTGGCCCATGCCAGGCTCCACCCTCCTCCCCACTAAGGGACCTTGCTGGGGGCCTGCTTCTGGTTCTGGTTACACCCCCCACCCCACCAGTGGACCCTGCGGGAGACATCGTGGCCTGGTTCCTCCCACTCTTTACCAAGAGGTTTCACCCATTGTGGCTCTCAAAACACTTGGTAATTGAAGACAGTTTTAAAAATGGCTCTTCCTATCTTTTGGATTGCCAACCCCTAGACCAAAGTGAGAGAGACAGATCTCAAGGTTGTAATCTGGGATCTGAGAGACAGGTTCAAGTCCTTGTTGTCAATTAGGCATGTACTTGAACCTGAATCTTCCTCATCTCCAGTGACTTAACTGCCTGTCTAGTCTGGGGGTGGAATGTTTCTTTCTTCCCTTCTCCAGAAATTCTTCCCTGGCCCTGAGGAACCTCTCCCAATAGAGTTTCATTGGAACTAGTATGTTTCCATAAAAGAGTTTTTTAGATGAATTTGAATTTCTGCCTGAAAACCATATAGCTAAACCAAACATGGTGAAGAGAACTGTAGATCTTTACAGCAATTTTGACAAAAGAAAATGTGAGAGACTAGTAACCAAAGTGCTATTGCTTTCCGAGCATCTTTGCTTTCCAGTCCTTGTATATACAGCAGTTTCTTTGTAATTGTAATTCAATACAGTTATGGCATTTTCAACTGTTCTAAGCCAACTGCACTGCAATTCAGTTAATTTGTAACATATCAATCTGGTTGTGAATCTGTGCTGTCATCTGAGCATGCCATCAGCAGTAGAGAAAAGGACCAGCTGAAACACTATATCTCTAGCTTACTTTTTGACTTTGTTACACAGCTCTCGAGTAGAATTATAACGACATAAGAGGGCATAAGCATGTTAGCAAAAGGAAGCTGTGTGAGTACCCGAGTTCATACATCCTTGTCAGGAACTTTATACCTCATCTCTTCAAATGCAAATTCTAACACCGAAGTGGGGCAGCATGTAAGTTTCTGGCATTCAGTGGAAGACAAAGGTACATAAACTGAGTTGATTATGTTCCTCCACATATAGGTAGCATTGTTTATTATTATTTACAAGACATATCATCATAATTTTATTTATAAAGCCAAGCAACTCAGGGTGCTATCAAGCAATATATAATAAATAGATTACAAAAACCAAAATCTAGATTACAAACAGCACTCTAATAAAATCATCTTCCTAAAATTTCAAAAGAGGGAATCAGATAGTGATAGAAGGGAGGTGTTTGGGTGAGGGAGAAAGGAATATAGGTACTAAACATGGATTTCAGCAGTAGTTATATCAAAAAAAGTATTATAACAATATTATTGATTTACTTATTAGGCCACATATAACCTATTCACCAATAGAAATTTAAACTGTTTATGTTACCTACCTGTTTACAAACACCATCTGTGAGAACCCATAACACAATGGTTATGACTTGTTTGAGAAAAATAGCAGTGATTTTTAATGCATCCGAAGGATGCTGCTTCTTTTCAGCATTGACGGGATATCCATGCTACTTGCTACAAAACGCCTTAATCCACACTGGTTTTCTTTTTTAATGAATTCACATCTATAGCAGTTCTCATTCTGAAGCATTGCAAATTACTTTGGCGAAGTAAAAGGAAAGAATTGACATACACTCCATATAAAATGAAGAGGGTGAAACATGGTAGTCTTTGAGACTGTGCTGCAACAGTACACTACAGTGTGAGATAAGATGTGAAAAATATTACTGCATCTGAATGAAATGACAGCAGAAATTTAAAGAGGCAGAATGTAATTACCTATTATGGAATTTGGCTAGGACCAGATCTATCCTCATGGTGAGGTTTTAGGAGTACTGCCTTCCAATATACTCTGTGTAGCTTCTCTGGGCTGAATTTCCAGCCCTGAGAGAAATTCTCAGTACTCAACTTCCCTCCTCCTGCCGACAGTAACTGCTGTGAAGCAGCAGGCTTTCTGCATCCTTCCCTGGTCTGAGCACACGCCCAGGGAAGACAGAGCCAAACAGGCACAGATGTTGCTGGGGAGGATTAGATCCAGAGACCACCAAAGACAGCCCTGGGAGGATGTGAGGGTAAGAGGAACTAGGGCAGAGGGCTAGAAGCAGGATATCAGGTGGCAGGAAGAAAGAGTGAGATTATGGAGGTAGAGAATACTGAGGGTAACTCAATGGATTAGACAGGATTGAGACATGGATTGAAACCCTAGGAATGGTTAGGAGTAGAGGTGGGTAAAAGAAGGAGAGAGCCCCCTGAGAGGCAAAAGAGGCAGGGAGTGTGGGATCCCAGGTTTGCAAAGACAGTAACCACATGTGAGAAAAGAAGAGTTTTAGGGGAGACAATGAGAATGGGGAAACAGGGTAGAATGAAGGGGTGATTATAAGGAAGGTGGGGAAGATACTCTGTGAAAGAAAGAGGGGGGTCATTGATGAATTTAGGGAAGAGACTGCAGGAAGTGGGGAGGGGAGAGCCAAGGGGATACAAAAGGGAGAAGATAGTTTATAGATCTCCAGAGGGATACAGAAGTGAAATTTAGAAAGAGTGGGAGAAAGAATAAAGTGGTGCCAGGCAGAGGGTGATAGCAGCAGAGGGAAAGCAGAAAGGAAGAGGCATGGGAGGAGGGAGAGATTTAGGTTCTCTTATGGCTCACGTTAGCATAGTATTGGAGCAACTCCCAAGTATTAAAAAATAATATGCTATGGGGAGGGACCAAGAGCGCTGCTCCCAACCCACTTTCACACTCTACCAAGACCAGTTGCCAACACTGAGGAGGGTTTTTCCTCCCTTATAATCCTTACATGGTTTATCTTTTGCCAAGAGTGTGATTTACTCCATTGTCACCTCTTCTGTTTGTAGCCTGAAGCAATTCTTGTTTGTCTCTGCTGCTGTCTGTTGTCTCCCTCCACTTCTCTTTCTAACCACCTTGTAACAAATAACTGAGAAGAGAGACCAAAGAGACAAACTCCCGTTCCCCATGATGACTTGGATCCTCCAGCATGCGTAAGACAGAGGGCCACTGCACACCTACAAGGAGGAATGGAGACTGAATGTATGAAGGATATATATATGTATAGGAAAGTTGCCAGTTTTTGGGAGTGTAGAAGGGCTATAGAGTTCTGGATGGGTAAAGAGCTATGCCCTACTGTTCACACACCTTATGTCAGTCCCATCCTTATTTCATCACATGCCCCAAGGAGAAATCTTCTGCTAAAGCAAAAGCAGAGGATCCTTTTTGCTGTAAGTTGGGCTTGGGAGTTGCAGCAGGGGATCCCTTTCTACTTCATGTTCAAGTTGCCAGCATGTATCCTGCCCCTTCTATATTTAGGTTTGTGTGTGTATAGGAAAGGATTACAATAGCAGGTCGTCTTCTCCCTCCACAGATACCTGATTAGGATCACAGCTGCTAGAGGTTGCTGTTGGAGAAAGAATAAGAGGGGAGGAAAACAGCTGATGCTCAAAAAGCCATGAGAGCAGCTCTTAAAAGCCAAAAGATAAAACCGCACAAGGGAAACATGGTGCCTTGGGTTTATTTGTTGCTGGTATTTTTTTTTTCCACTTCACTTTTTCTTGTGGACGTGAGTTGGAAAGCAATTGACAGCCTGTTTCTCTTAGGAAAATGGACAGTGAAGCGCTCCCCCACCCCATCATTTTCCCTTGAAAAGAGGTATCATGTGAAGTATAAAGTATGACCATATTACTGCATTCCTCAGGGAACTAATACCAAGGGACTAATAAGAAGAACTTCTCTTATAAGATGAAGATGCATCACTTGGAAGTGACAGAGCCCTGCACAGATACAAAAATGTGGATCTGCATCCACTCAGTGATAGTATGTATATGTTTCGTGATCTGCATACCATGTTTTACTTATATCCACAACCGCATCCCCAACCAAGCTTGGGCACAGTCAGCATTTTGGCCTTTGATTGGCTCATTTCCCACATGGGTCCCACCCACCTTTTTCCTCTTCTTGTTTGCAGTTCCCATGCTGTACTGTCAATCAGATTTTCTTGGCCACCAGTGAAATCTCTGATTGACAGCATGACATGCAAACTGCAAACAAGAAAAGGAAGACATGGGCAGGGAATTCATTAGGAGCGATCCAATCAAAGGTCAGCATTCTGACTGACTGACAGTGAGCAGTGACTCTCCAAGCCCAGCCTGCTGTGACTGAGACTCTGATTGGCTGGCAGACAGCAATGAGAGCTGAGCTGGGATTGGCTGGAGCATGTTCTTGTTCCCCTGTGTGCTGCTGATATAGATCATAGCAGCAGTTGCAGTGATGGATTGCACCCTAGGCATATAAGAACAGAATCTGAATCTGTGGGTCAATCTGCAGCAATGGGTCTGCGGATATCTGCTCCTGCTTCCGCGGATGTGGATACCTGTGGATCTGCAGGGCTCTAGTGACAGAGGTGAAAAGGACCTGGGAGTATTGGCTGATCACAGGATGACTATAAGGTACCAATGTGGTATGTCTGTGAAAAAAGCTAATGTGGTCTTTGGATGCATCAGCAAGCTATTTCCAGTAGTGATAGGGAGGTATTAGTACCATTATACAAGGTGCTGGTGAGATCTCATCTGAAATTGTGTGCAATTCTGGTCCCCCATGTTTAAGAAAGATGAATTCAAACTGGAACAGGTGCAGAGCAGGTCTTTTAGGATGATCTGAGGAATGGAAAACATACCTTAAGAGAGGAGACTCAAAGAGGTTGGCTTATTTAGCCTAACCAAAAGAAGATTGAGGGGAGAAATGATTGCTCTGTACTTCAGAAGAATAAATACCAGGGAGGGAACTGAATGATTTAAGTTCAGCGCCAATGTGGGCATAAGAACTAATGGATATAAGCTGGCCATCAGGAAGTTTAGACTTGAAATTAGACCTAGGTTTCTATCCATCAGAGGTGTGAAGTTCTGGAATAGCCTTCTAAAGGGAGTAATGGGGGCAAAAAATAAAATAATCTAGGTGGTTTAAAATGTAAGCCTGATAAATTCATGGAGGGAATGATATAATGGGACAGCCTAGTTTAGCAATTGACTGATCATTGACCCCTGGTGGTAAATATGCTGATGGGATGGGTTCTAAGTTATTACAGAGAATTTTTTCTTGGGTAACTGGTTGAGTTTTGCCCATATACTTAGTTTTGCCATGTTGGGGTGAGGAAGGAATTTTCCCTCAATGCGGATAGGAAAAGGCTCCTGGGATTTTTCGTCTTCCTCTCTAGCATAACTCAATTGCTGGTGGATTCTTTTACTGTAAAGTCTTTAAATCATTATTTGAGGACTTTAATAACTTTGTCATAAGTTAGAGGTTTATTGCAGGAGAGGGTAGGTAAGGTTCTGTGGTCTTCATTGTGCAGAAGATCGGACTTGATGATCACATTGATCCCTTCTAACTAGAGTCTATGAGTCAATAACTCGTTCAAAAAGGGGTCCCAAACACCGAGTTGTGAAGAAGAATGCTCACATAAAAATTTGTCATGATTAGGCTTCAGAGTGAAAGTTCTTTTGAGATGAATGAGTAGCTTACTCTTCTCTTAAAGTGAGTGGGTTAGAGCCGGAGCTGATGAAAATTCAGAATAGCCACACTGAGCTATGTGAACGTGTGTGTGTGTGTATGCATATAACAATTGACCTATTTAAATATTGAAAGTCTAAGTTTTTGCTTGTATATTATATTGGAACATATGAGCATGTCATTAAGTAGTTAAATAATGTGATGCCACGTGATAGTCTCATGGGCAACCTAAGGTAATGGGATGAAGATGAATTTATTATATGGTAAGTGCATAACTGGTTGAAGTACCTTACAGAGATATCAGTTATCAATGGTTTTCTGACAAACTGGAATAGCATATCTAATGGGGCTCCACAGGATTCAGTCCTGGGTCTGGTGCTATTTAATATTTTCATATTAATAACTTTGATAATGGAGTGGAGGATATACTTAAAAAAAATTGCAGATGACACCAAGGTGGGAGAGGTGTAAGCATTTTGGAGGACAGGATTAGGATTTAAAGGTCCTGCACTAATTGGAGAATTGTATTGAACTGAAGAAGATGAAATTCCTTGAAGGGAAATGCAAAGTACTTCACTTACAAAGGGAAAAATCAAATGCACAACTACAAAACAGGGTGGTAGTTTTGCTGAGGGGGTTTCAGGGAAAAAGGGTACTATTCTCCTGTGGTATATGCACAGTAGTGTGAGAGACTGGGAGCAATTGTCTCATTGTATTTGGCACTGATTAGGCCTTAGCTGGAGTACTGTGTTCAGTTCAGCACCACACTTTAGGAAAGATGTGCACAAATTGAAGAGAATCCAGATGACAGCAAAAGGGGGGAGGGGCAACATGTTTAGAAAATCTGCCTGCTAAGGAAATTTTAAAACTGGTCTTGTTTCGTCTGGAGAAATGAAGGCTGCATGGGGACCTGGTAATAGTTTTCAGTTATGTCAGAGATTGTTATAAAGAGGACTGAGCTCAATTGTTCATTGGCCACTGAAGGTAGGGCAAGGAGAAATGGACATAATCTGCAGCAATGGAGATTTAGGTCAGATGTTAAAAAAGCTTTCAGACTATAATGGCAGTTATACTCTGGAAAAGGCTTCCAAAGGAGGTAGTTGAATTCCTATCCTCTCAGGTTTTTCAGAACAAATTGGAGAAACACCTGTTAGGGATGGCCTAAGTTTACTTGATCGTGCCTCAGCTCAGGAATTTGAACTTAATGATGTCTGAAGACCCATCCAGTCCTATAGTTCTATGATTTTATAACACTAGGTAAAACTACACAACATAAACAAGGAGTCCAGTGGCAGTCTTAAAGAATAACAAATTTATCTAATGCATATGTGTTATGCATATATGCTAAATAAACTGGTTAGTCTTTAAAAGTGCCACAGGACTCCTTGTTTGCTTTGCTGAAATAGACTAATGCAGCTGCCCCTCTGGAACTATATAACATGACATTCTCTTGTGTGAGTATTTAACAAATATGATTTACTTATATAGATGTTTTACATCTAACTTTAGATATACAGGACACTTAGTATACCTGTACTTACTTGAAAACTGAGAATGAAAATAACATCTTATTTACGGTGGGGTTGATGATTAAGTTTTGGAGTATGTTTATGTTTAAAGCACATAATTTTCTCTGAATACAATATCTTCTGTCCATTTGCTGTGGTGGCAACACAAAAATCTCTTTTCCCTGAGTTTGGTTCATTTGTTCCTCTGGGACTGTAACTTTTCAATGAATATTTTTATGTCTTCTGCCTTGCCTTGTGTTACAGAACATTTTACATACATGTTACCATGGGTAAAACTCTCTCTAGTGTGGAAGGCCACATCTGTTCTCAAAATAGGGCTTTAGTTGTGGGCAAGTGGTACATAGGTCTTGGACTGACTCTCAGAATAATCACCCATAGTGAATAGTTCCTGTCTTTTAAAAAGATATAGTCACATAGGCTGTGTCTACACTACGGGCTAAAGATGGCTTAAGGAGGCTTGAATTGACTTAAACAACTCCCTGGACACATTTGAATTTCATTGTCGACTTAAGCACTTGTGTAAGTTGACTTAACTCCTGCCCTGTAAGTCAACTTTAAGCATTCAGTTGATTTAATGCAATGTTCCCATTAAAGCCCTAGTCTGTGCTTACAGAGCTTCTTGGCAGCAGTCAATGGCAGATACGCAAGGCATGTAAAATACCTTGTGTATCTGCTGATGACTTTCTAAGCCACTGAAACATATTAGGGGAAGCCAACCGTAAAGGCCTTGCAGTCGGCTTTCAGCAACTCCAGTTCCGGGGCTGGACTTGCTGAAGCAATTTCCAGAGTGATTCAGCAGGTTCAGACTCACTGCTGAATCATGCCTGGAAGATTGTGCTGATGGCAGTGATTTTGTCTCTGTCAGTATAGACATACCCAAAGTCAACTTAATAAAGTTGACTTAGTGCAGTAGAGCCTTTTAAGTCAATTTTATAAAGTTGACTTAAGTTGGGGGACCCATTTAAAGTCGACTGTATTAAGTCGACTTTAAATGGTTCCTGTAGCTTAAGTCAACTTTATATAATGAACTCAAACAAATGGGGCCTGACTAAGTTGACTTAATAAGTTGGCTTTAAGTAGACCTTACTAAGTCAACTTAACTGAGCCTTGTAGTGTAGACGTAGCCATAGATTTTTCATGTGTTTCTCCATGATCTGATTTTTGTTTGAAGGACAGACAGAAGGAGAAAGTGTTTAACATATACTGATAGCTGGAAGAGTTTGTATTTTATTGTTACTGAGGATATGTTATATCTACATTGTATATTTAAGTTGTCTCAATATAAATATGTAATTATGAGTATGGGCTTAAATGTTTGTTTACTTTAGGACATCATCTATTTCCACTAACAAATAAAGCAGACAGGGCCATTTTGTAGCTTTATTTTAAAATGTTAATGTATTCTTCTATCTTTTAAATACATTAGTTGTGAAAAGTGGATTGGAGAATTTTTCATTTGCTTATTTTGTTGCTGATGGTGCATTTTAAACCAAATACATAATAAAAAAGAAGGCGCTTTGAAAGATAAAAGGACATTTTACAAAGTAAAGGGGAATTTCAGAAGAAGCAAGGTAAAAAACAAAAATATCACCTTTGCCATTAATTTATATGGGAAAATATATGTAATATTGAGGTTTGCAGCAATTGTTAACATATTCCCCTAAGTGCTATACTGTCTCTGTGATTTTTTACAGTATCAGTCACTTAGAACAATTTAGGTAATAATATTCTGGCTTGCATTTCTACAATTTTATTTACACAATTTGCTTAGCTCATTGGAATGCAGTACTTTTGCTGTTTGGTACAGTAAATGCACTCTATAATATCTATTATGGCATGGTCAAAGGATAATTTATTGTCAAATAGAAAAATAGGTCAACACTAATGTCACTTGATGATCAACCCCCAAGTTTAATAAAACATCTCACCAGCATGCATTCTGTGCCGTGGCTGATATTTTATTAGGACTCCAGTACCTGACTATAGCAGTAGTGTAATTACTGAGCTGTCAGAGTGATAAGTGGGATTAATGGCAGCCTGATGCACTTTAGTCTGCAGAGCACTCAGAGAACTGGAAGATGGTATTATTATCAGAGTGAGTCTACTGGCATATTCATGGCACCCCCTCAGCAGCACCAATTCAGCTTTGCATTGCCCTGCCTCATTAATACCTGATGGTTTTCAACATCTGTTATTTTTGAAGCAACTCAATAATAAAAATAAAAAAGAAATTATTTAGGAAAGTTACTTAATAAACACAGCTGTTAATCTGCACATTGGTTAGTCTGTTTGTGGGATCTTGCTATTCATTTATTATAAATATAGTTTGTCTTAAGTGTAGTCAACTCAGACCCATCTACAGACTATTGAATTTTAAAAACTATCTTGCATTGCAGCAGTGGTGGTGAAGAAACACAACAGAATGGCTGTGTTTTTCTACATATGATTCTGAAGTCTGTTCTCTCCGTTCTGTCTGCACAGCTCAAACTGTCATACAAGCCCTCATCATGGCACATCTTTACTGCTACAATCTCTTCTTTTCTGGCCTTGTGTTCTGCAACCTTGCTCCCATCAAGTCTGCTTAGAACCCTGAAATTGCCTATTCTTCCATGCATCCTTGAATGCATTTGGAAGGGAGGGGAAAAAAACAAACAAACCCCCAAACAGCTACTGCCATTTCCTCTTCCAAATTCCTAGTTAACTTGTCCCTGAAATGATGTCCACAAAATCCAGCCTGCTAATCACGGTGAGGTAGATGACATCCTGTGACTATTTCTTTACTCTCTTTTCCCTTTCCTACTCCCTTTACCACCCATTGAAGTAATGAACAATCAGACAAAGAGCCTTCAATACATATAACTAACAAAGCTATGTCAATTGTTCATCATAAGCATTTCCATATACGTTTTATCCCTATCTGGCATTCTGGAACTCATTGTTTTTTAGACTATAAACCTCCTAGTACTAGAATGATCTCTTTTCTATGTTTATATGGTATTCAACATAATGGTACCCTAATCCTTGTTGTACTACTGTAATATTAATATTTACTACTAAATAATAATTAATGGGAGATTTCTGAATGCTGTACAAGTCATCATGTTAGATCTCTAAACTATATTTTGCTATTTTCTGTAAGTTGACATAGACATCCTTTATAACTATGCTGAAAAGTATCCAAAATATTTAAACAAATTTAATGATTATGAGCAATGTGGTCTTTCATCTATTGTACTGAGGTTAAAAAAAAAAACAACCTTCTCATAAGTTTTTAACAGGGTATCATTTTAATTCTTTAGCTTATCCTTGCTTTTTAAAAACTCATGCATCAACCAGGGAAAATGGACAGTCCTGGGGTTTCTAGGCTGGGGAGCTAACTGGAGCTTCTCTATTGTTGGTTGATGAGTGACTGGGGAAAATGTTCACTGAAGCAAGTTGGGTGTGGTCCCAGCACGTGGACAGCTGTTTTAAGTGCAAAACTTGCTAAGGGTTTATGGACTCTCACAACATCAAACTGTGAGAGGGAATGCAGGCTGGTTGGACCAGGGCTCAGTATTACCCCAGTTCTATGTGGCGCTCCTGGGAGGCAAGGGGATGCATTTCTAAATACCACGACAGCTACACATTGAGGGAGTATGATCCATCATGTGCATTAAAGAAGGCAGTGGTCCAGTGGAAAAATAATATGATTATACAGCAGCACTGTATCACATTATGCATAGAAGAAGGGTGGTGCCAAAACAATGTTCCATGGGTAATATCAGTTGAGGCATTTCCTATCTTTTGAATGCTTAACTTTTCAGTCTGAACATTCTTAACATATTTGTGTATGCAAGATGGCTATAGAGTGAGCATTCAGATTAGTGGATTTTGTGGATCTGCTTATTATAGAAGAGGGATCCTCTTCTAGCTAAAACACTCAACTAGAGAGATGAGAGTTTCTCTTTTTGGCTCATCACAGCTTTCTTGTGTGGCTTTAGGCCATTTGTTTAACACCTCTGTGCTTCAATATGGGTATGCCAAAACTTACCTCACTGTAATGTTTGTAAGACTTAATTCAACAATGTTTACAAATACTTTGAAATCCTTATATAGAAGTCTATAGAAATGTAAAGCATTATTATTTTTTAGAGTCATCCGCTTTTGTCTTGCGTACATGAAAAAGCCTATGCCACTGACGGTGTTCTTAGTGCCTGTCTCCTTAACTCCATTTAATTTTTTCCCTAGGTGTTTAAAGTGTGCAGATGCCCCCTGTCAGAAGAGCTGCCCAACTAATCTAGACATCAAGTCGTTTATCACAAGTATTGCAAACAAGGTAAAAGCAGGCTCACAGTCATAAATGAAACACAAGAACAGCAGTTGTTTGCATTTCTCTTTATTTGATTTAATTACAGTTCTTATCTTTGTAGAGTCTAATAAAATAATGTTTAGAACAGGTATGATAATATTTAACAGATTCTTCTTAATTTTTAATTATTCCTGCTGATATTGCTCTTTGGAGATACTGTAAATACACAGACTACAGTAAATTTGTTTCTCCAGTAGATTTATTTTTCTTTCAAGTATTTGTTTTGGGTGGATTTAATCAATTAATAGTATTGACAAAACTAAACACTTCAGTGTAATGAATTCACCGCATTCTTACCTGACTCAGCCACTATAGTTACAGGAGATTATTTTTTTTCCATTAGAGAATAAATCTTTTCAGGAAATAATTATAATTTTCTTATTAAAATTGGCTTTGGGCTGACAGTTGGCATGCAGGTGCTCATCTCAGGGATGAATACTTTTCCTTACTGTCATTCAAATAAAGATCTATCTTTATTTATTTACAAACCCCAGCAATATTAATGAATTTCTACAATAATAAATAGAATATACTTTAATAAGGCAGAGGATTTCCAGATGATATCCTGTTAATAGTGCAAAGGATACGTTCTATTGCCCGAAGACATGTAAGTGCCATTTAACAGTCAAAAATACAAGTGTTAAAAGTGACTGCACAGCTAACGTAAAAATATGTCTGCATTAATCAGGCTGTGGGGGACATTCTAATTCCAAACAGTTACTAGTTACCTTTTAAGAACTTTTAGTCTTTTGGTGAAGCTTGATTTGCTATTTCCCAGCCAAGCTTGGGGACTACTGGGATGGCTTGAGGCTGTTCTGGGTGAGTCGTTTACAGAAGCAGCTGGCCCCATCTCCTGTTACCAGTCTCTCCCACACAAACCCTACCAGTGTAGGGATGCTGGGGTCCCCATAGGTAAAATGAGAGAAAAGTGGATCTCATTTATTCATTGCGAGTAAGCTAGGAACTACATTGTGGGGAAGTTAACAGCCAAGTTGTTTATATTACTCATTGCGTGTTATGTGAGCTGAAACGTTCCCAGTAAATTCTATATATTGATAAGAAACATTGGGAGAAAGGGAATTATTAAGACATGTCATTTATATTATCATTACATGTTAACATAGTTAATAATGATTGTGGCATTGTGTCCGGCATCTGCATATAGACTGCTCTATTATAGTCTCTTATGTCAATGCCGCAGGTGTCTCTTTTAATTGCTAGTGTACTATGTTTAAGGCAGCTTGCTTCTTATTGCATCCTTAAAATGTTTTGAAAAAGAGAAGCTCTGATCAGAGAAGATACAAAGCAATAATGTATTTGCTGGTCTTCCCTTGCCATTACTTTATAGTACCCTAGAGCAAATTTAAACTTGGAAGTGTTGTAGGAAAGCAGTTTCTCCGCTTCTAGGGAAATGGGCATCAAGTCATGGCGTTTTTAATAATAGGTGTTTAGGAAGAATTGGCAGAACCTAGCTGGAACTACCTCCTGAGCATGACAGAGCCCTTGTCTGAGCACAGTGACAGAGGAGACATGCAGGAAAGGGCTAAGAGGTAGCATGGAAACTCAGGGAAAGTAGGCCAGAAATGAAGCACAGCTCCAGGATGGAGAGCTGAAATACCTTGTTACAAGGGGAAGCTGGAAACTGAGGTTTGAGAGAAGCCTGGCAGGACAAGACAAGCCCTCATAAGAAGGACTTTTGCCCAGCATGGGCCTGCTATAAGAGGAAGTTGGTGTTTGCTTTTTCTTCCTTTCTTTCTTTGTCTGTTTGCTTTATTTTTGTTTGGTTTTTGGTTTTTGTTTTGATTTTCATTATCACAGTCATTTCATTACCTCAGCAAGTGAATAATGCTGAAGTCCCAAAGAACCATCACTGTTGAGGGAAAACTGAGACAGGATGCCTGCAGGGTCATGAGGAGAGGTTAAGCTATGGGACTGTATCCTGCTACAGGCATGATATGGCAATATTAAGGTTCTGATTTTAATGATGTTGCTTAAAATCCTGACCCAGCTGAAATCAGTGGGAAGACTTCTACTGATTTTAAATAGGGCCTGGATTTCACCCATCTGGTACAGTGTATAGATAGGCTACTTTCCATAATCCTTAGTTCTGTATACTACTGACACATTTCAGAGCTCTGTCATGAGACCTGGAAGCACCCCAGACAGTCTGTGGTTTGGCCCAGCATGAAGTAATTCGACCAATTTCTGCTTCATCTGAAAGTTCTTCAGCTATAGGGGAAAAAAATTGCATAAGGCAGCCATTCTCTAAAGAGTGTCAGTGTTCCTCAAGGTAAAATTTAAAACCTCAGACTCAACAATTATTAACATAGAGTTATAATCTGACATGTCTGGCTCTTAGGGTCTCTCCATATCCATAAATACAGTCTTCTTTCAGAAGCTGTAGCTTTTACAGAGATGGGCCCAACAGCACTTTTTTACCTTGGCTGGTACCTGAAAAAATGTTTCAAGACTGCAAATATTGGTGGACACCTTGGCACAGTGATGGCCTAGAAGATAGCAATAGTTACGCTTTTCTCCGTGTGCTGGCCAAAATGGTCATACAAATATATGCATCATTTACTATGTATGTAAAATCAGCTGTGCACCTCAGTGTTCTCGGTTCCCAGAATAAAGTTACGCACAGCCTTATGTTACCATCTCTTAGCCTAGACTGTGTGGAGGAAATCCAAATTTGCTTAGCTGCATGGGTACATCAGTATTACAGGTCTAATGTCAATAAAAACAACCATTAATTGTTCCAAAAAACCCACCGCCAAATGAAACAAACTGTTGTCCTTAGGAACAAGTTTAGGGAATGGACTGAGTGATAGGGGACAGAGAGTAAGGATCTCTCTGCTTATTAGCTCAAAAGTTTCCTTGCCCTAACAGTCTTAGGCCCTCAGCTGGTGGAAGTTCCAGAGCTGGTTAGATTTACAGACAATACAGTAGCTAAGAGACTTTCCAGACTGGCTTAAATCTCAAAATGGTGAGGTGTGGGGAGAAGGAAGGTTTTGTTGGTCCCAAAGCCAGAAGGGACTGCTGGAATCATTTAGTTTGACATCCTCTGTAATGCAGGCCATGCAACTTCCCCAAAATAATTCTTAGGGCATGTATGTTAGAAAAACCTCCGATCTTGATTTAAAAATTCCAGAGGGGTAGTTGTGTTAGTTTGTATATAGCAAAAACAATGAAAAATGTGGAACCTTAAAGACTAACGAATTTCTTTGGAAATAGGCCTTCATGGGCTGTAACCTATTTTGTCAGATGAATGAAGTGGAAACACATATGTTTTCAATTCATGCATCTGACAAAGTGGGTTACAGCTCACGAAACTTATGCCTGAAGAAATATGTTAGTCTTTAAGGTGCCACAGGACTTTGGTTGTTTTTTATTTAAAAATTGTTAGTGATGGAAAATCCATCATGACTCTTGGTAAATTGTTCCAGTGGTTGATTACATTCTCTGTTAAACGTGTATGCCTTATTACCAGACAGAATTTGTCTAGCTTTAATTTTCAGCCATTGGATCTTGTTATACCTTTCTCTGCTGTATTGAAGATGCCATGTAGATACATGTTAATTGTAATTGTCACCCCTTCATCTTTTTTTTTTTTTTTTTTTAGCTCAAATGTAACAAGCTTGAAGATCTGGTCTATGTTTAATTTAGTCTGTACATCACTCACATCTGTGAAAAATTTCAGGGCCCGAGTGCTTTAGTTAGGTTGACTTAACACCTGGTATAGACCCAGCTAGGCCAATGGAGGGATTCTTTTGTTGACCTTGCCTACCACTTCTTGGAGAGGTGAATTAACTTTATTGATGAGAAAAACTCTTCCATTGATATGAGCAGCGTCCACACTATGACAGCACAACTTGCACTGCAGGACTCCTGCTGTAGTGTAAACATGCCCAAAATCATTTTAGACAAACCAGTTTGTCTAGCTTTCTTTGCATCCACAGTCTCTCTTTAAGTACTGGGTAGCATGGCACTTGGGTTTTCATCAAAACTGGTTTTATTATAAATATAAGCTGTTTAAATGGTGGCATACTGAAAATGTATTCTTTTGTCAGCTATTTAGACTCCATTCTATACAGTATGTTTTGTTGGGGGGAAAAAAAAACTAGTGTAGGAATTGTAAAAGGTCATGGATTTTTGTTCTCTAAAGCCTGAGGCTTTTTAGATATTTACTGGCCATGTTCAGTATAGGCTGCTCCAAGTTACTCTGCCAAGTGGACCTTAACTCGGGGACGGGGTTCTTTGTGGATTGAGAGGGTAATTGAATTGCTAGGCTCAATGAGCCTTGGGCTTCTTTGACAAAAGGATGTCACTTGCACTGTATTGTGTCAGGCTTCTGTGATCAGCAGAGTTTATACCAAAACTTCCATTCTTCCTTTTCGTACAAACTGGATTACAGATCTACTTTCCAAAGGCTCAGTCTAATCTATTGTGTCTTCCCAGTCAGCATTAGTCAGTAGCCTTCATACAGACTGGTGTTTGCAGTTGAATCCCGCCATAGGTGAGGCACAACTTTAGATTTATTACACTGTACATATTAATATATTTTCTTAAACTTAATTTTTTTAAAACTAAGATGACAATCAAATCAGGTATTCTCTCTAAACTATTCTTTGGAGGCTATTTACATTAACTATACTGTTCAACATGTACTTGTTGCATTTAGAAAAAGACCTGTTCTGAAGGTTAAGGGTATCATATTTGTTGATCTTTTCATTTAAAATTAGATATGCTATAGAAGAAATATTGTTCTCCTCTTGTGTCTGACATACTTGCAAGAGTGGTTTCAACATTTAAGAGCCAGTAAGCATGTTTGCACCTTATGTCTCCACCCCATTTCTCCAGTCTCAGTTTGCTGAGGCAGGAGAGGGGGCATGGCAGAATGAAGCCACACAACAGCAGTCATCCACTGGGATAGATCCATTAAAAGTCCTTACAGCAGTGGTGGATTTTACTGCTGCCTGGAAGCAGCTTGAGGCATTGCTGGAGCTTCAATAATCAGGACATCACAATAAGCTCCGTTATGTGCCTCAACCCTGCTTGCCATGCTCTCAAACAATTGCTCAGTCTACCTGCTGTGCATCTGTGTGGTGGAGACAGTCTCAAAGTGTGTTATTTTCTGGCACTGTCAGAATCTACCTGTTGTTCTGGCAAAACTGTGCTGGTGCTGTAGATTCCAGTGAGAGGCATTAGCCATACACGTCAGTGAATACTGCCTTGTGCTGTGTGATAGTGTCAGGATATTATAAATTGAGCCATTTGGAAGCCTGATGAGTTAGAACCTGGTACAAGGCCCTTGGTGTAGTTTAGAGTAGGAGGTACTTAGGTAGTTTGTATTTTGGAAAGGTACAGGGATCACTTGCACATATAGGGAGCCTGATGTGCTCATGAGGTAATTAGCTTCTAGATGGCCCTTCGAAGAAGGCAAGCAGTATTAAAGCTTCATTGGTAGCAGTAATGGGCTGCTCATAATTACTGCTCTGTTAAGATGTACCTGAAACATAAACACCAGTAAAGACACTCAGTGGAGATACCTTACTGGGCTATGCCTGCTGCTTACTTCATGAAGAGAGCTATCAGCCACAGTTTTTTGGAGTAGATGGGGGATCCCATTTTCAGTAATAGTTAAGTGAGTAAGGAAGTTGGCCATTCTAGATCAGTGATGCAGAAGTATATTTTTAATATTATAAAAAGCTCCTCTGAGTGGGCAATGTTATTTGAAGTCAGCTTTGCTACTGCTAAATCCAGTTTGTCTAGCTGTCCTAATTTTTTCTGAAGTCCAACTGTATTTGGTAGCTTTTATTATAGTTTCCCAGGATTTTGATTCCTGCCCTGAAGCTTGCAAATTTTCCCTTATTCTAAAGAGCTTCCATTTTCTTTTAATTTAAGTAGGGCTGAAGCCCATCAACATGACCACCATTTCCAATTAGTCTTTGTGAGTAGAAGCATGGCTTCTCTTAGCAAAGGCCATTGCCAATTCACGGTTTATGGATAAAAGACTAGACAGGGAACTGTGAAGAGATAGGAGAATGTGGTGAACATGAGGAAGCCTGAAGTGCCCAAAGGGACTGTGAGGGTGCAGAGGGATTTAAAGTGCAAAAGGGAGATTTAGGGGGATGTGTGAGGTAAGATGAGACTAAAGAATGGGGAGAATATAGATTGCATGGAAGAGACAGAGAGATATGGGAATTTGCAATTACAGAAAGAAGACTGGGAGCTATGAGGGAATGTATAGAGCAGAAGGTTGAGGGGTTAAATGATAGGGAAATATTAGAAACAGGATCTTATAAATAGAAAGTTAAGAAAAATAAGGGTGCAAATATATATAAGGGCAAATGGGCAACAAGAAATAGTGGGGGAGCAGGGAGAGAGAATGAATGAGAGAGAGGCTGGATGAGGTTGAAAGGGAATCATAGAATATTAGGGCTGGAAGGGACCCCACGAGGTCATCTAGTCCAACGTCCTGCTAAAAGCATGACTACTTGACTAAATCATCCTAGCCAGGGTTTGCAAAATCAGACCTTAAAAGTTTCCAGAGATGTTGAGTTTAGCATCTCCCTAGAAACCCATTCCAGGGAAACAAGCAAGGAGTCCTGTGGCACTTAAAGACTAACTCATAAATTTGTTAGTCTTTAAGTGCCACAGAACTCCTTGCTTGCTTTGCTGAACTAGACTAACACGGTTACCCCATTCCAGGGAGAAGAAGGGTATGTTCACACACACTTCTTATTTCGAAACAACACAGGTTGTTTCAAAATAAGAACTGCCATGGCCACATGACGCATGGCCATTTCGAAACAAGCAAACTGCTTGTTTCGAAATGGCTGCCATTCTTTCGGAACGGCTTAAACCACTTTTTTTTCGAAACAGGGGGATACTCAGGTATCCCTGGCCCGCTCCTGGCAGGAGCGGCTGCGCTGGGGAATCCCGGGGGCCGGCGCTCACTCCGGCCCCTGCAGCAGTGGGCTTCAGCCAGGCGCCCGGGACCCTGCTGCCAGGTTTGGGGGCAGCCTGGGCTTTAAAGCTCCCGGGGTGAGGTGCCCCACTGCGCCTCACCTGGTGGGTGCCTGCAGAGGCCTGCAGGCACATGCAGGGTGCAGTGCAGCCAGGCGCTGCACCCTGCGGGTGTCTGCAGCCCTGTGCAGGCACCAGCGGGGTGCAGCGCAGCCCCGCGCCTCACCCTGCGGGTGCCTGCAGTTCCCTCCCCAAGCGAAATAGCATGTTCACGCTGTGGACATGCTATTTTGCTCCCTTATTTCGAGGAGACTGTTTTTGTCCTTCAAAATAAGGTGTTTCGAAGTAAAGAGTTATTTCGAAACAGCTTGTTTCGAAATGTCTTGTTTTGAAACGAGCCCTCCCTGTGTGAACACAGCCGAAGAAGAAGAGAAAGAAACAGGATTGTGAGAGGTATGTAGAGAATGGAATAAGTCCTTCTCTACTCTCACTGAACTTTGGGTAACATAAGAGACATTCAAATATCATTGGGAATGTCTTACAAAGATCATGAGTCAGAATTCAGATGTAAAGGAGCATAAAAGTGATGCTCTTAATACAATTAATAGATTGTAGAAGAGTCTTAATGGGCTGCAAGATTGATGATAATCACATATCAATACGCTTTACAATTTTTTAAGAAAAATTCCTGGGGCTCCACGTATATGAAAGTACAGTTTTATTCAGTTTTCTTTCTTAATCTCCTATATATTTCAAGTCACTGCGTGCAAAAGCATTTAAAAGAAAAATAGTAATGGTGTTAAATTGATGTACTTGGAACAGTGACTTTTCTTGAGATGTCTATTTGCAGTTAGTGCAATGGAATGGCTGACAGCCGGTTTCAGTTGCCATAGTATAATTATGTGGAATAGACTGTTGCGATGACACTATGTCAATTAAGGAATCTCTCACATTCTAGACTACAAAGAACAAAATGACAGTACAAGATATTCCTTCCCTTCTTTTTCATAAAAAGATAGTGACACTGTGTGAAATTACAGTCCTGTTATGATGACATAAGTCAAATGATGTGAAAGTTTTCTGGATTGATTAAATATCACCAGTATTGTAATACAGAAAATATGTGATATCTGATAACTCACTCTTCTGTTTTGTTCTTTCTACTTTAGAAAAAAGAGGGGGTGATTTTTATTCAAATTTTGACAGATTTGTGCATATATAAAGAGATTGAGTTTAGATGCTTGCTGATTACAAACTGAACATTGCTCTGTCTGTATGTGTTTGTTTTTAAATTGGTTCCTTACATGATTTTAAATAATAACATTTGACCCAACACATCTTTGTTTTTGTAAATCAGTAGTAGGCAGGAGTGGTTGGCAGGTGAAAGTAATTTTTTTTTTGTTTGGAAATTTTTTGTAACTCTGTCCATTTTTAAACATTTCACCAAATGACTAGAGTAAACACTGTTCTCACTCCACCATTCTCCTTCCCTGTCCCCAGCTCCTCTTCCTACCTTTCTGCTTTCACTTCACACCATCTCCACACCCTGGATAAGGCATGCTTTCATTCCTTTTATACGGAACACAATCCTGGAATCACTTTGAGAAAATGACAGTATCAAAAAATCATGACCTATGAGAAATGTGTATGAAGTGCGCTTAAATTAGATGAATGAATAGATGCTGTGAGCATTTCCTGATAAATGCAATTTCTTTTTGTCTCACAGTATTGATCCTACATGTTTTAATAGGTTTTCTCAAGTAAAAAAAAAAAAATCTCATTTGCATGCAAATTATGTAATGCTTCCAAGTGATACATGTGGAGATCCTCCTCTGCCTGCTTTCGACTGATTATTGATGTCTATTTAAGGCTTGTTTCTGTTCTCTCTTTAGCAATGTGTATTTATTGACATTTTGATGGAGGAAATCAAAAAACATCCTATCCAGTTAGATTAATTTATTTCTGTGGAAGTGTCTAGGAAAAGGTATTTTATGAACTGAGGCATGAGGAGACGTTTATTTCATTTAAATAAAACAATCTCAGAAGTGTTCAAGTCTGGACCTTCTTCTTCCCTGACATCTACAAGAATTAGCCAACTGATTCATCTGCTTATTTATTTTTATCTATTTTGGAAACATCCTGAACTATTTCACTTCTAAGCTTATTTTTGTTTTGTAGTGTTTGCACAAAAACAGCCTTTGCTGAGTCACCTTCTCCCCCAGTTACACTGTCTAGTTATTCCTCACAGCATCTTGTTTGATCATATACCAATAATATACCAATAAAACTCACCCAATTGGGCTACTTAGCTGTTCATTATGGCTGAATGTGAATAGCCTCAGAAATCAGGACTTTGTTTGGTTTAAAACTATGGTAGTTTCTGAAACATTTTATAAAAATGTTGTTAGAAGAAAAACTCTTCTGTAGCAGAGTTAAATACAATACAGGAAACTAAGATTTTATTGTACATCAAAAGTGGGGACATGATTGGCAAAGGAATATGAGAGCTTTTCACTAAGCTTACCAGTTCAAATAAAGTACAGCTCAAAATAGACTAAGGGCGAATCCAAAGCTTGAAGTTGCTGGCTAACTCACTTTGAAAGTGACCAGAATTTCACCCCAAAAGTTCCATCTGCTACCTGTGAAGTAGATCCTGTAAAACAACTGTCTCGATTTCAAACGTGAAGAAACAGTGAAGTGGTTTGCCCAAGATTACCCAGCAGGCTCATTGCAGAACTGGGTAGAGAATACAGGTCTCCTGTGTTTCAGTTCAGTACTCCATCTATTAGGCAACACAGCCCATGGTACTCATGCCACATTATTTCCAAATAGACATATGCCCTCATTACAGAATTGCCATCGGTAGAACTGACACTAATTGGCTCTCCTGTTGGCAGTCTAAGCAGAGAGGCTGAGTGAGTGAATATAGAACCTAAACTCTCCTTTCACTTGTAGAGGTGATCCCTTTAACACCAGGTTGAAGACATGTTGCTGAAGCTGTGTGGAAAGCTTTCAGTGTGCTTGTTATGTGGATAAATAGCACACTTTGATCTCTAGCTTTGTCAATTTGGTGCCTATTTATTGATCACTGCGTTCACTTAAAAATGTTAACACTGCAAAACGTTTTGTACATTCAGTGCATATTGTTTTACTACTTGGGCATTATGATGTGTGCTGCACATCTCAGAGTACTCGTATTGTAATAGCCTATATATAAAAGGAGGTAATGGCTGCATATCAAATCAATAAGTACCATGCCTCAGCTTAAATTTAATCAAGATCATAATTCAATAAAAAAACAAACAATCAACATTGCTCAAAATTACATAATGGAGATTTCCAAGGAGGGTGCCACTGAAACACAATATGAAAACGCTTTTGACTATTTTATATTTAACTATATTCCATCTTAAAAGAAAATATAGTGAAAATTTTCCCAGCCTTTGACTCTTAAAGAGGAATAGTTAATATTATAAACTAAAGATCTTAATTATCTGTATTCACCAATTTTAATTATACAGCTTCAAAGATTTATGAATCCTTAATAATCTTTCTCAGGAGAAGTTCCATTCAGTTATTGTAATTCTTTCCTGTGTATTACAGTTGAAATCAATAAAGATAACAGTCCTGGGCTAAACCACACCCACACAATATGAGTGAACCAGACAAAAAGTGAAATAAAAACAAAATTCAAAGTAACTGAAAGCTAGCTTGTATTTAAATTCTGAAGACCCATGACCAAAAATTTGATTCGAAGTGGCCCATTTTCAGAGAAACAAGAAAATCACTCCATTAGCTAATACTGAAGTCAGTATGCCAGACTATCAATTACATTGAAGATCTGTTATACTGCTCTGGCAGAATAAGGGAGCCATAAAGTGGGGTGTAAATTACATTTCTAATCAGTTTAATTAATACTACCTTCCAGACCTCCTTTACATTCCCAGAGCACTGGAAAGTGGACAACATAAATGAGAATCAGGCCCAATATCTAACTTACCTGTCATCAAAGACAAAAGAAATTTAGGAAGTCCCTTCACAAATGTCTCGCTTAATTAACTCATTTTTTCCTGTTTGCCCAAGACTAGAACTTCCAATTTATTAGTAATTTAGGAGCAAATCCGTTGAAAATATATGCATGGCTTTGTGATCTGTGCAGTCACAGGATGGCCAGTGGAGCAGATCTGCAGTAGGACACCATATGTAGGAAAAAAGCTCAATTGTTTCCACAAAACTGTTTCTTAACCATTGGAACCTTGCTGGAACCACTGTCCCAGACTGTATCGTCTGGTTGAACCTCTGAATGTTATTTCCAGTCCTTTAATGTGCCTCTTGGTCCATTAGAACCTTTCCAACCATATAGGACTTTTTTTGGTAACCAACCCACAATTTTGTTACATGATCAAATCTTGAAAGTGCTCTGCATATTCACTATTTGAGTCTAACACTGTAGGATATTGTTCCCTTTGAAGATGCACTTTGTCTGTGTCTTAATCTTACTAAACATGGCGGCTGAAAATGAAATGTTCTGGCTCTGCACTGTGAAGGAGCACCAGTCAATGGATTCTTTGCCTCCTGCTGGCTCTACAGTTTCTGATTCTTCTGAGCCAGTCACCATCCTGGTTGGAGCTGTGCAGCAATAACCCAGCTCCGAACACAATTTTCATTAAGAAGTTATTGGAGAATGAAATGTGGAAGAGCTGGCTGGAGGGGATGGGAAATGAGACCATTCTTTCTTCTCCCAGTTATTTGTAATTTGGAGCGGGCTGGAATGGAGTTCATGCCCATCTGCATTTGCCAGCACAAGCCCTGTGTGCCACTTAGTGCCTGAGCCTAATGTTGCCCCCAATGCATAGTGTGAATTTCATCTTCCCCTGATCAGTGTTAGTTTTTAGGGAAAACTCTGGTATGCATAAATCTTCTCTGGGCTCTTCTTGATAGTTCATTATTAGTATTTTATTGGGATGTTGGTGGTGAATGGAGAGAGAACTTGGGGCTGCATTTATAGTGTCTGTTCAGTGACTGCATAATTGACTTAGGAATAGAGAGAGCACTTACTGGAGTGTAGTACACAAAGCATGTTATTTTAAAAATAAAACTGCAAATCCACTGCACAGCTCTACAAAAATAACTGAGGCTCTCTATAAAATAAATCAGAATATTTTGGTAATAAAAAAATAAATGAAATATTCCTAGCTTGCCATATAATAAGATACATTCGTAATTTGTCCCCAGTGCTTTTAATCAATACTTAGTAATACACATAAATGACAAATTTCTGTCTTTAAATTTGATCAGATGTGCACAGTATTGTTCTACTAGCCATATAACAGGAACAAAATTTTGGATCTGTTCTCTTGAATCTCTCGTTCCCTCTTATGTGACAGTTTTGTTGATTTTGTTTTGTTCATGCAGAATTATTATGGAGCTGCCAAAATGATTTTTTCTGACAACCCCCTGGGCCTGACGTGTGGAATGGTATGTCCAACCTCAGATCTTTGTGTAGGTGGATGCAATTTATATGCCACAGAGGAGGGACCGATTAATATTGGTGGATTGCAACAGTTTGCAACTGAGGTATGTAAGATGTACAGATGGCTGATATTTTTACATACACACCAAAGAATTGTTTAATAATGAAATTTCTTATTGATGAGTTGATTAAATCCAACATGTTGGAAGATGCAGTATTGCCAATGTAAAAATATAATGAATTAAAATAGCTGGCACTTTTCTTAAAGTATGTTCAGTAATTTAGTTATTAAAAATAATTTTTGCTGTAAAGTACTGGTACTGTATAATAACATAGCGAGAACTAGTGGTAATCAAGAAGACAATTTAAAATTAGGACTTGTCTACACAGCAAGTAACTCCATGGCAAACGAGGACATGACTCTACAGTGTGCCAGCTTGCCACCCTGTAACATCCCATGTAGACACTGTTATGGCACAGTGAAGGTCCTGGAGTGTGGTTTGATTCACTATACCAGAGGTGGGTGAAGTATGGCCTGTGGGCTTAGTACAACCCACCCGGGCCTTTTGTCTGACCTGCCAGCCGCCCTGTCTGGACGGCTGCAGCCGTTCTCCCTTTCCTTGGCTGGAGTGTGGCAGCTACTTCTGACTCAACCTCTTCCTCCCATGGGCCAAGGAGCACCTTGGCCAGAGCGCAGCAGCTATTCCTCCAGGGCCCAGGAGTTTCTGGTTCCCCATTTTGGCTCTACCCCTTTCCCCATAGTAGTTCTCTCCACCACCCCGCAACCCCTGCAAAAAAAAAAAAAAAAAAAAAAGACTTGCAAAAAAGTAGACAGTACATGGAAAGAACAGCAGTGGAAAAAGAGTGCAAACAAAAAAAAAAAGTAGTCAGTGAGTAGATTTTGTGTGTTATGTTTATCTAATTATACCTATTTATTTATCGGGGTGGCCAAACTTATGGAACTCAAGAGCCACACAAGTCGATTATTAAACCTTTGAGAGTCGCACTGAGGCATATAACCACATATTTTTGCATACTCCAAAATTACTAAGCTTAAAATTCATTGCATACTTTAACTTTATCATAAAAACAGGACAAATATTGATCCTACTAATGTCAGATTCTAATAATTACTTAAGGTTACCATGAAAACTAGATGTAGAACACTGCAAGCTTGTAGCAAGTTTTTTAAAAATCTGGGCAGTAACTTGTCAATGCAGTAGGTAAAAGCTCTCTCAGATGCTGATCTCTAAGTATTGCACAATGTTTTGAATGTCATTGTGGAATATAATGTTTCACAGCAGTAAGTTGTGCCAAAAATTGAAAGTAATCTACATTCAGTTTTAAACTTTTCTCCTTTGTATTTTCATTTCTCAGTATTCTACATCCTGTTTAGGACTTGTAAAACATGATTTTTTTTTTTTTTTTTAACGAGTAACCTGCATTAGGCCCTGTGAGAAAAATCTAAACATGCTGGGGCTTCTCCAACCATGCTGTGCTTCCCTTGGCCACCCCTGTTGCCAGTTCCCTGCAATCTCTTACCACACGGCTCCTTCTCTGCTCTCCCCGACCATGCCACACTTCTGCCCACCCTGACCCTGACCATGCTGCCCTTCGCTGGTGGCTCTGACCACGCTACCCCTTCCCTACCGGTTCTGATCATGCTGCCCTTCCCTGCCAGCTCTCACGACACTGCCCCTTCCCTGCAGTCCCTGACCACGCTGCTTTTCCCTGCCAGCTCTCGCCACGCTGCCTCTCCCTGCCAGCAGTGACCATCCCCTGCTTCTCTGCCAGCTCTCACTGTGCTGCCATCTCTCTGCGGTCCCCGACCATTGTTCACTTCTCACTCGTCTCCCATCATGCTGCTCTTCTCTGCTGTGCTCTTCAGGGAGCCACAGTTTTTCTTGGAAGAGCCGCATGCGGCTCACAAGCTGCAGTTTGGCCATGCCTGATTTATATGTATGTCAGCTATAATATGCCATGTGCTATCCCTCTCAGCTATGCAGCCTTCTACCACAAGACTGCTACCCCCACCAAGCCCCACCTTTTCTCCTCCACCCCTCTCTCACCACATGTGGCCCACCAGACAACGGATGCAGCCCTCAGGCTAAAAAGTTAAGACTTTTAAAAAGATGTTCTTAACTGTCCAAAATGTATATTATTTAATTTATGTATCTACTGGAATGAGTTTACATTGCAAACATAGGCTTTGGCCCTTAAGTTCATATGTCCTTGTGCTGCCCCCTAACTCATTCACCTGGGCACAATAGAGCAAAAAAGGCAGCAAAAGTAGTGACCACTACTTTGCAGTAGGAGGTGTTGACTTTCAAAGAAAAAAATAAGGAGTCATATGGCACTTTAAGACTAACAGATTTATTTTTTGCATGAGCTTTCGTGGGAGAAAAATCCCACTTCGTCAGATGCTTTGAAGATGGGTGAACTTACAGAATGGAATGAAAATAAATGCAAGGGGGTGTAAAACATAGGATCAGGTCATACAGTAACAGCAAATCAGAACAGTTAGGTTGAAACCATGGGAAGCCTGAAGTCAAATTATGTTTTGTAATGGGAAAAGAACCCATAGTCTTGATTCAATCCTGCTGTCACAGAATTTAGTTTGCATATTAATTCAAGTTCAGCTGTTTCTCTTTGAAGTCTTGATGTCCCAGTCACATCTCTGATGATGGTTGTTAACAAATCATTTATCAAGTGATTAGAAAGATGGAAGTGCTCAGCAGCTGGTTTCTTTGTTATGTGATTTCTGATATCAGCTCTATGTTCATTTATTCTTTTGAGCAGCGATCGTCCTGTTTGTCCAATGTATAAGGTGTTGGGGCATTTCTGGCACATGATGGCATAGATCACATTACAAGTTCACCCATCTTTGAAGCATCTGAGGGAGAGGGATTTTCTCCCACAAAAGCTCATGCGAAAAATAAATCTGTTAGTCTTAAAGTGCCACACGACTCCTTGGGCTTTTTGCTGGACTAGACTAACATGGCTATCCCTTTGGAAATTGCCTAGAATAAGAAGCACAGCTAGTGGATTTGTGATTTCCCAGGGGTTAAAGTAAACCGGAAACAGTTCTGGGGCTCACAAATTTGAGGGGCCAGAGTTCTGAGGCCCTGAAAAACTGAAAAATCAGGCAGAATGCATGTTCCACCCTGCCCTGGCCAGGGAACTGCAGCCAGGCTGGGGAAGTTTTCACATTTCCCACCCTAAGCATGTTTAGGTGCATGCTCAAGGTGGGAGCAGCCTGACCAGGGATCATGAGAGGTCACTGAGTGCAGTCCTCTGCATTCATGCCAGTACCAAGTACCACCTAGGGTGGTGCAGGGGGCAGTGTATGAAGCTGGGATCAGGAGTTGGGGGAGGAGGGATCAGTGCGTGAGACCAGGATCAGGGCGAGTGGGCAGTGTGTGAGGCCAGGATCAGGGGCAGGAGGGCAGTGGATGCAGAGTGTGAGGCTAGGATTGAGGTCAGGTGGGTGCAGAGGGGTGGAGGAGGCAGCATATGAGGCCAGGATTGAGGCCAGTATCTTTATGGAGGGATAACTATATTTTTATGAAGCAATAACTGATGCGTATGGTACTGAGAAGTGGTTACAAATGCCCACCTAGGCTGGGGCCTGCAAATGCATGAAGGAGGCCCAAATGATATGGGAAGGGGGGCCAGAGATTAGGAGGGCTCTGGGGCCAGTCAAATAATAATTTAACCACTGTGATTGCCTGTAACCACTATCCAAATTTTCCCCTAAGAGGAAGGAGAAGAGGAGTAGATGTTATTCTATCCCAGTGATTCTCAAACTTTTGCAGGTCTTGCCATTCTTGGTGGCATATCACAACCCTAAAGGACATACTATGTCACTCTCCCCAGTCCAAATCCAGCCATTTCCCCATCTCTCCATCGCACACTTACTGCTGTGTGGCAGCACAGTAATATGTCCTGACATGGTGGCTGAGAACCACTACTCTATCCTGTGAGCTTCTATAGTGGCTGTGGAGAAGCTATGTAAAATTTAGGGGCTCACGTGACATGAAGAATCTCATCTCTACTGATTGTGCAACACTTGCCTGCTTGCTTAGTGCAAAGAAGAGAGGGTGTGCTTTTGTATGAATAATGTACACTTTTATTATGTTTGCATACTTAGTATTTCATAATTAATCTCATGGTCAGTCATGATCTTATATATATGATGAGCCATTTAATGGACCATATTATAAACAGAGGGTGAAATTTTGGTCCGCTACACAAAGCCTGAGAAAGGCCATCCCGCAAGTTGAACGATAGAATTTCCCTTTTTCCTCACCCTCCCTGGAAGCAACTGGTCATGTATCTGCATGGCCAAGCTTTGCCTTTAGTACTGCTCTAGGATTTGTCGTCTTTGCATTGTTTATGGATCTACCTACAAAGGTCACTGGCGTACCTACCCTTTCTACTTCCTCAGCCTGTTTGTCCTTTCATGCTTCTGTTGAGATGTCATGGATTTGCTGGAATCTTTGTGGATCTTTCTGTGTTTCACTTTGAACCTCCTTCCTCTTCTGCTCCCAAAGCAACAGGCATACTTTGAACCATTTAAGGTTTGGGCCAGCTAGAGTGTCATCAGTGGGAGTTAAACCAGAGTGATCATTTAGAGGACTGGGATGAATGCCAACCAAAAGGTGTCTGTAACTTCTTGTCTTACTTTATGTTGAATGACTGGATCATGAACAGTCAAGGCACAATATAATCAGCTCTTCAGCAGCCCTGGCCCATATATGTAATAATGTAACGTGCTGAAAGACGTAAGGCTTACATAAAAGAAGTAGATTAAACTCTTGTCAAATATATGACAGATGTAATAGTGAAATATTACTGTTTAGAAACCAAATGCAAGTATATCTGTTAAAACTTGATTTGTCTTTCCCTTTAGTCTTAATGTCATGATTAATAGGAGGGAATTATGGCTTGATAGATTTTGCTAAATATCTGCCATTCTTCTTCAAAAATCTTTAGAAATCTATTAAAAAAAGCTCAGTGCTGGCACAATGATTGATGCTAAAACTGCAGGACAGAATGAATAGCTCAGAATGGCTTTCATCACAGTGTTTTAAGTTTGTGTAAAATGATGTATTAGTATCTAGAGTCCTAACACAATAAGGTGATGGTATGCAATTCTGCATAGTAATTTTAAAATTGACTGAAATGCAACCTTTTCTACATACAATTTCTATATTTATAGCATTCCAAAATATATCTATGGTTGGTATTTACAACTTAATAAGATTTTAGATTTATTGCAGTTTGTTCTTTTTGACATCTTTGTATATACTATAGTAATCATAAATAGCAATAGTATGCCATCATATTTGTAATAAATATTGACTTTAGTGCTGACACATTAATTTTTACTAGGTAAGACAGAAGACCTCTTTTAGCATTTTAGTTTTAGAAATCTTGGAAGCAAGTTATTCAGCTTATTCAATAGAAAGAAATATCAGTATGAAGAATTCTGTATAACTGAAAAAAATCCATAAACAGTTCATGTAACACTACAGGTACTCAGAAAAATGTTATTACCAGTAACACAAATGAAGCCTGATTCTGCAAACATTTTAAGTGTGTGCATAATTTTATTTATATGAATACTTAGCAAATTGTGCAATTTAGATATGCCACATATGGTGATATTGATGTGAACTGCACATCTATGATTCTTCTCATGTAGTCTGTAAAAGGGTTTTTTTGTTTTGTTTTGTTTTTCCCCTCCTTCTCCATGCAGGTCTTATTAAAAAAACTGCTACTGTCTCTTGAAATCCAAGTCACGGCACTGTAGAATGTTGAGGCAGTATAAACAGGTAGAGCTGTATGAATATGAAACCCACAGAATGTACTAAAATTTACTTTTTTCTCAAAGTTGAACTAGATTTTAAGTAGGCTTGTAGGAAAAGTGAAGTGCAATTGATTGGATGGCTATTTATTAATGTATAGAATCATAGAATCATAGGGTTGGAAGGGACCCCACGAGGTCATCTAGTCCAACCCCCTGCCAAAAAAAGCAGGACCACTCCCATTAGATCATCCCAGTCAGTGTTTTGTCCAGCTGGGACTTGAACACCTCCAGAGATGGAGATTCCACCACCTCCCTAGGCAACTTATTCCAATGCTTCACCACTCGCCTAGTAAGGAAGTTTTTCCTAATATCCAGCCTGGACCGCCCCAGCTGTAACTTGAAGCCATTGCTTCTCGTTCTGCCCTCTGTTACTACCGAGAACAATCGAGCTCCCTCCTCCTTGGAGCAACCCTTCAAGTAGTTGAAGGTTGCTATCAAATCCCCCCTCAGTCTTCTCTTCTGCAGGCTAAATAAGCCTAGTTCCTTCAGTCTTTCTTCATAGGGCTTGTGCTCCAGCCCTTTGATCATTTTTGTTGCCCTCCTCTGGACTCTCTCTAATTTGTCCATGTCCTTTTTGTAGTGGGGAGCCCAAAACTGGACACAGTATTCCAGATGTGGCCTCACTAGTGCAGAATAGAGGGGAATGATCACATCCCTCGATCTGCTGGCAACACTTCTTCTGATGCAGCCCAGTATGCCATTGGCCTTTTTGGCAGCAAGAGCACACTGCTGACTCATATCCAGCTTCCCATCCACCATGACTCCCAGGTCCTTTTCTCCAGTGCTGCTATTTAGCTGATCACTCCCCAGCCTGTAGCAGTACATGGGGTTTTTTCGTCCCAAGTGCAGGATTTTACACTTGTCCTTGTTGAACCTCATGAGATTCCTCTTGGCCCACTGCTCCAGTTTGTCTAGGTCTCCCTGAATCCTGTCTCTGCCCTCTAGGGTGTCTACCGTTCCCCCCAGTTTGGTATCATCTGCAAACTTACTAAGTGTGCAATCTATCCCATCATCCAGATCATTAATGAAAACATTGAACAGAACTGGCCCCAGGACCGACCCCTGGGGCACACCACTTGTTACTGCCTGCCAACTTGACATGGAGCCATTGATTCCTACACGCTGAAACCGTTGTTCTAGCCAGTTTTCTATCCACCTTACAGTCCATGCATCTAACCCATACTTCCTTAATTTGCCAATGAGAATGCTGTGGGAAACCGTATCAAAAGCCTTGCTAAAGTCAAGGTATATCACATCAACGGCTCTTCCCGCATCCACAAATCCAGTCATCTCATCATAGAAGGCGATGAGGTTGGTCAGGCATGATTTACCCTTGGTAAATCCATGCTGACTGTTCCTGATTACTCTACGTTCCTCCAAGTGTTTCAGGATGGATTCTTTGAGAAGCTGCTCCATGATTTTTCCAGGGATTGAGGTGAGGCTGACAGGTCTGTAATTCCCTGGATCGTCCTTTTTGCCTTTCTTGAAGATAGGTACTATATTTGCTTTTTTCCAGTCCTCTGGCACCTCCCCCGTTCGCCACGAGTTTTCAAAGATAATGGACAACGGTACTGCTATCTCATCAGCCAGCTCCCTCAGCACCCTCGGATGCAGTTCATCCGGCCCCATGGACTTGTGCACATCTAGTTTCTTTAAGCAGTCCCTAACCTGACCTTCTGTCACCAAGGGCCTCTCTTCTTCTCCCCAGTCCCCCGTGCCTAGTGTAGTGGGCTGGGAGCTGACCTTGCTTGTGAAAACTGAACTAAAAAAAGCATTGAGCACTTCAGCTTTTTCCTCATCCTCTGTCACGAGGATGCCTGCCCCATTCAGTAAGGGACCTACACCATCCCTGATCCTCTTCTTGTTATTGATATACTTGTAGAAGCCCTTCCTGTTATCCTTCACATCCCTTGCTAGTCGCAACTCCATTTGTCCTTTGGCCTTTCTGATTTTATCCCTGCAGTCCCGAGCAATGTCTTTATATGCCTCCTTAGTCATCTGTCCTAGCTTCCACTTCCTGTAAGCGTCCTTTTTATGCTTCAGCTCAGTGCAGAGCTCTCTGTTAAGCCACAGTGGGCGCCTTCCACATTTGCTGTGCTTTCTCCTTATCAGAATTGTATCTTCCTGTGCCCTTAGCAGGGTTTCTTTAAAATGCACCCAACTCTCTTGGACACCTTTCCCCTTCAGATCAGCCTCCCAAGGGATCCTGCCCATCAGTTCCCTGAGGGAGACAAAATCTGCTTTTCTGAAGTCCAGGGTCTGTGTTTTGCTTCTTTCCTTCTTTCCTTTAATCATCAACTTGAACTCAATCATTTCATGGTCACTGCTACCCAGGCTGCCATTGACCTCTACTTCCCTGATAAATTCTTCTCTATTTGTGAGCAGCAGATCGAGAGGCGCAAGGCCCCTTGTCGGTTGCTCCAGCATTTGTACCAGGAAGTTGTCCTCAACACTCTCCAGAAACTTCCTGGATTGCCTGTGCACTGCTGTATTGGCCTTCCAGCAGATGTCAGGGTAATTGAAGTCCCCCATGAGAACCAGGGCCTGTGCTCTAGAAACTTCTGTCAGTTGTACACAGAATGCCTCATCCACTTCCTCCTTCTGATCTGGTGGTCTGTAGCAGACACCTACCACAACATCCCCCTTGTTGCTCTCCCCTCTAAACTTAACCCACAGACTTTCAACTGGCTTGTTTCCACTTTCATAATGGAGCTCTGAGCAGTCATAGAGCTCCTTTACATATAGTGCTACTCCTCCCCCTTTCCTTCCCTGCCTGTCCTTCCTGAACAGTCTATACCCATCTATTGCAGAGCTCCAGTCATGCAAACTATTCCACCACGTCTCTGTTATCCCAATCATGTCATAGTTCTTTGTCTGCGCTAGTGCTACCAATTCCTCCTGCTTGTTTCCCAGGCTCCTTGCATTTGTGTATAGGCACCTAAGATACCCAGCTGATTGCCCTACTTTCCCATTTTGACATTCAATTCTATTGTATCTACCTCCCTGGATTTTCTTTTGGTGTTGACCTCCCCCACCTGACTCAGGCATTAGGGCTTCATTAGAGCATCTAAGAAAGTTATTTGATTCCCCCCGCATGTTCCAATTATCCTCTCTTCTATCCCTGTAGTTACAGTCCCGGCACCCCCCAAGTTCCATCCCATCCCCCTGGTCTCCCACATAGTCACTTACCTGTGGGCTTTGGTCTCCTTCCCCCTTCAGACCTAGTTTAAAGCCCTCCTCACTAGGTCAGCCAGTCTGCGTCCAAATACGCTCTTCCCCTTCCTCGAAAGATGGAGTCCATCTCTGCCTAGCAGTCCTTCTTCCTGAAACAGCAACCCATGGTCGAGGAAGCCAAAGCCCTCCTGACGACACCATCTTCGCAGCCAAACGTTCATCTCCAGGATGCATCTGTCTCTGCTCAGGCCTCTACCCTTGACCGGAAGAATCGAGGAGAACACCACCTGTGCTCCAAACTCCTTCACCTGTGCTCCCAGAGCCCTGAAGTCACCTTTGATCTGCCGAGGATCACCTCTCGCAGTATCATTGGTTCCTACATGGATGAGAAGCATGGGGTAGTAGTCAGAGGGGCGGATGATTCTCGACAATCCCTCCGTAACGTCTCGGATGCGGGCACCTGGCAGGCAGCATACCTCTCGAGAGATCTTGTCAGGGCGACAGATGGGTGCCTCCGTCCCCCTCAGAAGTGAGTCCCCAACCACCACAACTCTACGTTTCTTCCTAGCTGTGGTGGCTGTGATCCTCCCAGCCTCGGGGGTGCATGGCCTCTCCTCTTCCACCTCCTTCACCGTCTCTAGCACCGCATAACGATTCTTCACCACAACAGAGGGTGGGTTGTGGGCAGGGGTGGAGCACTGCCTACCGCCAGAGGTAACCAGCTGCCAGTGTCCTCCCCCTGCCACAGGCTCCCCATCCAGCTCCAGTGTTGTGGCAGTAGTCTCTGGTACCTGGTCAGTGCCCTCCATCTTGCACTTCTCCTCGTGGATGCTGTCGAGGAACTTCTCCAGGGTGTGGATACTCCTAAGCCGAGACACCTCCTCCTGTAACTCTCCCACCTGCCTCCTGAGAGATTCCACCAGCAGGCACCTGTCACATCGATTCATCTCCCCAGCCTGATAGTTGGAGACAGGGAACTGCAGGCTGCAGTCCCTGCAAGTCCACACCAGGGTCTGGGTAGAGATATCTATGGTCAGGATGTCTGTCTGGCTACAGGCACAGGTAGAAGAGACAGAAGGGGCGCTGGCAGCAGTGCGGCTCCTCTTCACCATCGTGGTTTCACAAACTCCTCCCCAAACTCCCTCTCAAACTCCCCTGTTTGCTGTCCCCTGTTCGCTCAGCCACTGGCTTTTAAAGCCTTCTCTGCCTAGGTCAGGCCTGGCCCCTTGTTAAACACACAGGGGAAGGCTGATCACAAGGCTGATTGAGGCTGGTGCACAAAGGTGATCAGGGAACAATGGTGCAAGCAGCCCCCACCCACAGTAAGAAACAACTAACAGAAGTCAGCTGTAAGGGAAAAGTCAAACAGACAAACACACACAGTTAGCAAACCCTCACCCAAGCACACTCTGTCCCTTGCTGCTTTCAGCTAGGGGATCGCCTTCACCTCCTTCTCGGGGCTTCACAAACTCCTTCCCTCTCAAACTCCCCTGTTTGCTGTCCCCTGTTCGCAAGTATAAATAAGAAGTCTAACATATTTCTGGACTGATGTTACTTCAAAATTAAATTTTCACAGTTTCCAATTAATTATTTTGAATGGAAAAGCAAAAGCTAAATAAAAATGTTTTATTTCTATACTTAAACTGTCCAGACCATGTTGTGCCCTGACTCTCATGTCCTTAACCCACGGAGGCTTTGTCCCCTGTGAAGGATATCATCTACTTGTTATTACAGTAGGAAGCAATTGGGAAAGGAGATTTAATGAAACATTTTCTAAGAGGAAAGTTATTTGATGCTACTTGTCTGTTAAGGAGGTTTGATATCTTCTCTAACTTTAGGTGTTCACAGAGAAACTTATATCACCTCCTCAGGTTACCTATCAGAATGAGAATTGAGTGTTAGTCTCCGTTAATTTTTTAATGTCTTGATGCAACCATTTATCTTTAAGATGCCAGTAAAATGGCTTTCATTCTTAATAAGAAATCCAGCTGAAGTCTAAAAAGACTGAGTAAAATGTAGAGTTGTGCAGCTTGTTTGTACTGATAGGCAGGGTTTAAAGCCTGTTTATGGATCCAGGGACTTCAGATTTCTCAATCCAACACCGACACAGAATCCCTTTACGTTGTTGGACGAAGTCCCTTAAACTGTCTGGGTGACATTCTGGTCCCATTGGAGTCCATGGGAGTTCTGGGAATTTCCGACTTCAATGAGGCCAGGATTTCACCCTCTGCCTCAGCTGACCAGCTTGTAAAACAAGTATACAGTATTCACTTAACTATCTGACAGAGCTGAGGATGGTTAACATTTGTAAAATGCTTTGCAGATAAGCAGTATATGTCTGCTAAATATTACTTAGGCTTATAGAGTTTGAGTAGTCTGTGTGAGGCTTTAGGCCTCAATTTTATCAATGCTTACTTATGTTCATAAATGTGTGCAGGATTAGTGATTTAATTTCATGCTGATGAGTTAAAAAAACCTAGTTGGTTTTCAGCCATTACTCATATAGACTCTATGGAAATACCTTTGTCTCCTGACCTATACACTGCTTATAAATTAAACTTCTTGAGTGAGAATACAATTATACAACTCCAGGAGAGCTACAGATACCTGTACTTGTCTTTATATTTATTTAATTAAAATTAATCCTCATACTTATTTTTATTTTAATAACATGTTGAAATGCACCTTAATAATATGCTTTAACCCACAGTTTCCATTTAGACAAGCTTCTGTAGAAATGTATGGGAATGGCTGAGTATGGTACAATCAACTCTTAAAATATAATGGCTTTATTGCCTGGAAAATATATTTATTATCAATTGGTGAGCTGCTAACGGAACAATATCGGAATAATTCAGTAAGATGAAGTATGCTAAAATGTTTCTAGCTAAACTAATTGTAGTCTGCTTTACTAACTGCCTGGCATCCCATTACCCATAATGAAGGCTTAAGAAAAAAATATGTTTTAAACACCTTTCAATCAAGGTGTTTTTACATCCTGTTAAGTATGGTACTAAGTTTTAGGATCCAGAAATGTGCGGTACATGATGGTGAAACTGAAGCATAGGTTACTTACTGACACTGGAAAACTTTCTGTGTAAAGGAAGGGAGCGCTTGCTTTTTGAAATCTATCCTATCAACAGGTGGTTGTAAAATTGAGGGAAGGTCATTAAATAAGGCTGCTAATCTTCTCAAGAAATGAGCTCCTATGTACGTGAATGGGGACCCCCAATTCTGAATCCAGCCTATTGTATGCTACAGTCTTTTTTGGAGCTATCGCAGCTGCAATTGTAGTTTACTGTTGAGATCCCATTCCCAGTCTATCCCTACTTTTCCATATCTTGTCCAAACTCTTGGTATCAGTTCAAAGATAAATTAGCACAAAATTGTCTAGCCATCTTTGAATTATGTGCACATGGGGAAAACATCTGCTATACTTTCCATTAAGGAATATAGTTTCAGACAGCTCAGAAGTGGCTGAATTGAGACCTGAATATGTGGCTTATTTTGTAGATTTAATTGATACTTGAATCATAGTTTACCCTAAACTGCTCTAGAGGCTTAAAATAGCTTTTGTTTTTTAAAATCACATTAAAAGTTTAATATAAACAGTTTGTTCAGCTTCTGAATGTTACATGAGGTGGGTTGTTGTAAGTTATTACAGAAAATTCTTTCTTGGGTGTTTAGCTGTTGAGTCTTGCTCACATGCTCAAAGTTTAACTGATTGCCATATTTGGGGTCAGGAGGAATTTTCCCTTAGGGCAGATTGGCAAGGGCTCTCGGGGTTTTTCGCCTTCCTCTGTAGAACAGTTCATGGCTCACTTGCTTGTGGATTCTCTGTACTTTCAAGTCTTTAAATCATGATTTCTCAGGATTCTAAGAACTCAGTCATAGATCAGAGGTTTTTATTACAGGAGTGGGTGGGTGAGGTTTTGTGGCCTGCATTGTGCAGGTGGTCAGACTAGATGGTCATATTGGTCCCTTCTGACCACAGAATCTATGACAGGGGTCTCAAACATGAGGCCTGCATGTGGCCTCTAAAGCTCTTTCCTGTGGCCCGCAACGACACTACTGTTTCCGATATTTGCAATATCATTGTATGAAAAGGTTTCAGTGGTGTGGCCCCAGGGCTAACGGACTAGTCCTCATGCGGCCCTCATGGTGATTTGAGTTTGAGACCTCTGTTCTATGAGTTTCTGGAGATGGATACCATGAAGTTCAGGAGGCCTCAGATAACAATAACAGCTGGTTTTGGGAGCTATCTAGCCAATTAACTCCAGAACAAGAGACTTACAAAGTTGGCTTTGTAAAGCCAATAGAATTTATAAACTCTGAAATATGAATGGTCAGACTTCAGTTTCCCCACCCACACTTGCATCGATCTTGTTGCTGAAGAGTATTATGCTTAAAGTATGTAAGAAGTAGGATATTAACTTTCAAATGTAGGAAAATAATTGTTGATGTCTTGTTTTCCTTTGCAATGCAACAGAGAACGTTTTAGAATATGTGGGTTCATTTTTAAAAGCTATTGGAGTATTTTATTATTTATGTGCAGTGCTGTGGAGGAGTCAGTGGCTGTGGTACATATAGGTACCAGTGACATATAAAAAGGTAGATAGAGGTCCTGGAAGTCTAAGTCAGTCTTTCTAAGTAAGAGGTTAAAGTTCAGGACATTCATGGTAATATTCTCTCTGATTTTTCCAGTTCTACATGCAGGGCCAGTTAGGCAGAACAATGGATTCTCAATATGTGAATGAGATGGTGGTATTCAGAGGTGCTATTTAGGTTGATTAGAAACTGTGGATTTTTTTAGGAAAGGAGGAACCTCTACAGGAAGAATGGGATCTATCTAAACTAAAAGGGAACCAAATTGCTGGCATGTAAAATTAAAAAGTTCATAGAAGAATGGCTGGGAAAAAGCCAACAGGTTTGGACAGAGACATCCCTTAGAGAGGATTTATTAAGGCAATACTGTATATACTAATAAAGAGGAAAAGACAGAAGTTAGCAAAGTACAGCTAGGAACTGAAGAGAAACAGTCAAATGAAAAAGAATCAAATTCATTTACATCACATGAAAGCAGACAACTAAATATGGATGAATTTCATGAGTGTGTATGATGATAATCAAATGGCCGTAGTAGTATGACAAATATATAGGAATGATAAAATGCTTGTTGGAAAGTGACTAAATATGGCAGAAAACATAGTCAAATAAAGTAAAAACAGTAAATGAATCAAATAGTACCCCAGAATCACTAAGGATAGAAATTCCACACCTGAATAACAATAAAGGAGTAGGAAAATACTGCTGGCTACCTGACCAGGATGGTGATGGTGATTGGGAAATGCTGTAGGGGATCAGAGTGGCTATAAAAATAGAAAACGGGGGGATTTCAACTATCTTCATATTAACTAGGTACATCTCATCTCAGGATAGGATTCAGAGATAAAACTTCTAGATGCTATTAAGGACTGCTTCTTTCAGCAGCTAGTTTTGACACCCACTCAGGAGAGGCAATTCTTGATTTAGTCCTATGTGGAGCACAGTATTTGGTCCAAGAGATGAATATAGATGAACCACTTAGTCTTAGCAATCATAATGTAATTAAATTTAACAATCTTCTAAAGGGGTGGGGGGATACTGAATAAACCTTCTACAGTCACATTTACTTTAAAAAAGAGAAGCTACAAAAATGAGGAAACTAGTTAAATGCAAATTCAAAGAAACAACAGTGAGTGAAATGCCTGCAAACTGCAAGGAAACTTTTAAAAAACTCTATATTAGAGATTCAAACTATATGTTATAACCAAACTAAAAGCAGTAACAAAACAGGAGGAAGGAAAAAGTAAAACAACCAAACACCATGGCTAATTAAAAGATGTGCTTGGAGACAAAAAGGCATCTTTTAAATACTGGAAGTAAAATCGTGCTGAGGAAAATAGAAAGGATCATAAGCTCTGGCATGTCAGATATAAAAGTACAATTAGGGAAATGAAAATGGAGTTTGAAGAGCAACTAGCACAGGGGTTGGCAACCTTTACTGACCTCTGTGCCAGCCCCTCCTCTCCTACCACCAGCCTATGCCAGCAGCCCCCTCTGCCAAATGTAAAAAAAAAAAAAAGCAGCCACCACCTGAAAAGTGGCAGCCATGGTTGGAGTTGGTGAGGAGAGGGGAGGACTTCCCAGGCACGCCACTGAAGTGAGTCACTTGGGCAAAGAAGTCTCTGCAAAAAGAGACCACCCAAAGTGGCTCCTTGTGGTGGCAGCACCCTATGGAGAGGAGCTGGTCTGGACGACTTCCTTCTGTGGAGCTTCTTTCTGTGGTGTTTTTGGGGATGCGTTCCCAGGCATGCTGCCAAGAGGAGCTGCTGAAGGTGGCTTCTTTCCATGGTGTTCCTGGGGACCCCCATCCCAGCCACCCCCTGAAAGAAGCTCCCTGGAGTGGCTTTCAGTGGCAGGAGCAGCAAATTTAGTGACACTGTGCGACTCCAAATGGGCTTGTGTGTTGCTGTCAGCACATGTGCCAGGGTTTGCCTACCTCTGCAGAGCAGCAGCTAAACAGCAACAATTTTTTCAGTGTAATAGAAGTAGGAAGTATGTCTAATAGTTGCTTGGGTCACTGGAAAATCAAATTACTAAAGGGACATTCAAGAAAGAGAAGCCATTGTGGAGAAGCTACATTAATTCTTTGCATAGATCTTCAGTGTAAAGAATGTGTGGAATATTCTCACATTTTAGCCATTCCTTTCAGGGGACAAGTCTGAGGAACACTCCCAGAATAATTTCCAGAGGTGTAGCCTTGGTAGTCTGGTTCACCAAAACTAAAAGTACCACAGGACTCCTTGTTTAAGACTATCAAATTTAGTTATTGCTTGAGGTTTCATGGGTGTAATCATGCAGTAAATGTATTTGTTAATCTTTAAAGGTGCCATAGGACTCCTTGTTTGGTTTCCTAGAATAAGGTATCAGTAGAGGAGCTTTTGGAACAAAATGATGAACTAAACAATAGTAAGTCTGCAATACCTGATGGTTCTCACCCAAGAGTTTTGAAGGAACTCAAATATGAAATTGCAGGGCTACTAACTGTGGTATGTAACCTGTCACTTAAATCAGCCTCTGTAGCAGATGACTGGAAGACAGCTAGTGAGATGCCAGTCTTTTTAAAGAGGATCCAGATGTGATCATGGCAATGAGAGATCAGAAAACCTAACTTCAGTACCAAGCAAATTGGTTGAGAGTGTACTAAAGAACAGAATTATCACACACATTAATATAATATGTTGAGGAAGAGTCAGTATAGTTTTTGTAATGGGAAATCATGCCTCTCTGATCTATTGGAATCCTTTGTAGTTGTCAGTAAATGTGAACAAGGATGATCCAATGGATGTAGTGTACTTGAGCTTTCAGAAAGCTTTTGACAAAGTCCCTAACCAAAGTCTTTTATGCAAAGTAGACAGTTGCGGGATGAGAGGGAAGGTCTTTCATGGATCAGTAATCTTAAAAGACAGGAACAAAGGATAGGATTAAATGGTATTTTTTCACAGTGGAGAGAGGTAAATAGTTAATAGCTCTCAGAGATCTGTAATGGGACTAGTGCTGTTTAACATATACATAAAGGATTTGAAAAGAGGGATGAACAAAGTTTGCAGATGATACAAAATTACTCAAGATAGTGAAGTTCAAAGATGATTGCAGAGAGTTAACAAAGAGATCTCACAAAAATGAGTCATTAGGGAAGAAGATGGTAGATGAAATTTATGGGTGGTAAATGTGATGCAATGCACATTAGACAACATAATCCCAACTGTATATACAAAATCAAAACATGCAAAACTGTTTATCTTTAAAAAGAGATGACTACAGGGGGATATGATAGAGATATATAAAATCATTAATGATGTGGAAAAAGTGAATAAAGAAGTGTTTTAACTCCTCCATATATTTCAAGAACCCAGTGACATTGATAGGTAGGTGGTTCTTTACACTATCCATAGTAAGCCTCTGACTGCCAGAATCTGGGACATGACATGCAGGGGTAAAAGTATAATTTGAGGGGTCCCAGAACCCTCCTGCATGGGTGGGTCCCATCACGAATCCCAGGTCCTGCCCCCTTCACATGTCAGCACCACCCCAATACTACCCAATACTACCCCCTAGCGTGAGCCAGGCCGCCCCTGCACTTATCAGCAGAAGTGCAGCTGGGGAGGTTGGGCCAGTAGGCCCGGGGTCAGGGCAGCAGCGCGGCTGGGGATGAGGCTGCAGGCCCCAGGTTGTGGTGGGGTGTGGAAGGGGAGGGGTTTGGGGCAGGGCTTGAACCCCCAGCAATGGCCCTGGCTCCTGCCCCTGCTTGCTGAAATGTGGTGGAATGCTGCTCTGGGGCCTGCTGTTTTTAGGGGCGCAGCGTTTGGGCCCTTGAAAATAGAACATGGACCCAGAATGCTGCATTTCAGGGCCTGCTATTTTTAAATGGTGGGCCCTGGAACGCAGCATTCTAGCTTCATGTTCCTTTTTTAGGGGCCCCAGAACACTGAGTCTCTAAAAATAGTGGGCCCTGGAACAGCATTCCAGGGCATTCGGGCTTACTTTAATCGCTGATGGCATGAGATATGATAAATTACCCTCCTGTGTTAATTCCCTCTGAACCATTTTGCACTGGCTCCTGTTGGACTAGATGTCACATTACAGTTGTTTACGGGAAATATTTTTTCTGGGGTTTTCCCCAACAGTTAGTTGGTTTGTGCCTCAGCTGTGTTGCTAAGAAGCTAACTAGTAAATCTAGAGATCAAATGCCCTGTCTAATGCAGATTTGCAGTTCACCACATTGCTGCTGTTAATTCAATTAGGTGAATTGAAAATAATGACCTAGAAAAAGTTGTACTAAAATACATTAGAAATTAATTTAATTAATTTGTAGACTGATGAAATGTAATAGACAACTAGAAAATTATTTATGGTTTGCATAAAATAAAGACTTTGAGGCATAAACAAACTCAGAAACCTTAATTGAATTATACATTAGAGTTTATAGTTGCATGGCATGTGTGTGCTATAAGGAGAGTTGTATGTGAAGAATATTCAGTTTATATTATAGTGCACACACAGCCTATATTAAGATAATTGTATTGAGGTTGCAAAGGCAAGTACTCAGAAATCAGAAGATGGCAAAATGTAAGTTTTCTATGCAACCTTAATGAGTCACCTTGCATGTATGCATTATGCTGCCATCTTTACATACATGATCACGCTATTTTTTCCCCACCTGTTACTGTGCCTCATTCAGAGAATACTATGACCATGCTCACTTAGTGAGTTACTCAATATTTTGTTTTTTTTCCTTATTGTTCAGTGTCTGGCCCTATGCTGCACACTATTGAAACTCTGCTCTGAAAATCAAACAGGGTGAGACAGGATGGTGAGAGCACAAGAAGAATAGGCTTCCTGTTCTAAGTTCCAGTCTCTGGGCCCAGACCCAGCACAACTTGAGGAAAAGCAGAAACTGCAATTGCAGGGGAAATCATGCTCAGCCCCTTGCAGCCCTGCATTCTAGCATGTCCAATAAATATGGAATCTTTGTGGAAAATCTAAAAAATCTCTACAGAGCAAGTGCAAATTGCAGTTTTTCAAAAGCTTATAACTTGTCAAATTTGGGAAGATTTTCATGTGGACAGCAAAAGATATATCCCTCACACTATGGCCACCCCTCTGCCAAATTTAAAGTCTATCCTTCAAGATCTGATGGTACTAGATGCCACAAGACCATGTGCAACAATGGATAGCACCAGTGAGTTGAGGCTGTTATTGAGGTTTTCAGAGGGAAAATATGTGGATGGTGAAAGGAGGTGAAAGAACTAAGGATAAATCCAGAAATCTCAAGCTGAAAGGCATGTTAGAGAATTGTTTTACAGCCATTTGTATATCCTCAAAAATAATGCATAAAAAGAACCTTGAGTTGAAGTGCAGTCCTTTTGAAATATATGCATAAGGAAGCAATATATCTCAGTGGTTAGGACAATTGCATTCTTATCCTGGCTTTGCAACAGACCTATGCTGTAACCTTGGGCAAGTCACATTTCTTATTTGAGACAATGGAGGATCAGAGTTTGCTCTAGGAACAGAAGACCAAGACCTGTGGCTGAATTGCATAAAAGAAGGAAAAGCATTTTAATTCTCCATAAAGTGTGTGGAGGTCTGTTTAGCTTTTGTTATAGTGGCAAGGGAAAAAGACAATCCCTGACTGAAAGCAGTGTGATCACCATATGCCACAGATCTACCCCTGAGCAGGAGCAGAAGTGCAGATTCTGTAAAATCCCATCTTCAGATAAATTAGATGCATGAAGAATCTGGCTTTTGGACTTTCCCCCTTAGGATGATGAGGAATATTATTTATGGGATGGATTTTAAACCAGTTGATCTATATCTATACCTATAGCTATATAAATTAAAAGAATAGAATCAGTTAATGAATTAGAGAAAGTTTTAAAAAAAGCTAAATGCTGAAAGAGTGGTTGGGCCATTTTCACATTACAAGTGCTGGAGCTACAGCTAACCCACTGGGGGAAAATGCCTCAAAAGGCTAATAATGGAGAGAATAGGCCTATTACCATTTATTTACCTCTAGATATTCCCCAGGAGGAGATGATGATGGTGATGTGGGGTGTGTGTGTGTGGGGGTGTGTGTGTGTGTGTGTGTGTGTGTGTGTGTGTCACATATAACAAATATATGTTTGAGCATTTACCCTGATTTGAAGCTAATATAGGCATGGTTCAGATTTGGGGCTGAGGTGTTCAATTTAGCACAATGCTGGAGTGGGCAGTTTCTGTGTGAATGAACTTACGCCATTTGATTCAGTATCTGAGTGGCTCCCTCTTGGGAGACAGAAGTGGCATGGTGAACTCATCCCGATTAAGAACATTTTAGTAACTGATGATACAAATGAGAGCGTCACTGGCCAAACCCTCCATAAAATATAGAGATTGGTGCAGAGGTTGACATACTTAGCAATCCTATTGGACTCAATCGTTGTTGTATCATAGATCACTAAAAAATACCTGAACAATTTAGGGATACTGAAATATATGATGAAAATGTGGGATTCCAGGAGAGCATGTTTTTATACCAAGCAGAGAGCAGCTGTCCAAGACTGGCTCCTTATCACAAACCCTGTGGATGGCTCTTTACTTTTAGCATCAGGTGAGCATTGATGAGGATTATCCTATACCTCTTTACTCCAAGGTAGCGGTTAACTCTTTTATGTGTTGCCTGCAGTCAAGGCGGAGCAAGAAGGGAAGATGATATTCAGTGGTACTTTACACTTACTTGATATGTAGAAATAATTTCCTTCCAATAGGATTTGAACAGTGGAACTCAGCAAAATTTAATCTCTTGAATTATAATGTAGTGAAACTTCTCTGTAAAAATGAGTAAAAGTCTTTTGAAATGCACTGAAGCCATTTGCAATTTTCACACTATTGGTCTTGACAGCCTTAAAAAGCAAAACTCCCATTGAACTCTAGATAGCAAGATATAGGAGGCTCCACTGTATAAAAACAGTTTTATGCCCAAGGAGAAAGAATTAAGGTTGAGCATTCAGCCTTAACTTTTAGAATTTCCTGCATGATTGCTTGATTTCTCAACCTTGACATGACAGTAATACTAGATTCTTCCCCCATTTACTATGACAATTGGTTAGATTACGAGTCTGATGTAACTCTATACCATTTCAGTTAGTGCTCCTATTTGCTGAACAGTGTATTTAAAAATAAATAGAAAGTTTACATATTTCATAATTTATATATTAATATATGCTAGATATATAATTTATATTGCTTATTAGCATTCTAATACGCATGCATGTGGCTTTAAAATACAAAAACTAATGGAAATGTAATATGCAAGATGCTTCCTCCATCTATATGAATTTAACAAAGAAAACATTTAAAAAAAACCTATTCCATTTTAGTTATCATGGTCTAGTTTCACAGATTGTGTATAAGCTTTTCAGCCTGTGAAATTCATTAATAACCACAGTAAGCCCTCCCATATTGTATGGGTTGTCAGATATAAAGGGTTTTTTTTTAAGCAATTAACTATCTCTTGCTTCTTGCTGTTTGTTAAAATGTAATGGCAACTTACAAAGGCTGATATAAAGATTTTTTTTTAAATCATTGCTATACCTAGCTGAGAGTTCTTAAGGCAGTGTAATGAAAATGGACTTTTATTCAAGCCATAAATGAAATTTTCAGTTCTTAAGTCATTGTGCCAAAGTTCAACTTGAATAGAATATGCACTTCTCCATTTCTGAGGAGAGTGTGCCACATGTCAGCCACAGTCATGGTAATGAGTTTATTAACAATATACATTTATACAAGGCTAGAGCCGTTAGAATAGTGCCTGTAGGGCACAGCCATGCATGTGGAGTTATGTGGAGATGTACTGCCCTTGGGAAATGTACTGCAAGTATTCTCCCTTGGAGAGTCACAGTGATTAGCAAGGCACTCTCTAGTGTGGTCTACTGAGATTTTTCATTGGCAGCACACATTGTTTCACCTCTTTTAAGTGTATGAGACTGCAGTGTTGGTACCAAGATACACTCCTGAAGTTTAAGTGAGGCCGTAACTCCCTTCCCCATATGCACTAGCTAGCTAGGGCAGAATTTCTACATGGAAAACAGTCAGGGGCTGCAGTTCTGCCCTGTTTTCACATGGTCTGCAGAAGGCAGAGAGGGTCCATTCCACTGCAGCCATTTCAAGGGCCAGATAGAATCCAGCCCAGTGAATCTGGCATATGCCAGCATTAATCACCTCTTTCTGTATCTGTTTTAAACTGTTGTTTAAAATGCAGAACTTGAACAAATTTTGTGACAATTTTCCTTGTTAAAAAAAAAAAAAGTAACCAAAAACATAACTTTGGCAATTAAAACAGTAGATGGTTTTGTCACACATCCACAGGTTCTGTACTATGCCCAAGCTTTAAAAAGCCTCTTGGAGGAATCCTGTCTTTTTGCCAGATTCCCAACAGGCCTTGCTTTTCCTTCAGGGTAGGCTACACAGCCTTACCACCTCAGACTGAACCTCTGGGCTCAAGCATTCCTGTTTGCAGTGTGAACTGCACCCAATGAGTCCAAGTGAGATAGGCTGGTCCACTCTTCCAGGACTTATGCGTCATATGCAGTGTGACACCAGCCAGTTTCTCCAGAAGAGTAGTGCAGGGGTAGTCAATAGGGAGACCACAAGCTAAATTTGGAATGCCAGATGCTTTTGAATGGATCCTGAAATATTTATTTATTATTATCATTATTGGTGGGGGGTTTCTTTTATTATTTTCTCTGGAGTCAGAACCTTGCTGGCAAGAAATTTAGACCCTGATAAAAAATAGACTATCACTGAAAAAAGGGGTCGTTAATCAAGTGGAACACAACTTTGGAAGTCCTTAGGCTAACATACAAAAATAATGGTTAGAAATTGTCTGGACAAGCCAGAGCCATCCACCAGCTGAGCTGTAATGGACTCCAGTGTCACTTCAAGTCTTTCTCTGATCCTTTTCTGAGTTCCAGAGGGAATCAGCAGTTTTTTTTCCAAAAGTCCTTTCTTTTCCTGTTGTTAATCATCTCTTTCTCCTTTGTTTTCAGGCTGGTTTCTGCTGCTGAGAAGTGGGAGTGGTGGTGGGGTCCTTCCTCCTGATCATAGATTGCTTACGTGTGAATAATCTGGTCCCTGGTGCTTTCCATTGCCTCTTTGGATTCTGTAGTGATTTAGGTCTCTTTCAGCAAGTTTCAACCAGATCCTTAACAACTGTTTGGTGAATCCCATGCAGCAAGATGATACACACCCTCATCTCTTTCATGCTGCCCCAAGAGCAGACATAATGCTTTCCACCCCAACACCAATTGGGTAGCAATATAAAATACAGAGTAAACTTGTGGTATGCATAAGATTCATACAAATATTACAGAAAATTTTCACCTGACCTCTGAAGACAAGGCCTAGTTTCAGTGTCCCAAATTAGGGCCCCCAAAATAGTTGATCACCTTTAAAAATCTGGTTCTGAATGCTAAACTTTTAGAGGTAGTTAGGTATCTAGAGAGACAGGTAAGCACCACACAGGCTTTTCAAAAGCACCTAATTCCCATTAAAATCAATAGATTTAGGAGCATTTGAAAACAACACAAGGTGCCTGTCTGCTTCATCAGGCATCTGTAATGGTCCCCCATATCAAGACTTGCTGGGGGGAAAGATGGCCTAGTAGTCCAAGCTGCAAACTTTAACTGGCAGGGGATTACCAGTGTCTAGGGTCCACTGGTGGTAGTGGAGGTGGGCAAGATACTTTCCTGGGGTGGATTCTCCCTTCCCTCTCAAAGGCCTTTTGGGGCATCTGGCCCAGAAACTCTATGCCTGCCTCTTTTCTGCTGTACCCTGGTGGAGCTGAGGGCAGCAGGTCTGCTTTCTTCCAGCTCTGCCACCCAAATCAGCTATTTCTCTCTCTCTTTAAAAGCTCACCACATGGAACATTTCTGCAGGTGTGGAGGGGCAGGCCTGACTGGGCCCGAATAACCCCTTAACTCTTTGTTGCCCACGTGGGCTTTTTATACTCCACTGCAGCATCTAAATACCTTGGAAATCCAGGCTTTTGTGACTTGTTCTGTTCATACAGAAAATCTGTGGCAGAGCCAGATCTTGGATTTCAGTCTATTGCATTAATCACAAGACATTTTTCTTTAACAATGAGACTCATCTGAGCCCTGTTCTGTGCTCTAAAGGACTCCACCCACATCTTTTGTTTGTTTGCAGGATGGGAATTTTTTCCATCCCTAAATTTTGTTTTCCATAAATTTCAGTCGTAAAGTAGCTTTAGGACTATGTGCAGACTTTTCATCAATGCAGGCTCTATTTAATTGTGCACATTCTATCAGCATCTTGGGTTCTTCTACTTTGTAATTACTTGTGCAAGCAAAGCAATTCCAGATGTTTCAGTTCCTGTTATTGTATAATTTTGTAGGAAGTATAAAGCATTAGGTTGAAGGTCCAGTGATTCGGTCTCTTGAGATATGAAATAAAGAAATATTCCTTGCATGGTATTTTATTAGTATTATGACTTGGATATTATGAAAGAAAAACAAATGGTGCCTGCTTGAGCAAGGTTGGCATATTCTAATTTCTCTAAGAATGTCTCCTTTTAGGGTTGTATGAGACCCATTTAAGGTGTCAATGGAGCCATGATGGTTTATACCATCTGAAGATCTCACCCCAGATTGGTAGCTTGGTAAAGCCCAAAAAGAACCTCCTAAAGAAACTAAAACTGAGGGCACCGTGCCACTGTAATGTGAAAGGATATCTAAGGTTCAGATCAGGGAAGATTAACAATATATTTCAAAACATTATGCAAGAGTGTTTGCTGTATTGAGAGAAACATTCTTTGATTACTAGATCCTGCCTTGAGCCGTATTGGTGCAGAAAGAATGAAGGGAGCTAGAGAGATTACCCTTTCAGCCATGCACAAATGACTGGCAAATTAAGGGGAGGAAGAGGAGTTTATTTCCTGTGCAGTGGAAGATTTGTTGCAAGAAATCCCTTTCACTGTACATGGATGCACTATATGTGTTGGGACAATGATAATATATTTTAATTGACTTAATTAAAGTAAAATAAAATACAATAAAATAAATGCAATAATACTAGCAGAAGATACTGCTGTGCTCAGTGTTTTAAAGCTGTTCATAATAAAGTTTTAATACTGGAGCTGTTGTACAGAATGTAACTTCTTAAACATACTGCTTTTCAGGTGTTCAAAGCTATGAATATTCCTCAAATTAGAAGCCCTTCTCTACCTTCTCTAGCAGAGATACCTGAAGCCTACCATGCGAAGATAGCTCTCTTTGGAGCTGGGCCTGCAAGTATAAGTTGTGCTTCTTTTTTGGCTCGATTAGGCTACTCAGACATCACCATTTTTGAAAAGGAAGAATACATTGGTGGCTTAAGGTAAAAACTGGGCAAATGAATGTTTCTGGTGGTTCTGGGGAGTGTTTGAAATACTGGTGAAACTAGAAACTTGGGAAATAGTGTGAAATTTGGATTCACTTAAAAAATCATTCCTCAATAGTAAATATTGTCCTTAGTTGTATATGTGTGTGAAAATTCCTGTTCAAGTCCAGTCACTGTAAAAAGTCAAATTCTTTTAAAGAGTAGACTAATATGAAACTGCTGTGAAAGGAAGCATACTTGTCACATCTGCAGCCTTTTTTGTTTTGCTAGGGAGGTATGAAAAGAATTGGAATTAAGATCTGTTTTTTCAAATGGGAATACATGCTTTGGCCAACTGAAGTTAGACAATTGTATCAGTATTTGTTTATACAAATTCTTGGTCAGTACATTTATATGGACTGTTTTCAGATATTAGAGAAGCAAGCACAAAAAATGAGTTTACTGTACATTTTTGAAATTTTGGTTCTAAATGACAGATGATTAACTATTTTATGGATCATTATTGTCTTAGTAAACAACAGTGTACAGGGTTTCAGACTAATTATATTGGAATGTCACATGCTACTTGGGCTGATTCTTCACTCTGCTACAGCAGTTGAAAGAGCAAAGAATCAGGCCCATTCTGACTGCTTCTTTTAAAAAGAAAGATGTCACATCTCTTTTCATTTTAAATGGTAATCCAGCAGAAAGAATCTCTGATTTTATTTTTGCCAGTCCTGAATAGCCACTTCTGCATAGTCATTCTGAGATGTATTGGATGGATGTTTAGTACCCACATTTAGTCTGATCTGTAAAATATAAAGCTGTCATATTCACAAGTAGTACAAATGAATCCTTTAGAAAATCTAGTCATGAACATCTTCACCTAAATCCATAAGTTATATTAAAGGATGATGAATTGCTGTGAGCCTAACTGTGCTATGTGCAATCATGGATAGATTTGTTCACAAATGCTTTTAACTTACGTTAATGTCTTGGAAATGTCTAAATCAAGTGTGGCCAAACTGTGGCTCGGGAGCTGCGTGTGGCTCTTGAATGAAAAGTGCGGCTCATGGAAGTGTGTCAGCAAATCAGTTTAGTGGGTAAAAGTATATAGCTATATGCTCAGAGCGGCTCTTGAAGGTTTAATAATCAACGTGTTTGGCTCTTGAGTTCCATAAGTTTGGCCACTCCTGTTCTAAATTTAGAATGTGTTTATGCAGTTCTTTACACAAGTATAGATGCAAATAAACACAAAGGGACTCATCACTTACAGTTGGATTGAAACCTACGTTTGCAACTTCAATAATTTTTTCTGTAGTTGTCAAATTCATACCTGATTTCCCCAACCATCTTCAGACCCCAAGTAAATGGGATTTTAGTGGGTAATGGTACAACAGAACAGTGGTTCACAACGTAAGTCTTTGCTGTGGCACATCTTGATACCATTTAATCTTTGAATGAACTCATGAATATTCATAAGTCAATCCAGGACTCTTTGAGTAGCTTTGAAAAAAAATTCTATGGCGCACCTGCTCAGGCCTGAGGGCACATGTGTGTGCTGTGGCACGCTGGGTGGGAAACACTGCAATAGAAGGATAGAATCAACTTCCTAAGCTAGATTCCAAGGTAGTTCTGCAACCTTTCTGTCCCACTGAAGCATCAGCTATGCAATCACCCCACATAGAAAGTGTGGTTACAGGTCCTCCACCACTGAGGGAAGAATTTCTTCCACTATGACTTTAATTTTCAAGACGTCTTCCAAGCCTGGTGGCACCTTTAAATGTGTGTTAATATATTTTAGAATTTTAATACTAGGTAAATGTAATGTCAAAACAAAAATAAAATACCACACATCAGGGAAAAAATAATCACAGTGAAAGAAAAAAAAGAGGACCAAATCTATCCTTGGTGCAACACCACTGAAATTAATGGAGTTGACACCAGTAATGAATTTGATCCATTAATGTCAAATACTTAGTCCCTGGAGGTTACAGAGAGTTAAGCAATGCTAAGAAAGTAGAGCTGATGACTTCCATTTAGGTTCAAAACTGTTCAGCCTAATTATCAGAAGTGTTAATTTAGCTGATTGTGTTATAGACACTTCACCACACAGACTCATTTTACTAACATCAACTGCCATGGGGGATTGCAGATTTTGTACAAGACATATCTGCCCACTTAATGAAGTAGCATGTTGTATTTTTAAAAATATTTTCTGAATGTCAACTTAGTCACTTAAAAGAAAGGCTGTTTCTTATACTATCCCTTCACCCTGTTGACAATTCACACTTTCTGCTAAGTGCTGCAGCTTTGTTGTTATTTTACAGGAACAGTCATCCTTTCTTCAGTTACATTACATTAATATCAGTGCATACATAGACTGAGCAATGCGAACTTTAGTTTGTTCCCATCCATTAAAATCCTATTTAAATTTCATTGTCACCTTGCCTGCTCCCTTCTGGAAAAATCATACTTCAGGAGTCACTCATTATGATATGGTTCAAGATCTCCCTTCCCAGTTTCCATTCTGGAAGGATCACAGCTAATAGCAGCCCCAAATAATGACTTTATTTTCATTTTTTGTGCAAAACATCCATTGACATTTAATGGAAGTTTAACATCTGGAATAGAGACAAAATATGGCCTTAACTACTTTTGCTCTTGCTTTGACATTGGATTAGAAGGGACGTTGGTCTAAGAGAGGTGTCATCCATTCTTTCAGCCATATTACTTTTCTAAGAATATTTTTTAACAAGTTGAACAGCCCACTCGTTCTTCATTCAAAATGTTGTAAATCATTCAAAATGACTAAAAAGACCAAATTAGTTTCATTTTTGGAATCCATTGCCTTATAGAAACAAGTTCTAGAGGGATAGTGTTGTTAGTCTATTTCAGCAAAACAAACGGGGTCCTGTGCTACTTTTAAAGACTAACAAATTTATGTATCACAGGAGCTTTTGGGGCGTAATCCTCCTTCCTTAGATACATGGAATGGAAACTGTGTATATAAACACATAGAGAAGGGTGAGTCACAAGGACAATTCAAACAGTTCCAGATGGGTAGTCTATTTCAGCAAGCCAAACAAGTTGTTTTAATTCAGACAGTGTGCATGTGGGCTTTAACAACAATAGATGAAGAAGGTGAAAATATTAAAGGGGGGGAATTATCTTTTGTAGTGAGTTAACCATCTTAAGTCCCTATTCAGACCCACTCTGATGATGTCAGGTTTGCATTTGAATTCCCGCTTTGCAGTTTTACACTGAACTCTTGTTTATGAAGGTTTTTTTTTATTTATTTTTCCCTTAAAGTATTGTAACTTTCATGTCTGTTACAGAATGTCCAGGGAGTTTGAAGTGCTCCCCTACTGGTTTTTGCATGTTACCATTCTTATTGTCTGATTTGTGTCCATTTACGCTTTTGCACAGAGACAGTCCAGTTTCGCCAATGTATATGGCAGGGGGGCATTGTTGGCAGATGATGGCATATATCACATTGGTAGATATGCATGTGAATGAGCCCCTGAGGGAGTGGCTGGTTTGCTTAGGTCCTGTGATGGTGTCCCTTGAGTAAATATGTGAGTAGAGTTGGCAGAGTTGTTGCAGGGATTGGTACTTGGCTTAGTGTTTCTCCTGTGTGGTGTGTAGTTGCTGGTGACTGTTTGCTTGTGGTTGGAAGGCTGTCTGTAAACAAGGACTGGCCTCCCTACCAAGACTTGAAAGAGTGAGGGATTGTCTTCCAGGACATGTTGTAGGTCCTTGATGATATTCTGCAGAGGTTTTACGTAGAGGTTGTAGGTGATGACCAGTGAATTTCTGTTTTGCTTTTTGGGCCTGCCCTGTAGCATGTGACTCTTCAGTACTATCTGGCTCTGTCAATCTATTTCTTCACTTCCACAGGTGAGTACTGTAGTTTTAAGAATGTTTGATAGAGATCCTGAAGATGTCTGCCTATGTCTGAGGGATTGTAGCAAATGCGGTTGTATCTTAGGGCTTGTCTGTAGATAATGGATGGAGTGATGTGTCCTGGATGAAACCTGGAGGTATGCAGGTAGAAGTAGTGGTCAGTAGGTTTCTGGTATAGGCTCATGTTTATGTGGCCATCCCTTATTTGTAATATAGTATCCAAGAAGTGGATCTCCTATGTAGACTGGTCCAGGCTGAGGTTGATGGTGAGGTGAAAATTGTTGAATCTTCAAGGGCCCCCTGTCTGTGGGCCCAGATGATGAAAAAGTCATTGTATCATAAGTAGAGGAATGGCACTTGGGGACAAGAGCCGAGGAAATGTCAGCCATAAAAATGGCGGCATATTGTGGGGTCACTTGAGTACCCATAGCAGTGCTACTGACTTGAATGTATAAATTAGGGGTGGCCAAATCTATGGAACTCAAGAGCCACACGAGTTGATTATTAAACATTCAAGAGTCACATGAGGCATATAGCCATATTTTACCTACTCCAAAATTACTAAGTTTAAAATTCATTGCACATTTTAATTTTATTATGAAAAAAAGTAACTATTGATCCTACTAATGTCAGATTCTAATAATTACTTAAGGTTACCATGAAAACTAGGCCTACCTATACAGTAAAAACTTAGCTTCTATCTGCTGTCCTGATCTTGCCACCACCTCTCCCCCCTCGACCATGTCGCCGCTTCCCCATTGTCTCTGACCATGCCGTGCTTCTTTGCACCATCCCTAAGGCCCTGACCATGCCGCTGCTTCCCCACTGTCTCTGACCATGCTGCGCTCCTCCGAACTATCCCCGACCATGCTGTTGCTTCCCACCGTCTCTGAACATGCTGCCACTTCCCCACCGTCTCTGACCATGCTGTGCTTTTCCGCACCATTCCTGACCATGCCATGCTTCTCCCCAGTGTGCTCTTCTGCAAGCCACACTTTTTCTTTGAAGAGCCACATGCAGCTTGTGAGCCACAGTTTGGCCATGCCTGGTATAAATTGTCTCCAAATCTGAAATGGTTGTGAGTTAGTACAAAGTCACAAAGTTCAGCCACTAGGTGTGCTGTGATAACATCTAGGATGCTGTTCTTGATGGTTTGTGGTACATTTTTGTGTGGAAAGTTGGTGTAAAGAGCTTCTACATTTGTACCATCCAGTTTGGTGTTTTCTGGAAGACCACCAATGGATTGTAGCTTTCTCAGGAAGTCAGTGATGTCTTGAAGATAGGTGTGCTGTTAACATAGGGCCTGAGGAGAGAGTCCACGCCAGCTATGCCTGTATCTCTGCTCAAGTGACACTGTAATAGGACCTAACCAAAGTTAAACAATACTTAGAATTCTTGAACCAGTAACAAGGCTTGTGCAAACAAACAAGCAAAACAAAAAGATTTAAAAAATTGTTTCCTGTTTTGGGGTGAAAGATTTTAGTTTGTCAATACCAGATCTCTTTAATTTGATGAGTCATGTTCCTTCTTATTTCTGTTAATACTTGACAATCATCTTTGTATAGGCACACCATTTACATTATTTGTGCTTTTAAGTCCTGGCTCTTCATTATCTGTCAGCTGTTTCACAGTTTGTTTTTATTTTTTCTAGTACCTCTGAAATCCCTCAATTCCGGTTGCCGTACGATGTAGTGAATTTCGAAGTTGAGCTTATGAAGGATCTTGGAGTAAAGGTAATAAAACTATAACCTGCCTATGTATAGCTCAAAGAAAAAGGAGTAAGAGCTCTGTCAAAGATTAACAGCAAAATGTCATGCACATTAGTAAAGAACAATTAAAAGCCATACTAGGCAGAGGCAGAAAGATGCTTCCTTTTGCTCAGGGCATTTGTCTGTCTGCTGTCTGAATGCCACTAGTTTGGAAAAGGGCAATCAATAGTTCTCATCTGGCATGCCTGCATGTGATTAATTGTCTGTAAGAAACAAATTCCTAAATTGCTTTAGGGGTTCAATGTAGCTATTGGAATGATTTGATTTCTTTAATCAAGTTGTTTTCATGCATGCTTGGTACTACTTAATACATTCGTATTTGACACTTCTTCTTCCACTCCAGTTTTCTTTTAATGGTTTGTAATGCAATCTCACATTGATGTTTGTTTTACTTGTTACATGTATCAAATTAACAAAGCAGTAACATGATCTGTTACAAACAATATCAGTAATTCAAGTTATTGGAAAGCAATAGTTTTGCATTGGCTTCATTTTATTAAACAAACAACACTTCTTGTTTATTTTTAGATAATGGGAATGTGGTTCATTTAATGCTTGCTCTAGAGAGGTATTTATATATAACTCCCATTCATTTTAACAGAAATTATGTATGTGCACGTCTCTCAGGCTTACATGGAACACTAGATAATGACAACTTTTTAACTAATGAAGTTTGTATAAGAATCATATAACTAATTTTTACTTACAGTCTTTTGTCTTGGTCCAGCAGATACAGCAGCAGACTGGGAAGCAGAAGTCTCACTCCCACTTAAACTCTTGGCTCAGTAGTGATATAAGGGAACAATAAAGTTAGTCTGCAGGGTGGCCGGGAGCATGTCTTCCTGCTTGGGTAGGCAGATCTATGCTAGCTCCATTTGGGCAGCATGGATGGAGGTCAAATGCACTGTACTTAGCCAGCTAGCCGATTCTGCTATCCATGTGTCAGTGTCCATGGTGTCATTTTTAGAGTGCTAGGTCAAAGAGAGCTAGCCACGCATCTATCTACCGGAGGTGGGAGCCATGCCCCCATCTGCAGTGTAGACATAGCATAAAAGCCTTGTCAGGAAAAATTGCCCTGATTCAGGAACCATGGAAGATAGTGTTTAGGCTGCCCTTGGAGGACCTCCTTGCACACTGTGACATAGGGGGCATGGTGGAGGCAAGGCTTTAAAGCATCAGAGGTGTCAGAGACGGGCCACAGACACATAGCAGAGTGGAGATTTCACTCAGCACTGTGGATGATAAGCAGTTGTGAACAGGCTGTATAATTTAGAGCAGTTCCAAGGGCTGTCTGTTACTCCTGTATTTTCAGAGAAGTACAAAATTGAGAGGGTGCAAAGGTAGCTTAAAGCCAACATGGATATTCCATTCTGAGGTGTGAGTTCTAAGCTGTGTCACTTAAATATGCAGTAGAGAATTTCATCCAAGAGCCTCTGTAAAATGGGAGTATTGTTCTTATCTTTGTCTAAGTCCCTTTGAGATCTTTGAGGAAAAGTGCTATTCTGTGTAAATTTATGTGAGTGATTCTGTTGACTTCACTAACAAGTTCTCAGTTAGAAGAAGGTTACAAGACTTGGCCTTAAGCACCCAGAGCAGAAATGAATTTAAAGAATGCAATTACAAACCCAATATATTAATCCCATTAATAAATCTGAAAATCTCTATTATGTTTCTTTGAATGATCTTTTTCCTTCAGAATATGTACGGTAATAGAATCAGAGAAGATAAGGATTGGAACAGACCTCAGGAGGTCTAGACCAGCCCCCTGATCAAAGCAGGACCAACCTCTTAGCCTTTCCACAGAATAATTATTTGAGTCCTGATCCTATTGAATCTGCACTGGTGGGGCCTTATACCCACAAAGAGCACCATTCACTTTAGTGGAGCAGGATGACTAGGTTTCACTCTATTGAATAGGAACGGTCTTGGCATTTGAGACTTTTTCTTATATAGGTCACTTTTACCCCACAGCCTCTGTCCCGATTTTTTTAATGCTTGCCATCTGGTTAGCTTAAGTGGGGCTACTTGGTGTAAATTGCTCAATTGCCGAATCTGAGCTGTTTCTTCTTTGAGGCTATACTACCCTTCTTTTGGTATAGGTATTAATATGGCATGTAGTTTAAACAGGGGTTGAAAAAATGCCGTATTCTGTACATCATCAGTTAATTTGTTGATATTCTGTCATGGCATTAATCCTGTCTGGTACCTTGTTTGCCTCTTTCTTTACCTCTGTGCAAGAGACTGGTGGCGTCAATGATTTTTTGACAGTAACCCCAAGACTTTTTCCTGATTAATGTGCTAGGATGACTGTTCCACTTACTGAACGTTTCCTGCACTGTTGTCATGCTCTCACATCAGGCTTCTTAAATTCTTAGTGTAGGGATATTTCTTTACCAAACCTGTATCAAATACAGGCATTCAAAACTGCTGCTCTGCTGTGCTCTTGTGTTCCATGCCCAGGTTTTTTTCCCCTTTTTTTGTTTTTTTGCTTGCTTGTCGCTGGCTGCTGTTATGCCTGGAATCAAACTGACTCCCAGGCTGCACCCGACCAGCACTAAAATTAGCTTCACCATGCCTGAGGATCTGGACCTGTATGCCTAGCTTGAAAAAAAATATTTTTTTAATTAATTGATTATTATGAAACTTTTTGAGATGTCAGGAACAGGAGAGAAATTAAATCAATTTTAATTAGACATTTCAGATTGCTCAATACATCTTTATAATGTTTTCTTTTAGATAGTTTGTGGTAAAGGCCTTGGAATAGATGGAATGACACTTAACACCTTGAAAGAAGATGACTACAAAGCCGTCTTTATTGGTATAGGTAGGAATGTCTCTTTCCCCAATATTTTGTTTTGCTGAAAATATGAATGATTATCTACCAATAAATGGGTTGGATTTCAATATCTTTGTAAAATAAGTTTAAACATTTTCTGTGTAGACCAAATGATGCGGTAAGGAAAAAATTATCTCCTCTGTTTGGCTGGTCTGAAACTGTCTTTTCCTGATGCTTCCTGAATGCAAGCCATTGCTTCCTGATGGCAATTCATTGGTTAATATGAAATAATTTGGTCTGGTTCACAGGTGAACATATAATAAAAAATACTCCATAACAGTTGGCACTAAATGGTACTGTGTCTGGAAGTCTCAACAGAGATCAAGATTAAACAGTGTTATGGACTGATTTAACCTATCGTACCTTAGCGGGGCTCCCTGTAGATCAGGCTTGAAAGACAACAGTAGAGTAGAATCAAGAAGCTTGCACTGCTGCAGTTTGTGCTACATCTGTAGCTAAAAGATACTAATTTCCAATGCCTTTTATGAACTTTGAAAGTACTGATATTCTTCTCCAGCATATAAAGATGACTTATCTGAACACTTTATGCTTCTGTATTTCATATGTATGCATACATATATAATAAAACCAGGAACAAAACCGCTTACGGGTTTTCTCAGTATGATGTTGTGTACCTTTTTGAAAAATGGATAGATAGACTTCCTTAGAGCTTACCAAGACAATTCAGTTGCTTCCCATGAGATGACTTTCTAACTGCAAAGTTAAGTAACTGAAAGCAATGTTTTCCAGTGTTGTTTCCATGTTCCTACCTTTATTCTTTCACCCTGAGAGCTGGCAAGAGAGTCAGGGTACCATTACAGTTGGGCTTTTGTTAGTTTAATATGGAACGGGTATTTTTAACTTCAGCTTGTTTAAATATAAACTTAAACGTTCATATAATAGTTCAAGAAGTTCTTTGGAAATTTAGTTTGATTGGCTTTATTTACTGATTAGTGAAAATCTTCAAAAGTGAAAGTCCTGAAGGTTACTAGCAAAAATTGCCATTTAGGCCTAAGGGATATGCAAGCACAACTTTGAATTTTTAGGAACAGCTTACTGTGCCCAGATAAATAGCTAGTGCATATGTAAACTGGTGATAATGTGCTTTATTACTTTTCTTTCCCTTGTAAGAATAATTTACTATCCTTCAGAGAGACCGGAGCCAAACTTTAATTATGGTGGAGGTTGGCTTTAATGAAAGAAGTTGGCTTTAAATTCTCCTTTAACTAAAATAATAATAATTTCATCTACAGTCCCATTATAAAAATACGCCTCTGGCACTTCAGCCATTACATCTATTTAATATTATATTAGATTACCTGATGTGTTAAAAGTATTTGGGGTACAGGATGACCCATCACTAACATATGATAGGCATGTTGAACATATACTGTCTACAGCTGGTGTGAGGCTTAATGCACTTTATTGATCTAGACGTTGCCTAAGTGAACATAATAGGAAACAAGTTGTCCAACTGTTCCTTCCTATTATTGATTACAGAGATGTAATTCTTAGTACAGCGACAACTGTTGTTTACCATCTGTGTATTCAGTATAATAAGCTTTGCAAGTTCATTCTCTCGTGTGATTATACGACCGACCATTGTGATTTATATAATCCTAAATCCTCTCATTGTTAGAGACCTTCCATGCGTAGGAATTTCCATGAGGTCATATTTCTGTATAATTGTACCCAGGGCAATGTGCCAGGTTATCTCCTTTCTTGTTTTAATCAATCTGACTATCCCTCTGCTAACTCTTTGCTTTTTAAAATCCCAGAAGTTAGGAAGGAAATGCATTAATGAGCATTTGTTTTCTCAACATGTAATAGCTAGGACAATTTATCAGCCTTGTTAGCTATTACAAGGAATTATTCAAACATTTGAAAACTTCATTATCATTCCTTTATGTTTTACCTGTTGAAGGTCCTGGTATCCTATAGCAAGAGATAGAGTTTCCTTGCTCACATTCTCTTACAGTTTCCTGGCTTACCACATTTTGTAAATGAAGGCATCTAATTTTATATAGACACTTTATGGCTCACAAATATATACATAGAAACAAATTGTGGTTTTACTTTTGTGAGAAGTGCTGGGTAGATGAGCAGATGAATATTTCTGGGAGACAAGCAGAGGTATTTTGCACCACTTGCATAGCCCACATGTAAGCAGAATAAATCAGGAAATAGAAGGGGAACAGAGTGTATAACACTCCATACATGGGCTAGTGGAAGTCTCTTTGAGCTCCCACCAACTTTTGCTGCCAGAGATTGGCAGCCATGAATGAAGGAATGAGTCCTTGGCTATGCCCCTAAGCTAACTTGTTGTGCTCCCTTTTTGTGCTCAGTGAACACAACTGTTTGCATTCTACCTAAATCATGATCACAGGTGGAGGAAGACAGAAGAGTAAATGGATACTGAGCCCACAGCATATCTGGGTATGCTATACATAGCACAAAAGAACATTCATTCTTGCCACTAAAGATCTTTGTAGATGATGATTCTGAGCACTGGATTGTTTTCTTCTTTTTCTGTTTGTGTTCTTAGTTTATTAAATAAACTTTTATTAGCAGGGGAAAAATCTACTTGGTCATGGTTGGGCATTAAATTGAACACTGGAGGCAAAATTTGCAAAGAAAAGGTATTTGCATCAAATACAGTTTTTGAGCTTGTAATAATGCCAATCAAAAGACCAATTATTTAGTAGAATAAGTCCAGAATGTTCTCAATTTTCTCTGCTATAGGGAAGGGAGTAAAAGGGCATGAATAGTTTATAGAAAACGGGTGTCTTGGTGAGAAGAATGAATATAAGGCTAGATTTTCACAGAGGAGTAGAAGTTTTGAAATGATTTCTTTTTTGAGTGAAGAAGAACTTGGAGATGTAGTTATTACATAGCTGTAGGAGTGCACGAGTATCCATATCTTTTATGGGGCAAGTATGACGCTATATGGGGATAGATGTTTTTGGAGCCAGATGGAGACTGACATTTTCTGGATAAGCCTGAACGTCACATGGTTGGAGTTTTGCATCATGCAGAGGAATGTGTCATAAAACAGAGGGTAAAATGGATCTTGGTGAGGAAGAGAATACAGATGTGGAAAGTGGGCATCATATGAGGCATATTTAAGGTTGTATCACTGCCATTAGCAAACATATGGTGAGGCTTTTATATGAGATCACCACTTCTCCATTTATTTCTTTAACTTTGAAATTGAGTAGTATGTTAACTCATGCAAAAGGGAACCCAACCAAAAGCCCTGGGCATCCTTTGCCTACATTTAAAAGCAAAAGAACTTTGGAGCCTCAAAGTAGCAGGAAGCACTTCTTCCTCTGAACCCTGTCACCTATTAGTTGATCATTAGCCATGTTAATATTACAGATTAGACCAACCCCATGTCTTCTAGTCAAAAAGAAAAAAAATGAAATCTTGCCCACATCTGGTTCAGTCCTCCACCAACTGCCACTTGAACAGACAAGTTTTGAAGTGTGCCTTCGCAGCAAATGTGAGCAATTTCAGGTCTTGAGAAAGGAGCCCTTATAGAGGATGTTTTATCAGCAGCTCCCTTCCTTTATAATGAAAAGTATCAAGCCTGACGTCCTCTGCTGATCCCAGCTGTGACATACTGCCATAAGAAGAAGTAGGCTCTCAAGTCGGCAGATCTGATAGCATTTAGACATTCACAGGGTAAAACAAACACCATAAACTGTACCCAGAAGCTAACTGACAGCCAGTATGTGTCATGGAGCATTGATAATATATGCTGCCTTTAAGATTTATCACTTAATGTACGAGCTGCTGCATTCTGCACCTGCTTAATTTTCAGGATAAGATATAGCCCACTTAGAGGGTGATGCAATAATTCATAGGGACTATGAGGTGAGAAGGGCTTGAATTACCATTGCATGGTCTGTATCCAAGAGAAAGCAAGCAGGCAAAAAGCAGTCTTGGACACTGCAGCAATGTGGTCATTCAACAATGGATGGGAATCCAACACAAGTCCCAGACTTTATGCCAAGGTAACAAATGGCTGGCACACGCTAGTAATCATAGGAGATATTAGTCTTCCCATGTATTACAGCTGCTTCCTACAGTCTACCATTATCACATTATCTGGAATGAGCTTTAGCTTAACACCATGGTCCTGTTGTTTCCAGAGGATTCAGTGAGTTGCTTGCTTTGTCCCTGTCCCTTACATGGCTCTGGAAGCCCACTTTCAGTTTTCTTTTGGTAAGAGATCTCTTACTAGATTCTGAAGGGGCACATCACCTCACAAGTTTTACTGAGAGTTATAATTCAGAAGAACTTTGTACCCACAGACAGCTATATTCACGACATACCTCAAATCAGTAATAAATATTAATTTTGGGGTCACATCAAAGTTCTCATTTGTGTATAACAAAAAATATGGCCATAGAAATTGGCACAATTGATAGTTTCTGCATAGAACAGGAATGCGGAAGCAGGGAGAAGGAACAATTTAAAGCAATATGGCAGGTTTCCACTGCACTTACTCACTCTCAGTGGTTATTGCTTTTCACCTCAGTGTGCCTAAATGCTTGATTTCTAAAGCTTTTGGCACTGCAGTTTAATAAGTGTTTATACATGGCAATTAAGCATAGAAACACATGGCTAGCAATGAATGCTTACAAATGTCATTTTGAAATTCAAGCTATCTGCTAGACATGGGTTTAACTTGTCACATTCTTCTATTGTTTTTAAAACCTAACCAAGACAAATTATATCTCTCAGTTAAAATTTTAGGGCCAAGTTTGCAACAGGCCTCTGGATTTATGCATGGAAAACTCTTATTTACCTATCAGAACCAAACAGTAAGATTCTGTTGCTTGCATAGTTTAACTTCTGCTTAGGCAAAAAGATGCACAAGTAGAATTTGTGTGATCAGGTTTAGAAATGTGTTTGTCCCTTACAAGAAAAATCTCAAATCAGTAGCTAACATGTATAAGAATCATAGACACCTATGGTCAGCATAGAATTGGTATTTTTGTGAAAGAAATCATGGGGTTATAAACTAGACTGAATAAGTGCAGTAGCTCTTACAGATTGCAATATTGGGCTACAATACATAGGTGTGACTTAAGGACCCATCAGGACTAGTTGGTAGAGGTCACAGAGGTGCATAAGTTTTACAGGGATCCTCTGGGTCTGATATTTACATTTAGTTTACCAAACAGTGTCAGGTAAGGTTCTACAGAAAGCCTGTGTCACACTGGTCATCATAATCTTTGAGAGATATATGTGCAGATGTTTTGAAATTTAGGTTTTTACAGCTTTGCTGTTAAAACCAGCTCATCAATAGGTTACATGCCTTGAAACAGGTTATAGCAGACAGGAGGCAGGAGACACTTTTGTCCCAGGTTGACCACTGTGTATTGTGTATCTTTTATAACAAAAATCTAGTTGTATACTGAGTCAAGTGCTAATGAAGATGATATAGAGACTTCAGAAAAAGAAATCAAGAGGAATAGGTGAGCAGGTGTAGGGGATCCTGTTTACAAGTTAAGATTTTAAAAAAGGTGTAATATAAGTAGGGGTGCAGAGAGATACCTTGACAACCTTCATCTGGGGAGACAAAGTGCCAGCACTTTGATTTTATGAAAGGAGAGTCTCAGCCATCCTGAATGCCAATTGTTGTGAGATGGACTTTGAATTAGTAGTGACTTATTAAACAAGAGAGCATCCTGGTATTTAAGTTTAAGCTCTAGAATATATCTTATGATTTTATTTTATATGTAAACTTCTATTTTAATTAATCCTATGTGTTGCTTATTCCTGTACCTAATCACTATTAAAAATCACTGTTCTTTGCTAAATAAGCTTATTCTTCTCTTCACTATAAGCATATCTAAGTGCCTTGTGTGTAAGCAGAGGAGAGAGCCTGGAGTGAAACTGTGAAGCTGGAATATGCTGTTCCTTTGGGAGCAGTGAACCTGTGGATTCAGTGAGTGTTCAGTGGATCCAGGGCTGGCCATTCCAGGGAATGCTTAGAGGACTCAAGTTGGAGTTACATGCAGCTAACCTGCATGTAGGACAGCAGTATCTTCTTAAGCAGAGTGAGTGCTGGTTTTGCCTCTAGCTGGGAATCTGAGGGAATTGACCTCTGGCAAGAACAGACAAGGCTTCCTGCTAAGGACAGCTGGTAGTGTGGTGACAAGTTCCAGAGGAATAGCTGTGTTGGTCTGTGTACAGCAAAAACAATGACAATCCAGTGGCACTTTAAAGACTAACAAATTTCTTTGGGCATAAATTTTCATGGAATCCAGCTCACTTACATCTGACAAAGTGGGCTGGAGCCCATGAAAGCTTATGCCAGAGAAATTTCTTAGTCTCTACGGTACCAGAGGACTCTCGTTGCTTTTGGTACCGAGGTGTTTCCTAACCCCTGGAAGTGTCACAGTAAGCCCGAAGGAAACAGAGCAGCTTGCTGCTCTGTATTACTCTATCTTTTGTCTGATTTTTAGGACTGAATCCATCCTTCATTATGATGTTTTCTTTTGAACATATTATTTGCTATATTATTTTCAGAACAGGACTTTTAAAATTCCAGAAAGCATTATACAGTCATCCTTGAGGAGACAATACAACACAGTACTCTCTACACAAATATTTATTTAAATAAAAATGAAAATAGGTATAAATATTTTAACAGTTAAAATATTGTTAAGTAACTAGTAAAATTTGTACGTAGTAAAGCTATGAGCATATCCCTCCTATGCAGACTTTTACAGACACTCTTCCTATTACATATTCATACTGTAACATCTGCCCTGCAATTTACAGTTTCTGAATAACATTTACTGTGCCCAACTTCAGCTTACAAGAATAGATATTCTTTACATCTGATTATTTGGAATAACTCTTTTTGCTAAATTTTTCAAAAGTGCCTAATTCCCATTTTCAGTGTTAAGTCCCAGTGAGGGTTTGAGTGTCTATGCTGGATCTGGATGTGTAATTTCCAGTTCAAGCGAGCTAGCATTGACCAAGCTAGTGGACTAAAAACAGTAGTGTGGCCATGACTGAACCAGTGCCAGAACCGGTTAGCTGTCCTCCATACGAGGCTATCTGAAAGCTTAGGTAAATAATGTGGGATGAGTAGTCCATCCTACTTCTCATGCAGCTGGGGCTACTGCAGGAATATCTGCTTTTGCTAGGAATTACACTGCCAGGTCCAGTGTTGTTATACTGTACTCCAGTGGTTTTCAACCTTCTGCAGGCACTTGGTGGCACATGATGATCCTACAGGACCTCTAGCCCACTCCCCCCTAGTTCAAATCCAGTCATGTCCTCAACTCTCCATGACACACTTACCAATGTGTGGTGACACAGTAATGTGTCCTGACTCAGTGGTTGAGAACCATTGCTATACACTGTACACCACTGGCGTTGTCATGTAGTGTATGTGGAAAATAACCTGCCGTAGGCTAGATCCACAGTACGGTGGTGATCTGTAGCTAAATGACGGCGAAGGGCTCTGGAAGAGGCGATGCAGCAGGGAAAGGCTTCAGATGCTCACAGAGCCTTTCGTTTCTGTGAGGGAAGAGCTCCAGGAATAGGCAGCTGCCAGAGCCTTTTCCTGTGATATGGAAAGGCTTCCCAGTATGGAGGCAGTGGACCACTGCAGTGTAGATGGGGAGGCACAGCTCGACCAGGTAGAAGCTGTGTATGGTATGTACTCGCATATATAAGCACACCGGTCAACTGCATATTCGTTTTAATTGCTTAAACCAGTGGTTCTCGACCTTTTGCAGGTCGTGACACACTTGGTTACATATCAGAACCCTACAGGACACAGCAGCCCAGCCCCCTCCAGCCAAATCCAGCAATTTCCCCAACTCTCCGCAATGCACTTAATACTGTGCGGCAACAGAGTAATGTGTCCTGGCACAGTGGTTGAGAACTGCTGGCCTAAACTGCATCACTAACTACACTCTCTTTATACTCATGCTCAAGGGGCTAAGCAGGTATGGACTCTACTTGCTGCTGAAGAAGCAGTCTGTGTATATGCACCCCTGAAGTCCTAATTTTTGATAATGGCATTTAGGAACTTTTGAAAATTTTACCCGTATTCTGTACCATTGCCTAAAATGTAACATGCTGCATCAGGCTTCTTTAGTTGTCAAAGCAATACTACAATGAACATTTATGCATCTTTCAGCTCATATCCAAACATATTGGCTTTGCCAGCAAACAGCAAAAATCTGGGCTGTGAATCCTTTTAGCTAATAATGCTCAGTTCTCAGCTAAAGGCTGACTTGCTCTCCTTAGACATGTTTTCCTACTAGACTAGACATTCTATAGAAAATATTTCAAGTGTGAAGCATCAGCATATAAAACAAGCCACTCCCTAAATTTCTGTGGTGCAATGGTTTGTTCCTACACAGAGCCTACTTGTGCTATCCTCACTAATGTGAGTGAACCCTTGCTCTGAGGGATAATCACATTGACTTCAAGTGGCCTACTGCAGTGAGTAAGGATGCACCCATCTGTGTATGGGCTGCACAGTCTGGCACTAAATATTTATCGATTGGGCCAAAAAAAAATTACTAAAAATACTTGAAGTGTGTAAACAGGAGGTGTGACATTTTTTAGGGTAGTCCAAATGGATGGGATATAGACCAAAGACACTGAGATCAAAAAGAACAGATAAAAGTATTGCTCAAATTGTAGGGATTAAATCTGCCTAAGGAGATGGTGTAAATTCCATTGCCCCCCCCCCCCTTGACTGAAGAAACACTAAAATACATAGTAGCAACCAATCACTCTTGTAGTTAAGACGAGGATGAATAACTTATTATGTAACATAGTGTTTTCCAGCTCTAATTCTTTATTGGTTTTCTTAGTTTTACACACAGTATGATATTGTATTGCACTTAAAAACATTTAACATTTGCTTTGGAAGAAAAAGTGCTTTTTTACATACTGTCATACTGGATCACTATAGCACCTGTTATACCATTCTAGATTCCCCAGAGGACTTATCATTTAATGCAAAATTAGTTAATGTTTCACATGAACATACAAAATAAATCTGAGAGCGAGCCCTTTATGTTAAATAGTATGTCCTACCCACAAGGGTTAAATCAGTATATCAAAGGGAATAAATCAAATTCCTCATGTACAGAACCTCTGCAGTAATTGCAGTCATTCATTGTTAATTAACATAGCATTACAACAACGGTGTCATCAAATAATCTCATTGATTGTAACAAAATTACACACCAAAACGAAATTAAAAATCCAAGCGGTGATGCACCTCATTTTTTAAAAGTTGTGAGATTGATTTACTATCTTATCCCCCAAAAGTAAGTAATCTCCTCATGTCTGTTATTATCTTCTGATTAACTATGCAGTGCCACCTGGTGTGCAGATGGGAAGAATATTACACATCAAGAGATCTGTTCACACCCACCCACACAGATACAAACCTACGTGGCAAAAAGTGAACAGATGTTCATTTTGCTTGTGCTACAGAAAGAAATTGTGCATCTTGATCTTGATTCATAAACTAAATTTGGAGGACATAATATCTGCATATGAAGTGCATAGGCCCATGGCCAGCACTCTGATTTATGGAGCTAAAAAATAGCATGTAAAATTGTTTTCCTGTCTCACTTCATTCTATTTTTAACTTTTCCTTTGCTATTTGCAATTTTTCCTTTTCCTTTCACTTGCCACTAAACTTGTCACCACCAAAGAGAAAAGTAGTGGAGCCAGTTTCATCTGAAATAATTTCCAGACCTCTCCCATTGGTGGCTATATTAAAAAAGAGTGGATGCTGCTACTTGGAGTCTCAGTGTATCATCACTTAAAGCCCTGTTCTCTGAGCATCCTGGTGCTGATTCAGTAAAGTGTCTGATACACATGCTTAAAGTTAAGCACGTGCTTAGGTGTTTTTCTGGATTCAAGGACAAAAATGTTGTGCCCTTTGCAAAATCAAGTCATTAGACTGTGCTACCTAAAGAAATGTTTCCCATGTTTGTTCTTGTTTCTATATCTGAATTTTGGGGTTGTGTTGTGTTATTCTGTAACACCCAAAAGTATACAGAGAAGATTGTCTCTGCCCCCCAAAGAACTAAGTCTAAATTTCAGACATGACGCACTGAATGAAGGAGAAAAATTTGGGGAATGGTATAATTCCAGGACAAGTGAGGCTAATATGGTTATGATCACCTGATTATTCAAGATAAACTTATCCCACTTGCCGGTTCTGATTCGTTTTGATGACAGCTATAGATAAACAGTATCATAAATCATTTGCTATAGACTTCACAGAAGAAATGAGTTTTAGGAAGGATTTTAATGAAGATGGCAGTGGCCTTGTGTGCCAGCTCAGTTCTTCATGTAGGAGATGATATGAAAAAAGAGATATTTGTGGAAATGGGTCAATTGGGCAGTAAGGCTAGCATCACAGATGCAGCAGAAGGGGCATAGGGCAATTGACCAGGAGAGAAGATAGACAAGTAGAAAGAGCTGAAACATGCACAAGGGGTTAGGAGGGTTTCAGGAAGGCCAAAGATGGTGAGGCTGAAATAATCAAGGCTGGACGTGAGGGCACAGCTGAGAGGTTTAGGTGTCTAAACAAAGAAATGTTGTGAAGGAAGCAGGCAATTGAAGGATTTAGATGCAGCCTGGATGTGAATGGAAATACACAAGTTCATTGTTCTCTGAGAGCAAATGGAACAAACTGGTGTTTCCATAAAGTCCTAGTGGAAGCAGAGTGATTTATCTATGAAGTGCTCTTTACATTTAAAGTAATCTCTCCATCATGGACTATGTCAAAAAGAAGCTATAGATGCATCTATGTGTTAACTGAGGAATTCCACCACTAACCCTAAGAAGACTGTGTACTTAAACCAAGAAATACCCCTTTCTTGCCTCAATGCAGAGACTTAGACAAGCCTATTTGCACCCCCCAACTCCAGGAATACATGAACCTGAGTCTGTGCCCTGTGAAAGTGAGCAGAATTTCACTTCAGTACAATCTAAGTCATATTCTATTTTCAAATCCTTCCACATGGAGTTTTTTTTTTTTTTTTTTTTTTTTTTTAATTTTCACTATTGTGATTTGAGGGGTTGTGGTTGTGCCTCTCAAAATAAAATTGACCATAAATCAGTTCTAATGCAATAAATTGTATACCCTCAACATAGCTGATATTCTGCCCTTGTACATTTTTAAAAGTCTCCTCAAAGCAAAGGAAGCAAAATTTCATTAGAAAAGGAGCCCTGTGCACATTTTTCAATACAGAATGAATTTATTTGTAGAGAACAGCAATTTTTGTCTCTTTTCACCCTCAAAAAAGGCATTTTTATTTTCATGGAGTCTTTTTTCTGCTAGTGGCATTCATTATGATCTGCTCATCTTATTCTACACTGTTCCTCTTGGTATTAGTGGAGGTTCCTTAATATGTTTCGGAGATGCTAGCCAGGGGAAGTTTTTTTGGGCTCAGATGCACAAAATAGCTAATTTATTAAGTTCCAAAGGGCAGCCATGTTAGTCTAGTTCAGCAAAACAAGCAAGGACTTCTGTGGCACTTAGTCTTTAAGTGCCACAGGACTCCTTATTTATTACTAATAATCTTAGGACACTTCCAGTAAATACTAGAAATCAGCCCCTGGGCATCCTTAACCTATTCACTTGCAAATTGCACAGATTTTCATGCTCTTATTTACTTATCTATCCTACCAAGAAACTATTTAGCATAACAATCTCTACTGCAGATGTTTCACAAAACTCTCTTCTATCTATTTCTAAGATGCTGACCTGCTTTCTGAAAGAATATGCACATATAAATGTAATGCAAAAATCAATTTTATGTTTACATTTGGCTCATATAGTTTGAAGCAGTTAAAAGTATGAATACCTTAGAAAATTCAAAGAACAAAGCGAGTGACAGAAGTTGGTCCAATAAAAGTTATTACCTCACCCACTGTGACAGGGAGTGATACAGTTATAACAACATTATACAATTTGTTTTATTTAATATGTTTTAACCACATATTTTAGAATTCAGTCAAGAAATATTAGAACGTTTTTATATTTGATAATTATATACAGCAGAGAGAAATACTGACTTATGGTGGAAGTGTTAGAGGTAAGGTTATTGTGTGTCTGTGACTTTTTTAAAGCTCTACGATGTATGTGGAGAAGTATGCTTTGTCTATTATTTAACTAAGAAGGAACACTGAAATTTATCAGTGATCATCTGGTTATTGTACAGGGAAAAGTTGACTTTGGTTTAGTGTGACTAGCTTTTCAAAAGGCTAAAGAAAGACACATGCAGAGCCCTGCATCCTCCATGGCCCCATCTTTGCTCCTCCTCTTCCCTGAGGCTCACCCCCAATCTAGGCCAAAAAATAGAGCCATGCTAGGACACTCCACCCACTCTAGGCAGAAGGCTGGAGTACCTTTGAGCAGCCTTTGGCCTGTGTCCCCACCTGTCTGGGTCATACTACCCAGGGCAGAGGAGGCAGAGGAGGAGAGGGGCACGGGGCCTCAGGCAGAGGGGGAGGCTAAAGCCTACCTTAGAAGCCCTCCTAGGAAGAGGCTGGTGCCACTTCTGAGCCTCAGGTGGACATGGAGCAGTGCCGTAGGGAATCCAGGACAAATGTTGTCCTGGAGTCATTCAACTTGCGAACAGGATTTGCACTCTGAATTTTGGGATTGTCCTGCCCAGTTCGGGATGGGGGGTTACCCTAGTTTGCTTGGGTGATGCCAGGTTTTTTTAAATAAATTGGGCAATTTCTAACTTCCCTGTTAAGGATCAGACACAGAATTAATAAACATCCATAGGGTGGGGCAAATATGATTTTGATACAAATTGGTGCAATTCCATTGATTTTCACTGAGTTTTGCTTTCTTAAAGAAGAGCTGCATTTAACTCAGTATATTTTTAATGTATCCACATATTTTTTAAAGTATTGTTCCATCTTATAGTATCCTTATTGCATATGAGGGCTGACACAATAACAAAATGTAAACAATGGTTCCAGAAATGCCTATTCGTTTCTCCCCTTCATTTTGCTTTATCCCTGAAGCTACTCAGAAAACTAGGTTTGCTGGATTTTTTTGAGACTGTACAGAGATGGGAAATGTACCAAACTCTCATTTGACATTTAATGCCGATTATTGGTGAGAAGAATGTTAGGTCTCTTTCATGTTAATAAATAAAGTTCCATGAAGTCATCCTGTATAAATTTGTGTCTTATAAATGTAATCATTCAGACTTAAGATTCCTTTTACTGCCCACTCAATAAGGGAGTAGCCACTTCTTGGGTTGAACTGACAAGTTAGACTAAACTCAGATTTGCGAGGTGGATTTTTTTTTTTTTTTGTTGTACAAGGAGTTGTAGGAATGGTTAGGAATGCTGTTTGGGCTGTGTTTTTCCCTTTCTTTGTTATGTCATTTGAAGCAGCAAGAGCTCCGATGGCCTGTGTAGCCAGGACAAGGGTAAAGGGCATCAGCAGAACAATGTGGCGTGCCAGCTGTCCCTGTAAGATGGTGGATTGACTACAAATTCTACAGCCTGTGAGGTTGTGAGATCTCATCATAGTGAACTCCATGGGCCCAAAGTGCCTCTCTCAAAGAAAAGCTTCTTAGATGAACCTGGATGTTTTCTTGCTAAATTTCTGCTCCATCTGACCCCTTCTCATAAGTTGTTTTGCAGGACGTGGGGAATATCCTGACCTCTCAAAATTATGGGAGGGAATGGACAGTTTTGATGCTTTATGTAACTTGGAGCAGCCTCTGTTGGTTACAAAAGCCTAGGATGTCCAGCACACAACATACAGTGACTGACTTATGCCTTCTTCTGCCTGCAGCATGTTTCCAATGCCTAAGGAAATCCCTGCTGTCTGGTTCAGGCACAAGTCAAGCTTTCCAAGTCCATTAATACTACTGATTTTCCTCTCTGATACTTTTTCAGTGTTAACACAGTGAAACAGTGTTTTTAAAAGAACAACAAAATGCCATGGGGAACACATGCCAGTGTAGCCAGGGTACAGTGTGTCAATAGTCTATGGTAGTTTTAATGAGGCTGGCAACAAATATGTGTGAAGAAACATTCAAGTACTAAAAAAAAAAAAAAAAAAAAAAAAAAGGGGGGGGAATAAATGTTCCTAATAAGCTATGTAAATATTTTTGACTCTATTGCTGGCATCTTGATTTAATAGAATCTGTTCAAGCCTCTGCGTCAGTTGTCACTTTGTCATGTTAGGTCTTACTTTAAAGTCTTTATATTTTTGTATGATTGGGTTTTCTGGTGTATTTTTTTTTAACACTATGCAGGTAATTGGCATCTTGTAAACACATGTATTAATCAAACTGCAATATATCAATTTTGAAAAAGATGTACAAAGAGAAAATACCACACAGTAAATACTTTAACATGCACATACAAGTATTTCTATGGGCATAGGCAATACAGCGGTCTGTTGTATTAACCTGTAGGCTTTGGACCATGTCTGCCATTCCATAAATAAAATCATTTTGTTAATTCTTCATGTACATTTTACCACATCACAAACCCAGTTCATAATTTAGCTCAATTGATTTTGCTGAGCAGTGGCTCATTCCTTAATTGCAGGAATGTTCCAAGTGATGGCTGGTGTGCTTTAGCTGATGTTTAGTAACTGTCAGTCATTGTGTACACTGGTACTTATGTTGTTGCTGAATCTAGTTGTGCTGTCACTATTTTCATTGCATTAGATCTAAGATTTCAAAAATGTTCTTCATTTTATTTTTAAAACACTGCACAAGATTGTTAGACAAAAATAAATATACTAAAAAATCAAAGTGTTCAAATAATCATTAACAAATTACATACAAATAGTTTTCTAGTCTTTTGTCATTGCAATGTTTTCTTTTACAGGAAATCTTTTGGCTTTTGTTTGTTCATTTCGCTTCTGCAAACATATGACGTCCAGTCAATAAATAAGTGCATTCTCACTCTTCAAATTTTTAAAATATTACATCACATATTTCTTATTTCTTTATGTACAATTATCTTTATGCAATAGATTTGTGCTAGAAATATAGCAACTTAAATATGGACCATTATGAAAAGTGCAAATAGGTGCGTGCAGTTCAGTATTGTAGTTGTTTAAAGTGCCGTCTAATTAATGGTCTTTGGTGATTAGAGTTTCACAGAAAAAACTAAGTGATGAGACTATAAGGGTCAACAAGATTCAGTAAATTAGTCTTTAATGCTGCTGGTATAATTGTACTGAAGCTTATTAATTACAAAGAACTACTACTTTCTAAGCAATTCGTAATAAATATTTGATTTTTTTTCAAATGTAGTAAAAAAGTTGCTTTTTTCACTCATCTCTCAATCATGTAAGAAAAAAAGTATAATTTATTATTAATATGGATTTGTAGTTTCTTTGTTAGAAATAATTCATTGTTGGAGTTGTGAATATAATGATGACAGATGGTTATTTATTTACATATGGTATGTATTTTAAAACAGATTTGAGCACTTTAGTGGAATTTAAGTACCTTTTAATTATTTTTGAAAGGACATAGGTAACTGTTGTCAAAGATCATGTCTCCGTAATTCAAAATGCATATCTCCTTTCTGTGATAAATTGGGCTTTTTGAGGGGGAAGAGCCTATTCTGTGTAAAATACGTACTTTAAATTTATTACAATTTTATCATTGGTATAGTATTTAGCACTTAAAAAATATGCCACAATCCCATCTGTTATTTCAATGTATAAGTGACTCAGGGCTGACTATTTTGTATCTTTTTTAAGAAGCAGAAGATTTACGGTGTGGTCATGGCCAAGAGCAAATGCCATTTTTGGTGAGGAAAAACAAAAGCAAAAGCTCCCAGAGAAGACAATCTGAATCTCAAACAAACAAACTAAAAAAACCCACACAAACAAACCAGGAAAAGAGCTTTGAGAAAGCAAAACAAAGAGTTTCGTGCAAAAGGTTTCCACTTTTTTTTCTCTCTCTCAGAGCCAAAACAGCTGTTGTATATTTTTTATTGTGTTTGAGGCTGATCAGTGTGAGTTGCTTTAAGTCAGTTACTAAGAGGAAAATAGACAAATTTTGTACTGGATGAGCTGCCAAGATGTTTTTAAGTACGTCCCAGCTACAGTGCATTGTGAGAGCATGTTCTGGATTAGTTTCCTTTCTAAGGTCAGGTCTTCACAGCAGCAGGATTTCAGCAGAAGTCGAAGGGAGATACGCAAAGTTCTTAAAACACTTGTGTATCTCCCTTCCACTGCCTTCTCACCACAGTGTCTTCAGTGTGCTACTGTGAGGGTAAATGCCTCCCCTTTGAGTCAATACTATACTTACTGAGGTGTTCTCAGTGACTGATTTTCTGATAGGCAGAATGGGTCTTCACAGACCCACTCAATTGATTGGGAAGATTGATCTGATGGTGGTGAATTTGCTGCCATCAGTGAAGACTGGGTCTGGGCATTTCAATATACCAAATCAGAGCTTAGTTCGTTACTCATGTAATACCCCCAGTGGATGAGATTCTCCTTCACATACCTTTTTTGTGGAGCAGTGGGGCTGTAAAAGGGATCATAGAATTCCTCTTGTGCAGAAACTGAGAAAGACGGCCACATGCCAACTACTGAGGATCCCCTTCTGCAGCCGCAGTGTATAGGGCAGGGCTTCTCCAACTTGTTTTTCTGGGACCCCCTTTCAAAATGTTTCAGGCTGTGACCACTGCACCACCCCCTAAAAGAATGATAACCCTTCCCATGCTGTGTTATCCTATTAGTGCCCTACTGCTGTGGGCTAAGCTGCCTTCCAAGCACCCAACAAGCAGCCAGTGCTCTCCAGCCACCCAACTCTGAAGGGTTCTCATTTTTGTCTGATAACCAGAGCCTCCATACTAGTCTTGAAACCCTGTGAGAGGTCTTGACCCCAAGTTTGAGAACCCCTGGTATAAGGTATGGGGGAAGTGTGCTGGGATGAGAGGAGGTGGTGCTGTTTAAATGAAATGCAGGGCTACTCTAACTCCTGGAGCAGCTAAAGCCAGGTTAGTCTTTTTCCTCTAGGCCATGAGTTCTCACCTGTTGATGGCAGTGGGAGTTTACAGTTCGTATGGAAGGTTGAGAACTTAACTGGCAGCCTTTCTGTGCCAGGGGCTGATTTAATGTTTTCATTCAAAGGTGTTCAGAAAATCTCCTACCTCTAAAAACAAAACAAAACAAAACAAAAAAACAGAAAAAATCATCCCAAAATTCCATATGCTAGCTAAATCTTAAAATTTTTTCTGAGAAGTCCTATAATAATTATACAGATTGTTTTAAAGTTGTCAGATGAAATCATAGCTCCATTAAGTTGGATTCAGTAGAGCCAAGGTTTCAGCCATGGTGTTCTGAAAATTTACCTAACAGGACTTCATATGGTGCAAGAGTCTGCCCATATCCCATACACTGAAGGATTGGGCCCTTAGTTCTTAATGTAAATAAAAATCTCTCCAGGCACTGACTTTGTCCTTTATCCTAATAAGTGTAGAAACTGCTGCTGCCTCAGCCACTTCTGGATAATTTCTACTGTGTGCATGAATGTTTGATGGGCCTCATAAACTTGGAATGAACAGAAGTCTCCTCCTGTGGAACCTAAATACCAACCCCATTTAAACCCTTTGGTGCTTATTCGAAAAACTAGGGAGTATGCAAACAAAACTCTTCTTTCCTTAATTATTTTTTTAAATAAGTGTGTTGCTTGCTCTGTAGTCAAGAAATCTTATTATTTATTTTTAAAAAATTCTTCACTAATTTAAAAAAATATCTAATATGAATATATTGGAAATTGCTACCAAGATGAGGCTGTGAACAGAATTGTGGCCTGGTATTTGAAGAACCTAGATTCTAGTCTGATTCCTGCCACTGGCCTGTTGTGTGACTTTGAGCAAGTTATGTCACTGCTCTGTGACTCAGTTTCACCTTCTGTGAAATGGGAATAAGTGTACTTTACTATCTGTTGCTAAAGCACTTTAGAGCTCAGTGGCATTATTATTATTTATTAAGGGATTTGGCTTGTTTTCTGCTGTTGTACAATCTTCCATCCTTCACCTCATCCAGTTTATGCTGCCCACTCATGCTTAAGTTTTAGCCCAAAATTTACAGTCAAAATAACAAATTGACAGGAAATTTAAGCTAAATGGGATTTTAGGAGAACAATAAACTAATAATTTCTAACTGTTTGTAAACACAATGACAATAAATCCGATTTCTTCTTGCTTCCATTTTATTTGTGTTCCCACATAATTGTGTTCATAAGGATATAAGATTACTGTATTCAGAAATGAAGTTTTAATAATTTAAAATGGAAAAAGATACATCTTTTATAATGTCTAATATAGAATTATTAGAGCATTTCAAATGTGACAAAATATATTTTTACTTATATGTTTATATATCTAACTTATGGGTTGGAGAAACAAGATTTGAAGTGTATCTTACTGCACTTTAGAAGATCAGTCTGATTTTGTTCCTTTTAATCCTAGGAGAAAAATACTTATTTCTCTTCCTATAACACACTTTAGAACTCCTTGTAGTAAAATCTGCACAGTAGGTGTTTCCATATTTCTAACAAGCATCTAGTTGTAGTAAGGGTCAGGGACTAACCAGTGAATAAAAGTCAAAACTCAAAACGAAGTGCCTTTCCTGTTTAGCACTGGGCACTTATAGAAACTGATAATGTTTGATTAATGAGCGTCAGCCTTGCTGTGGGTGAAAACATCTGTAAGAAATGATTTATTATTTCACAGGTATTGGAAGCTTGCCATATCTTGCGGATTTAACTATGTGTGCCTGAATAAAATAAATGAGATGCAACATGTGAAAAATGAAAACACATTACTTGTAAAGGATGTGTCACAAGCAGAATATTTTTGTTCAAGTACACTTTGTCATGGGGATTTTTAATGTTGTTCTGAATACAAATCATTTAGCTGGTTCATAAAATCAACTCAGTTGGAATTCTTGCATCTATCATCCAAGACAGAAATGAGGGTTAAACTTAATGTGGTGTAACTTCTCTTAAATGTTCATATTTTGCATTATATTCAACTATTCAGATTACACATAGAGACAAAAATATTGTCTTTTTTAGAATATATTAAAAGTGAGAAACTATATCGATACAATGTTAAGGTTAAGGTCTGGAAAAATCAGACTTAGAGCAAAGGTTGCTGCAGAATGCTATCTTACAGCACACTGTACGTGCCACACAATATATGACAGATGGGGTCTGAGTCTCCTCTAAAACCCATATAAATCAGAGGTTCACTCAAGTCAACAGCATTGCAGCAATGTTAAATTGATGCAAGTAAGAAGAGAGAATAAGGCCCATTATTCTAATGTGTGTGCTACCTTATTTCTTCGCAAATAATACGCTATGTTATAATTCAGGTTATATACTTATTACACCAAGAAGACTATGCTAGGTTTAATTTTATACAGATTTATACTTAGGTGGCACTTTTTTCTTTACCTTTAAATTCTACATGGCTTTACTGTGGATACTTTGGGAGATCAACTAATGAAATTCCCTAATGCAGTGCTTGCATACAAGAGAAAGGACTAAAGGAACCTGAACCCCAGTTGTCCAGACTTTTGTGTAATTTAACTCCCACTGTTTCCTTAATGTAGTTGCTTATTCTCAATTTAATTTTAGAAAACAAGTAATTAAAAATTGGAAAAAATACTGCGTGTTGCAATAAGGATGAAATTCTCCTTTATCTGTGCAAAGCTTACTAAACGGACTGCATGTGTGGAATTGAGCAGGGACTGGGAGATGTGGGTTTTCCTTCCCTTAACCCTATAGCTAATTTCAAGGCTTCAGCACAATTTTTCCACAGATGCCGTTTCAGACTGGGTCTGAAACAGTGGTCTGATCTTTTTCACACTCTCCCAGTGGTCCACACACAGATCCGGAGTCCCTTCCTTGGCCTGTTTCTACTGGGCTCCTTCCACACTGGCCTGTTAGGAGCTGTCATGAAGCCCGTTTTCCACAGTGAACAGGATAGTTTAGATCTCTCACCTCCAATGGGCTGGACTGCACCTCCAAAAATGACAATGCCTCAGGCACCTGCACCAGTGTGAACCACTGTTCCGTCTAAGCTGTGCACATGTGTGCACGCACACAGGTCCTGAAACCCACGCACACAACAAAATAAAGTGTGCACAAAAAAATTCAATAGTGCTAATATTGGTGCCCACAAAGAAATTCTTTTGTGCACACAAAGAAATTTTTTGCGCTCACAGCCTACGAATAATTAGAGGGAACATTGGCGTGAACTTTATCCTTTTGGGCCTAGTTATTTTAGTCATTCAGGCTTTGTTTGAGGAGAGATTTTTAGTTACAGAGATAGATATTTCTCATAGAAAAGGGCAAAATGGTGGTGTGAAAAATCTGATGATGTTGACAAAGAATGTGTCCTTTTATGAATATTACATATCCTTTCTATATTGACTTGTTGAAGAGTCATATGATTAAAAGTTCTGTTTGCAGAATGACCGCTCAGTGAACATTGGTTGCAGTATGTTAGTTATATAGGGAAAAAAATTAAGATCCTTTGGATTGATGATTCTTAGCCCTTATTTCCTCTGAACAAACTTGTAGCTGTTTTTTTTTTCCTCATGTTGTTCTAATCTTAAAGGTTCTTCTACAGTGGAAGTCAAATAGGTAGGAAAAAAGGCCTTTTCATCTTCAGTTCTCCTCCTGTGACATCCGTAATATACTGAACATTTATAAATATTAAAATAAAAGAGGAATTTCATCTTTCTCAGTCCATGCCTTAAGCCAGTGCTTCAGATTCCAAGAGTTATAACTCTCAGCTTTGAAGTATAAGCACTTATTGTTCATACAGAAGTTGATTTCTTCTCTCCTTGGGTGTTCTGAGTCATTTCTCTAAGAAGTCCTAGGTAGTTTAAACAATTATGAGAGCAATGGACAGCTATTTATACTATCACAGAATTTCACAAAGTAGTGCTTCAGCCATGATGTCAGTCAATGCCTTTCATTTAAAATGGAAGCTGCAACCTGAGCATGCTAAAAGAGTAACGGTTTAATCTACAACTTGTGTACAATTATAGTATGATGCCAACTATGAGGTTTTGGGAGTATTTCCGCAGTAGGTCTTTGCTCACAGAACATATGGAATAACTGCCATACTCTGTCTTCTGAGCTCTATCTGTGTTGTAATCCTTGTAAATTTTGGAAAGAGATGAGGAATTACGTAGTAGATTTTACAGCAGTGTCATTCAGTTGTTTCTGTAATTTAAGTTGAAGACATCAGAAGCAAAGGCAAGGAAAGAGGGGCGTTGAACACTGAAGGACTTAGAAGCCTCAGTGTAACTATAGTTAGCAGGTGATTGCCCCCACTCCCCCTAAAAAAAAAAAATCAAACCTAAATCTCCCTTTTTGCATATTAAGCCTCTTACTTCTTTTCTTACCACTAATGGGCACTGAGAACAATTTATCACAGTCCTCTTTATAAAAGTTCTGAATCTATTTGAATGTTTCTCCCTCAGTCTTCTTTACTTAAGACTAAACATGTTTTTCTAACCTTTCCTCACAGGTCAGGTTTTCTGAATCTTTTATTGTTTTTTGTTGCTGGCCTGTGGGCTCTCTCTAGTTTGTGCACCTCTCTCTTAAAGTATAGTGCCCAGAAATGTACACCATAATCCAGATGAGACTTCACTGTGCACAGCATAACAATTATATCCAGCATGTTACGTACAATGCCCCTGTTAGTACCTCCCAAAATATGCTTCATGTTTAATTTGTGTTCTCAATATAACCCCCAGATTCTTTTCAGAAGTACTACTGCCTAGCCAGTTATTCCCCATTTTCTTGTTTCACATTTGATTTTTTGTCTGTTAAGTATAGAAGTTTACATTTGTTTTATTGATTTTAGACTGATTTTCTATTTTGTTGAGATTATTTTCAAATTGTTGTTTTGTCTTTCAAAGTGTTTGGAAACTTTTCCCGGTTGGAATCATCTGCAAATTTTATAAGCATGCTCCTCCCCTCTATCATCCAGATCATTAATGAAAATATTTAAGAGCACCGATCCCTTGTGGAATGTGGCTATATGCATCTTCCCAGTCTGACAGTGAGTCAGTAATAACTACTGTTTGAGTATGGTCTTAAAGCCAGTTTTGCACTTACCTTATAAGAATTTCCTCTGGAGTACCTGTCCCTCGTTCAGTTTTGAAAATGTCACATGGGACTGTCAAAAGCCTTATTCAAATCAATGTATGTCACTACTTCTGCTTCCTTCTGTCCACGAGGGCAGTATACCTATCAAAGAAGGAAAGTTGTTTTAGCATGATTTGTTCTTGAAAAATCCATATTGGCTACTGCTCATAAGTCTATACAAATTGATTATTTAGTGATTTGTTCCAATATCTTTCTGGGTATTGAAGTTAGATTGACTGGTCTATTATTCTCTAAGTCTTCTCTCTCACTCCCACCCCCTTTTCAAGATAGATACTGTGTTTGACTTCCTTACCTGTCCTCCATGAGTTTGCAAAAATAATTGCTAACAATTTCAAGGTTGCTAGATTGCTTGAGCTAGTCCTTTAATTACCCTGGGATGACTTCAACATTGCAGTAACTGAGGAGTGACAAAAATTGTGATGGTGCCAAAGTGACCTAGAAGTTGTTGGTCTCAGTCGGCTCCCAAATTAGAAGAACAGAGGTGGGGCATATCAGGCTTAAAATAGCTATTGTTGCCATATTAGAAATTATTTAATCTAGGGTTAAGTCATAGAGCTAGGAAAATTGCATTTCAGTTTGAAGAAAATAAAGACAATGATTATAATGCTTGACTTTTACATGGATTTTATTCCCTTATTTTATAATTATTTAGGCTTAGAAGAATGTGTCAGAGCAGGGCACAATGAGTAAGGAACGTTGGATTTTATTGCTAGCTCTGTCACTGACTCTGTGTCTTCAGGCAAGTTGCTAAACTTCTCTGTCCCAGTTGTATGTAAAACCAATATAATAATACTTGCCCATTTCACAGTGTGTCACTGGATTTAATTAAGTAAAGTCTTTAAATGTGCTTAGCATTCCTTGAATTTAAGATCTGCCCTGATTTCCAGATTTAATTGATAAAGGCCTGATTGGGATTTCTGTGCCTCCAAGTCCACCTTTCTTTTGCTGATTCTGCATCAGCAGATATGCTTCTGCCAGAAGGCCCATAATTTAAATATAAAGGGGCTGAGGGCATGATTCTGCAGGGGGGGAGGAGGTCACTGACCTTTGGATCTTGCTTCATTTCAGAGTCCAGATACTTCACCTGCAGCCTGTAAATGTTGAGTGCTGTGGCCCTCTGAAAGGAAGGTCTTGGTTTTGTCAGTCTCTGTTGAGACTTGCAAATACAGCATTCATTTTTTAGCACACTTGTCTTTCAGTACTTTTGGGGAAAAAAAATCTTTGCAACGCTATCATATCGAAAATCACTATAAAGATTTAAATTAAAGCTGGCCAGAGTTTAACATCTGTAGTATTGTCCATAAGAGCAAGATTGTGCTCAACCCTGAATGTATGCAGAAATAGGAGAGAATAAGGAGTGTCTCTCATCCTTGCACTCACATAGCACAATGTGGTCCTCCTGTTTCCCTCCATACAAGACTTATGTGAGAATAGTGTCATCGCTAGTGCCAGTTTCTCCAGAATGAGGGATGGGGTCATGGTACACAGCCCAGGAGTGTTGAATGAGTGGAGGAGGGAGTGGGCACTGTACATTCCTCAAGAGTGGAGTAGAAGCTGTGCTTTCAAGGACTCATGGCTGCTTTGAGATCCATGCCTCATACATATCTTGCTAGAGCCATGCACTGCTTGTCCACCCCGATGCAGATTGTGACTTCAAGGAATTGTGGTGTCTGAAAACTGATACAGACTAGCAGAAACAGGTAAATCAACATTAAAAGGCCAAACTGAATGTTCACATATGTGGCACAGAGCTCCCCAGCCTTGCTCATTGGACCTGCATCCAAATTTAGCCTAAGGCTCAACTCAAGTCATAGAGGATAAAGAACAGGCTAGCAGGCAGGGTGGACTGTAGGATGCAAGCAGCATGGGCCATAAGCGCTGTAAAAATCACAAAACTCTTCACTATTGTTTCTATCTAGTTTACAAGAACTTTAGTAATGCTTCTTTGTTTCCTCTTTTCACCCATGCCTTGTCCTAGGCATGGGAAAAAGACTCAACCAGCAGCAGCGAAGCTCCTCATGGAAACATGGAAGGCATGCCCCTGCAGGAGTTCCTTTACATAGTATGAGACTCCTGGTGCCATGAGATTCTTATTCTGTGTCCCTTGCAAAGACTGTGCAAATTCTTCTCTCCCCCTTCCCATAAACCAGGGAGATCTCTGGTGTGTCTGTTTTTCTCCTCGTTCCACACAAATCAGGAGAGGAGTCAGCCATGATCAAGTTTTTTCCCACTCTTCCTCTTTCTACCCCATCATGGGACACTGCAACTGGTGCTGTATTCATCCCCACAGACTGAGGAAGGGAGCTGCCAGCAGAGGTGTGTCTTTAGCAGAAGGAGTTGAACCTACTGATCTGCACTCATCTCTGTCTGTGTTCTGAGTATTTAAAATAATTTGGCAAAATTGTAAGTGAACATGTGTTGAAGCCACTTTTCACATTTCAGTTACAGAACATTATGGCCTAATCACATGCCAAATTGAATATTTTAAATCAAAGTTGTGGTTGTTTTAAATTATAAGAGAGCCAAAAAGCTTTTTTACATTAGAATATTTTTACAATGGCCAAACTGATTTACTCTTTTTAAACGTGTGAGGAGTCAGGAGAGGGGGGAGCCGGCCGGGGAGATGAGGGAGGATATTAAAGTATTTTTTGTCTGAAATTTCTGTCATTTCAGTTGGGACACATTTGTAAATCTGACAGTAAAATAGACGTAGGACTTAATTTTGAAAGTCTATATTCACTTCAGTGACCTCACTTTTGTGGATAGTCTCATTGAAGTCAGTGGAATTACACGCAAAAGTAAGGATTATGCCCAGGAGCAAGTAACTGTCATCTTTTCACTTTGTGTCAGAAATGCTGCATGGCCTCAGCTACTATCACGTTCTCACCATACGTCAATAGTTAAATCAGTTTGATTTTTGAAAAACTTATAATTGGGTTTACATTACTATCATCAGAATCTTCTGACAAAGCAAAAACAAGTCCTGAGTAATAAATTTATAGTATTCAGGTATTATGACCAAGCACTTCAGGAGAAACTTTATGATGTGTTTTAGAAATACTATGCAGCTTTTACTCATGTTTGTTCTTTAGTAGGGATGGGAGTACAACAGTATGACTAATTATCTATACAGGCATTTATCACTAAATAAACTTAACACAAGACAACAAGATTGTTTGCTTAAGCAGTATAATATTGGGAATGGTAGATAGCTCTAGAACATAGGATTACATTGCCAGAATGGCACTATTTATTAAGCTATGATAACACTAATGTTCCTCTTTGATGTATAGCATGTGCGACTTCAGCTGAACTTGTAGAGAGCCTTAAGGATGTTTCATTGAACATTTAGTATGGCAGCAAGCCAGAATACATTTAGCCTAAGCCCAGATGACAGGTTGGTAATGAGGTAGTGATTGATGACCACTGCTTCCTTATGAAAACCTGCTTGATATGCTGGGGGGGAAATGCATTGCCAGCTCTTTTCATTTCACTCCCTCTTATATTAGTTATTCTTACTGGAGAAGAGTTGCATAGGCTTGTGGATATTCACTTTTGGCTTTGCTTTTAGATGAAAATTAAGGGTGAGTGTGATATTTTTGAAGCACAGCCCTATGACTATGTTTGTTTAATTCATATCTTAATTTCAAGGGCTTTTATTATCCAAAATATTTGCAATTATGTTACTTGTAGAATATAATATTCTTATTACTTCCCTTCTGAATTTTACAAGTTCTCCTTCTGCGCCATTTCAAAACATTGCTTTCCTTTTTAATATAACATGAGAAATTCAACATCTTTCAAATAAACCAACCTAAAAGAAAGTCTGTTCTTTATTTTCCTTCAGTCTTCTTAATATATGGCTTGACAAATCAGGGTTCTGGTAGCTGTGGTGACAAGTTTTAGTAGCCTGTCACCTAGCTCCACTGCAGAAGTGTAACAGAGCAGCACCTGCTTGTGACCAAAAGTAAAATGCTGGTGCTTAGCAGTAAGCCGAATTTGTCCACCCCTATCTTAATAGCTTTTCACCTCACTTATTCAGCTGGTAGCCTGACTGGTGGGGCTCAGGTAAGCCTCTGGCAGCCGTACAGCTGGAGGAGGATATATAAGCCAGAGCCCCCCTCTCATGCCTGGGGAAGGAGGAAGAAATGCTGTGAGGGGGCAACAGAGAAGCCTACTGCAGTTGCATGTCTCTGAGTTGGGTATCTCTACTCACTGTTTGTAAAGTGTTTGGCTTATGGAAATTGGTAAGAAGGCATCCAAGAAAATTAATTTACATGACCATCTTCATTTTCACAGCCAGAGTTGTGTCCTTGTATTTGGCAACTGACCGTCTTCTCAGTCATGGCAGAGCCAATTTATTATTAAGAGACTGAGGGTGTTTTGAGTTTAAACACATTTGAAGCAGTGCAACAGATATTTTTTATTTTTAAAGAAAGGATTGGATAAGACCTAGGCCTGAAAACTGAAGTGGAAACTGCCTCTTCTTCATGTTGCCCAGTATATGAGGTGAGCAGAATTTGAGAGCTGGTTCTGGAAACCAGCAAAGAGTCCTTCAGGCATAGCTAGATCTCTGGAAACTTGCCTCTTGAGAGCAGTTTTGTCTTAATGAAATGCTATAAGCACCTTGAACATTCTGGTGCATATTGAAAGTGTGAAGGGTTTCACTCAGTTCCACTTGAGGACATGGGAAAGCCTTCTCAGAATTTAACACTGCAGTTCTTGCTGTCATGGGTACATTGACAGCATAGGCTAATTTGAATTGTTTATTGAGCAGCACACTCTGCAGGAGGATACTGGATTACTAGAACCTTGGTATCAAGTTTAGAAAAACTGTTAGAAAGGTGGTCTTGATCAAGGCTGAACAAGGCTAAGTAAATGAACAGATTTTACCCTTTTTGGGTAAAAATTCAAACACATTTCCAAACACATGATTCTTGTGGCCCCCTTGGGCTACCCTTTATCCAACATTCTCAGCCTGGTATCAACTGCATTTAAGTCTTTCCCTGCTGTGTTATAGAGTGCAGACTCCCAGGGTGCTTTCTTTGGAGTCCCTTTCACAGTATGTCACTCATGGGTGTTCTTTCTTTCTGCAGGCTCTACTCTGAGTCTTCCAAAGCAGCCCAGCCTGCCTCCTCAAGCTCCTCTCACTGAGACCTCTCAGTCCTTCTTATGAGACCCTTTTGCCAGGCTGATTCCTGATTCCATAGTCCCACCACCTCAAGCTGGGAGGGAGCTAATTAACCTCATCTGGCTGACCCAAGGCTTCCTGGCCTCATATTGTCAGGCTGCCATGACAGTCACCAGTTCTAGTGTACTGAAGCAGGGAAAAACAAGAAGTTCTGCAAATATATACTACTGACATACACTTCCGGACAGAGACCTTCATACCCTTTATGCATTTGGATGCCATCATTGTTAGGCATGAATTTGTTGGACTTCTTTTCTGAACTGTACTTTGGATGCAACCAGTCCACTTCTGAACACATGAGATCCTACTTGACCAAAGGAACCCCAGAAATACAAGCTCTTTGCCATTGTCTTGAACTGAGATTTATTATTCTGAGGTAATTCCTTTCACTGTGAGGAAACAGTGGTTTGGCAACAGCAGTTTCCCCAATGTCTGTTGTTTTTTAATTGTGCTAAATTCCAGTCCCATCCCTCTCTGGTAGTACCATGCCTCACTGTGTCAGTCCTTTGTTGTATGCTTTGTATTTTGGATATTGAGGCCTGGTCTATACTGCTCCAGTGATTCAACAGGAGATGCGCAAGCTGCATACTGTAGAATGCGTATCTCCTGTTGATTGACTTACACTCTCTTATGACGGTGTCTTCACTGAGCTGTGTCAACAGAAAATGCTTTCCATTCAGCGCAGGGTTTCTGTTTCCTGAGGGGTCAAGTTACTGCATCAAAAAGAGAGTACTTCTGGGATTGATTGAGTGGGTCTTCACTAGCTACTCAATTGATCCTGCTGCATCAGTTCATGGAAACTGATGCAGTGATTTCAGTATAGACAAGCCCCAGGAGTTAGGATGTTAGATCTTCCCTCCACCCTAGTGCAGATATGTAAATTCCCAAACCCTCCCTGTCTAAATGAAGTGGGGGAGGTAGCCAAGCTAATTGCTGGCATCTCTAGGTAGCAGGTGTTCAGGGCAGGTACTTGGTCTATAAGGGATCTACATCCTTCACAGACTGAAATTGGAAGTAGATTTAGTGGAAGACATCCTCTGAAGAAGCTAAGGAACAAGGGTAGAGCTTCTAAGGTCAGCTACAGTGAGGAGGTCCTCCTCCTCCAGCTCATTAATCTTCCTGCCTGTGGAAGTCAATGGGAACCCAGCAATGGACTAGGAATGGGCAGCTGCCATTATGTAGGTCCCAGATATAGTAAACCAATGTAGTTGCAGCCCAATTAAATGACATCCCTTGTATCTTTTTCTCTCTTTCTGCATGTCTGGGATAATCATCATCTTTCATCCTTCATCTCATGCTCAATCCCCTTAAATACTTAGACAGTAAACCCCCCACGCAACACTGTCCTCCTGCTTGCTGTGAAGTGCCTATGTAGCACACATGAAGTATGACTCAATTAATGATCTTCATAGCTAATAGCTCCTGCATCTCATGTGAAATAAATCATTGTTCATACACACTCATTTTGTGCTTATAGTATCCTCAGGCCAGATGGGTTGTCTGAATGAGAACTACAGGGTTTGTCTTCTCATGTTTAAATTAAACACTTGTTTGCTTATGAACACTTTGTTTATTCAGTTCAGCAGACATTTGTTGCTTTAAAATGTCACTAATTTCTTGCGTACTAACCAGTGACAACTTTTGATATTTTTCTGCCCCTGTAAAACCCTAAATGTTAACAACCAGTAACAAGGAGGGACATGGTTTGAGGGTGGAGACTAATGACCATGTGCTGTTTTAGCTTCAACACTGAAAAGAATAGCTATTTACTGTAAAATCTGCCACAAAATTCTGTGTGCAAGATGAAGGCTCCTATTTGGTTTGATGCCATACCAACATATAGGACAACATATGCTTTACAACCCATTCCTACAAAGACTTGTATGCTCTTGTTTAGCTTTATATGCTCTCAGTAGTGCCACTGAATTTAATGGAACTTACAGTGCATAAAGTTAAACATGAGCATGATTCTTTGTGGAATCAATGTTAATTGATTTACTTAAGTCTGGGTAGGGTCTTCTCTTTCTAACTTTAGAGAACCCTTATATGCCAAAGTATCATTCTAAGCAAGAAGAGCTAACTGCAAACAATGTGTTAAATCTTCTTTGATTGCATGAGACTTGAAAAAGTGCACTACGCACTTCCCTGTTGTTTGGCAGCATGTTACAGGCACTGTCATTTGTTGCTGAACATTTTCACATCTTCATTTAGCCGCTTCCATAGCCATGTAATACAGAGAATTTTCTTCATGAATGCATAGCATGGTATTCATGAAACTCTATAGTTTAGTTTATTTTTATCTTCACTATTAACTTTCTTGTAGATCTTTTCCCTTTTCACATATTCTTACTGCAAAGTGATGTTGATAAGCATTAGTTCCACCTCTAATTCAGAGTGAGTGGCTGGATTTTCAGTGGCCAACAAATGAAAGGGCTTTTTTTCTTTCTTTTGCGTGAGTCTGATGTCGACTTCCTACAGTGGTGTTACAACACGAGGGACTAAACAAATCAGTTTCCAACTCCAGTGGTGATTAGGGGCTACTATCTAACATGTTGAGATAGCATGACGGTTCTCAGAAAATGAGAATGGGTGATCTTTGATCCCCAGTGAGAATAAGTCAACATCCATCCTATAATGTTACATCTTTGAGACATTGCCTGGAGGTTGAGCCAAATAATACTATAATATCAACACTGTTCTCACTGGTCTTTCACACTGAAGTTTTCCTCATCCACTCTGGGTTTTTGTAATGTAGCTACTTTCCTGGGCTTCAGAAGGTCATGAGGTTGTAGTTGCTTTCTAATATGCTGTGGCAAGTTTCAAAATTAGAGCTATCCCAAAATGCAAAGCTTATTCCCATCCAATGTGAAGCTTGACTTTTATTAAATAAAGTTTCTTACCTATTTTTCCATTGTGCTTTATTTTCTTGCTGGAGGTACAAAATTACTATTTGCATCACTTGCAAAGTTTTGATAACATAGACTTAACCTGCAATGCTTTATTTAGGTTTTACTAAGCAGTGATGAGAAATAAGAAAATATTTTCTCCAGAACAGCTTGAATCAGACAAAACTCTGAGCCCCAAGACAAGAAGCCGTTGAGAGTCTTGTTAGTTTCAAGCTGCTCATGAAACAATGTTGGTTGTATGTGCACAGAAAGAGAAGAGAGATAGAAAGAGAAGACGTGTCTAGAGAGAGAATTGCAAAGTAAGAAAAGAGATAAATAAGTAGACACACAAAGGAGGTAGATGAGAAAAATAAAACCAAAAGAAATGAATCTGAAGAAATCAAAGAAAGAAGAGTTGGATACAGAAGAATGCGGCGGGGGGTGTGTGTGTAGAATTTTATGCATCCAGCAAATTTACACAGGAAAACATAAGTAATGCTTAGAAGCAAGAATAAAAATAAATGGAAGTAAAGAGAATGTAATACAGAAAACTCATGGAACATTTTGGTTATATTTTCCAAGATTTTCTTCCCTGGGAAGAATTTGGCCTATTATCTTCACTTACATCAGAAGTATGAAGGAAATATGGGAAATATATTATATGAATGAAATGCAAATTCTTGAATATAGAAGATCTTTGAATACTAAAAGCAAACCTATCCTCTTAATTTGATGTATAGAATAGATGTTATTTATAGCAAGGGTAAAATTGCATCTAAATTTTAAATATTTCCTCAATCTCTCTTTTGCATAATATGCTATTGTTACAGCTGGCTGAAAAATGGGGGGGAAATGGTGCAAAATCTGGTGAATTTTTAATTTTTGTAAAAATTTGTATCGTGTACTTGCTCATGTTTTCTCTATGCATAGAGTCACTGTTTTGGTTCTTGTCTCCCAAATGTGCTATTGAATATTGATTTTCATTGAGCTGCTGTTGCCATTTGCAGTCAATATAATACTTACTATGGTTTGCTTACTACGTTTTTTAAAAATTTTCTTCTTAGAAAAAGAAATCATCCCACTCTATGTCCATTAGGGACTTGTTTCCATATTAGTGAGAATTAATTTGAAATGTGATTTCTTATCGAATTTATTACAATTAAATACTGATACATTTTTATATCAGCAGAAATAATTATTTTGGATATCAGCAAGGTACTTTGTATTATTGTAGATTAAACTCATATGCCCTGAACCTGAAAGAGATCAAGGCACATAGATCTTTAAACAAATATGATGGTCCGAATGAAAATCAATGTAACTCTGTAAGACAGTGTTGCATGATTGGTCCTTTTGCAGAATCAAGATTATAGATTATTTGGTGTGGAAAAACTACTGTGCAAAACTCTTTCTTTTTGTTTGTTTTTCTGGTACTAGTGAAACAATCTAACTTCAGAGCTTATAGACCTAGTATATTCAGAGAGGTACACTTGTACATTTCCTTCAATCTTGCTTGTCTTTGTCCATAATAGTGTTCTCCATTTCTTCCTCTTGTATTGCATTTTCATTATATACACTTTATCATTATAACTTTAAAATAATCCATAAACTGAGAGAATTGTTGCCCAATATACATTACTTAGTCAACCCCAAAATATTTTCATATAAACTAACCATGGCAGTCAATATCTTTTATTTCAAATTTCATTAAATCACAATTAAGGTTGCTAAGTGAAATTTTAAAAAGTATGTACCGTTAAACATATAATTTTAAACCCCAAAATATTAAAAACTATGTAAATCACAAGCAAAGTTTATATTTAACAATTCTAATGCCAACATTAACAGCAGATTCACATACAGAGAGCATTAAACTGAAGAAGTCTCAATGCCCACCATCCAAACAATTTTAGTTAACTACCAGGACTAATTTGGTTCCAGATATTTCCCTCTTTGCTGGTTCTGATTTATTAACCTTTTCTACTAAGTGTTACTGACTTAGGCTAGTTGTCACAAAGCACCCCACTCTAGGTCAAGATATGAGCCCTGCTCAGCTCTCTCAAAATAAAAGTGCCTAACTTTCTTACATAAAGCTGTGTTGTATGCAAATGGTCCATCTGCCTCTCCTTGGACCTCAGCTCTACTCCGTAGATCTGGATTACAAATAGAGCCCTATTAATTTCACCACTGTGAAAAACTCATCATGGACCGTAAAATTGGCTCTTCCCCATAAAGCCCGATCTCCCTGTGCTGCTGGGAGTGCCTTAGCTGGCTAATTCCAGTTAGTTGCTAATTCTAGCCGGGCTGGGACGCTCCCAGCACCCTCGAGGAAACTGGAAGCCTCTTGGCTGCAGGAACCACCAGTGCTGCTGTCAGTCCCAGAGCTTCCTGCAGCAGTGGGGATGTATCAGAAGTGCATCTCCATCCCCCAGCGCTTCTAGGAGTGCCTTGCCCAGGAACCCCTACCTGCTAGTGCTGGCCAGGCTTAGGCACTTCCAGCAGCATGGGGGAGATCTTGGCTCTTAAGGCAGCATAAAAGTGAGAGAGAAATCTTGCCATACTCCTAAAACAGTTTTATGACACCTCCTCCCACCCTATTTTGGGTCAGGACTCCCCATATGTGAAATATTGAAATTGACCAATTTTCAAATCTTAAGGCCATAGATTGATTAGAATGGACTGTGAATTTGGTAGGTCTCTAGCTATAAACGATCCAGATATAGGCCTGTAGCCTCCTTCTCCTGCAGTGAAGATTTTCTCCAATTATCTTCAGGGCCGAAGCACTTAGCAGGCCAGCTTCCTCCTGCTGGTTCTGTCCTGCCCTGAGGGAGGAGATGGCCTCCATGCTAGTGCCCTTCTTGTACTTTGTGCCAGTTAGTTGGGAGTCTCTGCAAAAATCTTGTCCCCAGGATCCTAAAGACACAGTGACAGGATTGTGTCCCAAGGATCACTGATTTCTATAATTGTTTCCTCTCCATCACTGTCTCCACATCTCTCCCTCTCCATCTGTGTGAGAGAGTGCTATGCCATTTGATAGGCTGGCTACTAGGTACCACTGCCTTAAGGAAACAGACTATTCTGTCACAATGGTCCCATTTGCTGCAGCCATCCTCTATTTACCTTCCTCTGTGATCTGTTAATCCAGGTATTTAAGTAATCTGACCTTGCTGTATGACAGGAAGTTTCATTATTAGTTAGTGTGCCTCTCACTTTTGTAACATCTGCATACTTGAGTATCTTGGTTTCAGCACAGAAATCTAGGCTGTTTAGGTAAATGATTGAATGAATAAATAATAAGGAGCCAGGATCCCAAAACTATCCCTGTGGTGCCTCAATGCTAATCTTGTTTTATCTTAGAAGGATTGCACTTAGAAACCCATTCATGCCATGCCTTTGAACAGTTGTGCATTCCAATATGCTAAAATTTGATATATTTCATGACTTTGCTCCTCAGCTATCAACCTTTATTTTTGTTTTTGAATTTATCATAGCAATTATCATTAACACAAATCGATGTTTGGTGCTTGACTTTATACATTATGCAGGTCAATACTAATTTCACTGTTTACCTATAGATTTGCCATTTTCCCCTCACATAAACCTATAGTATCTTGTACATCATGATATTTATGGGTGACTACAATATGTTGGTATGTGGTTGTTGACATGCATTTTCTGTATGATACTAGATGATTGGTGTATTCTTTGTATTGCATGAGACACACATCATACTATCACAGCTGTTGTGATCTTGCATTTGAATCTATTAATGAATAACACAACTCGACATACATAGTACTGTAACTAGTAATAAAGGCAGTCTTATTAATGCAGTAGGTGGCAATAGGTTTTCTTATTGCAGAAGAGGAGACTGATGTCTCAGTTGAGTCGTTCTCACACTAGTGACATTCCGTTTACTGTTAAGGGAAGGCCTCTTTTTCCAATTTTTTTTTTTTGACTGTTGATTCCTGCTTTCCCTACAAAGCACCTATTCAGAGTGGCCACAGTCTGGAACTTCGCATGCAAAATAAAATCAGTTTGAATTTTCGTGGGTGGAATTACTGGTCGAGAGAGTCGCTATAAATTGTTCAGGAATATTTAATTTCTGAAAGACAGTTTTACAGATGTTGCAGTGGATGCGCAAAACATGCTTTCCCATTTGCACCTGGGGATATTTGCATTGAACACAAGAATAAACCATGTCACAATTTCATAGCAGAAAAATGGGGGAGGACTATCCACAGTCAGAAGGGAAAAGTACTGATTATGCTGATGGAAAGTATTTTTTCGTAACTGTCTTACAGTATCAGTGACTGTAAGTGATAATATTTAGGAAAGGCACTTTTCAAATATTGCCTAATAGCTTAAATCCTCTGAGAAAGAGAGACAAGTTTATCAACTTGTCATTTGGATTTTCAATGTCTTTAGTCCAATTCTGGTCCTTACATGACTGGTAACTTAGCAAAAGTTACTTGAGTGATTAAGGCAAATAGAACTCCCAAGGTGTAAGGAGGCAAGTAAATGTTAAACAAGTTTTGTTAATCGAAGGCATAGGAGACTTGATTTAATGAGGTGCTTAGTATCCTCAGCTATCATTGATTTCCCTGTGAGTTGAGTATATTCAGCATCTTGGATCATACACATGACAACATGTTAGTTGGTTTTAAAGGTAAAAATTTCACTTCCCACCCTTCCCAGGAACATTATCTTTATTAGAATTTAAAAAATTACCAAATAGCAACTAGGTGGAAAACATTTCAGACTGACATGTTAATAAAAGACTGGGGTTGAAAGCTCCATATGTCAGGCCTGGGTGAAGTGCCCTAGTGAGAAAAAAACTGAATTTTCTTGTACCTCTTGCTGCTGGGAAGAGGGCATCTAATTTGGTTTCTGCTAGGTTGCTGCCCAGATTCTGCTTGGGGATCTTTTATGTGAACTTTTGGTTAATAGGCATCTGATACATTTCAATTTTTTGACTCTTGTAATTGTCCCTCTTCCCCATATATAGCCTTAGGGCTGCTGTGGGGGGAAGTCTTAATTATGTTAAGCTGTCCAAAGCCGTCTTAACTGTGTTATGCATTGAGGACTGTTGGAACTGCAAGTGTGTGTTTAGAGGCCATTTGCTAGTCTTTCTTGAAGACTGTAAGCTGTTTGTGAGTGCTAATTTTAGTTTTTTTCAATGAGAGATTAAATTTTGTATAGGAAAGGAAAACTTGCCCATTTTTATTAGGAAGTGGGTCAGTGGATTTTTTTTAAAGCTGTAAGGAAAGTTTTTTTCCCAAAAGTATCAGAATTACTTAAGAACCCAAGTACCCCTTTCAAACATGATGTAGGTGCCTAAACCCTTGAAAATTAATGAGACTTAGACTCAAGAAGCCATTTCAGCCCTTTAAAATGAGACATAAGATTCCAAGTCACTTAGATATTCTTGTAAATTTTACCCCTTCTCTTGAGTTCTACTAAAAAAGCTTTTTGTTTGGTTGGCTTTGCATTGTTTTCACAGATGCACCTGATTCTCCCCCCATGTATCAACTTGCCAAATTAAACAACCTCAGTTAGAACCTAGTCCTATTAGATTTATGCCAAGCAGTCCCAATGATGGGAGAGTAGGAATATGGCTCTTAATGAAAAGATTTTACCATGCTCAAAATCATTTTGTACTAATTCATTACAAAAGTGGCTGTTTAAGCTGTATTGACATGAAGTGATTTCCTTTTTCACATCAGGTGAAAATCACTATTTTTTTTTCCTGCAACCAGCATTTTATCAGTTATTAAGCACTGCCCATGTGATGCAAGCACATTTTTTACTTTTTCAATTACAGCAAATATATTACATAGTTGTCTTTGCTCAGCTTCATTTTATGACTTGTATAGATGATGCAAATAGTGTAGTGGCTAGTACCTCTGCTTGACATGCAGAAGGTCCTGGGTTCAATTCCCAGGGAGTTGGACTCGATGATCTCACAAGGTCCCTTCCAGCCCTGTGATTTAATTGATTGATTGATAGTGGTATTAAACAAGAGTATGGATAGACTTTAACAATATCTAGACTTCTATGCTAAAAGACTTGAAAGTAGTAATAACTATAATAATTAATAACTTTATTGGGTCTTGGGTTAGCATCAAGGCCTGATAGCCAAATTCAGATAATCACAAAATATACAGTGGCGACTTGCTATTTGCATTAGCAGATTTGACTGTTAGTGTTTGCCTCTTGTCTGACACAATGGGGTCAGTCTTGGTCCAGAATGAGGGCTCCTAACTGCTGTGGTAATACAAAGAATAGCAATGTGCAAATAAACCCTGACGGCTAAATCTTTGTCCCACTGAAATCCATGGGAGTTTTACCACTTACTTTAGTAGCACCTGAGTTTGACCGTGAGCATATATTCTTTCATGGAAGGCCTGATCCTATGAACTGTTGAGCATGTTGCTGTTCCATTAACTTTATTGTGTATTATACTCAGCACTTTAAAACTTTGGACCCCCATGTAGAGCCATTTGTATGATCAAAGAGCATCTTAACTTACACAGAGATTTTTGTTTCCAGTCCATCTTGTTTATCTACCACAGAATATTTAGGTTTAGCTCAATACATTTTTATAGACGTTAAATTGTGTCATAAAAACACTTGATAATTCTGAGCTATTCTGTCCCATAGCTGAAAAAAAGGCAAGAATATAAAGGATCACAGTTAACCCAAAATCTCTTCTTTATTCTAATAAAACTGATTTTAGACACCAAATGGAAAACTGAATTTTTTTTTTACCCCCTGGGGATTAATAAAAAGGTTGTACTTCCTAGAACTACCAATTACTTGCATTTTGTGAAAGCTAAATTTGGGGTTTTTTAAATAAAAAGAAAGAAAAGAGGAAAAAAGGAACCAAAAGCTGCTTTTTAATTTATGCTACAAGCTTGGGGCTTGGGTATTGGAAAGTAATTTGAGGAGCACTTTTACAGACAATGGAAGCCTGTAAGTAAATTAAAAATGCCACTTAGGATCCATACAGGAGCAAAATGTATACTCTATATCTGACATAATTTGTCTTGAGATTTATGGAATTTTTCATCAGATATAACATTGAAAGTTAATTAAAGATATAATTTGCTATTTAATAAACAATATGTTGTGTGTCTTCAGTAAGGATGCTCACTTTCTTAATTGTAATGGTCAAAAAGGTTGTCAGAGAACTGTATATTAACTGCAGAGCTGACGATGATTTTATATGCTAATAATTTTTAAATGAATAACTTGTGTAGTTTTCCTGCCACCTGGGGAAAATAATTTACATTCCTAAAGCTTACTTTGGGGGGAATGGATATTCTGGTGTAAAATGTTCATTCATTTAACATTAGTGCTAATGGCAAGTATGTTAGACCCACTGGTGTGAAAGGATTAAAAGCATCACCATTAGACAAGCATGAACATTTCAGAGAGGAATCCTTGTTAGAGCAATCTGTTGGGACCTTGTAACTTGATTTTCTATTTATTGATTAGAGGCTTCTTGTTCCTGTTATGAGAAACTCACGGAGACTGAATCTTATTGGTGTACAATACTGAATAGGAAAATATGTATTAATTCTATTATTCTCTCCTTGATGGTTATGTGTAACTTCCATTAACACTAATGTGGGTTACATGTTTACATCAAGGCAAGAATAAATACTCTGAGTATTTGACTGAGGCCTGGTCTAATCTCCAATTGATTTAATAAGGTTCCCTTACTGCAGCACCTCTACTCTGCTGTGTTGACAGGAAATGCCCTGCAGTTGAAACAGTAATACTCTTTCCATGTGTGAGAGTTGCATTTACTGCATCAGCTGGAGAGACTTTTTGGGACAGGTTCTGCAGATCTCAGCTGCCTGCTCAGTCATTCCCACTACATTGGTCCATGGAGCCCAATGGAGCCCCAGTAGTATAGACATACATTGAGCCTACAAGAAGAATGAACTCTCGAGGAGATCTGTCTGTGGATCTCCCAACAGATTTCTTAATACTTGCAGATTACTAGTTTTAAATGTTCAATGTTCCCCTGAACTGTGGGTGCTAAATATTTGGCTGAGGGAGAATTTGGAAGATTTGAATTCTCTTCCTTCTGGTTAGTGTTCAGCCAGTAGTCATGCCCATATTGGGGGTTTCTTTGAGTTGGAATGCCTTGTTCTAGAGCTTTCTTGAACTGGGGCCTCAGTGATCCCCTACTAGATTGTTACAAGAATGTTGTCATATTTTGGACAGTGTTGCCCATACTAACACATGGCATGTGACATGGAAAATAAAGCCTGTGCTAATGCAAGCTTGTTATTCCTCTCCCATACATAAAGATTCTGTATGCAATTTGTCTTAATTGATAGAAGATGTCAGGGAGTAAACATGGTGAAAGAGTCCTTGGAATGTTACTTTAAAAAGGTGAACAACAAAGTAAATTCTCCTGTAATGATTTGATGGATGATCCAAAGTTTGCAACTGTTAGTGTTAAAGAACCATAGTAGCACGGCCTATAAATATATAATTATAAAACTGGTATTGTGCAACTATTTCCTTGAGAGATCCACACAGGACCTTCAGTGTAATAGTAATTTTCCATAGTGACTTGTCTGACATCCTGCTTTCAGACACGGTGTCCGTGTTTTGGACTAATAGGTTAAGAAGCTTGCTTTCTTTTAAACAAAACCATTTTTTGTTTTTGTGTTATGTATCATTATTTTAACATTTTTGTGTTAGGAGTGCCACCAGTACCTGAAACAAAATGGGTATTTTTTTAATAATAATTGTATAATTTAAAAATGACAGACTGACTTTTATAAATTTCTGTGGGTTATTTCCACCTGGAATGAATGCTAGCAGTCAATTCGTAAATGTTTAAACAAAGTGATTTTAATAGGTATACTGACACAAACTTACCTATAGTAGCATCAGTGGTCCCACTGTCATTAATAACTTTTACTTGGTAGTATTTTAACAGAGAGGGTTTTTTAACCCATTGCATGTGTATTTTTCTGTGTTTAGCCCTGTCAACTGAAGACCCAAACAGCACGGAGGGTAATGAGGAGGAATGATAGTTTATATATATTCTTTCCTTGAACTGCTGGTTGAATTAAATCTTTCGTTCTCTCTGCAGACATACAATCTATAACATCCTTTTGAGATGAATTTAGAAACAGGGGTCTGCATTCTTTTATTCTTGGTCCAAAGATTAAAATTGATCACAAGAGACACAAGGGAGCAGGCTGTACTATTGCAGCTCAATGTGGTTAACGAGGATAGTGCATGGCTTCTCTTCTACTTAACTGCTCTTACAGGTTACAAATATTATTGATTGCACAGGTCAACAGAGGCTGGGGAGGTTATGTTGCTTGATGCTATTTGGCAATTTTTGAGGAATGAGAGCTATGAGTCCTCTTAGCAGTTGGGACAGGTGTAGTTTAAACCTGACAAAAGGAGATATATTTTTGTGTGAACTGGAAAAGCCCTTCAGGTAGAAATAATGAATGAAAATTTGATAGGTTGTTTTATCATAGGTCAGCCCATGTGCTGGAGAAGATAGGGAGAGATTTAATTATTACCCTTTCATCAGAATACACTGGTGGATAGGTCTTCAGTCCTAGATGTGAGCTGTAGACGAACTAATAGTGCTTAGAATTTTTTTTACAAGCATCATTTTTAGTATCTGTAGAGATGTTCCCTATATTTGGAAATGCATCACAGGGGGAAAATATGTGAGTAGTTGCCTACCAGTCTTTTAGAGTATGCCTTTTAATTTTTTATGTGAAGAAAACTGCTACATTAATAAGGTAAACACCAGTGTTATACATTTTACTACGTTTTCAAATAGCTATGAAAAAATCCTATTTCCGTGCTGTATTTAAAAGATGAAAGATATATATGTATCTTATAAAAGATAAAAGATACTAGTGATATGTGGTAGCACTTAAAAATATTGCCCTTTTATAGCTCAAGGTCAAAATACAGATGGATACCACTGTCCCATCTGAGAAATTAGATCCAGAACATGCCCCAGATATCAGTGAGATGAATGCCTCTTCAAACATGTAAACATATGAATAAACTGGGAGGGAGGCAAGAGGCCATGCTATCCACGATAAATATTTAGTGGGCCTGATTCTCTTACCAGGTTCTTAGCATTTCACAAACATTTTACACAACTGTAATTGACTATGTAGAGTGAAAAGCCAGAGATAATTTGGATCATTGCTTATATGTTTCCTTATATATGTAGGTTTTTTTTATTTCACTATGTAAATCACACAGAACAACAAATCATAATCCAAGTGGCGCTAAACTGAGTATTACAAAATTCAGACATTTTTGCAGTTCTGTTATTCTACTCTAGTGACTTTACAAAAAGAAACAGATCATTATAAATATCAATAAACATTACACTTGGTGTGCTTTAAATATTAATTAGGTGGTATATCAATACTGTATTACATGTATAGGGTCAGACCTTCAGCTGGTATAAATTTGTGTTGTTCCATTTATTTCAGGGAACCTTTGTCAGTCGTACCAGCAGAGGACCTGACCCATAATATTATTCCAAAATACAGCCATTCATAATAAATGTCACTAATACAGGGCTGCTACTATTGACTTTCAATCTTTGCTTCTCAGTAGAGTGAAGAACATTGATGTTAATAGCTTTTCTTTCTGATACCAACTTAATACATGTAACTGTTTTTCTAAAACTTCTTTCCATGTGAATGTTTTCCAGAGACTTGGATTGATTTTACTCACCTCCCAGTGCATTTGCTGTGTCTGAATTATATTGATCCAGGTTTTAAAGATTTTGTTCAAATTTTGCCATACCAATACTTAACATGACGGGTGTTTTTTCTGTGCCCATGCTAGATTGTTCCCTGCGTAGATTCCCATTAATTTTGATCAATTCCAGGCAGTGGCATAGCAAGGGTGTCCATTGTTCAGGGACTAATCCCACATTTGTGCTCCTCTAGGTGCTCCGCACCACCCCACACCATACATCTGACACCTCCTAGACCAGCACCCCCTGCAGCCTGGCTTCCAGGGGCTTGCCCCCTCCCCCAATCCTTCCCCATGCCACTGCTTCCATGTGCCACTATGGATCCCTGTAAATTAGAAATGGTGCACTGGCATGCTGTTTTCAAGCAGATCAGGTTGCAATTGTAAAATAATAGGATTTTTTTCCAATATTTGCTTCTCCTGCTCCTGAATCCCCATCCTCACCTGCATTTTATTCACTTTAATTTTTAATTTACTCTTGCTACCAAAGGGTCCTGGCTATGGTTTCTTTCAGCGCATTTGGTGTATAGTCTTGAGGCATCTCTCTTGACTGCTGAAAGGTAGCCCTCAAGGGATTGATTTTAGTTTGTCTGAGCCTACCTCACCTATGTACCATTTACTGAACAATAAGAGGCAGTGTGGCCAGTAGAGGCTCTTCCCAGTGAGGTGTAGCACATCCCACAGATAAGTAAATTCTGGCTGATGTTTCTAGGAAATACAGGACCTTCCTCAATGTTTTTTCATTGGTGTACTTAGTGGGGAGGGAGAAGGGAACCCTCCAGCTTTAGTGTCTCAGATCTTTAACTGGAGACTCAGGCCAAATTGACATGCTCTCAGTGATGACATCTTGTGCTAGATTATGTGAAGTGACCAACTATCCAACAGGGACTAAAAATCAAATTAAACCCTAGAATTGTCGGGATGAAGCTAGCTTGGTTTCCTTCAGAGAAAATGTACATGCTGAACTTGGCCCCAACCTGATATCACTAAACTTATTTTCCCTTGTGACCTTTTCAGATTTGTAGCTATTCTAACAAACTTTGCTAAGATGTCATAAGTAATGTTTGCAGTAATTTTCTAACTTATTTTTTAGAGCAGATATTTGTTCAGTTATTCTGTATTAAAGTTTGTGGAAGTATTAGATTCAGCAAATTAAGAAACATTACAAACTGTTTCAGTTCCTTTAGTCCATCCATAAATAATATTAGGTAGAATAAAACCCAGAGGGAAGATAGGCAGATTTCTGCATTCATCATTAAATATGAAAGAGACTTACTTCATAAAACTCCTTCTGTTCCACCAATCCCTTTTTCAGAGACTACTGTTTAACTTATGGCCCCTTAATTCAAAAATATGTATCATTAAACATCAGCATTTCAGTTGAGAACCACCATGTATTTTAGGAAGACTGTCTGTGACTGTCTCTGACCACTTATTCCTTCTTCAGATGATTCTGTTAAAGACTGAAGAACAATATTTTTAAAATGTGAAGTGATTTTTAGTGCATTAGTTTTTTGGGAGGCCAAGCGTAAGGCATCTTAAAGGAACTTTTTATAGGGCATGTCCTCAGCATGTCCTGAGAATCAGGGCCCTTTAAAGTGTCCAACTGGACTTCTAAAATTAAAAGTATTCCAAATCACCTAGTCACAGAGCCATAACGCTCTGTTTTGCTGCCCAGGGCACGTTCCTTTAATAGAGCAGCTCCACTGAGCCGCCCCGGCACACCCAGGGCAAAGCCCTGTTGGACCCACCATAGTTACGGCTCTGCCTAGGCACTTTTGAAAATCTTGGCTGATCCTTTTGACACTCCAGTAGTATTTTTTAAGGTTCACTGAAGTGTCTATAATTCACACTTTGTTATTGTTCAGGCAAAGTTCCAATTTCTAGACAAGGTATAAAATGTCAACAGCAGGGGAATTAATCAAAAAAATTTTTTTAACCAAGCTAGATGTAGTCTGTGGAGGCCATGTTAGATTTGTACCTTCATGAGATTTATGCAAGTATGTATTTAAAGCCAAATTGAGACTGTGGTCTTAGTTTTCAGTTTGACTGTACTGAAAGGTTGTGAGTTATTTTTGTGACATTTCAGTCCATAACAGAAGAAGTCGTGTGATATCAAGGTTTCCTTAGAAGATTTCCATCCTTGTGTGCCAGTTTTCCATGGTTGCTTATGAGAATTCAGTCATGTTTAATCCAAAACTAAGCTTGAGCTCTGATTTGCTTTAACTCCACACCTTAGCAAGTGCCGTCTGCTCTATCAGTCTCTAGTTTCTGAAGAGTCTACTCCTGTGAAATATTGGCCACATCTGAAATAGAATTGAACAAGAAGCTCTGCCGGGATTTTGATCCAATCCAGAAACAAAATTGTAGAGACCGTTTTGGCTTGGAAGATTCAGGTCTGTTGCCAGTTCTGTCCTGCCTTTGCCGTGAAATTCAGTGTGTCCAGACTCAGGTTTCTGGTTTAGTTTTAATAATAATTTCTGCATGAGTCCTATGAACTACACATCTTAAAAATTGGGTTAGAGTACTTCTGCAGACTTCAAAAGAGAGACTATTCAACTTATTCAAGTTACTGCTTAGAGTTCTCTTTAATACTAATTCTACACTAGTTCCCATTAATGAATGTATCACATCTTGCTTCACTTACTCTATATCACATGCATTCTGACTTGAGCATAAGAAAATGCTAACCCTAAAGTGGTGAAGTTTCAGATTTCATCGAGGGTGGAAAGAGCAGCTTTCAGCAGGGACCCCTTACGCCCTGGATGCTCTTGGAGTTTTGAAAATAAAATACACATATGCCAGTCTTTCATGACCATGCACTGAAAACGGCACTGCTTTAGGAAAGGACCTAAGAATGTACTTGAGTTTAAACGAGTTCTTGATTCTAGTTAACGTCACTGGGGTTTAAGTATGTGCCTAAGTGCCCATCCTAAATAGTGATGGCAAGCGTCCACGGTTAGAAGAGGGACGAAGCAGATGCCAAAGTCTTTTCCTGTGCTCCCTCATGCTTAAGAAGGAAGAGACATCTCCAAAACCAACGTTTTAAATGGCATTGACACTGAGCAAATGGTGGGTTTTGCCTTTTTTTTTTTAATAGGTTGGGGGATCCATTTAGGACTTGTGAGTGGTGGTAGAGAGAGAAAGTAACGTTTGGGGTGAAGATGATTCAAAGAATTTGCATTTTGCTGTAAAGTTAAAGAGAATAGTAGTGAAGGGTATAAAATAGACTGGTTTTCCCGGAAGATCTTGACTCTGAAGCGGTAAACAGCAGGAAGCTGTTTTTTTTGCCAGCCAGTTCACTTAGTCAAGATAAGCAGCTGAAGGGAGAAGAATCAGGGAGTAAGTTGCCAGAATGCATCATCCTGTTTGGAAATGATGTCCATGGCTGATGTGAGCAATGTGATGGCTAAAACGAATTAGAAACCTAAAACACACACATTTTTTTCTTACTACCCTCCAGTCCCTGTGCCCACACAGCCTCACAGCACTGCAGTCACACATATGAGTGTGTACAACATAGACATCATCCCTTTTTTCTTGTTCAGTTCTATTTCAGATGTGGCCATCATGCCCTCGCTGGGCACTGCTCTACCATCTGGAATGAAGTAAGGAAGTGGGGAGCTGGGGAGTGCTCCACCGCAACTCTGAGTAGTCCCTCTGTAACCCTGGTGCCTTGTAGTGATTTCCCTTCGCTCCCTCTGCTTTTCTATTTTTTTTATTACCAAAGTGGCCAGCTATCATTAGGGAATTACTCTTTAGGACTGTGCAAGTATACTCCATTCTGGAGTAAAGAAATCATTAATAAAAAACAGTAAAAAGAAGCAGTTATATTACAAAATAAATCTACCAGGCTTACAAAGAAAACAAATTTGAAAGAGCCACCTGCTGTGGAGATGAGGCAGTAATCTCAACAGCAGGAAATAAAGGGGGGAGAGGAGAAAAATACAAAAGCATAGACATTAAAAAAAGTAATTAAAACACTTATCTCCATCAACATACATAACAAACAACAAAAAAAAAATCAGCCGCCCAAAAACGTACTCTATTGAACTGCACAACAGGAAGTAACAAAGCTGCCACTATAAAAAAGCATTCTCCAGCAGAAAAGAGAAAGTTCCTTTCAAAAGTATTTACTAATGCGCTAATCACTAATGGTCTGACCTTGAGAGATAGCAGAGAACCCGCAACTTTACTGAGGGTTGCAAGTCTCAGGATTAACCGTTTAAATGTACTGTGAGTAACTCTTTAGATACCAAATGACTTTCTGTTTAATATTATTCTAGTGGTTGTGTTGGCAAACATTTTAATAGCGCATTAGTATAATGACTAGTGTTCTACAGTTGGAGAAAGCAGTAGCATAATGCATTTTAGTACAGTTCAGGCCTAAGTCATTCTTTAATGTTGATGGATTGACAGCACAATTATCAGTACTTAATTCTATTTTATCATTAGCTGGTGTAAACAAAAAGGTTGAGCGTGTGATGCTGAGTGCAGATATGGATCTTATGTCTATGGGAAACTATAAGTTTGATAGTTATGAAAAGCTACTGTTTTAGTATTATCTTTCAAACTTAAAACTTGTAATACAATTAGCACAGTGACTTAGAATAAAATAGATTTTGTGCACAGATTTTATTTTATTTATTTTTTTTAATTTTCTTTTCTTCAGCCACAGCCCTGGCATGTTGAAGAGAAGTAGAACCCTCAAGAACCATAAAGGATTCTTATGGGAACAGAAGTTTAAATGTATATATTCTTCTTTGTCATGCACCTTTGCTGTTACGTTCATGTGATCATACAATACATGTGCCTCCTAATTTCCAGGCAAACTGAGAATTTTATCAGCCAAACGTGTATATCTGAAATATTTGATATGGAGGGATGAGAGGCAGTGTGAGCACTCTGTGTATGAAAAGTTAGAGGCAGGTTGGAAGTATAGGGATCTTTGTTTAATTCAAAAAAGTTCTTTTACAGCAGAAAAATTAGGGATGTGGGACATATCCAGTATGTCCTTTATTCATCTAACCTAATAAATCATTGTAAGAGGGGCAAAATAGTGTTAGCAAAATTAGAATATGTGGAGAATTAATTGCTAAAATCAAAGATGACTATATTCAAATTCAGTTTTTCTGAGGCTTTTTTATGTGGCTAAATCTGGATTGATTTTTCTGACACGAAGGCCAATCCAGCCACATTTAAAATCTTGCTCTAGGGAATGGGCATGCTAACATGTTTCAAAGTAAATGCTAGCAGAATTTTTTAGCATGGGAAAAATCAATGAATTTTTTCCTAGCCTCATTATCAGAAATGGCTAAATTTTGCCTCAGATTTTCCAGATAAAATTCACTGTGAGGCAAAAACCCAGCATGGAAAATTTCAGTTAAAGTGGTCAATGCTGACACTTATAAACAATTGAAAACAGGAACTTATAATAGGAAGTTTTGGGGAACCTCACTCATAGGCAGCGTTATTAATCATATCTATAATTATGAAGGTGTTGCTCCATATGTAAATTCCATTTTCTACTTAAAGTATTGATTTAACTTTTTAATAAAAAAGCCTTTAGTCTGAGGCTTCTCTGTGATAATAGTTCTATATGCCTAGCTTGTGAATGCAGCAACTCCATCTGAAATGAGGAAGCCAGAATGAAAGGACAGATTTCACCTTGTCTGAGGTTCTTAACTCTATATTTACTTACAAGTGGTTTATTATTTAAAAATGTAATCTTACCTCTGAATTTTAACCTTTACTAGCCCCCACACCAACAGCTCTTTCCCTACCCTCAGTCAGTGCTGGTGGTCCCCTCCAACAAAAAAAGTGGCTGCCGCCACCCACCTAAAAATTTGTTGGTGCCCATGGCTGGAGGGGTGGAGGGAGAAGTTCCCAGGCACACCTTGGAAAGAAGTCACTCTGAGCGGCTTCTCGCTGCAGCATGTATGGGGCAGGGATCCCCAGGCATACCATGGAAAGAAGCCACAGCAGATCCAGGCAGCTTCTTTCTGTGGTGTCTGTGGGGACTTTTGGGGTGCCTAAGGCACTGCTTCCTGATTTTCTGGGGCAGGAGTGGCACTGTAGCAGAAGGTGCCATGTGCTGCTCCAAGTCAGCTCACGCGCCATGCATGTCAGGGGTTATTGGTCCCTGCTCTAGTTCCAGTTTTGTTTACATTTGACTGTTACATTTACGGTTGTACAAAAACCAACACCACCCTCCCAGCTTCCACCACCTTCTTCCCTGTATGAATGGGAGCTATGTCGAAGAGAGATGTGGTGATTGGTGTGCAGGCCTGCCTATTTCTAAGAAAAGAAAGGGAGCAATTTATTTGTCCAAAGAAAGTCAGAGTAATTCAGTCACATTATGACCATTTCAAAGATTTTATACCTTCCCAGTCTTTGGTGTCTTTCATGTGCCTTCTCAGATTTCCATCCAGTCCTGTAAACATAATTCAGCAAGTTTTTGGTGTAGCAGATATTCCAGCTGGTTCTTCACATTTAAAGGCAGGGCAAATATGCTTAGTTTACATTAGTAGCTCACCAAACGTAGCTTTATGTGGAGAAGTCGCCATCAGTGAAAACATTGTCTGGCATAAACATCTGTGTGTCATCCACAGTGCTGGAAAGCCACTTCTCTTTGTTATTCAAGTACTTTCAAAACTACATTCTCCAAGTGAGGGACAGCTTTTAAAGAAGAAAAGGATGAAAACGCCTCCCACAATTTATTCCTCCCATAAATCTTTCCTCCTTCCATGAATTTGCCAGTTCTTTTTAATTTAAAAAGGGTTCTTGGCAATAAAGCAAATAAGTGTCTGATGAGGTAGGATTTTCTCCCACAAAAGCTCATGTGATAAATAAATCTGTTAGTCTTAAGTGCCACAGGACTCCTTGGTTTTTTTAGTGAAATAACTGTTGCTGTCCAAAGCAGCCCAATGAAAAATAGAAAAATTTAACAGAAACTTCTTTTGTTAATGATTTAAGTGATGATATAAAGGAAATAAAAGTAAGTAATATTGAAGATACCTGACCCTGTGAATAGTGCTTTTATGATTCCTAATCCTCTGTCCTCATTCAACTGTTACCACTACAACTATGGTACTCTGCTGTTGCCTCGAGAAACTCACACAGAAGGAATGTTCCTCAGTTCACTGAAGGTGGATGTCTCAACTGTTTTTGGGATTTGGTATATGTTATGAGCAGATGATCAGGAGGTGAATGTCTGTTTCAGGGAAACTGGATACTGAAATAGATCTCTTTGAAGTCTTGTTAGGTGGATTTTGAGAGGAGAGAATATACTGACTAAAGCTTCAGTCATTTATTTTGTTCCAAAGCGTGTATTTCTTGAATGGCTGCTGGCTATTGTGCATCACTATTTTAGCATGCTCTTTGTCTCTTTCTGAAATTTGCTTTAACGTATCTTCAAAGGGTATTTCTTCTGGGTGGATAGTTACTTTACCTTAAATTGCATCTATTGTGGGTAACTCTTTTTTTAACCCTAAAAGATTGTATCTTTCCCTTGTGACTGTTTTTGCTCTAACCCATATTTCTCCCATGTAACTGTTTTTCTCCAGATTGTCTCCCTGGCTGGCTACTGGCTATTTATCAATATTTGATCCCTCTCTGAAGCATATATTTCTTGGGTGGCACTGTATTAGTGAAGGGTATCTCTGCAGGATGGCTGTTGGTTCTTATATTTCTCTTTCGCTCTCCATATTTTGTGTGTCTCATAGGTGGCTACTGGCTGTGTCAAGTATTTAATGGTACTTGATCTCTTTCTTATTTAATAAAAGTAGTCATAATCTTTACCATGGCAAATGCCAAGAAGAAATAATACATATTAGAATCTGGTGCAGCCATTATGAAAGCAAAGGAAAGGGCTAGTAACTGTGCCAAACATATATGAATATGTATCCACATAAGGGGAAATCCTTTAGTATCTCCTTCAAATGTAAATATTATAAATATTCTAAGTATTTTTCTCAACATCTACCTATAGACAAGGAAGTTCCAAAGGGGTAACTGTGTTAGTCTAGTTCAGCAAACTGAACAAGGAGTCCCGTGTCACTTTTAAAGACTAAGAAATTTATCTGTCACATGAGATTTCATGGGAGAAAATCCTTCATCAGACAACAGCTCCTTCAATAAATAAATTTGTTAATCTTTAAAAGTGACATGGGACTCCTTATTTGTTGTATAGACAAAGTATTTCTAGTTGCAAGTGCTTTAAAAGAAAGATCACAAGAATTTAAAAATATAATAAAGTCAGAGTTATAAAGAGACAAGCCAGAAAAGAATTTGAAGAGCAACTAACAAAAGAGACAAAAACTAACAGCAGATTTTTTGATAAGTATCTTAAAATCAGGAAGCCTGCCAGACAGTCAGGGAGTCACTGGATGATTGAGATGCTAAAGGATCACTCAGAACACAAAGTGCAATGAATTCTTTGCATCGGTCTTCATTGCAGATGATATGAGGGACAATCCCATGCCTGAGCCATTTTTTTAGGTGATGTTTGATAAATTGTCTCTGACTAAGAGGTCAGTAAAGGAGGTTTTGGAACAAATTGATAAATTAAACAGTAATAAGTCACCAGGACCAGACTGTATTCACTCCAGTGTTCTGGAAGAACTCAACAATATTGCAGGTCTACTAACTGAGGCTTGCAACTTAATATAACACTGATTGGTTGGGAGGGTAGGGTAGGGGGCTCCAGTACTGATCTGGGCAATTATAGGTTAGTAAGTCCTAACTTTAGTACTGGACAAATTAGTTCAAAATGCAGTAAAGAAGAGAATTATCATACAAACAGATGGAGACATTATTTTCATAAAGGGAAATCATGCCTCACCAATCTGTTATTTCTCTGAGGTTGTCAAGAAACATGCATAGAAGGGTGATCCAGTGGATGCAGTGTACTTGTGTGACAGGCAGTACTCCGATGTTCACCACTTTTACAAGACTATGATAAATTATGTCCTTGTGAGATGTTATCTGAGAATCCATAATTCGCTGATTTACTGTCCTGGTAAAATATATGCAGCAATATTGTATGTAAAGTTATAAAATTCCACTGTATGATACTCCTAAGGCATGTTCTAAGTCTGGAGAAGGAGCTCAAACAAGTTCCTGAAAGACAACAAGAAAACTGATGGCTCAGGCAGGTGTCAGCAGAATCCCATAGATTACCACTTGCTTAGGTGGACATTCTTTGGCAGGAAAAGGTTTGTGTGCGAGTAATTTGCATCTTGGCAAAGGAACAGACTGTCAGTTGCATGAACCCCACCTGGAGATGATTCTCAAAGAGGTGGAAAAGATATAAAAATGAGGTGCAGGGTCCCAAATCACTTTTCTCCTTTCATCTGTTTGCTCATGGTATCAACTTTTGAAAGACAAAGGAAGTATCATTGAACTGTAGGAGTGGTACTGGCTGAAGGTATCCAGCCAGATTGCTGTAAGCATGTGGTGAGAGTAACTTTTGCTTTAACTATTGTAAAGTTAAGTATTAATTTGCATTTTACCTTTTATTTCTTTGTAAACATTTCTGACTTTTATGCCTCATTACTTATAATCGCTTAAAATCTATCTTTCTGTAGTGAATAAACTTGTTTTATTAGTTTAACCTAGACTAGTGTGTGTTTGGAATGAGATGTTTGGAAACTTCATTTGAGAAAACAAGGTGTGTTTATGCATATTTTGTATGAATGAAATCACAAACTTTCTATGAGCTTGTATTGTCCAGGGTGGCCTTGGGCAGTAGAAGATGTGCATTTCTGGGGACAAGTCTGGGACTGGGAATTTGCTAGTGTCACTCTGAAATACAGCTCAGGCGTGGTTGCTAGAAGCAATCATGTAACTCAGCTGGAAGTAATTTATATGCTAGAGGCTGTGTGTGAGCAGTCCAGGAGCAGTTGCTCTCACAGTGCAGTAGTGGAGCGAAAGGCACTTGAGATGGGAGAATTGAGGGGACACAGCCAGGGGCACTGCTACACATAAATATTGGGGGGGGGCCTGGCCCCTACTGGCAGCCAGGTCCCCGATCCATTCCCTCCCCCCCACTGGTTCCCTGAGCACTTACCAACCCCCCCAGCAGCCCCCCAAGCCCTTCCCTAACCCCCCAGTCCTGCTGCTGGTCCCCACTGCCCCAGGCCGACCCCCTTCCCCTTTCCCCACCAGGCCAGCATGTCTGCACCCAAGCTTCCCCCCCAGCTCTCTTACCTGCCCACCGTAGGGAGAGCGGGGCCGTGGCACAGGCTGAGGCTCCTAGCATGAGCAGGGTCACACCAGGGTAGGTGTTTTTGAAACTCCCAGGCAGTGTTCCCTGCATGGGTGAGCAACGGTGCAACCCCATGTAGTTTAGAGGCGTGCTACTCAGGGGCTGGCCCTGAGTTTCAGGGGGGCTGAGGCCCCTGGAGCTCCCCCCAGTGATGCCACTGGACACAGCTGTTCAGCAGTTCATATTGTACTCTGGGTAATGTCACGACTTAGACTTCAGAAAGCCTTTGGCAAGGTCCCTCACCGAAAGGATCTTAAGCAGAATGAGCAGTCATGGTATAAGAGAGTAGATCCTCTCATGGATCAGTAACTGGTTAATAGATAGGAAATATGAATAGGCCTAAAAAGTCAGTTTTCATATCAGAGAGAGGCAAATAGCAGGGTCCTTGGTCTTCAAGGAGTCTGTACTAGGACCAGTGCTATTCAACATATTTATAAATTATCTAGAAAATGGAGTAAAAATAGAGGCAAAACAAAAATTACTCAAGATAGTTAAGTCCAAAGCTGACTGTGAAGAGTTCAGAGTACAAAGGGATATCACAAAAGTCTCACTTGACAACAAAATGGCAGATGAAATTCTGTGTTAAGTGCATACACACTGGAAAACAAAATCTGACCTATACATGCAAAATGATAGGATCTAAGTTAGCTGCTACCACTCAAGGAACAAATATGAAGTTATCATGGATAGTTCTCTGAAAACGTGTTCTCAACATGCTGCGTCAGTCAGGAACACTAACAACATTATGATCCATGAGAAAAAGGGTGGGTAATAGGACAGAAAAAAATATTCTAATGCTACAATGTAAATCCGTGGTACGCTCACACCTTGAATATTGCAGATCTAGTTTTCTCATCTCAAAAAAGATAAGTTAGAATTGGAAAAAGTACAGATAATGGCAACAAAACCGATTAAGGGCATGGAACAGCTTCCATGTGAAAAGAGAGTAAAAAAGAGTTCATCTTTAAAAAGGAGATGACTGGGGGAAGTGTGAGTCCTATAAAATAATGACTGATGTGGACAACATGAATAAGGAAGTGTAATTTACCTTTTCACATGACACAAGAACCAGGAGTCATCCAATTAGATTAATAAGTAGTAGGTTTGAAACAAACGTTAGGAAGAACTATTTCATACAGTGTACAGTCAACTTGCAGAACTCATTGGCAGGGGTATTGTGAAGGTCAAAAGTATAACTGGGTTAAAAAAAGATTCAGGTAAGTTCAGGGAGGATAGGTCCATCAATGACTGTTAGTCAAGATGATGAAGGATGAAATTCTGTTCTTTAAATATTCCTAAGCCTTGGACTGCTGGAAGCTTTTCATTCCTTCTGAAGCGTCTGACTCCAACCAATTGTGGAAGATCTGTTGAGTTAGATGGACAGTTGGTCTGATCCAGAATGACTATTTTTATATTCCTTTATGTTCCCCATATGTAAGATCTCATCTTACTCTTCTGAACCCCTTTTGAGAAACATTGACTTATTCAGCATTTTGCTGCTTTTAGCTCTTCCCCACAAGCCTTTATTGATTGTGTATATTCTTGCTTGGCTTCCACATACTCATGGGAACTAGATGAGAAACAGCTTTTCTATCCCAGGAGAATTTTCAAGATTTCCAAATAAGTTCCAAATCAGGACAAAAAGTTGAAATCTCACAACTGCTTGCAAATCAATAATGTGAAATTAGGGTCAATTGAAACATTTTGTGTTGATTTGGGCCTTTTAAAAAATTTTGTTATCTTCTTTATTATTAATTATCTAAAATATTGAAATTAAAAGTAATTCCAAACTGAAAAACAAATCTTTATGTTTTGAAATTGCCAAAGTGGGACTCTTCAATCATTTCAAACCGGTATCCCCCCAATTCTTTTTTCAGATTGGGAGTTTTGTTAAACAAGTGCTTTCCCATGAGCAGTTTGTTTTAGTGAGTCACTATTCTTCAATGAAAAAATATTTTCTTAGCATTTTCTATACTATGTATTATTTTACAATTACTACACATCACTTATCTAATGATTTTAAAAATTAACATATTAGAAAATATTTTCTTAAAGTGTTTCCTGTTTAAATACAAAAGTCAAGACCTTTGTTGAAAATGTCATGTTATTTCACTCAACATAAGGAGAAAATATCTTCCTAACTTCCTTGTTATCTAATCCATTTTCTTTGCTACCCAAAATTCTGCACAAATGTGGATAGACATCTTTTCCCATCCTTCAGTTTAATTGTGAAATTGCATACTGCATACATATTGGATGCTGTTGCTGTATAAATGCATGATAAGAACCATAAATAAATATTGGTCAGTAAGCACTTCTGGGTTCCAAGAAAAAAAAAAATCAAGAACAGCCAACGATGACTGTGTATCTATGCCAACAAAAGGGGTAGATATGCAATTTTTCTATGACCCTTCCTAATTTAATAAAGTGCTTAGCACTTTGATATTTTCAGAAAAATAGTTCCCTGGCAAGATGGTTTGATAAGGCTGTTATTATTTTGGAGGTTTTTCAGAATGTTAGTCTTACTTATCTTTTGATTTTGAGTCTCTGATGTTTTCTTAACCATCTGCTAAAAATTATATCTATTAGGTTTACCAGAGCCAAACAAAAATGATATATTCCAAGGACTGAGACAGGATCAAGGTTTCTACACATCTAAAGACTTCCTACCACTGGTAGCAATGGCAAGTAAACCCGGTATGTATATATGCCATATAATTTTTAACATGTTCAGTAGAGGGCTAGCAATTATAGTAGTACTTAGTGGAGTTGCACAGTACACACACTTTCACAGTGATATATCCAATAAAGAGGTATGTGCAGATGCAGAAGAATGTATGGTTTAGATTATTTTCTCAACCATTGTGTCACAACCCTCAAAGAGACAATGAAAGACAATCAGGGAGGCCACAAGCCACTGAAAATTTTGTTAAAGTGGTCCTGCAAAATTTTGTTGAATAAGGGGTTTCCAATGGAAAAAGTTGAGAAACATTAGTTTACATAACAAACAAGGAGTCCTGTGGCATTTTTAAAGACTAACCAATTTAGTTATTGCATGAGCTTTCATGGGAGAAAAGCCCATGTCAGATGCTTGAAAATGGAAAACTTACGACGTGGGAGGGAAAAATAAAAGCTTTGAGGTATAATTCACAGAATCAGGTCAAAGTATTTCAGGAAATCAGACAAGTTGTTTTGATTAGTTTATGTAGGATATGATTTATGTTATTCCATTTTATAAATTAAGAATGGTCTTCTTTAAAAATAAAAAACAAATACTGCTTCACTGGGCATGTCACTATACGACACATGTTAGTCAAATTGTAATTTCTGTATTTATTTAGCCAGGTTTATATTCTGTGCAGTCCATATACAATAGTTATGTTATTATCAGCTATAAAATGGATCACTTCAAGCTGCTCTAAATGGAACTGCTCCTGATGATGATTCTGGAACATTACATGGTGGTTATTACATGGCTGCTTCCTTACTTAGCACAGTTTCCAACACTGCATCTTGCACAAATGGATCCGTTGCTGGGACTTTATTTTCTGCTTATAAAAGTGAAACTTTGAGTTAGCCCTTTCTACTACAAAGTGAAAATATGGCTGAAGGAAAGACCTATTCTTTCTCTACTCCATCCCTCATCTGCTGTGCTAAATGGGTTATTTTTCTTAATTTTCTTACACTGAAAATAAATTTAGAAACAAAAATGGGAAGGGGGATGGATGAGAGAGAGGCATGTGTTGGACAGAAAGAGCTGGTTAAATTCAGACCCAGTAAAGAACCAGATACCTATAAAACTTTTGTTGATTTAAAAAAACATCACCTTAAAACAGTTATAAAATACACAGATTTATATTATAAAGTATAATATGGAACTTAGTGGACCAATTATATACTTAAACTTGCTTTTGCAAGATTGGGATTCATGTCGATTAAAAATGCCATATCTCACTGAAAGAGCATATTGTATTTGCTAGACGATAAAATGAAATTTATTACATTTAGTCTAAAAAGGCTAATTATAAACTTGAAGGGAACAAACGGGTTTCCCCGATCACCATAAAATAATTTCATTGATATTGTCCAGGTATTTGGTACCTTATATTAATAAATTTATTTATTTTATATACACTGCTTTTTTTGGTGCATTTCTAAGGCTCTAAACTCTTCAAGCTACTTAAAACACAGAATTCAAAAATAATACTTAGTCACCCAATACAATATTATTTTTTCTTGCCTCTTATTTCCAAGACGACAGTTCTCCAAAGATTAGACTTCCCTACAAATATATATTTTTTCTCCCCATTTATAATACTCCACCTAAGCTCTCCTTCAATTTTCAGCTCCATTGCTTATGAAATTTATATTCCTTCAAATTGGTTCCAAGAAATAGGCCTCTACATTAAAATAAATGTGTGCAAAATATAAATATCTACATACACACCCCATTTAAGGTCTCATTCCTGAAGAGATTTATACATGTGAGTAGCCCCATTAATTTGTAAGGCCTAATCCTACAAGTCATTTTGTGTTGGCTGATCCACGCACCCACGTGGAGTCATTTGCAGGATTGGTGCCTTCTCTAGGAGAGAAACCACAGTCTGAAAGGCACTGGGACAAAACTTCTTCATTTCTAGGCATTTTGGACTGTCATCTCCCATATTGCACTCGTTCTTTGAAAAAACAAAGGAGTTCACTTTCCACTGTTGTCAGTCCACCACCTTTCATAGGACTGAATTCACCCAGGCATTAAATTATTTTATAGAGAGATAGATGTAGTTAAGTGATGGAAACCCCATGCCATACACATTGGGTACATTTTCCAAATGGAAGGGGTTTGGGTTTCAGGATATCTTCATTTTTCCTTCATAAATTTAAATTTAAAGAATTATTTTCTTGAAAGAAATTGATACATGTGCTTCTGCACCCTAGCTGTGAAAAATTCACAACTGGCATAGAATAAAGTTAAGAGCTACAGAACTTTAATTGTATGGTCAACACAATCTCTTCTGGATGAAACTCTTCTTCAAAGCATCTAACAAAGTGGGATTTTCTCCCACGAAAGCTCATGCGATAAATAAATTTGTTAGTTTTTAAGTGCCACAGGACTCCTTGCTTGTCATTGAGATTATGCTTCTATACTATTTATGGTAGAATTTTAAAAATTGGAATATTTTCTCTATGCAGCATTTAGTTGCATTTAAACTGATGCTAAAATGCAGTCCAATCTATGGAGCATGTGCATTTTAGTTTTGAATAACAGTCTCTTATGAGAGAATCATGAAATAGAGCCCTTTGGATAATGACTACTTAGAAAGTCATAATTCTTTGTGTGGTGGTGTTTTGTTTGTTTGTTGGTTTGTCTTCCAAAAAAGTCTGTAGAAAATCAATACAGATTAAACACTTCTTCCAGAATAAAATCCCCAAGAAATTATTATAAGAAAAATAATCTTACTGCATCATGTTCAGTTGCCGTAGATGATGGCTTCGGAGAAACCATGTCATAACCTGAATGCATTGAGAGTCTTTCATAAAAATGACTTAATTTTTATGGCTAAGAGACCCGTATTATTAAATTATCATATTGGGAAATTAACAAATCCAAAGCTGTTAGAAGACTACAGAGATCAACTCTTTATAAACTATAAAAATCGTTTTTACTTCAGAGAATAATGAATCTGGTGAAAGTAGTCAAAAGTTAAATTTTTGAATATGAAAACCTTAGACTGGTTGAATCCAGTCTGACAGGGCTTATATTCTTAAAAATTCGCTGTAGTGTATATCCCTCCATGATGGGCAGGCAGTGCAGCTAAAGGTACTGACTATGAAATTACGTATATGAGCATATCTTAAAAGTGCAAATAAAACTGTCTTTCAATGAAGCAGAATAATTTGATAGTGACACTCCATGCTAGGAAATTGCAAGATGCAATTTTACACTGCTTTGAGTACAAGTATCTTTTGAGTTGTCATGCAGAAATGGTTTCTCTGCTTGAAAATGGGGTCTTCTTTTCATCATTCAGGAATGTGTGCCCGTCACTCTTCATTGCCATTGATACAGGGAACAGTGATTGTACTTGGAGCAGGAGACACTGCTTTTGACTGTGCAACATCTGCTTTACGCTGTGGAGCTCGTCGTGTATTTGTGGTCTTCAGAAAGGGATTCACTAATATCAGAGCTGTCCCTGAAGAGGTAAAACTGAAGAATCAGAACATTTTTGTAACAGTAACAAGACCAATTCTATGAGATGGAACATTGGTTACCATTGTTTATATAAGGCTCAAATTGTGCAAGACACTTAAAACATTGTTATTAGCAGTTTAACTCATCAAAATGAAATCAAAATTTGTAAATGTTTAGTCAGAGCTTGAGGCTCATTTTGTGTTGTCCCTGTGTTGGGCTATGCTCCCATTATGCTCGTGTAATTTTCTGTAAAGTCAATGTAAGTTGTACTTTTGTTTGAGGGCAAATGTTGGTCCCTCATTTATAAATCATGATAAAAATGTTTATGAAATGTGAAGAAATATTTAAACACACATATGACCACAGATATCAAAATAATAAGGCATACCTCAATCCTCACGGGCCATTCTAGTATTACTAGTGACTTTTCAGGAATCATGATGTCCCGAAAGGTGTAATTTGAGGATATAAAATGAATTTCAGTGATCCTGACAGCTCCTCAGAACTTATCAAGACTAGTAGAAGGGTTAGTTAAAATTATTTATGTCCTGAAAGCCTACCAGAAAAAGTACTGGGGAGCAGTGGTATTCAGCATATATTTTTATGCTTAACTTAATGCCGATAAGTTCCAAAGGGGCAGCTGTGTTACTCTAGTTCAGCAAAACAAACAGGGAGTCTTTTGGCACCTTTAAGGACTAACAAACTGCACTTAAACTTCCCTATGTTTATTTTCCTCCCATTCTGTAAGTCCTATATCTTCATGCATCTGATGAAGTGGGATTTTCTCCCACGAAAGCTCATGAGATAAATAAATTTGTTAGTCATTTAAACAAATAGCTATAAAATAGCCACCAACAAGTCTAGCTTTGAAATTAGACTAGAACATTTCTAACTATCCAAGGAGTGAAGTTCCAGTGTGATAGAGGGACATGTTGGTCCAATCTGGTCAATATCATTGGGGACTTTGGAGAAAGACTGCAGAATAGACTATTGCCCTAACAGAAATCTCTGCTAAATATGGAATATATACAATCATAATGAATCAAAACCTTTATAAGAAGGCATAATAATCTGTATGGCTTTTCTTTTCCATAGATGGAACTTGCAAAAGAAGAAAAGTGTGAATTTCTGCCTTTCCTCTCACCTCGGAAGGTTGTAGTGAAAAGTGGACGAATTGTTGCTATGGAATTTGTTCGAACTGAGCAAGATGAAGCTGGAAACTGGAATGAAGATGAGGATCAGATTGTCTGTTTGAAGACAGATGTGGTGATCAGTGCCTTTGGTTCAGTTTTAGATAACCCCAAAGGTAATCTTCAGGCGTAACATCCTCTTATTATTTTAGTATCATTACTGTTAACAGTTTGGAAACATTATCCTTCCTTTCTTAAATGTTGTCCTTGGTTATGTTTGTGCAAAGGCTTGCAGGAAGATGGTACTGGGCTTCTATATCTTTGGTTTGGGCGCCTCAGTTTGGTTGCCTAACTTGAGAAAGTGTCAACTACCTGCCTTGTGACTGCCTTTTATGGTCTCTCAAACTGAGTACTCAGAATAACTGGTCGCTTGAAGAATAAGGAACCTTTGTGTGTAAGATATGGATTGGTGTGTTAGAATTCGTAAGTATGTTTCAACACAACGTGGTGCCTAAAGTATAACCAAGTAAAAGAAGTCTATCCAAAATCCAGTCTTTGGTATTTCTAAGGCACTACTCAGTGTGGTACTTAATCATAAGATATATGCAGGTCACCTACCCTTCCAAGTACAGTTAATTTGGAAATAGTGATACTTTAGAGAATGACATTACAGTGTTCCTTTTTTAAGGCTTAATTTTAAATGGTGCTTTGCCATTGCAATGACCCTTTACTTCCCCCCAAACCTCACAGATTTAGATACTTATTCTGAATAAGTAACTTCCTTGTTACATTAATTCAGATTGCAAGAGAAAGTGTAAAGTAAACTAGATGCCATAACTGCACACTCAACTAGTTGTCTGAAAATCAAGCTGTGTTCTGACTCCTTCATACATCACTGATAAAGAAGAAATGTGGAAGCATAACAAAAATGGGCAATTCTCTTCTTAAAGCATGAAGAAATTAATAAAGTGCATGTATCCACAGCTATATAGGTTCTCTAGCAGTGGTTCCCAACTTTTGTCCAAAAGTGGCCTGTGACTCCCATCCTGCTAGCTGCAGAAGGGAGTTGCTGCCTGAGGACCCAGGCAGAGTGTGTTTCCACAGGACTAAAAGACCATGGTGCAGGCCCTGTGCTGAAGACAAGGGGAGGGTGGATCAGTGCTCTTCCCTCCCTGGCTTTAGTAGGGCGCACTCCACTTAGGTTCATAGGTATGGGGATCCCTGCTGGAGCCCAAAGGAGAGGAGTGCTGGACTTCTGTTCCCTTGGCTTCAGAAAGAAGCCACTGTCTAGGGGCCCAGCTTGAGCATACATGATCACAGGACACATATAGTATCCCTGCTGCAGCCAAGGAGTCAGAATTCCCTCCATGTGGATGCAATGGGTGGGGTGTAGGGCTTCTGGCAGAGATTGGTGACCCCTCAGGGTTGCAAAAATCAAATCTGTGGTCCTCAAGCCAAAAAGATGGGGGAACCACTGGTCTATAGTCTCCACCTTGAGATTAGAAAACTGAACAGATATAACTCTAGAGTCAAAACTCCAGATCCAGACCCAGCTCACAACTGTTACAGTGCATACCCCATCTATAATAGAAAGACATTTGTATGGAAGAATGACTACCATATGGTGTCATTTTCTCTCCTTTTGGTGTTAATTATTCCTTAAAGATCACTGTAGCAAAATGGGGTTGCTGTGGTGAGCTGGAAGGGTGGAAGCCCCCTGCATTGCTTAGGAGGGGTCATGGTCTCAGACTGTCTCACACACACATTCCTCATGAACTAGAGGCTGAAAAATCAGAAGCTGAAAATGGTTGGGGATGCTTGGCTTCTCTTTGAAAATACTGAAAGGACTCTAACCTGCTTAAAAGCATCAAACATCAAAGGCATGTTTAAATGACAAGGCCAGCTGATTCAATAGAAGAGAGACTGCAGTTTATTGAGCCTGAACTGGTGGGTATTCATAAAGATAAATCTGGATTTTGGGAGTCCCAGTGATGGACCTGAACACCTTAATATGTACTAAAACCAGGAAATTACTTCAGAACATGTCACCATGGAATTTTGGGATAGATGCCTTTACTTGTACTATGTATTCCCTCCCTTTTTCTACTTTAATGTTCTTTAAAGGATAAGGCCATAAGAAGTTCAAAAATTCTAGGAGCAGCACACTACCCTCAGAGAGTTTCTTTTACACAGTGAAAAATATAGCTCAAAATCTCATAACCTGCTTAAGACTTCTGGACCTTCTCAGTTGCAGACAATTTGTAAATCCAAAACCAGTCAAGCTGAGCTTAACAATGTATGTGGTGGTCTTGCAGTTCTATATAAAATGCAGAAGAACATTTTTACTTCTGCTGTTTCTGTAAATGTACCACATGAACATTCTTTTGCAGAGTAGTGAAGATGTGGTATTGAATTTTCTAGAACAATGGGTGGAATAAGATTTTATTCACCTTTTCAAAAAAGACAAAATATTAAGTAAGGGAGGGGAGTTATAAGAACATTTTAAGAATTCCAGAATGTTGCTGACAGGTGTCAGTGGAGCTGTCTGTCATACAAATGAGGTATCCAGTACTTTCCTTTCAGTAATAGTTATAGTAAGGAACAATGTTTACTATTTTAAGACAACATGTTATTACAGGGAGATTTTAGATTCTCTACTAAAATACAAGAAAGGGGCAAGCCATTCCTCTGAGAAATCTGTACATTTAATTTACAGATGTTCACTTGATGGGTATACTACCAACAATTTTTGACAATTTCATTCAAGCTGTGCTGTTACCTATAAGGGAATCAGGTGCTCACTGTGTTACTTATTCTGTGCAACTTCTTCTTGTGTAATTATCTAATGGTCAAAGGAGCAAATAAGAGGCAAGTGGGGCTGAAAGGACTCTGTGAAGGGAGATAACCCTTCCACTTGGGATATGCTGTCATATGAAGAATTTAATATATGTGCTGATTATGGCCTAGCACCACTCAATCTCACCAAGGAAGTACAAAGAAAAGATAGGATTTGAGTTTTTAAAGGAGTTGTAAGCCACTGTCTTGCTTAATTAAAGAATATTTCAGAAATTACCCATTTCAAATCCCTCATCAATTCTTGATATCTGAAGGTTTTTGGAAAGGATTTTTCAAACTCTTTGGGGTAAATCAAGCATAATGTGTATGCTAGTGACGAATTCTGTTGATTCCTGGGTGCCAGGCTAAAAGGTGCTACTTTACCTTGTCTATAGGTATTCCTACACTCAGCCTTGCTTCAGCTAAGAGCTTTAACTTGATGGGCTGATTGGGCCTAATGTGACAGTTGATGAATTTGGCTGACATACTGAGGTTTTGAAAAGAGACACCCAGAGCTAAAAGCATGAGTTGCTACAGTTTGACCCAAAGCTCTGTAGCTGATGGCTGTTACAAATCATATCCTTTGTGGATTTGCACAGAGGGGGACCTGTAATACATGCTTACCAGTGAATTACACTATCACTAACTATACCCATTTCAAAAGAAGGGCAATTTAATGCTCATGTGCCTCTTAAATTACCTGTTTATAAGTTCTGTGTAGCAACGTGCTAGGGTTAGGGCTGAGAAGACCAGTCACAGTTTAGGCATATTGTGTAACGAGTCTATTTCCTTGGGATGGGCTACATACCTCAGTTTCACATAATATGTCTGTGGATACTGCTGCTCATATAACAAGATGAGGGCAGAAATTTGATTCACATACAGGAAAAGTTAAAAATGAATATAAATGATAACATAACATACCCACATTGAATAGTAATTTATTTTTATTTTCAGTTACTTATAATTCTTCATTAACCAGCAGTCTTGACTCCAGTCCAGCACTTTCATGCTCATTGAGAGCTTAAATCCTTGATACATTGAAAGTTTAAAAACAATTGAAAAGAGGATGTAAGCCCCAATTCACTTTAGCTCAGTGGGATATAGGCACATGATTATTTGCTGCCCTGAATAGGAAAGGAACTTGGGGTGGAAAGGCTCTGTCAGTCTGTTATTGATTATCATGATGTTTTTTACTCTTGCAGAGTAACTAGTTAGTGTATAGTTCAGTTTCTTCATGCTCATAGGGAGATATGTGCTGTTTCATGTTTTGTTAAAATACAATGAACACTATTACATTTTTAAACATTCTGATATATACTTTATTTGCCTTTTGGGGCTCAGGGAAATATATTTTATTTTTTTCCCCTCACAAAACCTTATGAGTACTGCAAAGTCCATTATACACTTGGGAAGCTATTAACTGAAAGAGCTGGGTAGTTGCTGTATAGAACTGTAATAAGAAACTAAGCTCCAGTGGTAAAACCGGTTAAAAATCAGGATGTCACTTATACTAGATCCTTGAAGAGGAGAAATATTGGCATTTGATTTTTTTTTTCCTGCTTGTTTGTTTTGGAGAAAGGAAGTTTTTTAAGGAAGGTTGGGTTTGTGGTTTTTTGGGGGTTTTTTTTTTTTTTTTTTTTTTTTTTTTTTGGTCTGGTCTGCATTTCTCCCAAGTGGCATGCCAGACCAGGAAACAATTTTCTGGTTGGGCCTGAATAAAATAAACAGCCTCTGGGGAACTTTGCACTTTTGCTGACTCTCCCTGCTTCCCTGTTTTGCCATTTTGTAACCTAAAACATGAGAGTGAATTACAGGAGTAATTCTGAAACCAGTCCAAACTGCAGTCTACCAAATAAATAACAACCTAATCTCTTGTCGTTAACCTATATCTGTTAACCCTTTCAGATGCTCATGTAATCTCCATATACTACTAAATATCAGACAAGTTGATTTTGACATCCAGGCATTATCCTTTCTTTTTTCTAGAAAGAGTAGGGACAGCGACAGTTAGGGACTGCAAATTTTCACCTCATTTCTGAAAGGAATATATTGTGAAGAGAAAATAATACTTTTGTCCTAAATGTAGTACAGAGTTAATTCAGGGATGCCTTGATGCTACTTGTTTTGTTCAAATTTCTGTTTAGTGAAGGAATAGAAAGGACCCCCTCCCACAATCCAGGTGGCTGAATCCAATTTCTTTGTTTGAAATATATGTTCTTTATCTTCTTTAACAAATTAAAAGAAATAATACAAACATCCAAACATACCGTATATCATTGTGTATCAGCTGAAAATTTTGTGCCTGAAAATAGGCTCTCAGCTTATACTCAAGAGAATACAGTAGACAGCCCCTCCCAGGAGTTTCTCAGGCCATGTGGCAGGCCAGAGCCCCAGTGTTGCCGGGTGGCCATCTTGGGCAGTTGGCCGGGGCTGGGGCTGGAGTGAGGAGGGGACCCCGGTGTCTGGAGCGGCCACGTAAGGGGGCCGGGGGGGGGTCAGCCTGGACATTGATTCAGGGAGGCCAGGGAAGCGGTGGCAGGGACCGGGGGTTGGGGAGTTGGGGAAAGTGATGGGACGGCCGGGAGGGTTTTGGGGGGGGTTCAGGGAGGCCAGGGAAGGGGCAGCAGGGCTCAGGCATTGGGAGGGTGTCGGGGAGTCTGGGGAAAGTGGCAGGAGGACCCAGGGTTTTTGGGGAGCCCAGGGAAGCAGCAACAGGGACTGGGGATGGGGGGGCTGGCAGGCTGGGAAGAGCGGCAGCAGGGGTTGGGGGGGTGACAGGGAAAGGGTGTTGGGGAAGAGGGGAGCAACAGCAC
>ML682014.1:14134052-14333955 GCA_007922195.1 Podocnemis expansa | reverse complement strand
AAAAAAAAAAACCCACAACCTCATCCTACAATTCCTTTTGTTACAATTAGCTATGAGCTATCAAAATTTTGTGCAACTTATTTGTTAGAATCCTTGGCACAATGATGTAAAATAGCAGATAATCATAACTTTCAGTTGCCTTGCTTTTACTTTGATTTTTATGTAAGCATAATATTTCAGAGCTGCAGCAGACAAAACAAGTTTATCTAAGCACAATGAGCCAAAATGACTCCTCACATAACTCCACTGATACCAGGGGTTTAAATTTATCCCAAGTAATTTATGCAGTGGATTTATATTTGTCCTACAGGCTCATTGCTTTCCTTTACAATGAAAAAAAAATTGCAGAGACCATTATTATGGGGAATTTTCATGCACATACTGCTTCCTGTTTCTTTGATTGTTTAAAAGACAGTAGGATAGATATCAGTTACAAAATTATTTTGAGTCTAGTGTAGCATCACTAAAGGTTTCCTTAGACAATGCCTATGAAGCACAACTTTTTGTTTTATACTTTTTCTTTTCCCCGATAACTGATTAAGAACAGTCTTTTTTTCTCCCTTGTGAGTAACTGTTCTGAGCAGTTTATTGTGATTTGCCACCTATCACTGGTAGTTGATATCACATATGTTCGTCCTCCAGAACTGTGTGATAAACCTTAGGTTTGCCATCAGTCTCTAGCAATGAATATATTATAATACTTACTTGTATAGGACAACATGTGGAAAATATTTCCTTCATTTTTTGTTTTAGAAATGTAAAACTATCCAATTTTGTGTTTGAATTTTTTTACAAATGCACATAAAATACAATAAGCCTTTACTGGCAGGATATAGAAGCTGCACCTGATTTTGCTATGTGGCATTTTTTATGAAGTGTCTGCTAGCATGGCTGATGGGAGGAGGGGGTAATCATGCAAATTATTTTTTAAAAGGAAAAAGAAGCTGTTTATTTTTAATTGCATGCCATTTGAAAATGGTGTATTAAGCTATAAATATGACAGAAAGAACTGCAATATCAGATAGAACATTTAAAAAATACAGTTAACATCTTGATTTCTGATGTCCTCATATTTATAGCTTTACAGTTTCTGAATGATTGGTATTAGCAAGTCTTTGTCCTCGATCTTCAATGTTGTTCTGTACACAAGCAACAGCATGTTTCAGAGGCAAAAAAGTTGCCAACTTTGGGCATGCATTTTTAAAAATTAGCCCTGAGGAATGATGACAGATTTCCAGATTTAGACAGTAAAGTCTTCTATAAGTAGAAATGTGCGGCATGATCAGAGTAAAATCACAATTTACAGAGGTTTCAAATCCTAGTCCCATTTGTATGTATGGGAATTTTGATACTAAGATTGATTGGACCATATTTTTGACTAAAATAATTGCAAATTATTCAAGCATAATTATAGTTCTAGCCTGAAAGAATTGCTAGAATTATATATCCAAGAATAGCCCTGTCATAAATACTAAAACTAGTTTTAACTTAAAACAGTTCAGGTTCTGGGCCCCTGTAAAGGGGAAGCTGTATGCACCCCTTTGTCTTCAGGGCTTCTGTGGTGGTGGAAGGATAATAGAAGAATTCCTGCCATTAATTTTACAGCCAGTTTCATAGGTACTTTGCTGGACAGTGCTGCTTAAAAGATGAATCAACACATTTCCCAGCAAATGTGGACCTATTCTCACCAGCGTTGCCTCCTTTTGTAAGCTGATGTAGGTCAGTGCAGCCGACAATTGGGTAAGGATGATAAGTGGAATGTGCTTGTACCATTGTGTGTGGCAGATTTATTGCTTCTGTGGGTTCCAAAGGAGTAGCCGTGTCAGTCTAGTTCAGCAAAACAAAAGGAGTCCTGTGGCACTCCTAAAGACTAACAAATTTATTTATCGCACGCGCTTTCATGGGAGAAAATCCCATGTCTTCAGATGCTTAGAGATTGGGGAACTTACAAAATGGGAGCTTCTGCAGTGTATGGTGTGCATTTTGTATTGGCAGTGAACCAGACTTTTTACATGTAGCTATATTTTTACACATATGATTGAGTTACTATATTTGTACGAAAGTAGTTGCTGCCCTTTCACAGTAAAAGAAGTCAGTAAGATCAGTATCAAAAATAACATTAATGAGCTTCTAAAGCCAAAATTACAGGAACTTATGAAAATGGTTAAACATAAAAACCATTAAACTGTTTACTGAAGCTTCACAGATATACTGCAGCTAATGAGCATTTCTGCTATTTAAATAAGCCCAAATTGAACACACATTACATGGCAACATAATTAGTCATGGCAGTCAAACACACACAGGCTCACTTTTAAAGCTTTATTTGAGGAATCTTTTCCATTCAATTTGTTTTGTTAATTAAAATATTTTTTTTCAGCATTCACTTATTTTAATAATATTGTTTTTGAATGTGATATAATTTTTGCCGCCTTTCTATTTGTGTTTATTTTTGCTCTGAACAAAATACTTGTAGAATATACATTGTGTTTTCCCTTTCTGTGTTGTTTGTGTTAGTGTCACTTGATAACAATAGAATAATTGGGTTGTGTGCTGACTTTCATCTAGAAGGATCCCTTCGAAGTATACATGTATGTAGATGAGAGCATGCAGAAGAATGAGACAGAGGTAGATTTTAAAGTGAAAAGCCACAAGGTATTTTTGTTTTGTTTTGTTTTTTGTTTTTAAACTATAATAGGAGTGGCTAAACCAAAACCACATACAAACAAAGCACAAAAACAGAGGCATTTAATTTGGGTCCATTGCAGTGTTAATTGGCCTCTGTGCTAAATAGCCTGTGTTCAGAATTGGGCTGGTCAGCCCATCTCCAATGATTGAACCCATCCCTGAATCCTCTCACCATCCCCCTATGAGAAGGAATGAGGGTGCTTGGAAAGGGCACATCATTCTTTGAAGACTTAAGCTCTTTCTTTGGTTTTGGGGTTCATACAGATTTGTCACCCCTGCTTTGAACCTTGAGATGCCTTGATGTTCTGTTCCTATGGCTCAGCTACTTGACACTGCGGAGCATGCCCACAAGTACAAGGACTCACTATGGCTTCCATCAGCCTTGCCTGATGATACCAACAGCTCTTTCAATCCCAAGTCTCCACTGAATTCTGAAGTGCTATATACTTGGACTTTTCCTCTATGGCGTATTAGCCTCCCCCCTCCAAATATGAAGACAGCTGTTCAGACACCTGCTCACTTTGGTGTACACATTCCACACAGTGCACACCAGAGACCTGTTTGGGGTGAAAATGAACAAAAGGGTTATTTAATAGAAAAACTACAGAAGATGAAATATTGAGAGAGGGTAAATGTAAACAAGTTGCACAGAAAACAAACATAAGGATGCCACTTTGGGTATTGAAGTTTCTGTATTAGATAAAAATCCCTTGTCTAATACGTTACTTATTGTATAAACAGTTTCTAAGTGTGCCCCCTAATAGCAAGTGGCAACATTTCAGTTTCTGGCCCTCAGTTTCTAAATGGATTTCACTTCACATCCCTTCCATTTTAAAAGGGTTTGTGGGGTTTTTACTTCAGGAAAAAGGCCATCTTTTCTTAGTTTCTAATGCTGGGGTTTTCTTTTCAGTTTCAAAGTATCCTTGCATTTCTGTTAGCTCTGAGGTTACTTGAAGCTGATTTCATGTAAACACCTGGCGTGGGAGGTAGTCAGTTTATATCCATTAGTTTTTGTGGCCACATTAGTGTCGAACTTAAAAATTCATCTCCCTCTCTGCTATTTATCCCAGTGATGTATTTATACAGTATTATCTACCTGGCTGTTACTGTGATTAGTATTGTATTTCCTCTTATCTTCCATTCTCCTACCCTTGGCTGTGCCCTTCTCTATTGCTGTATCCTTTCTTACTGGATTTTCCTCCCACTGAATATTGGAATCAGATATGGAGATTGCATGAGCATTTCCCAATCAATTTCCCCAAATTCCAGTTTTAAAATTCTTTTAATCCATTGTTCCTCCATCCATCCCCAAAAACTAATAACCTCCCTACTTAGATGGATTCTGTCCCACAAGTATAGTCCTTTTGTCTGTGAATGCTTCCGAGTAATGGAACATCCCAAAACCACCATCATTGCCTGAACTATCATTGATCATCATAATCCTATTTTGCCTTCACTTTCCTCCTCTAGGGACAAGTAGAATTCCACTGAAGATTTCCTGAGTCTTCCTTGGTGTGTTCCAGCAAGACTCTAACAATATAATTTGTTTCTACAGGAAGGACAAGTAATAGATTCTTTCCTGGTCCCGTTAGGATCATCTTCAGCCCCAGGACCACATTCATATCTTAGCTCCCAATAGACAACACACCTTTCTGTTTTCCACATCAGCTCTGGTGACTGGCCTAATGATCAATTTTTTTCCTTAACTAGAGTCAGTTTGAGATATTAAGTGAAAGCTAATATATTGATTTCTAAATACAACTTGGGTGTTCCCCATAACACCACTATAGTTAAGGATCTATCTGCTTTTTCAAAGTTTAAGAAAATGTCCCAATCTGAAGATATATTTGGTTTAAATGCTTTAAATAAAACATTCTCTGATAATTTTGCATTTAGCTACTTGCAGCTTCGATGCTTTAGATACATTTTTGTTCAAACTATCAATGTCTTTAAAATAGACTAATTGTTTCTGGTGCTGAAACTTCACAGTATTTCACTTTGAAAAATAGCTCCTAAACACGCAGAATACATGCTTTAAAAAAAAAAAAGTATTCTTTTTAAACATTAGTGATCTTAGCTTATCATTTAGAATTTAATGTTTTATGCCTTGATAAGAGGCCAAAAATAGTACCATATCCATTTAATATTGAGTGTGTTACAGTGCGGGATACTGAATCCAAACTGTTACCAGTGATTTTGGAACTGATCCATAGAGCCCTGCAAATCCACAGATATTAATGGATATCCACCTTATATCTGCATCCGTGGATACAACATAGATATCCGCGGAACATCTCTTGCAGATGCAGTTTGGATATGGATCCACTTATTTGTATCCATGCAGGGCTCTACTAATCCAGTTGCAAAAAGTACTTTGGATCGGTATCTTAAGTATTTGAAGAGTGTGACAACATGTATTGTGCTCGTATCTTTCTTTCCCAGTGTAGAATTTTGCCTCTGAATGGTCTCAGCTCTCACACAATGTGATACACGCAACCTGTTCTCCCCAGTTAGCTCCACATTCCCAGGGAGTGGTTGATTCTGGAAGGACTGTAGGTAGGATGGGGCCTGGAGAGAAATGAGCAGAGCACACTGTAGATTCCAAAGTCTTGCTAAATCTCTAAACTCAAACCTAAAACTACAGGTGTTTTTGGTTTTGGCTTTGGAAAAATGAATTCAGACTGAGGTTTGGCCAAGCCAGTGTATCCCCACTTAGGGCCGTCTCAAGGAAAAACACAACACATATTTGACATTTTTCTATAAGTACTGAGAAATGTTCTTATCATATGCTAGCAGGTTTCTCTTTTACATATATGACAGCACAGCTACATCAGTTTAATTGACCTTGGCAATCTGCATCTGCTGGTGATATGTCCCTGAGGAACACTGCAATTTTGAATTGCATTTATTGTAGAAACTTGGTGTCACAATACAGTTATAGCTATATAAAAATAAGTCATTTTGATACATTGCATCAGGGCTTGATAGAAATGTTTATCTGAAAATTTTTCTTCATTATAAGTCTACATTAAAATGTCTTTATATTTGTAAAGAAGCTATTTCAAAAATTAAAGTAGGAGAATAATGCACAGTAAAAATTGTTTTGTATTAAAAAGATTATTTTTAATTTATGGTGGAGAGATGCTTTTAGTTTTTGTTATTTTGTTGTTTGTAGTCATGTCCCATTTGTACTAGTCCATGCAGTACAAAAAGTAGTATGTTGTTCTGTGCATTTCAGCTCCTGTTTTATGTACCCCATCTGTTCATCTGCTGTGCACGTATATACGTTTATATTGTATTTTGTAAGATATAAGAGAAGTTAAGATATCTTTCCTGGATAATGTTTCATAAGAAAACAGGATAAAATATTTTCTCTGTAAGTATTTTAACAGGATGCATTTCTTGCTATGTAATTTACATTTTGGGGGCTGATTCACCACTGTATTACTCCAAATTTCCCCCAGCCCCATTTAAATTGCAGTGGCCTAAAGCGGAAGTAACATAGTGATGAATCAGGCACTTTGCCTTCCCATTCTGTTCTTAACATTCTAACATTACTATTGAAAATTGTATTTTTTTAGTAATCTCCATCATATAATTCCCCCTCCTTTTCTTTTCCTGACATCTTCCATGGAAGGTGTAAGTGGTTGATATCATGTTAAAGGTATTTTATTGAAGTTTTTTTATGATGGTATTCCTGCTTTTCCTAAAATAAAAAGATGAAAGAGTGGAGATTTATAGTCTTATAGAGGAGGAAGAATAGTCATGTGGTTAGAGTATTAACCAAGATCTTGGGAGAAGGAGGTTCAGTTTGCTCCTCCATCATAAACTTGCAGTGTAACCTAGGGCAAGCAGTTTAGTTCCTCAGTCCCCATTTGTAAAATCAGTATACTTATACCTCAAAAGGTTATTATGGAAATAAATACATTAAAGATTGTGAAATAAAGATGTGGAGGTGTTAGGTGAGACTTTAAAAGTTGGGGGCTTATAAATGTCTAAGATAAAAAGATAAACAGAACTGCATGCTGGAGCCACGTGGAAAGGTCCTAGAGCCACGTGAGAAATTCTGCAGTTTCAAAATCTGTTGGTTTTGAGCAGAAATGAAAACAAAGTTTCAAGGGGGATGGGCTGAGGAAAGTCTGCCAAAAGTTATGGGTTGTGTAGTAAGACCCCTGTAAACCCCTCAATGGAACCAATTAAATGGCTGATATGGGAGGTTCTGGGTGCTGGGTTCCCCTGTGTTTAATGAAAATTGCAGTCTGCCACTTAAAATCCACCCATATTTCTCTTGTCATTTCACTGATGTGTTTACATCAAGGTAACATGAGTCAGAGGTTGGTCAGACAACTTTGAAAATTGCCAGGAGTGTATGTTTGTTGGCCTGGGAAGGAAAAAGGTTTTCAGGTACAATGAAGATAGACAAATGAGGATGGATGGATGGATAAATGAAGGATAAAGGAGGGTGAGAATGCCCCTTGTTCACAAGTGCTAATTAGGGGAAGGTTTTTCAAAAGTGAAGCATATTAATGTAACTCAGAACCCATTGATATTAATGGTAAGGCTCTCAATGATGTCAGTGGGAGGTGAGGAAAGACCAGTGCTAAGTACTTTTGTAAATCTGATTCTTGATGTTCAATTTCAAGTCTTCACAAATTGCAGGATTTGTAGTTCATGTTCAGGAAGTGACCAATGGCATATCAGAGTGAGCTTGCTCTTTCTGGTTTGGGCACAGACAATATTTCCTCTTTCTTCACCTCACAATAAATCTGTGCAATTACCTGTTGCATGTGCCTAGCTTAGCAGACGTATGAGAAATGGTTTCAGTTGCAACACTTGTTGTGTATTTATTCCATATGAATGTGAGTAAATATATGCCTACATTAACAGTACTGCAAGTCAAAGTAGAAACACATAGCTTGTTTCAATGATTCTCACCTCAAATATAAGTGGCCAACATCTTGAACCAAAATGGTTGTTTTTCCTCATTTTACCAATGTCAGTAAACAGTGGATTGTAGCAACAATTGCTTAGTAAATCTATTTACAAAAGTCTCCAGATCATCTGCTAAGTATCTTTTTATGTTTCACTTAAATACAGTAAAAGAGGCCATGAATCCTATCAAGTTTAATAGATGGGGTCTTCCTGAAGTGGATCCAGAGACCATGCAAACCAGCGAATCATGGGTTTTTGCAGGTGGTGACATTGGAGGACTAGCTAACACTACAGTGGAATCAGTGAATGATGGAAAACAAGCTTCCTGGTACATGCACAGATACATACAGGTGAGTTTTTAAAAGTAGTTTACCTTGCAGTTGCAACTTCTTATCCATTTACAAACATAAATGTTTTGGCTTGTTTTCCTTGTTGTTTGAATAATTACCTTGGATTTCGAGAGTTAAATGTATAGGTTTTAAATGAGTGACATCTAGGTTACTATGGGGATTAGTACATTACAAATCTGTTAGATTAGATCATTAAAACTGTAGGCATATAAATGGCTTTGATAGATTGAAAGTAATTTTTTTAAATGTTTAAATCTTAATAACATTCTTCTTCAGTCCAACTCTGACTTTCACCCAAAGATGCTTAAAGGTTTCTTCCACAATATTCAGTATATGCAGAAATCTGATTTAGGTAATTGGTGTGTGTGTGGGGGGGGAACCCATCAATATTAAAAAGAATCTCAGAACGGCACAGAAAGTATAAACTAAATATTGTCACAGTTGTTACCTAGGGAAGATCCTATTATTTAAAGACTGCAACACACAAACACACACAAACTAAAATTTGAATTTTCAGTCCAGCTCAGAGAAATCTGATAATGGAGGCACACCAGCAAGGCAAATAGAAGACCAAATTTACGGAGAAGGACAACGCAAAGGAGTGAGATTTTACTGGGTTTAAACTTGAGTAACCAGGTGATCAAGCATTTCCCTTTAGTCTGCTGTAGAGACGATGATGTGAGAGCTGTGATCTGCCCTTCTCTCCCCCAGCTTTAATGTGAGAGCAGGCATAATGATAGTCTTGTGTCATGTGAAGAGAGACCCTAACAGACCAGAGGCCTTGGCCCTTGTGTGAAAAGGCAGCTGATGAAAAATGCTGATAGTTATAAGGAATTACTTAGAACAGAGAAGAAAATGTTTTCCAAGAAAAATGGATTTGAATAACTGAGGCTGTAGCAGTGCAATACCCATACCTCTCTGCTCAAAGCCTTTGGGGCTGTTCATGCAACTTCATATTGTTTGGGCCCAACGTGGCTTCATAAAGTACTTCATGGCTGAAAACTTGTTTTCACTATCATTACATATTTTTCTCTTGCCTGCTTTGAAACCAGTGTTTGTAATCAAATACTTTAGTTTTAAACCCTCTAAGCTTTGATGTGCAAGTACATCTGTGTATCTCTTCCTTCTCCAACATCTCATGAAAACATGAATCACTGAAAGCATCCCTTAGAACACTGCATTCCCATAAAAAGGCACTTTTTCTTCCTCTAAAACATCCAGAATATTGGAATATACTGAGCATTTTAGAGGAAGTCTGAAAAGTTGTGGCCTGAGAATTTAGAATTTTAAATCAAATAGACTCGGTATTAGAGTGCTTCAGTTACCCTTTGCAGGTTTTGAGGCAGTTTATTCGACCTTACAGTCTCACCAGGAAGCTAATGGAAAAGCCTTGCAGCAATCTTCACAGGAAAGTTTCCAAATGTCAAGTGTCATCTTTCCAGCTGCTAGATGAATAGGTAGCCAAGAGGCATTTGTTTGGGTGTACAGTCCCTGTAAAATCTGACCACTATGGTGGGGAAGATTATAATTTGGCAATTACTTTACCAACATTTGCACCAGTTGCAATTTTAGTAACAGGTTGAGGGACTTGATTTTCAGAGGACTTGTGATTTAAAGCCAGACAACAATGCCCTACATATGTAAAGTGTTCCTCAGTGTTGAGCTAACTGCTGAACCTCCCCTGGTTTAGGTAAAAATACCCTCATGAGATAGATTGACTTTCTCTCAACTGCAGGATTGTGAAGCTGACAGTTTCTTCACAGTCTTATTGTTTGATTTAATAAAAAGGCACATTTTAGGTTTCAGCTATTCTCTGTACACTGCATCTATTTGTATTTATAAAAATATGTGCCCATTTCCCAAGCCAATTATTGTACTAGGACCTGTAGAAATTTAAGTAGCATGAAGTCCGCACTTGGAACCATCAAAAGACCACTCCAGAATAATCCAAACAATTCTAGATCACAACAAAACGTGAAATTAAAAACAGCATTCCCGTTAATTACTCTATGTTTCCTTTAAACAGCACACTCCTTACATCTACGTCTCGTTCCGGCAAAAGGCTGAGCAAACAGATGGGCCTTACATGTGCCCTGAAACTCAAATCATTCAAATTCTGGCTCGTGTTCAAGAGAAGTACGAGTTCCAGAGTCAAGAGCTCTCCAAAGGGAATGCCTTATGTTCAAAAGTAGGAATTATTTACAGAAGCATCTTGGCTGATCTCACTCTGGACTTTCTCCATCAGTAACTTATCAGACATTCCTTCCTTGTCAGCATTTCTCCACCAGCTTTCAGAGCACAGGCTTGGCTGCACACTGTATCTGCAAACAAGACCAGCTAAAACGCAACTGAAGATGGAAGTACTTTTTTCCCCTTCCTAGTCAGATTGTTCTGTTAGAACTTTGCTATACATTCTAACTGGAATCAGTTTAATTAAAAACTAGAGGAAGATAAAGAATCAAGCAGAAGCAATCCAACTCACCAGGCTATCCACCACTCAGACCATTTTGTCAGGTCTGAATTTTATTTAAAGCTGTGCGATGAACATGTAATGTTTTCCATGCATAGTTTTTCCAATATGTTTAGGGCTCACATATACTTACAGCGCTACAGAGGGTCACTATCCTCTCCTATTCAAATCCTTCCAAAGATTCACTTTGCTGATGGTGTTCACAATGAGTCTAAAGACATGCAGCTCTTGAATGAAAAATTGTGGCTCCTAGAAGAACATCAGCAAATCAGTTTAGGAAAGCAGCCCCTGCCTACGAGTTCAGGAGGGGGCTGGGATGTTGGGGAGAAGTGCGTCATGGTCAGGGATGATGGGGAGAAGTGCATCATGGTCAAGATTTTAAAAAACTCACCACTAGCCTGAAGTCTTCTACATCGAGCAGCAGCTAAGTTTTTACTGTATAGGCCTAATTTTAATGGTAACTTTAAGTAATTATTAGAATCTGACATTAGTGGGATCAACATTTGTCCTCTTTTTACAAAAAAATTAAACTGTGCAATGAATTTTAAACATAGTAATTTTGGAGTAGGTAAAAGTATATGGCTATAGGCCGCAGTGCGGCTCTTGAAGGTTTAATAATCAACCTGTGTGGCTCTTGAGTTCCATAAATTTGGCCAGCCCTGTTCTGTTAGCTATGCATGCCAAGTCCAAGAAGAGTAGCCATGTTAATCTACTTCATCAAAGCAAGCAATGAGTCCTGTGGCACTTATTTAATGAGTATTTTTAAAATCCATGTTTTCCTGTCTCTGAACCATTCAATGCATCCTGTGTCCACATCTCTCTCTTAGAGTAGATTTTAAAGTTTGTACTTTTAACAAGTAATATTGGGCCAGATTCTTCAGTGGTGTAAACTGAAGTTACTTGAGGATCTGGCTAGTTAATGTGTTAATGACACTGATATTGTGCTACTTAAAGCAGATTTACCCACACTTTTCCCAATGCAAATAGAATAAATAATTATATAATATGGGTTTTATATCCAGTGAGCCTGGACTTTTATTTTACTTTATTTTTTTTATGAAGACTGGCCATTTCCTCAGGCTTGTATTTGAAGCTGTTGGCAAAGCTGGCTGCCTTCTATTCAGGCTAAATGAGGGAACAATTAAATGCTCCCTTTGTTTAATGTTAGTCAAAACATTGGAAGACACTGCCCTAGAAACTGAAATGTCACCATCTAAATACGAGACTGTATTCAAACAGAAGGTGGCTGGGGATTTATTTGATTTTAGGTGTGTGTGTGTGTGTGTGTGTGTGAGAGAGAGAGAGAGAGAGAGAGAGAGAGTGAGTGTGTGAAAGGAGACAGCTAGAAAAACTCTGAGGGTATGTCTACACTGTGGGTACTGTGTCATGCTCCATGGATCGAAGCAGCAAGATCAGTTCAGTAGGCAGTGGAGACCTGCACAACTGATTCTGGAAGTGCTCTTCAGCCAGTGCTGTAACTCCACCCCGTCACCACCACCTTTCCCATGACAAGGGTAACGCTGCATGGACTGGAGGGCATTTCCTGTCAAGGCCGTATGGTGAAGACACCATAGCAAGTGAAAGTTAGTAAGCTGAGAAATTAGTATGTTAATGGGAGATGCAGAAGTTTCAGTACATAGCTTGTGTATCAACTGACAATATCAGCAGTGTAAACAAAGCCTGGACATGTGGCCCTGAGAAAAACCTTTTATGTAGTGCTGACTGGAAAGAGGTTTAGGTTGTGAGCAAAACACCTCCAGTTGTTGATTCTTACAGTGGTTAGGAAACTATGGCTCTCTATATGCTTTTTTGAGAGAGAGAGAGAGAGAGAGAGAGAGAGAGAGAGATTACACTGAAGAAATACCTGACTCTGCCATCAATTTCTCCTTCTAAAGGAAGCAACCCCCAAGACCTCAAACACAGGATAACCAATTGACTCAAAGGGGGTAGCAGTATGGTATTAATTCATATCACTGAGCTATAGGACTTCTCCTATTATGTTTCCACAAATATGTAATTTTAGAATAAATAAGTACATATTTACAAAGCCTGTTAAAGTTCCTCAAAGGATCCAGAGACTGCGGATAGTCCATTGCAATTCAATACAATTTGAATTTGAATAGTATCTTTAATACAAAATGCTTTGATGACTGACTGTAAATAAGAGAACTACACAGTTAAATAGAGACTAATAGAAGAGGGAGTGAGTATGCACAAGGAAGTATACATGTGTTTTTAGATGAGATTTTAAATTAGAGAATCAGCAAAGTGGAAAGATGCAGAAAAACTGTTCCAGACCACAGAAGAAAAGAATGATGGTGATGAAAGTTAACTTTTTTTTTTAAGTTGTTCTTTGTTTTAATGGCACTTGGTAGACCTTGACAATATACAATAATGCCATGAGCGGTCTTCCTGTCCTCCAGCCCTGTGCTATTCACTGCAGAGCACACTCTCTTGTTTTCAGGAGATCAGATCCAGATCAGAAGAGAAATGACCACTGCATGCAAAATGTTTGGATATTTTGCCATGCTTTTCAAAAAGCCAGGAAGACTTGATAACCAGGAATCTGAATTCCCACAATTGTGGGCTCAGCTGGTTGACAACAAATTAAAGATGTATTTGGGAAGAATTTTTATGTTCTTTATCTAAAGTCAGGGAATGAATAAATTATTTCCTGCCAACAGGTTTTCTTTTTCTGTGTCTGCAGTGCTAGGTCAATCCTTCATTGAAAAGTTTTTTTTTCTTTTATTTTTCTTTTAAGAGCCCATAAAACATTTTGATTTGTTGAAAGAGTTTTGCTTTATGAGAAAAAACACATCATGATTTAGTAAATCTAATTTATGAGCATTGGGCTGAAAAGAGAGGTGGGGGAAAACAAAACAAACAAAAGAGCAAAAAAAATAATGACAAGAAGAAGGGGGGAAATCTAAAAGGCAGCATAGGTACTGACTGTTGAACTCTCAGCCTCATCTTACAACAGTGCATACTTCATCGTTTGATTTATTCTCCTGGATTCCCTAATTGTTGTCACCATCCATGTTAGCTTCTTAAGATAAAAGACCCATTTTGGACACCTCCTCATTGGGCAGCAATCATCAGAGACATGGAAGTGTAGTAGCAAGTTGTTGGAGATGTTCAGGCTATAAAAGTTTCCAAACCATTGACTGACAAAACAGACAGCAGTGACCCTTGTTAACAGGGAGTGAGGCATGAGCAGTAGGCAGCTTCTAGTGGACTGTGCATTTAGATAGAGTCACATCTTTCCTCTCTCAGAGCAGTTTACCAAGGGTGGTGAGAATATGCAGAATCCTAATGTCGGGTTGGGGGGGGGGGGATTGGTGTAAGCCCAGAGGTGTTCCAGTAAGTGACTAAAGACTGATGATCAATGGGTTTGCAAGTGTGCATGCAACAAAGCTTTCTTTTTTTACATGGGCATGTTCAAGCTGTGTATTCAAATTCCTTTTATTGGAAAGGGATTTGGGGTTTTGGTTTTTTTGGGGTTTTTTTTTTTTTTTTTTGGTTGGTTGGTTTTCTTTATCTTGCAAAAACTAAGTTTTATTTATACAAAATCACAGAAAACACATCTGGGGCCTCTAGCTAAGAATCATTTGAAACAAAATTTATTTCATGTGGACATAGCTTTTGAAGATTAGGCCAGCCAGCCAGGAAACAGAAACAGAACCATGTGGCTTATGCAACTAATCCAAGACTGAATTTTGAATACAGAATATTTTCAGCCATACAGGGATTGAGCTGTTTGTGAGCAGTTCACAGGCTGCAATTTGTTTACATACCATATTTGAACAATTATGAATAACCAAAGCATTAATAAGTAACTGCAGTCTACTCACAGAAATGAAAAAAAGGTGAAAGTTTACTATGCAGCACTTTCCTCAGAGCTGACAGTTGCATCATAATCTAGTCATGGATCTATTGCTTGTTTATAGCTACTTGTCTGCCTCTTCCAATACCATCAACTCCTTTGTTGTCTTTCCTCTTTTGTTTGGTATGTATAGTTTAGTTTATGTGCCAAGCTTTTGTCCTTCACTTTGCATCAATATGAACATCTTGCACATTGTGAGTACAGTGATAGTAATGACTTTCAGCACCATATTTCAGTCACTGACTAAGAGTGAAAGGTTTTACATATGATTACCAAATCTCTGAGCTCTCCAGCTTTCTTGTGATTAGTAACAGAAAGGAAAAACACCAGTTGGTTACTCAGATATGCAAATATAAAATCACAAGTATGCCTTGAAGTCGTGGCCTGGAGTTTGGGGCTGTGGAACTCAAGTTCCCTAGCAGGTTCACTACAAAGCACAATGTCTCAGTTGGCACACTGGCTCTTAAGACGTGTCTATACTGCAGTTAAAAATGAACTGCTGGCCCATGTGAACTGACACAGGATTGCGGAGCTTGGGTTAAATTGCTGTTTAGCTTCAGTGAAGATATTCAGGCAAGGGTTTGTGGTTCTGGTCTCTAGGACCCTGTGTGGTGCAACAATACAAGAACTTCAGCCCTGTAGGCTTGAGTCAGCTGCCATAGACCAGCAGTGGATTTCTAAATGCAGTGTAGACATAGCTTCTCTGCTCCAGGGAGCACAACATCTAGGATGCACTGAATGGCCTGCATGGACTAGAATAGTGCATTAATTCCATCTTCTTCCATACTCTTGGTCTCATTTTGGTTTGATTAGCAATGCAAAGGGCAGTGCCCAGAGAAGATCTCTGCAGCAGGGGAATTTGGTCTGAAATGGCTGGAAACTGATGCAATCTGCTTTTCTCAGTAGATTTCTGCCATTTTGAATCACATTCATAGGTCCAAATTTTCTGTTAGCATAGCTCAATTAACTTCAATGGAATTACACAAGCCAGGACCATAAGCCAAAATGTGGACCACTTGCAACTTCTAGATTTGGACCCTATCTGGGACCAAAATGCATGAGGCAAAGTGGTTTGAATCCAGCTTCTTAAATTTAGGAGGAAAGGAGTGAATTTTGAGGTTCTGGGTCAAACTTTCCCCAATTTAAAACTCATAAAAAATTTCTAGTAGTTCTCATTCCCCACCTCACCCCTAGTATGCACAGGAAAAAAAACTGGACTTTAAAAACAGAACAAAGGGCAGAAAGTCATGGATTGGAAGATTTTACAGGTCGCTGGGGTATCATCCCCATCCCTGCGCAGTTGAGTTTATTTATTTATTTTTGGTGTGCTTCTCGAGGAGCTAGGAACCTCTCCAATTTTTTCCTCTGGTTTGACTGACTCAAACTCAAGGTTCTTAGGGTATGTTTACACTACAGTTAGACATCTGCAGTTGACCTGTGCTGGCTAAGATTTGTGGGATTCAGGTGAATAAGCTGTTTAATTGCAGTGTAGACACACAGGCTCAGGCCACTGCCTGAGCTCTGGGACCCTACTCACAAGATCCTGGAGCCTGGGCTGCAGCCTGAAGCCAAACATCTATTCCACAGTTATACAGCCCCTTAGCCTCATCCCCATAAGCTGGAGTCAGCTGACATGGGCCGGGAGAGGTGTTTTAATTGCAGTGTAGATATACCTTTAGTAGCAAAGTCCTTAACTGAACCCATCACAGCCCCTAGATAGGATTCTGTTCAGTGACCATCTATTTAACTCTTATGCTTATCAGCTCTTTAGAGTGTTTCATCTCCAAGGGCCAATCCCACTGCTGCTCATTGCATTTGTCATGCTGAAGTGAAAAAGACCCCTCTTGTTCAGGTTTTGGTTCTTGTTCTGGTTCAGGTTTCATGTTCTGGTTCTGGGTATTGTGAAGCAAAGCCACTGATCTGGTCATTTCTTAAGGACTGCTGTGCTTTAACAGCACCTTAGAAGTGACCATGGCTAATCAGATATATGTATTGTTTTTAAATGGGCATCATTTACTTAATGAACAAGAACCAACAATGTGAAGATTGATTGAGGCAGTTCTGTGCAATCAAATATGCAGTGAGTCCATATGCAAAAATTATTTTTTTTTATTGGCAAATGCATTCATTCATTTCCTCTTTAAAAAAGAACAAACATGAAAAAACCAAACCAAAACAAAAATCCCCAAACCAAACACCAAGTTGGCTGACATATCATCTTTAAAACTATTAGGAAATATATGGTATTTGCTCTTTGATCCAATTACTAGCTGCCAATCCAGAATTAGGGTGTGATTCTGATACCTACACAATAGTCACATTGAGCAGTACTTTGCTAGATTAATCCTATCTGCTAGCCCTGATACACACCATAAAAACACAAGTAGGCACCTAGATGAATACACACGGGTGATGGCAAGTTGCTAACTGATACAGTATGTGGGATACTTTCACTCTTTGTAATTACTGGATTCTTCCTTCTCTTAGTGTATCTAAGCAACAGTTGTATCTTATGATACAGTTAGTCCTGACAGTGAATCACTTACTCATGTGACTAGTCTTATGAATTCTAAAGAAGACTCTTTCAATGAGTATAGGTTTCAGCATTGAGTCCAAAGTTACCTTACCCATCCCAGAGACTGAGCTCTTGCCAGCTGTCATTTTGGAAACAGTATATTAACTCTTCTTTTCCACTGTGTTTAAAAAATGTAAGAATGTAAATAATTAAAATGCAAATCCTGCATAGCTGCTAGAAACAACTTACATCAGTTTAAAAAAATATAGATTGATTTTAAAATGACTGGGAAGCAAAGATTTTTACTTATGAGAGAAAATAAATGCAGATGTAAGATTGAGACCTCAATTCTGCAAAGGCTCCTTCACATGTTTAATTGACAAAGTGAATTGTTACACTGACTTAAGTTGAACTTTAAGGGGCAGTAATCTTTGCATCATTGTATAATAGAAACCTCACTTGCTCAGTGCCATTGCTTACCTCCTGTGTTCATTTATTCAGTGCTACAATATCTAGGCTTCACAAAGGTCAGTTAACAAGATTATTGGAACATTAAGTCAGGATATCTTTGCTAAACATGTAAGTTTGTGTCTTTCATTCTAACTGTTGTTTTAACAAAGTTATTTTAGCGAAGTGGTTTTGTTTCCGAGTAATACATTGAAATAGTATTTCAGCTTAAACGCCATGTTCCCTTTTAAAATGAAGATGTTTAATATATGACCTTTTGCCCACTACGTGCTAAATGTTTTAGTCAGTTTTTATCACATCAAGCATAAAATATTAGAATATTTTAAGAAAGAGTGATTTTTTCCCCTCACACTAACAAGAAGTTGTATAAAATTCAGATGACAAAGATTTGTTTTGTGTATTTCTTTTTACAGTCTTTGTATGGTGCTGCAGTTTCTACTACTCCAGAGTTACCTCTCTTCAATACTCCTATTGATTTAGTAGACATAAGTGTAGAAATGGCTGGCCTGAAGTTTCCAAATCCTTTCGGTCTAGCCAGTGCAACACCAACTACTAGTTCTCCAATGATTCGAAGAGCGTTTGAAGCAGGATGGGGTTTTGCTCTGACCAAAACATTCTCCCTCGATAAGGTAAGGAGATATTTTAAGACATAAGTCCTATCATGCTACATTACAAACTATGTGCAGCCAAAATCTGGTCTCAGTCCTACAACCAATATGAAGTAACTTCATAAAAGTTATTGCTTTTTTTTAAAAAAAGTTGATTTACACCAGAGTAATGGAGAGACAGAATTGTCTGATGTAGTAAAACATGATTAGAAATGTTTCTTAATGAATCATTTTAAGGGAAGCAGTTTAAATGAAGCATACCCTGCCATCATTGCTTGCATAGAACTCACTGTAAATTTCATTTAATCCAGTGCTTAGGTTGATGGGAGGATATAACCAATACTGAGAAATTTTTATTAATCAGATAAGCTGCTGTAATGCCTGCATTGTGATTATATTGTATCTCGGAAGGTCAGTCAGCAGGTGTGGGCTTGTTTAGTATTTGGGTAGATTTCTTTGAAAGAAGACACATAACAGGAAGTGGTGTTGGCCTTTCACCATATGGCACCTTTTTCAGTGCCATTACTGAACCAGTGACTTCTCATGTGGCTCCAGTAGTCGTTGTGCTGCTAGAGATGAGACTTTTGCTAGACTCTTTTCAGATCAGATTGTCAGTAAAACCAGGGTTCTGAAAGCAGTCCTTAAAGATGCTATGGTGTTATTTTAATACAAGTGAAAAGAAGGTTGAACAGAATACCCTTGACACATTCAGACTTGCATGATTACAATCTGCCTAGGTAAATTTTCCTGGAAGTCTTAGTTGTGTATAGTATTATTCATTTCTGGCCCTAAGCTCCAGATCAGCATTCCTGTGTGCTGTAAAACAATTGTCATGTACCACACAGATGCTGTCTGAAGTGATTTTCTTTATATATGTATACAATTTTACAATAAACCACCTCTTAGAGATGTTTAGCCTTATTGTTTGTGGTGTTCTTTGAGATACTAGGACATCAGATGAAAAAGAAAATGCAATTATTCATATTTATGTATACAACAAAATGTTGATACTATTCTACTACTAAAAATATTTTACACGGGAAAACAAGTTCAGTGAGGGGCAACAATTTTTATTTCAAGAATGAGAATTATGCAAAGATCTTTCTCTGTCTGCTTAACACTGGAACAAGTAATCAGAAGATGGCTAAAATAATGTGGGTAAGTATAATATACTTGGTCCTTGATCTGTTTGTTTAGTTAGCTTCTGAAAAATACAAATATAAATTCTGTGCAGTGCTTGGAAGAGAGCTGGAAACTTTTGACCTGCCCTACAAATGTACTGGAGGTTGTGTGTGGGCGCAGGTAAAATTGTGTATTCATCCTCTGCATGGAATAGAAGACTGAAACTTGGCTTTGTGCACTCTCATACAGGCTGGACAATAAAGGGTTGGATGGTGGGGGAGTGTTGGCATGTCCAAGGAGAGACAGGTTTAAGTATTATCTTCAGAAAGCAAATGAAAGAACATTTGTTGCTTGTCTTTTCTTTGTGGCATCCCATACTATTATGCCTGAGTAATTTGATGGCTGCTGAGAAATACAATATTAATATTAGACTGAGTTCCCCACCACCCCATCCTACTCATCAGCTTTCCCTTGTATTTATATGCAGTAGTCTACACCTGTGCATTCTCAACCCCATGATGTTCATTTTGATATATAAAAAAAAAATTCCCCTCTCACCCCTATGGGTGGTATGTGTCATCCTCAACCTCGGGTCCTCTACCAGAGGCCTGGGAGTTTGAGGGTTCTGCGCAGTATCTTAGCTGTTCCCAGCACTGCACTCTTCTGGACAGAGAGCTCTGATGTTGTTCCTGGGATCTGTTGGAGCCACTCTCCCAGCTTAGGAGTCACAGCCCCGAGTGCTCCCACCACCACCGGGACCACTTTGGCCTTCACTTTCTACATCCGCTCTAGTTCCTCTTTCAGGCCCTGGTACTTCTCCAGCTTCTCATACTCCTTCTTCCTGATGTTGCTGTCACTTGGCACTGCTACATCTATCACCACCGCTGTCTTCTGGTCCTTGTCTATTACCACGATGTCTGGTTGATTGGCCAGTACCTGCCTGTCTGTCTGGATCTGGAAGTCCCACAGGATCTTAGCCCTGTTATTCTCCACGACCTTCTGTGGAATCTCCCATCTGGTCTTGGGAGGGTCTAGCCCATACACTGTGTAGATGTTCCTGTACACAATGCCAGCTACTTGGTTGTGCTGTTCAGTGTATGCTGTTCCTGCCTGCATCTTACATCCTGCCACTATGTGTTGGACTGTCTCTGAGGCCTCTCTGCACAGTCTGCACCTTGGGTCCTGTCTAGTGTGGTAGACCCCTGCTTCAATGGATCTGGTGCTCAGTGCCTGTTCTTGTGCTGCTATGATCAGTGCCTCAGTGCTGTCTTTTAATCCAGCCTTTTCCAGCCACTGGTAGGATTTCCCAATGTCAGCCACCTCAGCTATCTGTTGATGGTACATCCCATGCAGGGTCTTGTCTTGCCATGGCACTTCTTCTGCTTGATCTTCCTCCCATGTCTGCTGCTGCTGCTGCCTCAGGCATTCTCTCAGCAGCTCATCTTTGGGTGCCATCTTACTGATGTACTCTTGGATGCTCTGGGTTTTGTCCAGGACAGTTGCTTTGACACTCACCAAACCCCTCCCGCCTTCTTTCCGGCTGGCGTACAGTCTCTGGGTGTTGGACATGGGGTGGAAACCTCCGTACATTGTGAGGAGCTTCCGGGTCTTCACATCGGCAGCCTCCATGTCCTCCTTCGGCCAGCTCACTATACTGGCAGGGTATCTGATGACTGGCAGGGCATACCTGTTGATAGCGTGGATCTTGTTCTTCCCATTGAGCTGGCTCTTCAGGACCTGTCTTATCCTTTGGTGGTACTTGGATGTTGCTGTCTTCCTTGCCTCCTCATCGTGGTTCCCATGCGACTGTGGGATGCCAAGGTACTTGTAGCTGGTCTGTATGTCTGCTATGTGGCCTGCTGGTAGTTCCACCCCATCAGTCTTGACTACCTTTCCTCTCTTTACTACCATCTGGCCACACTTCTCCAGTCCGAATGACATCCCAATATCCTCATTGTAGATCTGTGTCAGGTGGATTAGCGAGTCGATGTCTTGTTCATTCTTAGCATACAGCTTGATGTCATCCATGTAGAGGAGGTGGCTAATGGTAGTTCCACTCTTGAACTTGTATCCATATCCAGTCCTTGTGATTATCTGGCTGAGGGGGTTCAAGCCAATGCAGAACAGCAGCGGGGACAGCGCATCACCTCGGTATATGCCGCACTTGATGGCCACTTGTGCAAGCTGTCTTGAGTTGAATTCCAGCGTTGTCTTCCACAGTCCCACTGAGTTCTTGAGGAAGGTCCTTAGTGTCCTGTTGACTTTGTATAGCGCCAGACATTCACAGATCCATGTGTGCGGCATTGAGTTGTAGGCTTTCCTGTAGTCAATATATATATATATATAAAATATATTGAGGAGGCAAGGAAGACAGCAACATCCAAGTACCACCAAAGGATAAGACAGGTCCTGAAGAGCCAGCTCAATGGGAAGAACAAGATCCACGCTATCAACAGGTATGCCCTGCCAGTCATCAGATACCCTGCCAGTATAGTGAGCTGGCCGAAGGAGGACATGGAGGCTGCCGATGTGAAGACCTGGAAGCTCCTCACAATGTACGGAGGTTTCCACCCCATGTCCAACACCCAGAGACTGTACGCCAGCCGGAAAGAAGGCGGGCAGGGTTTGGTGAGTGTCAAAGCCACTGTCCTGGATGAAACCCAGAGCATCCAGGAGTACATCAGTAAGATGGCACCCAAAGATGAGCTGCTGAGAGAATGCCTGAGGCAGCAGCAGCAGCAGACATGGGAGGAAGATCAAGCAGAAGAAGTGCCATGGCAAGACAAGACCCTGCATGGGATGTACCATCAACAGATAGCTGAGGTGGCTGACATTGGGAAATCCTACCAGTGGCTGGAAAAGGCTGGATTAAAAGACAGCACTGAGGCACAAGAACAGGCACTGAGCACCAGATCCATTGAAGCAGGGGTCTACCACACTAGACAGGACCCAAGGTGCAGACTGTGCAGAGAGGCCTCAGAGACAGTCCAACACATAGTGGCAGGATGTAAGATGCAGGCAGGAACAGCATACACTGAACGGCACAACCAAGTAGCTGGCATTGTGTACAGGAACATCTGCACAGTGTATGGGCTAGACCCTCCCAAGACCAAATGGGAGATTCCACAGAAGGTCGTGGAGAATAACAGGGCTAAGATCCTGTGAGACTTCCAGATCCAGACAGACAGGCAGGTACTCGCCAATCAACCAGACATCGTGGTAATAGACAAGGACCAGAAGACAGCGGTGGTGATAGATGTAGCAGTGCCAAGTGACAGCAACATCAGGAAGAAGGAGTATGAGAAGCTGGAGAAGTACCAGGGCCTGAAAGAGGAACTAGAGAGGATGTGGAAAGTGAAGGCCAAAGTGGTCCCAGTGGTGCTAGGAGCACTCGGGGCTGTGACTCCTAAGCTGGGAGGGTGGCTCCAACAGATCCCAGGAACAACATCAGAGCTCTCTGTCCAGAAGAGTGCAGTGCTGGGAACAGCTAAGATACTGCGCAGAACCCTCAAACTCCCAGGCCTCTGGTAGAGGACCCGAGGTTGAGGATGACACATAACACCCATAGGGGTGAGAGGGGAATTTTTTATATATATATATCTTAATACGAGTGTCTACACTGGAATAAAAATGACACAGGCAAGCCTGACTCTGGTCGTCTGATTCAGGCTTCTGGGGCTTGGGCTGCCAAGCTAGAAACTGCAGTGCAGATACTCAGGCTCAGGCTGAAGCCCAGGATCTTCGACCCCCTCCCACACACACTTTGTAGAGTGTCAGAGCTCTGGCTTCAGTCTGAACATGAATGTCTACACAGCAGTTTTACAGCAGTGCAGACTGAGTCCCATGACCCTAAGTTGAATAAGATCAGCCATACATGCTTAATTGGTTGTGTAGATATACCCCTAAAGAGCCAAATATAAATAGTCTCTATAGCAACAGGGAGTTCCACAGCAGCTGAAATGGTTTTCTCTTCCAGGATCTATGTACTCCTCGGTAACGACTACTTAATACACTCCAGTAACCTTCCCTTTCATTCAGATGTAAAGTCCAGGTGCCAGCACCTGGGAATGGCAGTTTTATTCCTTGGTGCTTCAGTGAAAAATGACTGAAATGAGGAGATTCCCTGACCAGTAGCTAAGGAATAATATGTAAAGAAATCACACAACCCATCCATAGAGTTTCCCAAGCCGATGATTGTGTCATAGAACATAGTCAGAGAAAAGAGCAGCATGACGGTGGGAGACATGTAAGAAGGAGAGTACAGCTGCATCCGGAGCCTCAGTGCCAGAAGGATGTAGAAGGCAGGAGCCCGGGTGAAGACTTGAGGCTCTCGATTTACCTAAACTTTCATTCCTCGACAAATAGCTCATCCATCCCCTAGCATTGGGTGTTGCTGCTCCTTTTCCTTTCAATTGGATTTGTGCATAAGGTCAGTATGTCTCTGGACAAGTCGCATCAATAAATGTGGCTGTTCAAGCCTTTGGCAGGTCAGAAAAATGAGTGCAATTTTTGTTTGCGGGGGGAGTCCATTCGAGACCACCAGATCAGCCAAACCTGCAGTCAGCAGGAGTCAGCCAAGGCTTCTGTACTCCCTCTGATCCAAGAATTTTTAGACAGCAGATCTGCAGTCATGGTGTCACAGGTCGTCATGCTTTTGTTCTTCCAGACTGCACATGCTCGCTCGCTCTCTCTTGTGCACACAACACCACTGCAGTAGAACCACTGAAGTTTCATTCCACTGTGTCTAGGGCCTTCTGTTTGTGTTGTATAGGATTCATCCATGTGTTTCAGAGGGTGTATTCTTGTGCAGCATTACTTTATAATTGTAACACACAAAAGATCTAATGTAAGTTGTATCTGAAATCTCTCATTTATGTGCTTTAAAGCACTTATGTGCATAACTACACTATAAACTATTGGATCCTGTGTTTGTTATACATATGTAAAATTTGTGGACTTTTTGTTTTCAAAATCAAAGCATAAATATTATCTGTACTAATTGATATCAAGTAGCTCTGATCTTTTAAAAAATTAGGGATCACTAATTCTAAAACACATTCTCACTAAGCATGGAAAACAATAGAGAACAAATGTACCCTACTGAATGCACACATTTCCTCCTCCTCTTCTCCCCCCCCCCCAACTTCCTTCTCTCTCTGAGGTATCACTAGCCAACACTTTTATGGCTGGAGTAGTATTTTTGTCTCATTCAGAGTCAATATGCTGCAAAGATATGAGTATAAATGCTACTGGTATGATCTTAGAGTAAAAAATGTAGAGAGAAAGATAAAAAACCTCACATAAAGGATTCAGTTAACAATAAGCCTATTTAAAATACATGCATCTATATTTACTACTTTCATAACCACTTCTGAAAAACAGAAAGCTACCTGCAGTGGGAGAAATCTCCTGCCTTATTGAAAAGAGTAACATCTGGTGACAATTCTTAGTATAATTTTAATATGTTACACTGGAGGTGGGTTTTATTTTATTTTATTTTATTTGTCTAGATGTTGTGCCATACATAAAAGTGGAATTTCTCTTAAATCAAAATCTATAATAGGAAAGATTTTAGAAGCCTATTCTCAAATGTATTGTTTGAAATGGAAAGTTAACAGACATCCACTGTTCTGTACGGTAAGAATTTGCTTTTGAAAACTTGCTGTTGAAGAGCCTGTACCAACATTTTAATATTTTAAATTATGGATTCAGTTGTAGTGATGGTTTAAAGTATAACTAAAAGAGGAAGAGAAAAACATAAATGGAATCACGGTAATGTTCGTTTTGATTTTTAGAATCTTCCTTCACTTGTAAAAATTTAATTCTGATTAATCAGAGACATCTGTCTTTACTCTGTTGTGACATGCATTGATTTGTGATGCTGTCGCTTTCAATAACCTAGAAGCAGTTGCCTTTATTAGGAGTACCAACAGAAATAAATGTGTAGACTAACTTCATTCTAAATCTCCAATATTTTTTCACTTTTTATGCTGTGAGTGCATTGCCAGTTTTAAAAGCAGACATGATTAAAAGTAAATTAAATTTCAACTAAAATATTATATTGCAAGAAAGTTTGAGTCAGTAATATATGTGTGTACAGTACATAGTAACAGATTTCATCATGTATTTTCACAAACCGTATCTAAATAAAAGTTATTGTATATTGTGCATTAGTTTATTTACCCCCGCAATACTACATTTCTGAATGCTGTTATTACAACACACTGATTCATGCTCCAGCTGGATAAGTAAGTGTACATTTGTACTGCATGTACCTCTCTTTATAATTATAGGTGGTAAAATTGTAGTACAGTGACACATTGTTTTCCATAACATTAGTATTTCAGTGAAGTGAACCTATGTTAAAAATATATCTTTGAATGATATTTCAACAAAGTAATTTAGATTAAAGTAGTTATAATGTATGGTGCCAAGCCAGAAAGCTATTTAAGATGTATTAAAATGCAGAACCTTGACATTTGAAATTCTGATGTTCTTAATATGACAAAGGTTATTCTATGGAGTTTTGCTATAATATGAAATATTAATATTTCACAATACAGTTTTGATGAAGTACAATTTGCCTAGCTTGCATATGATAAAGAAATTAAATGCTTACCAAGGGAGTTCAGCGAGAATTAGAGCCCTGCCTGAACATCTGCTTGAAATTTTATTATCCTGTCCTACTGACAGCATCACTCCCTCGTTGTTTTTGTAGATTGACAGCTGAATATTGCATTGATTTCTGCAGTAAATATGTTTAGGTGAACTATGTTTCCTTTTTTAGGAATTTAGAAGATGCTTTTGATTTTCATCCTATAATTTTTTTATATGCTCTTGACATTTGTAGATGCCAGATTGAGGTCTAGTATGCTGTAGCGAAGATAGAGCATTGACTAGCTGCGAAATGCCAGTTGATATCTCAGTAAACAGAAATATTACTATTCTTTATTGTGTGGCATGTATGGGCTTACTTTGGGGAGACAAATGATCAGATTGTTAATGTCAAATATAAAAAAAGATGGTTTGCCTTTCTACTAAATAACATCAAAGACAACTTTTATTAACTACAGTCTTGAACAAAAAAATGAGCATTTTACAGGATTTCTTAGCACGCAGAGCTTGCCTGTGACTTGAATTATTTATTGTTTTACAAATGCTCAAATGACTCTGAAAACTGTGAATTTCAAAAGAGTTGCAATAAGGAACATCACATTATATGGCTGACTGATTTAAAATTTTGATACTTGAAGTATAGCAAAGATTAACAGATGAAGTAAAAATTATCATGGGGCTATATAATATGCAATTATTATTTTTAAAAACCCCACTATGTATAAAGAGATTCTTATTAATTTGTATGTTTAAATAGCAGAATGTTACTCAAGTACAAAAAGAAGGTGTTCATGCTGTAAACCTGAGCAGAGGACAGGAAAAAAATGTCTTTCACGTAGGCTTTCAGTAGCCCATATCTCTGATACAATCTGTTTGGGGCAAACTCTTTTCTATGCCTAGCTTTAAGCAAGTTCTAGCAGAGTTTACAGTAGTGCAGAGGTTTTCTTTATAGCACGTTAAAGGTTTTTTCTCAATTCTGACAGCTTTAACTGACCAAAGATTGTGTGCCAAGTCTGGCCAGTGCAATGTCTTCTGTGACAAAAGAGAATCCAAGGCATGGCATGAAGGCCAGCTGTGCCACCTTTAGACCCACTAGGGACTCCCTCACACTGGAGCATAAGAGGATGTAGCCTATATCTTGCATAGCTGCAGAAGCACAATGGAAGTAGAGAGGTCAAGGAATCAACCCCTGAATATTTAGTGTATTAAGTACTTTAAATAAATAAAATGCAGCCGGGGGAGCAGTGTGTGTGGAGTCCTAAATCCCTGGTGTAATTCCACTGAAGTCTTCCTCACTGAGAAGTAGTCATTGACCCTCCTCCTCGAAATCAACGGATTACAGTGGAAATGAGTATAATCCTATGTTTTTTAATGGATAATTTTTACCATTAATGAGTCAGATTATATTGCCTATCATTTTGAAGCACTGAGGATAGTAGAATATGTTTGAAAAAAAAAGAAAAGAAAAGAAAAGACATAATTCAGAAGCCTTTTATTAAAAAAAAAATTCTCATTTGTAGAAGGGATTTCTCACAATGACATTTACATTTAAGAACCCAAATAGACATTTTTAATGATTTCAAAATATCTTCCAACTGTTGGAGAAATGCTGTCACACTCCCTTTCCCCTTGCATTTAAACATAGCAGAAAAGTTGCAGTTCTTTTGCAATGGGCTGCGCTCAGTACAAAACCCGTAGAGAGGAACTTTGCTACTTCCATAGAAAGGTGTACAACTCCATGATAGCTCTGCAATGGAACAGTAAAGAGAATGTCAAGATCATGGCTGGTGAATCTGTATGCATCATAGCTCCACAAGGCCAAAGACTTAAAAAGAGTAGGATGCCAGGCTGCATAGTTTATTCTCCTTTCTTCCCCTACTTGACCTGAAGCAGCCGCCTAAGCTAAGGTGCTGGTTCACTGTAAATTGGAACTGAAGATTCATTCTCACAGCCCTGTATCTTTTGAGCACATTTTTCTTTTTCCCAGGTTTTGACTTGGAAAGCCCAAATTCTTTACATGAAGATGATCTCCTCAAGGCTGCAAGAAAAGCTATTCCTCAGTGGCAGATTATCTATATTTTTCAAAAGTAGTGAACAGTTTCCTCAGTTATTTAATTTTGGAAACTGCTTTTTAGGTTATGGATTTTTTTTTTCATTTAGTTATTGGTTAAGGCCAATGGGCCAAATTTCATTCACTCAAACTCTAATCTTGAACACTTTGGCAGTTTATAAATAATATTGCATGCTCATCAGATGAGTTCATACACTTTGAGACTGATTCTGCTCTCACTTACATTGGTGTGAATCTAGAGCTTCTCCAGTGAAGTCCACGGAGGTACATCACTGCAAAACCATTGTTATGAGAATCTAGTACTGAATGTTCTGCCAACACATCATTTTTATACATCCATGTTTTCATGTCCAAATCAAGTCTGCAATCCTGCAGATGCTTATGCACTTGTTTAACTTTAAACAGGTGGGTAATTCCACTGACTTAAAGTTAATTACTTGTGTAAGTTTTGCATGGTTAGTAATTAAAATTTTATTTTTATTTTGTATAATTTTAGCAGTAGTGTTAATTTTTAAATGGTTTATAATGTTGAGGCATTGGCCTGCTTTTTGTTGAATTTTTTTCCTTGCCATATTTTCCCCCAAATATATGTTTTTCTTCTCTCTGTCTGTTTTATTATAACGCTTTTGTTGTATTACTGTGTAACCCCTCACATCTTTACTTTATGTACTATCCACACACAAAAAAAGGGAAGAATAATTAAGTGATTTGTGTGACAAAGGAGGTGGCCAGATGGTGCTGTTAGCTATTGTCTACTCTGCAAACTTAGCAACCCAAGTACTCCTTGTTTCATCTGGCCATTTCCAGACTTCAGTTCCCATGGACAGACTGATAGGATCCTTGCCCATACTATCAGGTGCACAAAAAAGAGAAAACCTGTGTCACCTAGTTGCAGGCACACTATGTTGCACACAATGGAGTGGATCGTGCCTGTTGGAATATTGGGTCAGATTAGCTAAAGTTGTGATTTTAAACTGACTTACACTGGTGAATGCGATGTGTGGATGCATTTAGCTCCAAGTAAACCTGATGTATATTGGTTTAACTTACAGTAGTAAATTTAAAGGCATAAGATAAACTGAGGTACCTAGTTTTAAACTGATATATACACATGTCCATGCAGGGGTTTTTAGTAGTTTAACTAAATCAGCTTTCACAGTACATTTGTTGAAGTCAGTGCAACTTCTGTATGTAGACAAGATGCTTTTCTACAAATATATTGTTCCTCTTAACTCTTGAGTAATTTCCAAAGTGAATTAGGCTAAACCAAATTAGGGCTTCCTCAGTTTTGAATAAGAGTGTCCACATAGAGGTTTAATGCAGTTTAAATAATCCACTTTTAATTCATACCTTTAATTAATTAGGACTGATTTTCCTGAATGTCCCCATGGAAACAAGCCCTATGTATAATATCAGATATTCCAGCAGTGCATACAGGAGAGAAAGGGCCTGATTTTTCCTGTTCCTTACACTGCTTTTACATTCACTGACTTTAGTGGTTTTTCTCCTGATCATCATTAGTAGGAAAATAAAAGAAAGTCCCACATTTTAAAAATACCTGAAACACTGTTTATGTTAAAATAACTCTTGCTAAAGCAATGTATTGTGTTAGTTCATTTGAAACAATATTTCCAACTAACCATCAATTCACATTTTCCACTTTCATTATATTTTATCAAAATATAACAAAATGTGATCATGGACTCGGGAATCTATCATTTTGTCAGTATGTGTGGAATTTGTCTGTGTAAATCTCACTATTAATGGTAATGGATGGCAAATATGTATATCCCTTACACCATGTTCAGCACACTCACAGAAAATACTACAAGTATAGCTAATTGCACACTATAATTTATAATCTATAGAAGCAGGAAAAAAACCTAAATGTGCACTTAACATATGCATTTTAGTCGTGTTTTATGATGCTATCACATACAGCTCTCCAAATAACACAATATAAGGACATGCAACCTTACATTCTGATGGATAACACCTTGTCATTTTTGTTCCTTTTATTTCCATTTTGCTTATACTGATAATGTGTCATTATCCAGTATATAACTATTGATTGACTTTGAAGTAATTTAACTCTGAAGTATATGGTTGCAATTCAGAATATAAAACAGTGGCTACAAAACTAATTTAACTACATATTTAGGGATCATCTACCCAGAAACTTTCAGTATAACTCTTTGTTGTATATTTAATCTGCAGTAAATAATAAAAGTATGCTTTACTGTGTATCTTTTTCTATAAATTACTGTCCTCACCTCTGTTTGTCTGATTTCTGCTATAATTCAATGCACTATAAAAGGTTTACATAAAATTATCACACTAAAACATGCTATAAGTAAAAAAGATGTATTGTTTCTTTAGTTTCTTATTTCAGTAGGTGGCCTTCTAGTGCTAAAAAATTCAAGCTGGTAAACAGTTCAATAAATGGACAAGCTACATATTGATTTTTTCTTCAGTTATGTAATACTATTCACTTCTTTTTGTCCAGAACTCTGTTGTACAGGGGTTTGAGAGTGCTAGAAACATGGTGGTGGTTGTGTATTGGAATGTGCAAAGTAGGGAAAGCTGTCACAGCAGTCAATAAGATCTGAGAGGTGTTGACTAATTGCCTGCTAATTACACAGTAAATTGTCTAATTAAGCTGATGGTTAATTAGGGTACGCTTGCACAGCAGTCTTGTGGAATTTTTGTCTGATGTCTGAGAAGCAGCTTGTGTAATTGGCAAACTGGTAAGGACTGGCAGAGAACATGACTAGAAAGCAGGCTGCCAGTAGATGACAGAATAAGGATGCATTTGAACAAGGGTTGTCAACAAGAGTTGTCATGTGAACACTGAGGGTTTTGTTAGCCTTCTACAGCTATATGGCAGTGGGAAAATTAAGAAGTTTATCTAAAAGCTCTGGAAGCTCTGAATAAAATAAGTCTTAAATTTATAATTTTAGGAAATGTTAGTGGTTTTCTCTTTTTGTGTTTTATCCAGCATGTGAGTTTATACATAAACTCATAAATGTGCATGTTTTCTTAAAATATTGTTAGTTAAGAATCATAATAAATGCAAAAATATACTGTAGATACACTGATATGCAAGTGTGTTCACATACTGTGAATCATGTTATAATAAAAAGTTGTGAGGGGTTTACCAATAGAGTAAAACTAAACCGCTTTAATAGGCATGAATATTGTTACTGAGCTATTATTGTGTAGCCTGAGTTTGTTTATATGAGGATCTGATTTCTCAGGGTGTTCTGCTTTTAGTAAATACATGTTGTTAAAGTTGGAAATGATTAAGTATTCTTAACCAGCATCATAGTGTATATGATAGTAAGTATCCTTATCAACCTGTATATTTGTATGTAGCTGTATGTAGGATAGAGTAAGAATATAGCATGATGCTATAAATTAAATGTATATGAGCTGTGCATAAATATGGTATGATTAATAAAACAATCCAGATTCTATTCTAACAATATTTTATTGAGATTTTAGTACTATAGTTTTCAAAATTCTAGTTAAAGTACTGTGCCAAATGTACCTGTTTTAACTCACATGGTGTTTTAGTTGACCTGTGGAAATCAGTACGAGTATTCTTCAGGGACAAATTGTACGTGCTGACTTGAAGCCCCCAATTCAGAAAAAAAAGCTTTTAAACTTGTGTTTTACTTTAAACCTGTGAGTTCCAGTAAAATAAATGGGAGTACTGAAATGCTTTAAGTTTTGAATCAAGGTCTTGACCCCAAGATTGGACCCTAATGTATAAAACTTTAATTTAGTCTTACATGTGATCAGAAAACAGACAATTAAAATCCTTTATAGGCATAGAACTAAATGCATAAAATTCAAACATTCAAAATCAAATTACGTGATTTCTTCAAAATAGTTGTATATGACTTCTATTTAGTACAATACAGTGTAGCATACATAGTAATCATTTTATAGTCACAGCTATGAAATGTGATCTTGAGGGTCCTCAACTATTCAATTTTGCATATACACTGTAGATAATAATTCATATGAAAAACCTTCCCTTTTCCAGAGTAGGTTGGTTTACTCTTGAATAACTGTCATAGAGTAATAGAAGAAATTCAGAATTTAATATTTCTGGTGAGATTAGTGACTTTTTTCAATCAAAACCATGAGTTACCTTCCACCTTGTGAAAAAAGACAAAAATTTAATAATCAAGCTGAAAAAGACTCTAATGTTTCTAATGTAAGAAATTGTCATTTCTTTAATCGATGGGGAACCCCTTACATTCTGTGACTATTGCTTCTCTCTTCCTGAATGTGCCTAGCTAGTCTTGTGAGTCTGTATTGTAAATTCACTTTCAAAACTATTGAATTCCATATAATTTCTTCCTTGCAAAAATAGTTGAACAAAATGATGGCTCAATTCCCATTGAGCCAGTTAGCCACTCTCAGGGCTCCACACAGCTATTCCAGGAGGCCTGCAGCTCCTTTCCTTTGAGGAGATGATGCATGTAGTTTTCCATATCTGTCAATGTTTGTACAGTAGAGGATGATAGTTGAATTAGACACTCTGAGTCTTTATAAAAAAGCAGAGGGAGGATTAATCCCTTGATGCAATACCCAGGGCTCTGATAAGGGCAAACCAGTAGATCATAAAAGTTGATAACTGATAAAACCAGAAAGTGTATGTGTTTTTAATTAGCCTCAAAAATTGTGAGCTGTATTTTAATCTATCTTAGTGTAGCACGTGCTGAAGATTAGACATGGGTCACTGGCAAATCCAAAAAGTGAAGTTAGATAGATAAGACAGAAAGAGAAAGAAAGAAAGAAAATGCTCTGAGTTTCTGTATAAGTTCCAAAGGGTGAGCTGTGTTAGTCTAGGTCAGCAAAATAAACAAGGAGTTTTGTGGCACTTTTAAAGACTAACATTTATACATTTGTTAGTTTCTGTACAGTTTCTGATGGAAAATTGGCAGAATGAGCTACTGCTTACTACAATCAACAGTTAAAAAAAAAAGCGTCTGACAAAGTGGGATTTTGTCCCATGAAAGCTCATGCGATAAATAAATCTGTTAGTCTTGAAGTGCCACAAGACTACTTGCTTTTTTAGTTAAAAAAAAAAAACAAAAAAAACCTACTTACACATGTGAGGGAATACTTCCCATGAAATATTAAGGAAACATGAATTTGAGACTGGGGGTGAGATAAGATTTGACTTGCAGATCTTCCTCAAACAGTAAAGAAACCGGTAAACTCAGTGATTTTTTTTTCCCCAAGTCTTTTGAAGGGATGGGATTCATATGAAAAATCTTCCACTTTAGAAAAGTTCAGGCTTTATAATGTGACACCTAATAGAGGTGTTGCTAATGCATTTCACTTTCTGAAGACAGAGAATAAGTCTTCAGAAGATAATTGTTCCTTTTTTTGCGTCTTTCAGAAAGAACTTTTGGCACATTCTAAAATGAACCATGATTTAATAAATCATGCGAAGACTGAGAAGGATGAAGCTTCCAACTCATGAAATATAGTTCATTTTTTTTAGTCTATGATATAAAACCAACCACAAGATCTTGAAATAACAACTTTTTTTGTAGTTGATTTGCTGCTCTTACAAAATGTGGACTAACTCATAATTTTTCTAGAAACCCTTGCAAAAAATATTCATGCTTTTGCCATCAACATATTATCGGTTCACTTATTTTAGATTAAAGCAAAAATATTTTCCGTGTACCATTTACAGTAGAAACTCAGAGATACGAACACCAGCGTAATGAATTGACTGTTCACACACACACCTCAGCTGGAAGTACATAATCAAGCAATAGCAGGAACCCCCCCCCCCCCCGTAAATACCATACAGTACTATATTAAATGTAAACTACCACAAATGTTTTTAAAAAAAGGAAGGCAGTATTTTTTTTCTGAATAATTAAGTTTCAAAGCTGTATTAAGTTAGTGCTCAGTTGAAAAGTTTTGAAGGAATAACTGGTTTTGTCAGAGTTGCAAACATTTCAGAGTCAAGAACAACCTCTATTCCTGATGTGCTTATAAGTTTGATTTTCTACTGTAATAAATTTTCCTGCAATTCATCATCCCTTCCCAAAGCACCTCGCCCATCAATCTATACCTCATTTTTAAATAGTTGAAACATATTGTTCTGAAATTTTCTACATGAAAAGTTCTGGGTTTTTTTTAGTTAGTAGCAAATTTTCATTTTGAGATTTAAATTAATTATTGTGAATGGTCCTTGGTAGATTATTTCTCTAAAGCGACTAACAAAGTTTGTCCTCTGGAATTTCCTTAGGTCTCCAATAAAGTTGAAGAATTGTCCTGTAGCAGCAGTCATTTTTCAGGCTTTACAGAAAATATATCTGACTTTGCAATCCATACGTTGGATAGACTTCCTTTATTATCAGACAGCCTCCATAAGTGGCTTTGCTCCCTCATTTTCTAGACCCATTATCCTCAGTGTGACTTTGTCTTTCATTTCTTCCTGTTGTGGACAGTTCTGATTCATTTATCCCTCAGTCTAATTTTTGCTTGTCATTTCTTCCATCCTAGCCATACACATCTTGGTCATGCAGATTTCATACAGCATTGGTTGGGCCACATAACTTTGCAAAGCAAGCATAGTCATATAGGAGATGTGTATTTATGAAGCATACATTGGATTGTTGTATATTTACAGTGCATACTTTCAACTTTCTACAAAAATAATGCAGTTTAATAATAAGACTTCGAATGTATTACTCACATTCATTATTCAAGTTTACAGTGAAATGTCCTGATACCTTGAACTGGCAATAGACAAAAATATCAAGTACAACAAAGAAGCACATTTCTTATAAGTGCTAAAATAAAAGTTGTTGATTTTAAGATGTTTTGTCCTAGATGGGCGATTGGGGGGATGTGAAGTGATCAAACCAGCATTTCCAGCCAATCCATGCTTGCATTCATGCATCTCTTCTGACTGGAGCTTTCCCCTTTGGTGCCATTAGCATTTTCATTTCGAAAAATGACAGTCTGCAGTGGAAGCAGTAAAAATGTTCAACCTGTGGTTTAAATTATTGATTTTTTTGAATATTGAAGCTGTATTTCAAATAGATTCTGTAAGAGTTACTCTGGTTGGGGGGTTTCAAAGGTAATTTGATATACAAATGCTTGTGTATTTCAAAGACATTTCAGTCTTTTGAATTTCTTCAGGTGATCAGATGATTAGATAAAATATTTTATTGTCTTCAGAATCACACAAGCAATAGATAAAAGTGATGCTTGCGATTAGCACATAGAGTAGCATATAAAACTCCTAGTGATTTATTGTGTTTATTCAGTGTCCAATCAACTGACAAAATATAACTCATTTATTTTTAAGGTGGTAACTTATTTTCACTTAAAAAGAAAGCAAATCTTGATATGCAGGTATTGATTTAAAACAGAAAAATGCTCCTTTATTCATATAATTGGTTAAATATTCAAAGTGCTATCTAATGAAGAGAAGGTGAATTTTACGGCATAGACTGTCGTATTTTTTTTAGAGTCAGATTTGATATATGCTCACAAACAATTTGTGTTATATTAACATGGAGTAGAGTGGCTGCAGAAAGATATAAAAGTCCTTTTTTAAGTGTCTCACCACAGTCAGCACTCACATTTATATAGGAAATATTTTGACAAGGAGCAAGATTACTTGTAGCAGTTTGTATACTATAAAGACAGTTTGTTATTCTCAGCATGCTTGTACTTGTGGGGGGAAAAACTGCTTAGAGAAATTGTATTACTTCACAAGGGGTCTGCTCTTGCAATCATTCCATGTGTGAAATGCACATGCAAGTTGAGGGGAGTTTTTAATATGGAGTGATTGCAGGATGCAGCCCAATTAGAGACATGCTGCATCATCTTTGTGATACAAATTATTACAAAGTAACAGGATGACACAAATGTAAAATACAACCTGTTTATGTTTTCTCTTCAAAGGTAGCAGTGGGTTGTGTAAGTGCAGCACAGAAAGTGGTGGTCATATTAAAGGAGTTTCCAAACAAGTTCTGAAGTTACAAATCTTATTTTCAGTATATACGTAAGCTGAATATACAAAGATGTTTCACAGAAAGATGTGACCTACAGTGGCCATTTAAGACCTGACTGGCTTACAGACCCAGTGATAACTCCAGAGGCTCCATTATTGCTTGCTAAAGAATTTGCCAAGTGTTGTTCTTGGGAAAAAATATCCTTCACCATGTGGCATCACAGTCTACAAAACTCATTTTTAGTTTAAACCAAACCATGACTCAGATGGTAGCATAAGCCCTCCTGTGGCACAGGGAAATGTGGCTAACACATGTGGAGTTGTTCTCATCCTACAGCTAGGTCTATTGCTTCAGAAGGGAGAAGACCTCAGCCTCCCTGGAGCCCAAGCCAACAGACTAAGTGTGTTGGGAGCCACATTTTTGTCATTCAGGGTTACATCTGCTGCCTTGACCTATGCTGTCTGGAGAACTATGCTTGTAATCTAGCTCTCCTACTGTGAGGGAGGAGGTTCCCTGTCTCCTGTTCTAACATGGGGTGTGCTGAAGATTTAATTTTGTCTTTACTGTTTTAGAAATACTGGTGACAATAGAATCTTAGACTAGTCAGTCAATTTACAGAGGCACAACTTTTAAAAGACTACATAAGAGTAAAAGACCTGTTTTGATTTTATAATTCTTATCAAAGCTTTTAAAATCAGTCTCATGGAATATAAGCCATATGTGGGGTAAAGCAATTAAACAAATGTTTGCTAAAATGATACTATGTGGAAAACCCTAGCAAGGGTACATTTCAAATATTTCTTTATAAAGAGCTTAATTTGGAGTGGGCTATCAACTTTTTCACCAAATAAATAATGGTCCACATTCTGGGGACATTTAAAGCCCTTTGTGCCGGGCTGACAATAGAAGAACTGTAAACTTGGCTGATTTGAGTATTCTGTAGTCATGGAGCTAGTGAAATTCTGGCCCCATTAAAATCAGCAAAAACAACAAAAGTCATAGAATCATAGGGTTGGAAGAGACCTCAAGAGGTCATCTAGTCCAACCCCCTGCTAAAAGCAGGACTACTCTCACTAAATCATCCCAGCCAGGATATTGTCTAACTGGACCTTAAATATCTCCAAAGACGGAGATTCCACAACCTCCATAGGCAACCCGTTCCAATGCTTCACCACTCTCCTAGTGAGAGAGTTTTTCCTAATATCCAACCCAGCTGCAACTTGAAACCATTGCTCCTTGTTCTGTCTTCTGTTACTGCTGAGAACAGCCTAGCTCCCTCATCTCTGGAGCACCCCTTCAAGTAGTTGAAAGTTGCTATCAAATCCCCATTCAGTCTTCTCTTCTGCAGGCTAAATAAGGCTAGTTCCTTTAGTGTCTCCTCATAAGTCATGTGTCCCAGCCTCCTAATCATTTTTGTTGCCCTTCGCTGGACTCTCTAATTTGTCCACATCCTTTTTCTAATGGGGAGCCCAAAACTGGACACAATATTCCAGATGTGGCCTCACCAGTTCTGAATAGAGGGAAATAATCACATCCCTCAATCTGCTAGCAGCGCTCCTAATGATACAGCTCAATATGCCATTAGCCTTTTTGGCAGCAAGAGCACACTGTTGACTCGTATCCAGTTTCCCATCCTCTATAATCCCAAGGTCCTTTTCTACAGTACTGCTGCTTAGCCAGTTGGTCCCCGGCCTGTAGCAGTGCATGGGGGTTTTCCATCCTAAATGCAGGACTCTGCACTTGTCCTTGTTGAACCTCATGAGATTTCTTTTGGCCCTCTTCTCCAGTTTGTCTAAGTCTCCCTGAATCCTGTTCCTGCTCTCCAACATGTCCATAATTCCCCCCAGCTTGGTGTCATCTGTGAACTTACTGAGCATGCAGTCTATCCCGTCATCAAGATCATTAATGAAGATGTTGAATAAAACAGGCCCCAGGACCTGTGGCACCTTAAAGACTACACATTTCTTCAGGCATAAGCATTCATGGGTTCTAACCCACTTCATCAGATGCAAGTGGGTTGGAGCCCACAAAAGCTTATGCCTGAAGAAATTTGTTTGTCTTTAAGGTGCCACAAGACTTTTGTTGGTTTTGCTGTATAATGCAGCCAGAATTAATGGAGCCAGAATTTCACCTGGGAAATTCTCTCCTGAGGGAGCTGCTTCCTGCACCACCTGTATATGGGAATGGATTGGGTGTATGGCCTTGCCACGGATGGATTATCAGCAGCTCAGGACAATCGTCAGTTGGTATGGTCTGCAGAAATCTTAAAGTTACCCTAAGCTATCAGTGGTGGCTGAGCTAAAAGAATAACAGTCACAGGCTAAGGGAACCCCACCATTTTCTTTGGGACCAATGGATATTAGATGAAGCTGAGAATCCAGGCTAACATTTTGTATGGAAGTTCCCATGTATATAAATTCCAGTATATTTTGCCATTTACATATATAGATTTCCATCTCATGCTTTCATTAAAAATGTGCAAGTAAGATTGACTTTCTGAATTAATAGACAAGACATCCAGATTCAGGCAGGCAGGACTCTGCACTGAGACTGAAAAAAAGTTCTGCTCCCAGCAAGAGCTAGCCTTGGTCCTAAAATTCTTTAAGCACAGGAATAGAAGAACAGAGCTGGCTATCTGGGCACTACTCTTCCCTGGTGAGCCTCATTCACATCCAGCCCATCTTCCACAGAAGAAAAGTCTAAACACTGTGAGATACATGCATATTATGCAGCCACCACGCACCCTGCTGGCTTCATGCAGCAGAGCTGCAGTAGTTTCACTGTCTTTTGGGTCTCTGATCATAAAGGTGAGAGCTGAATTTACCACCATAATTCAGTCTTCAAGCTTAGGAGTGATTAAGAGCACAGGGTACAGTTATTAAGAGAACAACGATTACAATTAGAAGATTCATTTATTTTGAAGTGTGTGAAATATGAATTAAAAGCTTTTATAAATTGCTTCATAGGAACATAACTACAAAGGATTTTTATCTTGCACTCACAAACTGTCATAATTTTATCTCTTCTGATAATTAATTACTGACTTATCCTGTTAGATTAGATCTACTGTGATTGTTGTGTCAACTACTTTAATTTTTACATCATTATTAAAACAAAAGCAGGCTGTTTTGTGGGTGATACATTTTTGTGTGTGTGCAATGTTGCTATAACTGATACATAAGGGAAAACATTGGTTTATTTATTGGATTTTTTAAGTAGATGAGGCCTCTACCAAGATCAAAATCCATATTAAAGATCCTCTGTAACAGAAAGTATTGAATTAAAATGGTTTGACTCTCTTACAAAATGTAGATGTACTGGATTAGGATCAACAATCAAATTAAGAGGGATTGATATTTGCATGGTTTATATTTTCCATAATAATGTTAAATATGCATCCCTGTATTTAATCAGATTCAAGGAACAGTACTAGTAAATGGACCAGTCGTGAAGTCCTTTCCCAGGCAAAACTCCCTTTGGCTTCAATAGGAATTTTGCCTGACTGAAGACACAAGGAATGTATGTAAAATAAATGAAGATAATTGAAAAGCTTGTTACATAAAACTGGAAGTTCAGTGAATAGAACTTTATCATGAGAACATGGAAAAATATCTCATCTGCTATAGCAGCCATCCTTCTTTCCTCAAAATCAAATCAAGACCTCATCGTTTGTAGCTGGATCTGGTTTAGAATGTACTGAGCTACATTATCATCTGCTTAAATGTTCAATCTAAGTACAGTCCCAAACTGAATTTATATCTTTTACTCAGGTTTCTCACCCTAAATATGTAATAATACTAATCTATGTTTGTAGACTGAAAACATTCTTAATCCTTAGGCGAAGAGAAAATGCTGCAGGTATCTGAAACATTCCTTGATATTTGCAAATCGGCCCCAGCAGAAAAAAATAAATGCATGCTATAGAAGGTAATGATGATTCTCCATTTAATTGCTTAATCCAGCAACAAAAAATATTTTGGATTATTCACATATTTAAAAGAAATAATTGATCACGTTTTAGAATACACGTAAATCCTCAACATTGATCCTTTATGTGCTATGTTTTTAACAGAATTTTAAGAGGGCTGTCATTTTTTTATCCAAGATTTTTAATTTAGCTTTTAGACTTTTGTTTTTTGCTTTGCTTCGCTTAAAGAGAACATGTCCCTCCTTCTAGACTAATGTAATGGACTTGATTTACTAATACAAATCTTGAGGAGAATAGTTGAGTGATGGATCACAGCTAACTAGTGGGACTTTACAAAACAGCCTCTAGGAACTGCTATAAAAACATTGATGGCTTCCCTAAGAGAAAACAGTAATTAAAATTATGCCACAGATTGGGTGAAGATGTGTTAATATTTAATTAGGCAATAAGTGAGCCTCATACAGGTATCCAGCATTGATGACAGGAGCTTTGCTAATACAAGAAGCATTTTCTCTTAAATAGATGCCTCTTTTGTTTTCTTTTATCGATTTCTATATTTAATTCACCAGTATTATAGCTCTTAGACTTATTCCCCCTCAACCGCCACATCTATATGCTGACCACTAAATTTTGGATACTATGTACATATTCTTTAAAGAAAACACATTGCTTCATGGGTAATTTCCATTCCAATTCTTTAGCTGTCAAAATTACAGAGCTAGCTTGTTCTCTGTCCACTTACTGGCATATCAAGTGCTAGGCCTCTTGAACTGTCTCTGGGTGGATCCTTATGACACTCCTCCTCTTAGACCATAGTTCTGCTCTGCTTTAGGTGTAGCAATTACTCATTACCCTCATATTAGGCTGGGTTTCGGATGCCCGTGTTTATCCCTCAAGCAACTAAGGTCAGTGTTACTCATCAGCTGCCTCATTAAAATAGTTTATTAAGCAATTAGAATAGAATATTAGAGAAAAATATTTTAAAATCACAAACAACTTGCACTCATTGACTGTCTACACTGGAGGCTTAAGTCGACTTAACGTCATTTGTCGACTTAGCAACTCCTTGGCCAATTTTAGAATTTTTTAAGTCGCCTTAAGCACTTGCTTAAGGCAACTTAATAAAATCTGCCTTGCAAGTTGATTTAAAAGCTTATGGGGCAGGAAGCCCTGGGGCCTGTGCCTATGTGTCTTGATCAGGCTCTGGGGGCCCAATTTGGCCCCAACTGTCACCGGCAAACGGCTGGGAGCTGGGTCCAGCCCCTGCACTTGCCGCAGGCAGCAAGGGGCTGGGACCCAGCTCCTACTGCCAGCAGCAAAGGGCTAGGAGCTTGATCCTGCTACCTGTGGCAAGCGGCTGGGAGCCCAATCTGGCCCCGAGCCCCTTGCTGCAGGTGGAGGGGGGCTGGGAGCCAGCTGCCGCCAGTGGGTGGCAAGAGGCATGGAGTTGGATCTGGCTTTGATCAATTTCACAGGCTACTCCTGATCTCAGGAGTAGCCTGTTAAATTGACCAGGCTGCGGAGCTGCCTGCCAGCAGCAGCAAGCAGCTTGGGTTGGATGAGGTTCCACACCTTGTTAAGTCAACTTAACTGAACCCCCCAGTGTAGACATAACCATTGAGTCTCATCCAATATTACTGTTAACTAGAAGCTAAGCTAGATAGGCTTTCCTTTTAAATTACAGGAAAAGAATAGAATCATTTTACATTCTGAAAGAGACAAGGTGGGTGAAGTAATATGTTTTATTGGAATAACTACTGTTGGTGAGAGATGAGGTTTGGAGCCATAGAGAGCTCTTCTTCAGGACTGACGCAGCCACAACTATGCTACATTCTGACTAACAAGATTATATCCTCTTGTGACACTCTTCTTCTTCCCCTGGTCATCATGGTAATTCTGCTGTTCTTCCCCACTTGCCTGTGTGAGTTTTCCTTATATGCATTAAGTGATTCACGATAATAGTAGCACAAGCCAGTTGTACATCCATCTGTGTTGTTCAGTGGCCAGGTAAATGTTCCCTCATATTGATGCTGTTGCACACCACAGTGCGGTTTTGCAATCAGTGGTCAGCATTCCGGTCAGACAGGACAGTGTGCACTTCTCAGGTGCTAGTCTGTATGGATTCTGAGGGTTTGCCTGTGCTGTGATAGAAGGTCATAGAATTGTGGGATTTGGAGTCAAACTGAGTAATTCCCATGATTCCTCTTAATCCTGGCATCCATCTTGTGTCTTCAAGCTAGCACTGTTTTCAAAGCAAGTGCTGTCAGGCAAGCATCATGAAGTACTTTGGCTAATGGTGAAATTCCCATGATGATAAATATAAATAAGTTCATGCAAGTGTGTTGACAGTTGTGCACTGAGTGCAGAACTAGGGCTATCAGAGAACCCTATAAGGTGGTGGCTGATGTTGAACAGGAGCACCTCAGTGATCTTTTCCTAGAACAGCACCATTCAATGGAGCACTGCTTTTCATATCTGACATCTAGCTGCGACCTGTGGGCTAGGCTTGGGCTGGACACTTGGAATGACCCACAGTGGTGACTGAGCTTTGGAATGCCCCAAATCTGGTTTTCGTTGTCACTCTGTATGCATGCTGTATTTTTACAGTCAGCAGGAGTGTCCATCAGAATCTATCCAGGAGAATGCTCCCATGATGGTGGTTCCATTATTAGACAAATAGACCTGTTCATTCTCCATGAGTTGTGATCATTGGTTTGGTGATAGTCTCCACATTCTAGGGGTGGGAACTGAAACTGAAAGACTCCCTTGTCCAGAACAAATAGTAGCTGAATAACTGACAGATGCACATGGATTTAAATACAGGCCACAAGTTTAGTTAAGATCCCTTGTGGGGAGGGCACTAAATTGCTTGCCCTAGCTTTCATATAGTAAGCATTTAATTGCTTCTACTGTCGGTTACAGGCCTTTTACCATGAACCACACACATTGTCAGGATAAACCCTCTCTGGACTACCCCATGGGCTCAGGTTTTCTATGAAATCTCCCCTCCACCCCAGTTTTCCCTACCTAAGGCAAAGTGGAGTGACAGAGGCCACAAAGCTGGGTAGAGGAGACCTAATTTCATGAAGACTTCAAGCTTCTTCCTTCTCCATGACTGCAAGGCCAACTGCTTAATTCTAGATCTTATTTATCTCTGGGAGTTGAGACCTTTTATCTTTTCTTCCACAGTGGATACCAGCCACAAGTTGCAACAAGCTGTAAATCATAATGGTATGATATAAATCTCAAATCCTATTGCTTCTAGCTAGTTCTGCCAACAAAAGGCAGAGGAGGGTGAAAAGCCTACCACACTACATGACATTTTGGCCCACTGAGAAAAATCCTTCCCGACTCTCTAAAAACAGATGATTAGCCAAATCCAGATCATGCTAAGTGGCACAGCTCCTAATCTATAGCTAAGGAAAGGGAAGTCAATATTTGCAAAGCCCAGGATTAGCTCAGACAGGCAAGGGAGGGGGCACCCAATACCCAGTTAGTTGGCATCATCTTCTGTTACCCAGCCAATGGCTAAGAAGAGAACTGAAAGTGGTAGGGGCTACCCCCTGTACTCTTCCACTTATGTTTGGTCTTCTCTCATTGCCAGTTGAAACTCTTTCCCACTAACAGCAGAAAGAGACATTTTAGATTTCAAGTACAGAAATCACATTTTTGGATACAAACCAAAATGTGCAAATAATATAAATATTAAGAGTCCTGTTTAACCACATTCTGCCACCACACTAAAGACTAACCCTGCATCCTCTTTCTGTGCATCAAGATAATAGAAGCCAGTCTCATATTGATGTTTACACTTGAGCATCTGCTCAAGGTTATTATAACCAAATACTGTTCTTCCATTGCTTGTGCATATATTAAGCAATGTAATGAGTTACAGGTATAGAATCATAAATCTAATAAAAACTTCAATGTAAGTTTAATATAAGCCTTACAAATAGATCTTTAATGGTAATATAAAAATCACAACTTGTAATTGATTAAGACTGAGTAGTTATTCAGTTTCAAGACATTAGAAGAGTATAACAGCCACTGATGGTTTTATTGTAGTGTCGCATTTGGATTTATTGTAGAAGCAGACTTGCCAATCTGTTGATGACTGATTCGCAGAGCTCTGTATTTTCTATGGCTAACATTACTGTCAGTAAGAACAGTTTCCGGGTTACCTGAGATTTTTCAGTGAAATTGAATCCTGAATTTCACTAGCAGCCAAAACAATCAACTTTTCGGTTTTTTCTTAAGTAATACTTTGTGAATAATAAAGAATGGTTATAATAATTTATATTTCAATGAATTTCCAAAAGTTAAAAGATATGATAAATCCCTACACTTGGATCCTGCTTTGTTTGATGCACATCAAGGCTATATATTTCACTGGCTTGTTTTTTCTAAGTCTCTGTTTCATTTTATGTATCCAATTTTTATTTCCTGGTATTGTTTCTGGGTCATCATTTTACAGACAACAGGGGAAGTAACGAGGGAGATAGAAGCACTGCCCAGAGCATGATCAGGTGACATCTCCCACTGATGGTTGCATTCAATATTTGTGGAGTCTCAAGGGTATCAAGACTTCTCTGGAAGCAAGATTTGCCAGAAAATGTTGCCTCAAGCAATCAGCTCAAAGTGAGAATATACCAGGCTAGTCTAACTAAAGTAGCTCATAAATCCTGTTCAGAGACAGCCTGGGAAATCTTGAGGTTGAAGTTTCGGAAGTTTCAGAAATGAGCAGTGTTCCCCCTACCCAGTCAAAACTGCATTGTTCATTATCTACTTTTACAGAAAGCTCACTTAGCAGACTCAAGTAGCAACTTTGCAGCAGTTTGCTAGTGCTCATTTTTTCAGAGCTAAAGAATCAAACCAAAGCTCCTGAGCTGCTGAGGTCTCAACAAATATCTCTCTGGTGCTATGCGTTAAATCAAAGGTTGAGGTGGAATCTTTCTCTTCACAAACAACTGGTCAAGGCAAGTGCCTAAGTGCTTTAAGTAGCTCTAATCATTGATACTTGGATCAAAATCCTGAAACATTTGTTCACTTTCATTTCTCAGGTGTGTCCTTATGTTACCTGTTTATGTTCAGAGCAAATCTTAACATTATTGAATATGGTGAATTCATTCAGCTGTAAAGCTTTGTCTGTGTTGACATGATCTGTGCTGTATGTATCCGTGGGTGAGAGCATGCTCCTGCAACTGAGATCTCTTGAAGCCCCATAGACTATGGATTAAATGTAGATATTGAAGCCAACTGACTTTGAGTGACTATGGCATAAATAGATATGATAGATATGGCACTGCTGATTGTATCATCATTTGTGTGTTCAGCCCTGGCTACCTTGTTGTTTTGGCTGCATAGGTATATTCTTTTACCCTCATGATTCAAGAACCATTTAGGAGATTTCTACATGTCTGGGTTTTTTTCAGTTTGTTTGTTTGTCTGTGATAAGTTGTAGAGAGAGATCTTATTCCACTTTGCATTAAACTTAACCTGATCAAATAATGCATTATCCATCTTGTACGAAAATCTTATATTTTGACATTTGTTTTGGTTATGAATCAGGACAAAAAAAGGAAGAGAGCAAAATATTGAAATATTTTTAGGAAATAAAATTTCTAAAACCTGCAATTAGCAAATGTTGAAATGAAATGTTTCTTTATTTCCATACACGAATATTCTTCTTCAGGAGTTTGCTCATGTCTATTCCCATATAAATGTGCACACACCTCCGATCATGGTCACCAGAACCTTTTTGCCCTTAGTAGACCACATAGAGCTTGCATCAGCGTCCCTTGGAGCCCCTCGTGTATGCTGTGGTATATGAGGCACTGCCAGCCCTATGTTCCCTCAGTTTCTTTTCTCCGCCCACGACAATTGCTTACTCTTGTAATCTGCAAGTGCCCATTGTTCATTCAGTGGTGTTCTGTTAAGTAATGAAGTAGAATATTTAGCAATTAAATGCTTTAGTTAAACTAGTAGTATTAGGATCTGTAAGATCCCACCTGGGACACATACCTGGAGGGCAACCATGCTCCGGTCTCTGGTTTTCAAGCCTTGTGTGGCATGCAGGAAGGCGTCCTATAGAGTAACCATCATGCTAAATACTTGAAGATCACACATCCTTCAAGCCAGTCACTGCAAGTCCTTCAAGCCAGTGACCCAAAAAGATAAGAACTGAAGGCACTGTTTATGGAGGCAGCCTTTTGACCAGTATTCTATCCACTGCAATCTGTTTTGTTGCAGAGTTCATCAGTGCAGAGTGCACAGTTGGCAGCACCCCTACCTTGGTGCTGATCTCCATCCTTGGCTGCCAGGAAGAGGAAGCTATTCCTAGATCAATGTTAGAATCATAACCGTCTGCAATACTGCTCCCCTTACGGCCTCAGGAGCGTTCATTGTTCTGATCATCCCAGCATGGCCAAACCAGCACTGGTAAAGCTAGCTGTGCGACCTTTTGATGGATGCACTGTGGAAGCTACCAAGAAGACATGACCACTTATCCCAGGACCACAGTCTGTTGTTACATCTGAACTGGTACTCACTGCACTTGATGGTGATGTAGAGACTCTATGACTGAGTGTGTAGGAGTGGGCCTGTTCAATGCAGGTCCAGCACACACTGCTGGGTAGCAGAAGGCTGTCAACACATGTTGTATAAATGGAAATTTTTTACCTGTGAGGCCCATTCCTGTGGAATATGTCCAGACCCTTCACCAATACATGCAATCCTAAAATATATGCTGCATCCAAAACTCCTGAGATTAGCTATGAGTGTGTTTTCAGTTTTTTTCCACTCAGTGTCTTCAAGATTCCTGAAAGGGGTTGAGAGGTTTTACCCACAGGTCTGTGACCTGATGCCTTCATGGGACCAGAGCCTAATCTGAGCCAGAGTAGCAGGGTCCCCTTTCAAACCCATGGCTACATGTCATTGGTAGTACTCTCATAGAAGTTATCTTTGCTAGTGGTCATAACCTCTTCTCGGAGGGTCTCTGAGGCCCCACATGCAGTCCTTTATAAGGGCAAAGTCCAGCCAAGGCCACATCTGGCCTTCTTATCCAAGGTTATTTCTCCATTCCATTATAATCAAGATGTCTTTTTTCCCCTATCTTTTTTTCTTAACCCCCACGCATTGGAGGTGGCATGGAAGTAGCACATGGCTGAGCATCAGAAGAGCCCTGGACTTCTACATCGAGTGCACCGCAACTCTTTGTGTCAGTAGTGGACTTGGATGAAGGGCCTACTGGTGTCCACTCAGAGGATCTCATTTTGGATCACCTCCTTCATTAGAACTTGCTACAAGAAAGCAAAGGTGTCCTTGAGCATCATCTGCAGCCTTCCTTTCTCAGGTGCCAGTTTGTGATATCTGCTGGGCCATCACCTGTTCATCATCCACACCTTCATATCCCACTACACCATTGCCCAGCCAGCTTCAGGAGGGGAGTGCTCAAGGCAGCTCATCCTGAACTGCTTCCCATCTCTCAGATATGGCTTGTGAATCACCTGTGTGGGAATGGACATGAGCAAGCACTCAAAGAAGGAGAAAAGATTACTTACCAGTAACTGTTGTTCTTCAAAATGTGTTGTTCATGTCCATTCCACACCCACTTCCCCATCCTCACTTCCGGATGATGAATTCTCTGTATTCGCTATATCTTAAAGTCCTTAAATCTTGGTCTGAGGACTTAAATAACTCAGTCAGATGTTAGAGGCTTTTTGCTGGAGTGGGTGAGGTTTTGAGGCCTGCATTGTGCAGGAGGTCAGACTAGATTATCATACTGGTCCCTTCAGACCTTAGAGTCTATGAGTTAGTGGAAAGAAGGGACTGAGGGCAGCATAGGGCTAGCAGTGCCTCATATACCACAACATGGGTGCAGGACTCCCAAGGGACACTGATGCCAGCCCTACAGGGACTACTAAGGCAAAAAAAGTTCCAGTGACTGTGAATGAAGGTGCATGCACACCTATATGGGAATGGACATCAGCAACATATCCCAAAGAACAACAGTTACTTTTAAGTACCCTTTCTTTTTGTTTCAGCTTTTTGGCCTAAAGGTACCCCATGGGCCAGGTTTTCCATGATATGCCATAGTGACATCATGAGTCATGTTACTAAGACGCATCCTCAGAGATGCAGAATGCATGATAGGAAAAAAATGGGGCCTTCCAGCAGCTTTATGAGCTTTATCACTGAATCAATCTAAAACAAAGTGGAAAATCTTTTTTCCGTGAACATTTACATTTTGCAAAAACTACATTTTCCATTGAAAACATTTTGACAAATAGCTCACAACCAGCTCTATACTGAATGTTTCTTTTGTTGTGTGTCATGTTACATGCCAGTTGTACTGGAATGGTAGCATTACTTTTTATTTCATCAATCAGTTGATGATGTTAGCTAACCATTTTTGGAGATAATTCCAAAGACATTAGTTTCCAAGTATTTTATTGGGCATTGTATTATTGTGTTATAACAGATTTTACATTTGGAGTAAAGTATCAGTCTGTAAGTTTTGTTTACAGACTCCATAGAAATAGATTGTCAGTTAGCCATAGACCTTCCTTGTGGAATATGGGGTATTATATTGTTGGATGGGTTCTGTTTTGGTTTTTTTTTTTCTTATTTTCACTAAAATAATGGTGATTTGAAACAATTACTATGATTTCATCAATGGGTTTGACCACCTAATCCTTGTCCATGTGGTTTATCAACTCAAAAATTAAAGCTATAGAAATTTAGTCTATAATATAATGCAGAATTAGACATAAGTGGGTGTTGTAATACAGTTATTACCTTTCAAGATGAAGGATTTAAGGCCATACCAATTTTGACTAAAACATAGTTTAATAACAAAAGTTTCATCATATGTTATACCATGTGATGTTCTGTCACAGATCTTATACAATGTATGTCTACTTGAAAAAATGTCATTTTTTTTCCTTTCCCTTTCTTTCATTCTTTTTTTCCCCTATCAGAAGAAACTCATGTAAAGCAGTTTAGTGTTTGGAATTGCTTTGAAAGCATCTATTGTTCAAAAACTAATTTTAACCTTGTGATAGATTGCTTTTTCTGTTCTGTTGAATGTGATATCTAGTAATTGTTTGTCAAGGCTAAGTGCTGTAGGACATAATACATTTTAAAAATGATGTTTAGTAATTACAGTACAAGCATCTTTACATCCTAATGTCTAGAAGAATATAACTGAATAAGCATATGTGACATAGGAGAGAGAAAATATTGTAAATTTGCCTTTTAATTTTTAGATTTTGCTACTACTTAACTTACAATTTTAGTTTCTCTTTGGTTTTTTTTTCTACATCTTCTTGAGAGAATGTAATTTTGTATGGCAATACAAAAAGAATCCTCTATGTTCAATTAAACTTTTTCTTTTAAATGTATCATTCAACTAGAAACTTAAGGGAAAAAAAGTGCCTATGCTATGTCCTTCTAGGTTCATCTTACTTTTATTGTTGATTTTAAAAAAAGAAATCGCACAGGTTACCACCATTTAAAAACTTTTAGGTAATCAGATTATATGGATCCCCCTCTAATTAGTGGCTATAAGTCTCACAAGGGTTTTGTTTGCTCAGTTTTGGTTTTATTATTCATTTTTAGCCATAGTTTTTTTTAGCAATATAATTTTTTTCCACAGTTCAAGGCAGCCAATGATTTGGATTTTTCTGGTTCTTGTGTGATTTTCTAGGTCTTTCATGACTTTTATTCTAAGCTTTCGTTCTACAGAACACATATTATAAAGGAGTTTGTTTTACTCAGTTACTGACCTGCGATTCAATATTTTACTCTCTTTTCTTTGCCATTTTTTATTTGTTTTCTAGATTGGCACACACTTGCATTCTGCTTGGTGATGTAATAACACAAGCATTCTGCCCCAAAGAATAGAGGGATGTGAAGAACCATGAAAAAATGCAAACAAATGCAATGAACTATTTAATGTTCAGTAAACCAGTGATTCAGCTTGTATTACTTGTCCTCCTCTAGTGGCTGACCAAGATAAGAGGATAAGAGTCTAGTGCTGCTATCAGCTCAATGGTTACTCTTTTAGTGGAAGCTCTCATTTCAAGCATCTGTAATAGCCTGTGGAGATTAGTAGTTATATTTGCATATAAATTTGTTTGGGTTATGAAATATAATTTAAATACCTCCTTAATTAAACATTATTTTTATTTAATTTATTTAAAGACACATTAATGGCACACACCACTTTAATGCCTTGGAGCAACTGAAAAAATTAAAAAAAAAAAGAAATTAAAATTTCCTTTATGGTCATGTGTGGTATTGATGCAGTTTCTTCTTGCCTACAGGCCTTTATAACATGTATTAGCACATAAGCCCATTTCATAGATCTCTCTCTATTTAATAGGATGACTTCCCCTTGGGGAATCTTTTTACATGATAAATAATACAATAATAATAATAAATAATAGAAACCAAGCATAGGTTGGTAGAATTATGTGATTCTTTTGTATCTTCCTCAGAAGATGGAAATTGCAGATCCAGCACTGCCCTGTTCAAGCCCTCTGCCCAGTGCCAAGGAATGTGTTTGAAACTATAGGTCCAGGGCAGCTAAAAATTGTAGGCTACCGTAGGAAGGCAATCTGGGAAAGGACACCAAGTTTTATTAACAGCTCCTTTCTGAGTATGAGTATTAGGAAGGGGCAAGACTTTTTGGCTGGCATTCTGTCAATTCTGTCAGGGTCTTGAAATGAGTCTGAAGGAGACTCCATGTCTGGAGAATAAAGACTTAGAATGAGAAGCTGAAATCTATTATGAATCATATAAATGTAGGGCTGGAAGGAACATTAAAAACCCATCTAGTCCATTCCCCCATGCTGAGGCAGAACCAATTTTACCTAGATCATCCCTAACAGGTGTCTGTGTAAATTGTTCTTAAATGTCTATAATGACTGGGATTCCACAATGTCCCTTGGTAACCTGTTTCAGGCCTAAACTACATTTACAGTTAGAAAAAATTGCTTAATATCTAACCTAAATCTCCCTTGCTGAAACTTAACCCCATTGCTTTTTGCTGTACCTTCAGTCATCATGGAGAACAGTGGACCATCTTCTTAACACATTTAAAGACTGTTATCAGGGTCCCCTCAGTCTTTTTTCCAAGAAACATAACAGTCTCATTGTAAGCTTTCCTCATAGATCTACATTTTGTAAACCTTTTATCATTTTGTTCCTGTCTTATGGACTCTCCACAGTTTGGGTCAAACTGCATTGACTTCATCCCAAGTCAGAGTCATTTGAATGGAGATGTAATTGTCCCAGGAGAATGTCTAATATGAGTGTAGTTCAAAACACTTTTCTTGTACTCTAATCTCACATGATTCTCACCTTGTGCTAGCTTAATCATAAATTGCCAGTTGAGATTTCCTGTTACCTAAAAATTACAGTAGACATCAAAATGGTACGCTAAGCAAATAACAATGATAGGTACTTTCTTGGGAGTGAAGCCAGATGTCCACAGAATAAATATTGAAATTTTTCTTTCTCTTTTCCTGGTTCAAGCTTCAAGGAATTATGACAAATGGCAGCAAATTTTCCAAATGTGGGATAACAAGACCCTTCATTTTTATCATAATTATTCTTCCTTCCAGCAAGAAGAATGCTTCAGCACTTTTTCTCCAAAATCCTGGGGCATCATTTTCCCCTATTCTGGGCTCCTGCCTCCCACATTACTTATTGATTTGGAAAACTTACTTTTTCCTATTGGAGATATATTGTGGTTAAATGAAGAAAAAATGAGATAGGTTAATCCTCTACTTTATGTTGATAAAGCAAAGATTTGGATTTTTTTTAAAAAAATGATAATTTGATTGAGAGCTGCTTGAAGCAGCTTGGTAGGGTGCTCTGCAAAACATACAAACACTACTTGTACTTAATTCAGATGATCAGATTATTTAGAGATGCTCAAATTTATGATGTTCTGTCAAGTTAGATAATATGCAAAATGGGTGAACAAATCAACTCCTTCATAACACCTATCAAGCAGATGTCGAGAGGCATTTTAATTTTATTTATTTGTTTGTTTGTTTGTTTGTTTACGGTATCCCCAAAGGCCCTGGTCGTGGACCAGGACCCTATGGTGCTAGTTACAGCACGAAGCCAGAGCAACCACCACCAAAAAAGACCTTACCCACTCCAAAGAATTTACAGTCTGACCATTAGATAGGAGACAACAGATACACACATATGGGGAAGTATAAAGAAAGAATGAGACAATATTTCTTGATATGATCATCTGTAGTCACAGCACTCCAGCAGCTTAACCGTTGTCAGATTTTGTGTAATCAAAGGAGACTTTTGAAAAGATTTTGAAGGTGGATGATGAAGTAGCTTTGCAGATGGTTTTTTGGGAGCACTGTCTGTGAGGGGCAACATAGGAGAAAGCATTAATATGTTTGTTGGAAAATTTAACAAGTGGACAATGGAAGCTGACATCAAAAGACACATCAAAATATTGTTCCTTTATGCACTTACTTGATTCTGCTTCAAATGAAGCCTGAATGTTAGAGTTGTTTCAAGCTGTTATCATTCAGCTATAACAAGGACTCTTTGGTGCTCCCAATCTATATGACATGGTCGAGGGTTCACTGTTTATATAATCTCCCACTTTTAGCAGTGAATGAATTTCAAGTTCTGGAAATATATGACAGCATAATCTCTGTTTACACTGTTACCAAACTTCCTTGTATTATAACTGAAAGTCTGAAAATTATTTTTTAATAACTGCAAAAGTGGTATAGCATCCCTAAGAGGGTCATTGCAAATAAGGCTGGTTTTATTTCTCTGAAAAAAAAAAAAGGCAGTTCTGTGCTATTGGAAGGATCAGGGCCCTCCCACTTTAAGCAAATGACAGCAAGAGATCACAATGTTTTCCATGTGAATTTGCTCTCCCATAGAGTGTGTGAAGTCCACAGAAGAGGAATTCAGCATAATTTGCCTAAATTCCTTTAGATTTTCTGAGACTCTACTCCTGATATTTAAATAATAATGGTGGTACTGTGTTCAATTTAATATTCTGGGGATATGAGCTCTATTCTTTTACATCACAATTGATTGTCTGTGCTAACTTTGCCTACAAGTACATTGTACTTAGGTATTTTTACATACAGTAGCTAACGAGATTTATGTAGATTTATCCTCCTGCTCACAATGAGGCCACTGTGGCTATCTTAGTTCCTACACTGACATTTAGTAAGTAGGAACCAGAGTAATGTTCTGAAGCCTACCCACTTAGTGAACATAAAATTGTAGTTCCCTGGGTGAAAGAAAGGTCAAATAAATTAACTTTTTAAAAGGTAATAATATGATCCTTTGGTTAAATCTTTTTCTCTTACTGCAATGAGGCAGTCGGCTCACACTACCCTAGAATGAGTTAATAAAGCCCTAGGGAGGCTGTGCTAGGAGCAGACAGTCTCGGCCAAGGAGGCCCTATATAGGCAGCCAGCAGAGAACAGAAAAGGCAGTCACTCCCAGTGGCTCAGGAAGAGCAGGATGGTTCAGCAGCCCAAGGAAAGACAGCACCTTGGACAGAGCAGTTGCTAGCTCAGGAGAAGGAACAGCTGATAAGGGCTGGACAGTGGACTGCAGCTGTTGGTGGAGGAGAGCTAAATAGGGAGAGTAGAATCCCATGTAAGGGGAGAAGGAACAAATTGTGGCATGGCAGGAGGGCTATGTCATGGAGTGGATGTTGTGGAGTTTTGGAGAGATGTGGATCCTGAGGGGGAGGCCACAGTGCCTGAGAGACAGCAACATGGAGGCTCTGGGGGCTGCAGAGCTGATTCTCCAGACCAGGAGTTCTCAACCTTCTTTTTAAGCATGTCTGACACAGGTACACAGGTGCCCCCACTTCTGAGAAAAATTGCCACTTCCAGCACTTTTGGCTGCATTACAAAACCACTCCCCGTCCCGGTAACTGACAAAAAACCTCCACTGCTGGCAGTTTCGGCAGCAATTCAGTGGGAACCACTCCTTGCCACTGAAAGAAAACTGATGCTGCTGGCAGTTTCTGCAGTGGCACAAGGTGCCACCATCACTGCAACTCACACTGTCATCAGAAGAAACTCTATGCTGATGGAAGAAAACCCTGTGAGAGTTTGTTTTGGGGATGGGGTGAGGAGAGTGTTCAGTGACGGGGTGAGCTCTAGCAGCACACTCAGCCATGTGGTTGAGAACCACTACTTCAGACTAACCTGCAGGAGGATCAGGAACAGTGGCTGGCACCCATTTATACTGACCAATAAAATTAAGTGGCAAAGGTTATGTAGTTCACTAAATACAATTTTGTTTCATAACCTAAACTTGAGAAAAGCTTAGTTTTGAGCACTTAACTATTTCTGTTGTCTGGGAGGCCCAATACTGCAAGGTATTGAATTTCTTCAACATCCATCAAACCAGGGAGAACTGTGAGTTCTCAGCATCTTTCTGAAGCAGCCCAGAGTGAGAAAAGAATATACTATCACACTTTTTTATAATGTGATTCAGTTTATTTAGAAAAAGCAAAATTCCTAGCCAAGACCTTTGTTTGCTTCGAACATTTGTAATGCAAAACATCTGTTTTTCAGTGATGAATACATACATTACAAGCTGAAGTTAATGTACTTATAAAAGTGTGTGGTGAATTCATACCTTTTTGTTTCTATATTCTGAAGATATTTGTTTATGATTGCTTCCATTAAACATTCCTTAAAATTCTTATAGCTATTTATTAACACTCTTTAGCTAAGATTTTCTTTTATAAAACAGTGTGTGAAACCAAAGTGTGTGGAGGCCAGTATCTTGTACAAATTAATACAAATGTAACAGAAGTCTGATTTAAACTTGCTAAATAAGTTAAATTCATAGAGAATGTTTCTTTTCAATGTGTTTGCACAATATAACTATATTCACTTAAACGAGATGAGATTAGCATATAACATTGGGTGCCTTTTGTGGAAGCACCATGTATTCTGTAGCTTCAGAAATTGCCCCCAGTCAACCTCTTGCCACAAAATTTTGCTGTAACTTCTATTTAAAAAAAAAAGTTTCTAAGAGACATGCAAGTGAAGGGAAAAATGTGAACTCTGTAGATGAAGAGTTTGTCTTCCTGAGTCCACAAATAGCCTAAAACAACTATGTAATGCTGTTATGCCTTGATACTACAAAAAAATCTAGGGCAATTATTAACCAAAAATGTGGAACAGTGTAGAATAAGTTATTCATATAGTAAAACAAGACTTGGACTGATATATTGGTTGTATGTTTTCTTATTTAATTCATTTAAAACTTACAGGGCTATTTAGTGTAATAGAGTTGTCTCAAAATTTGTGGGCCATCACGTCAGAGTGCTTCAGAATTCAGGAGCCTGGCTATAGAATGTTTGCTTCAATGCAGTCTGTAGCATATGGACGTTGGTCAAGACATTGGAACTAGTTTCATTTGCTGTTTCCATTAAAATAATAAAAATTAATATTTACAAATAGGAATCTCTAGACCTTGCATGAGGAATCCTTAGACCTAGCAAAGTACACACCTGTGTTCACAGGCAGAAAGAGGGTGGAGATTGGAGAAACATGTTAAGCGATGTTGGTATTTTCATCTATGAAACACTGGTCTCCTTGGAAATATGATGAACTTATTTGAGAAAATGTGTGGTCTTGCTGGTGTCCTTTCTGAAAGCTAAAGAGCCTGCCTGTTGTGTTGCACTGCTGGTTCAGTGGCTGAGAAATTGCTGCCACAAAACTTATCCCATTTGCAGCCAGTCTATTATCTCTTTCTCCTAGTTTGTTTTAGCTCATCCACGTAATTTGTGTGTGGTTGGAGTCCACTGAGGAAAATGTTTTTTTAAACCTGAAATCTGTAAATGGTTTTCAAGATTTCCACTGGAAATAAGCAAATATTGTGTGGACCACTGTATTTGCCTTTTTCGATCTGATTTCTTACCTATGTTTCCAATGGCTTTGTCTTTAATTAAGCTTTGGCCAAAACCGAGCATTGTCCTGTCTAGGTGGCTCTTTTAATTAAGAGTCTTCTGTCTTTGCTTTTTAAGAGCTATGCAGGTTTCACGCTGTTTTGCTGTAGTTTGGCTGGTCATTATTTCCATAGCTTGTGGAGGTAAGAGGTACAGGTGTCACCTTGGATAATGTTTCTCTGGGTTTTGGGATAAGTATTCAGCAACATTCCAACTCCCCGATTTCCTATGGACATCTGACGGCTGCATCCCAGGAGCAAGGAAACCCCATTCATCTAGGTTACATATTATTAGACTGCTCCTTTTTAGAATCCAGATCAGGGCATAACATGCTATTTTTCAAGCTTCTCTGTTTTGATTCCATTTTCATGTATTTCTTTAAATGCAGGAGCAGGCATGGCTTGGGGGAGGAGCTTCAGCTAGGTAGATTTCACTTAGTAGTGAGGAGCTATGCCACACTCAGCAACTTACTGCTAAGTGAAATCTGTGTAACTGCAGCTCCCCAACCCTGAGCCAACTGGCAGAAGACTAGGGAGTATTTTGCCTGTCTTACAGCACCTTCAAGTCACAGTGGTTGGGTCAGAATTAGGGATGTAAAAAGTAGTTTAATTAAAAATCCATTTAAATGTTCTAAAAATAGAACGTTTAAACGGATGTTTAATTTAAATAACTCCCCCGTCCTCTCCCAATTGGCTTAAGGGATAAAAAAATCTTCTCTGACATTCAAACAGACAATTAGTTAGATCCACAGCATCTGTCAGACCACAAACCCTGTATTAACTCAGCATTGGTAGGATGGGAATGCTGGAATGGAGCAAAAAGACACCCTGAATGCTCCTGCCTTATCTTTAATCCTGAGAGCTAGGGAATGGTACCCAATCTACACTCCTTTCCAGCTCACCCCCCCCCCCCAACCAACACCAGGCTAAAGGGTGCCAGAGATTCCAAAAAGGGAAAGGAGCTATCTTATGTCCTTCAGTGAATATCTCCTTCCCTTACTGCTGGGGCTGTCCCCTTTTCACTACCAGCCTCATCAAGTTCCCCTACCCATTGAGGCAGGTTGGTGGCATTTTTGGGTATGCATAGCTTCCTGGACTGAGGGCAAGCACAAGCATTTGTGAAGTAATTTCATAGGAAGACAAAGAAGATTATTGCTAATGTTCAAAGGATGAAGCAAGGGAAACAAAAGTATAATGTGTACGAGTTCTAAACTACCATGATTTCTCTGCATTCACCATAATACAGTGGTACCAATGTTCCCTCTAAGAGCCTCCGGCAGCCGAGCAACTCATGTTGCTCTCTGCATGGGCCCCCCCCGCGCAGGCCCGATCCTGGTGCCTGCACCCCTCCCCACAATCCTACCCTGCTGCTGGAGCAGCATGACCCTGCCACAGCTCCTGGGGCCAGAGAAGCACTAACAGAGCATGCTCAGACATTCTGGGCATGCTCCGTTAGAGCTTCTCTGGGCGGGAGTTTTAATAGTTCCCTGCTCCACAGGAGCTCTGAGCAGGGCCTCTAGCTGCCGGCCCTGCACGGCCGGCAGCCTTCCCTGCACGGGGGGTGGGGGGGCTGTGGCAGGCTGCGCAGCCATGCACCCGCGCAGCTTAGAGGGAACATTGGTGGAGACCCATTAACATGCGACCCATTTGTGCATGGATCCGGTTACTGCACGCTCTGGTCATCTTCCCTGAAGCCATCAACTTAACGTGCGGGACTCACTAACACGCGGTGCGTAAAGGCATAAGTTGGCCTGGGCATGGAAACACGCGAAGTGAATAGCAATGTAAGGAGTTGAGCGCGCTAGCTAAAAGGGAAAGTTGGCGTGGGCATGGAAACAGGTAGAGTGAGCCTTCTAGTGCTGCACTCTGATTGACTGATTTATTTATTTATTTATTTATTTATTTATTTGCCGCAGTCCTGTTTGAGCGCGGTCCGTTTAACACGCAGTAACGGGGGCTTGTCCCCTGACACCCGCGCGTTAACAGATCCCCACTCTATTTACAATCCTGTTTTTGTCTCACTCATGTTCAGAGGATTCACTGGACTGGTCTTAGTGAAGGGAAAGCTGAGATGGTAAGGGAAGTACATCTTTGCAATAAGAAAAAATACTATAACAAGGAAAACGGAATGGATTTTCTTTTGAGATTACAGGATGATTATGGGAAAGGCAATAGATTAACTGGTGCATACTACTTGGTGTGATTTCTTTGCATGTGAATGTACATATTTACCCAAAATATTTCAAATTACAGAGGAAGAGAAAAGATTCAGATATAAAACAAATGGAAATTACCAGAAATTTACATACAATGTGAAGAAAAGTCCTTTTATCCTCTGCAACTCTAGCATTTGGCAGATTCAGGAATAAATAATCTTTTGTGGCAAGGGTATGCCTTATCAAACATATGCAGATAAGCACTAATTAATGCTAATTAAGGTTTCCTGTCTATCTAGTTGGAAAAACGTCCAAATGTTATGAAATCCAGTTAGTATGCCTATTACCCTAATTGTTTTTATAGGGGATGGTTCTTAATTAAAATATGTAAATTGACCTTAATTGCGATATACTAATGGGGGTTCATGTTATCTCACTAACAGTGACAAGATGGTGAGCAGGGGTACTTAAACAAATAATTCTGATAAATCCTTATCCAATTGACCTTTATTCAAAAATATTTTTGATTAAAAAGTGGCAAAAAAGCCATTTTTCCATCTATGCTTCTCTTTAATTTTAAATAATGTCAGACTATTAGAGATCTTTTAAAATATAAATATAAGGCAGTTGTAATTGTAGCATATTTATTCCTAACAAACAAGTTAATTTTTGTTTACATTTATTATGAAATGGTGTAATACTTTTATATTAATTGGATGGAAAAATGATGATTTTTACACTATTGAATTTGAATTTATAGCTACTCTTTATTTCTTTATTTATTTATCTGTTTATCTTACCCCATCATTATGATGGTGAAGTCTTATGTACTGGTACTGCTAATATCCAGGGATTTTTCTTTGGACAGCTCAGACTTCAGATGCCTGGATCACTTTTTCTCACATAAAGCCCCTGTGACTTCAGTGGAGCAAGGGACTTCACTGGGATCCCTTCATTTGGATGCAAGGCTCTGCCTGTGTGTATGCAGTTGCAGGATAGGGACCCATGTCTGCACAGTAATATGTAACTTCTACTTTAAAACACAAACAGATTGCTTAAAGGATGCTTTGGATGTGGATTTTCTTTTATCAGTTAAATATCTTGTAGTGGTATGTTAGCACTCAAAGAAATATGTACTTCCAGTCTAAACCAAGGGAAAACAATAGAGAACATAAATAAAGTCATGGAGGAGAGCTGTGTGAGTCTGTCTGTCCTCTTTTCACAGGCTGCAGTAACTCTGAGAACAAAGTGGCTGTTGAACTTGTGGCACAGAGAAATTTAAAGATGTAGAGCATAGAAGAGAAAAGGCATGAGAGTCTCATATCTGCATACACCATAGCCAACTAGTATTATTACACTGAACGTAATCGTGCTATGTATTGTGGAAATTCATTGGCTCACAAAAGATCTGTGCCAACTGTCTTTGCATACCAAAGTGGCTACACTCCTTGTGGAGAGGACATAGCTGGGGTTCAGAGGTTTTGTCAGTAGTATAGGGGCAAGACCATTGGATTCATAATTAGAGATACTGCAACCCGTACACCCAGATAATGCGTGCAGAAAGTCACTAGTCACTGTTGCAGTTTGTATGTTAGAATAGTGTTTCCAAGCTGCTCCCATTGGGGAAGGGATTTGATTCCCACTCCCAACAATATAGCCTAATTTGTCAGTTTCATCTTTAAAACCAAATTCTGCAATCTTGTGCACATGAGTAATTCACATATCACAGGCACAACTAGCTAATACAGAGGAAGCAGTGAAACTGAGTATGTGTGTAAGGGGCTGGGAGGTGTCTTTGTTACAGTGTGTGACTCACTGATGTAACTGCTAATGTCTTCTGTGATCAACATGGAAGGGACCTACAAATGGTTTACATAGTCACAAATTGCTCTGAAATGTACAAAGCAATCAAACTGGAAGAAAACAATGGTTTTTTTTTTTAAATTCCAGTCTCTACTCTTAGATGTTATTTGCAACAAAAGTATATTTAATGTTTTAGATGGAAATGTTTTGAGTGTGTGTTTTAAGTGAAAGGTTTCTCTTTAATTAATATGTTGTAGCATATGCAAACTCACTATGAATGTGGTTGTTTTTCCTTTGTAATATTAATCTGAAAGCTTTTTTACTGTGTTTTAACAGGACATTATAACCAATGTTTCTCCAAGAATTATACGTGGGATTACTTCAGGCCCCATGTATGGCCCAGGTCAAAGTTCTTTCCTAAATATTGAACTTATCAGTGAGAAAACTGCAGCATACTGGTGTAAAAGCATCTCTGAACTGAAGGCGGACTTTCCTAACCAGGTGAGTACAGCATTCTGGTGTTTGAGTTGTGTGTTTATTGAAAACATCCATTCTGTAGATTCATAAGTATTGATGAATGTAATGTATTTTATTAAAAAATCTGCCAGTACCTTTGCTGGTGTAAAAACAGATTACCAAAAATAAATAACTAAATATTTAAGATCTCCGCAATAGCAAACATGGTTAAAAGAGTGCTACACAGACACAACACAACAGAAAAAATAAGGGAAGCATTAATACTTGTTTTGTTGGACTGATTTTGATCTCGTATGGAAAGTGTCCTAACTCAGTGATGATGTGGGGTGTCTTTGCATCAAAGGGTCTGCAACACTAACCCTGTCCAGAATGCCATGTAGCTGGCATGGATTGGGGGACAGCCTCTATTCTTGCCCATTAGAATAGTATTTGTGAGAAGGTTGTACATTAGCCATGCATCCTTGTTCTAGACTCAGGATGGAAATGCCCTCCCAATGCAGTCTTCCTCCCAACTCTTGATTTATGTAGATGGAATGGATTTCTCCCTTCACAAGCATTTAGCTCAGTCTGGTTCTGCTCAGTCTTGGTACTTGTAATTCAGTTACCATGGTTGGAGGATTAAAACAATTAACAAAGTGTCTCCCATCCTAATAGTACTTCATCTTATTTTAACTGTCGTTCACTCATCGACTATAAGTCCTTACAAGTATGTACTCCGGTCAAGAATTAGTTCTCAGCATTTGCAGAGACTAGCCTGTAGCAGACTGACTGTGGATTGTCAATAAATCAACATCATGTAACTGAGGGATATAACGCAGTCGAGTTTTGGTTAAGAACACTCTACCCAACCAGACAGAACTATTTATTTGTGGGAATAATCAGTCATCATATTAGGTCAGATAAATACTCTCAGAATGACCCATGAAATGCCTAGACCCTGTAATCAAAACTGAGTGAGTGATTTAGGTCCAATAAACTTAGGCCTGATCTATGCACAGATAATGTGTCAGAATGAAATTTTCAATTCTTTTTTAGCAAAATAGTTATCAGTACAAGCCATTGCGGGGACACAGTAATGCCACAAATAAGCTGTACTGCTCAGGCATCTAAAGCAAATAACATTTTGTCACCACTTAAGAGACCTGTCAGAATTTTTAATAAGAGTGAAAGTTCTCCAGCATAGCCAATAGTCTGGTAGGTAAGGCACTCACTTGAGCTGTGGGAGATTTAAGTTCAGGTCCCTGCTCAGATTGCAGCAGAGTAGGGGCTTCAAACTAGGTCTCCCATATCCTAGGTGAGTATCTAGTCACAGGGCTGTAGACTCAATCAGTCGGTCTTCCTCTGATCTAGTGCAGTGGTTTTCAAACTTAGGGCTGGCGACCCGCTACTGGGTCACAGACGCTGAAGCACCGAGTTGCACACCCTCTCCTGCTGCCTCCAAAAGACTAAAACACATTGCTCAAAGATGTAATTGTTGGGTCATGGGCATAAATTAGTTTTTTTCAACTGGGTCCTGAGGAAAAAAGTTTGAAACCCACTAATCTAGTGGAACAGCTCCAGTTGGGTGATGGAAAAGCTGCACAGGCATACTGACCCTGTAAGGGTTAGGGCACTTGCCTGAGACCCAGGTTCAAGGCTATGTTCTTCTGGGTTCAGACCAGGAGCACATTTAACTTAGACCATCAGAATTCAAGGTACTCATACTAAATACATTGAAATCATTTTTAGGACACACTTTCTTTTTTCTTGTATACTCATATCACCATTTCCTCTGCCAGCTGCTACCAGGAAAGGAATCATTGGAACCAAGATTAATTAATCCATTTGTTGGCAGAAATAAATGCCTTGACCACTGAGTGCTAATAGTTTAACTCAGACCAAGCTTCACTGTAATGTGTGGAAGTAAGGAACAGAGAGAACACCAGCAAGTGAGACAGTAAACTATTGTGTAATAAAGTTTATCTATCTAGAGTTTGCAAGAACAGAGAGAGGAGATGTTTGTCTACAAATACATTGAACCTTCTATGCAACCAGAAACAAAGGAACTTGTTTACACATATTTAAATATACCTTTTAAATAGGCTAACACTTTTTTCTTGTATACTTTTCTGGCTCACTGTATTTTTATTATACTTTTTCTTCAGAGCAAACCGTATATAATTTTCTGCCATCTGGTCCCCATTCCTTGCTTTTATTATGTTTTCTTCCCATTCTCAGTTCTCTTTGCTGGTGCTCAAATACAGGCAACTGTGAGGAAAAAAAGTGTTCGAATGTCATGAATCAAGCAGTTGTAGTTAAATGCACAGCAAATATCGCATTTGACCTAGATATTGCTACATGTGGAAGATTTGCTACTCTGCTGAGATTCTTGCATAACCAAAGCCCAGTGAGATGAATAAAAGGTGGGAGTGTGAATGTGAAGATAATTTTCTTAATTTTATAATTTTGATTTTAAAGAACACCCTCCTCGACCATCATTCCGAGTACTGTACACAAGTGAGTTGATGAGGCAGCATTTATGATTCTACCTCTGGAAAGGCATGGCTTTTTCAGGCATTGCAGAATATATATTACAGTATTTTGTGAGTGAGATCAGTTCAGAATTAGTAGCATCTGCAACTCTTTGTTTCTGATAACTAGCAGCTATATTAATATGGGCCACAGTTTTGAACATTAACTTTTACTGAACCAACCCTTACGTATGAGTTATTACTTTTAAAATATGAAATTTTTTTGGCATTCTAACCTTGCCTGATTTTTCTGGGATCTTTAAGGTTGTGGCTTGTAGCAACATAATTCTGCTTTGCTAACAGGGTTGGTTTTTTTTTTTAAATTTGCCCATGAATTAAACTAAGAACCATAATCATTATAATGGTAAATTCATTGCTAACTGAGATCAGTTTTTTGTTCACTGAGTAACAATCTCTTGGTGCTTATTATGAAATGCTCTGTATAATTACAGCTTGCAGAAATTGTTTTTCTACAATCCTGTTCATTCCTTTAGAAAAGTGTTTGAAACTAGACATGTTGTTGTTTTCTTAGGGGTTTTTTCTCTCTCTTTTTTTTTTTTAAAAAAAAAACAACAAACCTTTCTGAGTATTGTGTGAGTGAACTAAATAACAAGCAAAGAATGACATTATCCACTCAAGTGAAAGGAAAGCAGAAATGAGGACACCAAAGTGATTTACAATAAAGCAAATTATCTTGCTATAGTAAATATTAAAAACAAAACAGAATTGTTATGTAATTACTTTTGCTTTGTAGTACAGACAGGTAAAACCTCCTTTCTAGGTAAGAATATGAACTACATGGCTCACAGGGTTAATCATTAACTCTCTAGAAAGTAAGCCCTCACTAGCATCCTTCCAGTTGCCATTAGGGTGGAAATCATCTGAAGTGAAAAGGAAATTGTATAAATTATTGGGCTAGTCATAGATTTTTTCCAGGGCCTTCTACAGAATAAGACTTGTAGAAAGAGCTTAGCAATAAAGTCACTACTAACTATATAGTTGGTTCTAAGTTTGGCCAAGAATTTGTCAGCCTCTTATACAGGCATTTTCTTCTCATCCCAACCTGATGCCGTTGGAGGGGAAGGGGTATTTGAAGAGAAGGAAGGTGTGCCATTGCCCTTGCCTCTCTCATGCTTGCTTCCCATCCTCTTAGAAACATGGGCTATGTCCACACATACACACTTATTTTGATTTAAGTTAAATTGAAATAAGCTAATTCGAAATAAAATCCTTAATTCAATTTAACTTAAATCAAATTAAGGAAAAACACCAAATCGAAATAGCAAGTCTGGATGCAGAACTTGCTATTTTGATTCAGGAGAGGGGCACTGTGGGAAGTTTGGCAACATGGCCCCCTGGCAGGGCCATGTTGCCACTCAATCCCCTGCCTGACTCTCACTGGAGAGCCAGGCAGGGGAAAAAAGCCCCCAGGCAAGAGATCCCCCTGCCCTATGTCCCCTGCTGCTGGTGGGGCAGCAGAGGAGGGACCGTAGGGTACCACGGCTGCTGCCCGGGCAGTGGGTCCCAGAGCTGGCTCACCCTGCAAGGGGAACTTGCTGGCTGCCGTTTGGGCAGTGAGTCAGAGAGCTGGCACCCCCGCTGCCCTGGCTTGCCGGCTCCTGCCTGGCGGCGGGTACAGAAGGTGGCACCCCTTGCCTCCCCAGCAAGCCAGCTACTGGCTGGCAGTGTGTGCAGGAGCTGGCTGCAGCCCTGGCAGCCGATCAGGGAGCTGGCTCACCCTGCTTTCAGGGTTGCCAGCTGCCAGCAGGGTGGTGGTTGGGGGAGCTAGCGCACCCGGCTTTCACGGCTTGCCGGCTGCAGCCCTGGCCACCAGTCAGGGAGCCGGGCTGCCCTGCTTTTGGGGTTGTCAGATGCAGGCCTGGCAGCCAGTTGGGGAGCCAGCTTGCCCCGCTTTCAGGGTTGCCGCCCCGCTGGCAGCTGGTAAGCCCCAAAAGCAGGGCAAACCGGCTCCCTGACCGCCTACTGGGGCTGCAGCAAGTAGGCCCCAAAAACAGGGCGAACCTGCTCCCCAACCGGTCGCCAGAGCTGTAGCTGGCAAGCCTCGAAAGCGGGGCGAACTGGCTCCCTGACTGGCCACCAGCCAGCAGCTAGCTTGCCAAGGTAGCAGGGGTGCCGGCTCCCGCACCCGCCACCCCGCTGGCCCCCCTGTGCCTCCCCTTCCTCCCTGGCCAGGGTGCTTGAGGAGGGGCGGGACTTCCTTCCAGAGTGCCATGCACCCTAGGAGGAATGTCATCTGTTATATTGATATGCGGGTCATATCAATATAACCAAGCCAGACGGGGTTATTTTGAAACCACACTTTCAAAATAACCCTCGTTTCGATATATAGCAAGGTTTTGTTACATTGAAATGATTTTCCCAATTTCAAAATAAGGGAGCTCCTTATTTCAAAATAAGGAAACGTTGTCTGGACATAAACATTTTAAAATCAAAATAACAAGTTTTATTTCAATTTAAAAGCTGCATGTGGACATGCCCATGGTCTTTAGACACTTCTCTGTACTCATTTCTGATGGCTGCTCTTCTTTCCCCTGAATTCAATGGAACCTAATATACTATTGGGAATCTCCTTATGTGGTTCCTGAAAGAAATTGTAGCCAGGGGAGGCCATGGTGGCCTGGGTCAATTGAGGTCAGGCCACCTGGAGGGGAGGAGAGAATGAGAGGTGCCAAGAACTGGAGTTGCTGTAGTTGCCTCTACTGTTGTGACAGATAATTCTTGTCTTTAGCTGATCTGCAGGGGCTTAGGTCAGGCCCTACAGCTTGTGTCTGAGGCAAATCTAATCCCTCTGATGAGATACTGGGGGAGGAAGACTCTGAGGGGCTTCCTCCCTCTGAACAATATCCGATGTGTTTTAATGTTAGGAAACTTTATACTATGAAACATCAGGGGTCAGTCACGTGAAATAACACAATGAATAATTTTGATTCAGTGTAAAGGGTTTGTGTCATTGGTTCTTCATGCAGCACCAGCAAAACTGGCAGTGTGGGATTTATTTTTTCCTGAATTTTTTCAAGATCCAAACTGTTCATAGACTCTAGACTCATAGGCTATGTCTACACTATGAAAAGTTTGTTTGAATTTGTTAAATCAAAGTAATAAATTTGAGGTTAGTTCAAAATAAGCTCAAACTTATTATTTCAAATTAACAACATTGACTAATTTGAACTAACATTAGTTCAAAGTAATCCACTTTGTTAATTTGAACTAACTGCCTTTAATTTGAATTTATTAAGTTCAAACTAAGGGTTAATTCCTGTCTACATCGTCCTTAGTTCAAACTAACAATTGAACTAATGGCTTAGTTCAAACTAACCGGCAGGTCTTATTAGTTCAAACTAAGCTTTCATTCGTTCAGATTAAGGAATTCCTTAGTTTGAATTAATGAAAATCTAGTGTAGACAGCTACTAAGTTAGTTCGAATTAAGCCTTCTTAATTCGAACTAACTTGCAAGTGTTGACGTACCCCAGACTCTAAAGTCAGAAGGGACCAGTGTGCTAATCTAGTTTGACCTCCTGCATAATGCAGACAATAAAACCTCACCCACTCAGTCCAGCAATAAGCTTCTAACCTATGACTGAGTTGTTAAAGTCCTCAGATCATGATTTAAGAACTTTAAGATGCAGAAAATTCACCAGTGGGTAAGCCGTGCCCCATGTTACAGAGGAAGGCAAAAAAATCCCCTGAGCCCTAGCCAATCTGACCTGGAGGAAAATTCCTTTCTGACCTCAAATATGGCAATCAATTAAAACCTGAGCATGTGGGCAAGGCTCACCAGCCAGTCACCCAAGAAAGAATTCTCTGTAATAACTCAGAACTCACTCCATCTACCTTCCCTTCTTAAGCCACTGGGATATCCACCACCAGTAGTCAAAGATCAAAGATCAGTCAATTTCCAAAGTAGGCTGTCCCATCATATAATCCCCTCCATAAACTTATCAGGCTCACTTTTGAAGGGAGGTATGGTTTTGCTCCCACAGCTCCCCTTGGAAGACTATTCCAGAACTTTACTCCTCTGATGGTTAGAAACCTGCGTCTAATTTCAAGCCTAGATTTCCTGATAGGCAGTTTCTGTCCATTTGTTCTTATGTCTACATTGATGCTGTACTCAAATAATTCCTCTCCCCCCCTGGTATTTATCCTTCTGATATATTTATAGAGAGCAATAATATCACCCCTCAGCCTTCTTTTGGTTAGGCTAAACAAGCCAAGACCCTGAAGTCTCCTCTCATAAATCAGGTTCTTTGAAGGGCAGAAATGAAAGAACAGGCTTGTCTCCTAAGAAATTTGACTTCATGCTAACTTCAATCTTCAGTTATTTTTATACTAAGTCACCTTTCCCAGTGTTCATCAGTACTTTGGTCTTCTGTTAACACAGGGTATATGCACAGAGCAGTTAAACACCCAGGACTGGCCTGCATTAACTGACTTGAGTTGTGGAGCTGCAAAATTGAAGTATAGACATTCAGGCTCAGTCTGGAGCCTGGACCTGGGACCCTGTGAGGAGGGAAGTCCCACATCCTATGCCTAAACATCTACACTGCAAATTTACAGCCCTGCAGTATGACTGCCACAAGCCCAAGGCAACTTCCATGGGCCAGCCACTGGTGTCTAACAGCCCTAGAGACAGGCCCATCACTTTGCGGAACACTCTTGCCAATCACTCAACAGGAACAGTTTGGTAAATGCTGTTCCACTGGTACCTCAATCCAGTGGGTTGTTAATTCAAAACCTAGTTGTGGCCATTTAAAGGCAGAAAATATTCTGTAGCATCATTCCTCAGGCAGTTTTTAAAAATGTAGGTCTCAAGACACCAAGACAGTGTCACTTTAATTCCTGGGGTTCTACCATGAAAGTTCATTAGACCTATTTGTATTTATAGCCTACCTTCCATTTTATAAGATGCCATTTTCACACTGCTTGAACTGAAAGATTAAGTGGCTTTCCGACATCAGATGTTACTGCAGTGTTGGCTAAGGATTTTGAATTTGTTTGGGTTTTTAATATTTTTCTCATTTCTATCTACATAGAGCATCTAGCACTTAAGGATTTATCACTCATTAATGGGGAGAATAGACTTTAGTACTTAGTAAAAAGACAAAGGCTCTGTTCCAACAGTACCTGGAGTCCCAGCATTCTAATTAAGAACTGAAAGAACTAACCCCCCTGACAGTTGAATAAAATACTCATCTGATAGAACCTGATGGACAATATTGTGCTTTTTGAGTATTAAAATGCATTCCATCCACACAGAGAATGTTGACACCGTTTCCTCAGCAAAAGTATTCATAATTCAGTATGTCTGTAGAATGACTGACTTACTGTGAAATGTCAAAGAAGATTATAAACCATCCAAGAGGGTTTTGTGCAAAACTGTTATGCTCACATTCCTAATGTTAGCTGTCATGGGCCTATCAGTTGTTCTTGAGATTGCTGAACAGTTGTGGCAGCAGTGCATCTTTAGTGTGCTGCGCACCTGCCAGTAAAACAGGCAAATCTCCACAGTCCTGGAAGATTGCAATCATGAGATTGCCTTCGGTAACTACAAAGAGCATGAATTTGATGGTATTAACATGAATGGACATTAGCAAAGGTATATAGACAAAATAGCTTTTAATGTAGTTCTTGGGTGCCATAGCTTACACCTTCTGATTTATGTTTCTGTGTCTTTGGTTTACAGTAAATTACTTTTTTGGACTTTTCCAGAACGTGTATGTATTTACATCAGCCGGTAGCTGATGGGAGATTTTAGAGTCTCTCATTAAAATCAACCTCTTTGACACAGTGTAGGAGTATAAGACTGAAAGTGCAAGCTCTTTGGGCTGGTGTTACAGTGGTATGCCACAAGCATAGCTAATTTTGTTAGACAGTGCAAGGTACACTTTTTTTTCTAGTAAATAAAATATTTTCTACTTTCCTAAATCTCTAAATGGTATCTTCTGGAGATAAAAGAAAGCTGAGCTAAATCAAGGAAAATCTCTATGTGCAAACTGATGTAGCAAATAGTCTGTTCCAGAGTACACATTAAACCACAACAGTGCAAAAGAGGACTTCTGAAGGGGTCTGTAATGATGTAGAGAGTTTGCTGAAAAACTTGTCAGTCATTGCAGCTCTAACTGAAATCCATGGGAGATGAGCAACATGCCTCAAAAATTATGGATGTCAGGGAAAGTCTAGAATAATTCAGGATTTAAATATTTTGAATGCTACATCAGGTTGTGTTTTGAAACCTCATGGGAAACTTTTGAGGGTCCTCAATGAACACGCATACCATTTGGGTTCTTGTGTTGGTCTAAGAAACAGACAAATGTGCCAGATATAAATTTAATAGTCTGGCTTTTCCAGTGCTTTTTCTAATCTATGTACTGCCCTTAGAATATTGTTGACTATCCCTGTGACAGTCACCTCAAAAGAAAACAGTTTTGCAGCACTGGAACGGGTAAAGACAAATTTTTGTTGAACTACAACATGTCCCAGGAACAACAGTCAGAACCAGCAATGCTGTCAATAGAAGGAGAAATGAGCAACTCACTGGATTTCAGGCAAATGATTGACTTCTTTGTGGCATGATGGATTTAAAAAAAAAAAATAAATAAAAAACCTTGCACCTTCTTTTGGAATAGTGCCATTAGCCTTGTGTGACATACAGATTGTTCTGGTTTAGGGTTTTAAACACTGAGTTAGTAACAGATAAGTGTTAGCTCTGCTTGAGATTTATTCTGTGAGGTAAGAACTTGCTTTTTTTTATTAAGACACTCTAAGATATGTAGCTGCCATCTCTGTGATTCCAGAGGGTGGGGGAGCACATGTGAATGGGTGTGCAGAGGCACATGGCTTATTTAACTAACTCTTGAGGCAGGAAGGGACAGTGATCAGGATTATGTCATTTACAGTTAAACAAGAACAGGCTGGGCAAGTCAGTGGCTGTTCCTAGATGGTCCTGTGTGCACGCTACATGGGAGTGCTGAAGAGGCCTGGCCTCTGAGCATCATAGGGTTTCACATAGCCCCACATTTGGAATATGCCTAACACCAGACTTGGCTTCAACAAGCCTCCAGAGCCAGGCTATGAGCACCACTCAATATAGTGAAATATGCTTTTTTTTTTCTTAAACTGAAAAATAATCAATCTATGGAATTTAGCACTGCTGTTGTGGGGATTTAGGCATCACTGTGAAAATGAGCAGAGGCTAAAGGTAGTTCTGTTAGGTTTGAAGATCCAAAGGGGGAGCCATGTTAGTCTAGTTCAGTAAAACAAACAAACGAGGAATCCTGTGGCACTTAAAGACTAGCAAAAATATTTATTGCATGAGCTTTCGTGGGAGAAAATCCTACTTCATCAGACACTTTGAAGATGAAGTGGGATTTTCTCACACAAAAACTCATGCAATAAATATATTTATTAGTCTTTAAGTGCCACAGGACTCCTTGTTTGTTAGATCTGAAAATATCTCTGAGGCTGAGTGAAGCCATGTTCCTGCTACATAGCCTTCCAATGCTATCCAGACAGGAAGTAACAGTCTATACTCCGTGCAACCTCAATTAGAGAGGAGGGGAGGGAAAGAGAGCCACAATGTGCACCAATCAGAGGAATACAGTATTCCCTGGCTATGTCTACACGCACATGTTTATTTCGAAATAAGGATTTCAAAATGAGTTATTTCGAAATAAAATCCTTATTTTGAAATAAGTTAATTCGAATTAACAAAATGTTAATGTGAATTAAGGGAAAGCCTTCAATCCAAATAGCTGTTATTTTGGAAGGGATATTTCGAAATAAAGCCATTTGGAGCAACGGTGTTGTTTCGAAACAACAGGTCTAAACGGCATTATTTCGAAATATCCCTTCCAAAATAACAGCCGTTTCGAAAACATCGAGGTTTTACTTTTTCGGAACGACGATTCTTATTTTGAAAGGATGGGATCTGTCCTTTTGAAATAAGAAAACGTCATGTAGACCTAATTTCTTTTATTTCAAAATAACGAGTGTTATTTCGAAATAGAAGTGCCGTGTAGACATACCCCCTGTGTCTTGTGAGTATCTAAGACGAAGCAACATAATGGACTGTAAGGCCCTCAGTTGTATCCTTCCGAAGAGCAAATGGGAGTCGTTTCAGAAAAAGTCAGGGATGGAGGAAAGTAATTCAACAGCCCAATACAGGGCACGACTGCATGTGAGGGGCTAGTGGGCCACTCCCATTCTAGAAGGTGGCAGGTCAGTCCTATCCAGGGAATTGGGGGGTAGTGGCAGAGGAGGCATGATGACTGGCCAAGGCTACAGTTTCTGCCTTCTGTCCAGCCAGCAGAAAGCAGGGAGTGCAGTGCAGAGGCCACCCAAGATATTCTGATGCCTTCTCTATTTGGCTGCCAAGAGTAGCAGATTTGGCCCAATCACCATGCCATCATGACGGAGGGGCAGCCAGACCAAATAGGAGTAAGTGGCATTGTGACATGATGCATGTGGTTATGATGCTACGGAAATTTGACCTGGCTGCCCTTCCATTATGATTGAGGGGGTAGCCATACAAATCTGCCATCCTGTGCAACTATCTAAAAGTTGGGAGAGAGCGAGATATGGGGCAACTGTCTATCCTGCCCATAGCATATAACAGAGGTGCCCACAAGCAGCACTAGAAAGCTCACAGCATTGTGACAATTGTAATATTACCTCTCCCAAACCAGACTTCAGGATGCTATGTGGATGGTGAAAAAAGGCGCACAGTGGTTTGTCAGTTCTGTTATATGGAAGCAATCTATTCCAGGCCCCAAAACTGGAAATCAGATTAGCCTCTGGAATCATATAAGATCCAGGATATGCAAGGTTAAGAGAGGGGAGGGGAGGGCTGGGCCAAGAAGCCCAAAATGACTACCCCATTACCAGAAAATGTTATTGCCTACAAGATGAGAACTGAAATTTCACTCTCCTCCCACTCAGTTGCGCTGGAATCCACCAAATCTCCATCCAGACTAGTGGGGTGACTATTTGTGCAAACAACTATAAATATAATTCACATACATATCTGTAGGTGATGCCTATGCAACTTTTGCAAGCATAACTATTTGTATATTCAAAATGGGTCATAACAGCAGAGGCTGGTTTAAGATTGGCAGAAATGTTACCGTATTATTTATTTCAGTTCTCATTCTTCTGTCTAAGAAGAGAAGCTCCATGGCAAGGATTTTAAAGATACTTTCTCATCCTTTCTTCCTTGAGGCTCACGGGGGAAATAAAAAAGGGGGTGGGGGAGATTTCTGGCCCATGAAGGCATAAATCACATTGGTGGATGAGCAGGTGAATGAGTCTTTGATGAGTAGCTGGTTTGATCAGATCCTGTGCTGGTGTCTTTTGTGCAGATATGTGGGCAAAGTTGACAGCCATCATGTGCCAGAAATGCCCCTCTGCCTTCCATATTGGACAAACAGGACAGTCTCTGTGCAAAAGAATAAATGGGCACAGATCTGATGTCAGAAATCACAACTTTCAAAAACCAGTAACTGAGCACTTCAACCTTCCTAATTACTCCATTGATGATTTATAATTACTGTGCTCAGACAAATGAATAATGGCTCAAGGCTTCAAAGAGAAACTACAGAGTTAGAATTCATTTGCAAATTTGACCGTCTCCCTTCAAGGTTAAATAAAGACTTTGGATTTTTTTTTCTCATTAGAACAAGTGATTTGACATTATTTTCCTCTAGATACTGTTCCCCAGTGTTTGAATCTTAACAACTGCTGTGATTTGCTGTTACAGTGTGACCTGATCCCTGGACTTACACTTCCCTGCTTTTTTTTCCCCCTCCTATTCTGTAAGTTTCAGCCATCTTCAAAGCATCTGATGAAGTGGGCTTTCTCCCACAAAGCTCATGGGATAAATAGATTTGTTAGTCTTTAAGTGCCACAGGACTCTTTGCTTATTTTGCTAATATCTTTAGATGTTCTTTGGTCCATGAGAGGTTGAGAAACACTGCTGTAATGTCAGTAAGTTCAAATGGTTTTGGGAGCAATTAGAATTTCAAGGGAACATTTGCAAACTGAGAATGTTACCCCTATAACAATGAAGGCTCTAGGAGTAAATGTCTGCATCATGTGCACAGTGTTTTCGGTGACAAATTTCTCCTTGAGAAGAAATGTGGTGAGATCTTTCATGATTTGGCTTTGAAAACTATTGCTTTCTTAAACAGTCAGTCAAACTGTGTTGGGGCAGAACTAGATTCCTTTCATGCATTTTATAAAATCACAACTTATCCTGTTGTGTTTTACTTTTACAACCAAAGTTTGATAAGTGGTAAGCCATGATAGAGTACATTAAGGCATATGGGAAATTTGTACTTGCACAAAGAAGAATTTTTTGGTTCAGGGTGTAAGTTATTGATTTGTTAAGAAAGGACAATTTTATGAAGACTACAAGAGGATCTTTAAAATTTTTGCCTCAGGGTGAGAGCTAGGAGAAAATTAAAATGGTTTCTGGAATGCTCCACAATTCCTCTCCTGGAAAATGAGTAGAGAGCTGTACTTGATTACTGGGAAAAGACAAACACCTTAATGGCCGAAGTCAGCTGAAGCTAGTTTAGTGTTCATGTTACCTTTAATTATGGCTACTGCTAAAAATTCCTTTTTGAAGAAAAATGAACCTTTTAGAATGAGAGCTGATGAGAAAAATGTTCTAAAAATGTATATACTAATGTACATAAAAAAATTTTCCTGGACCTGAGGATGAATTATTGATGATGACAGGATGAATTGCTTATTTTATTCATGTTATTTATTAAGGTAGAACTTTCCTTTTGTCATTTTTCTTTAGAGTTAGTGAGAGCACAAATAGCCACTTTCTAAAAAATAAATCATCTTCTGAATTTTGTAAATCATTATACATCCAATGAAATGTTGAGAAATGATTCCAGCAATCTGATTGGCTAAATCACAGAGCATTCATTCTTTCTGGAAATGCCCTGTGTAAAGTGGCTGGAGTCAATGGCCCTCAGCAATGCCTCAGACCATCAACTCCTCCCCACCAATCATTAATCCCTAAGAAATAGCCTGCCCCTGGATCATTTTTGGTTTAATGTTAGGTTGTAGATGTTGCCATGTGAGGTAAAAATGACCTTGTGGCAATGTTAAGAAGTAAAAAAACCAAAATGGTTAAATTTTATAGTTTTTAAAAGCATTAATAACCAACGATCCATCAAAAACTAAAGTCTTAAAACAACTCATTGAACCGTTCTTAAAAATGATGAAATTCTGCCAGCCTTATTACCTGTGCAAAGCATTTATCCACCAAATATTTCTTTCCCATTTCCATTCTGTTTGTTACAGTCAATTAAGTAAATTTCAAAATTAGACCTTCTAAAATGTACAATAGCTTTAAAATGTGTATCAGAACTGACTGCTAATCTTTTAGAAGCCTCTGAGTGCATGTGATTTACATAATTCCTTTTTCTCTCTAAGCAGAATTTATATTATAATCATAATAATAAAAACGCAAATTTAAACTCAAATGGCAAAAAGTATATGTCCATATTCTATACTTAGTTTCAGTAGTGATAGTCTGTGTCCCCTCATTAAGGAAAATATTGAGGGTTAATCTAAATTTAAATTTTGTTGTCATACCTATGTTGGTTAGGACAGGAGAGGGGGGCACAGTCACACTCTGTTTGATATAATTGTGCTGGCAAAAGCCCTAGTATGGACACAGTTGTTCAAGCAAAAGAGTTATTTTACTGGTGTAATTTATTTCATTTAAGGCACTGGTATAAGATGTACTGGCAAAAATTCTCTTTTTAGATGTGTCTGCATTAGGACAGGTTGCTGGAAAACCCTTTCTAGTGAAGAAGGGGCCTTAAACTCATATTTCAATTCATCATTCTGCAAACCAGCACTCCAGGATCACGGTCTTCACTAGGACTTAATCCCACGTTTACATGTTTTCCTGAATTGAGGTGCTTTCATGAATTGTGATTTATGTAAAGATCTGAAATCCAGAACTCTCTGTGATATGTGACAGTGGGAGATTCTGAGACAATTTTCTAAATATTTTTCTGCCTTTTCCACTAAGCAGGATATATGTATTTTGTTTAAATGTAAAACTGTATCATTGATAACATTAGCAAGTTCTCTTTTGGCCTGTTCTCTGCTGCTATACATGTCATTCTCACAGTTCTTGTTCTTTACAGGGAAGTTGCTTCAGAGATTTTGATTTTACATCCACCTATTTCACATTTTTATCCCGTAGGTTTTCTATTTCATTTTAAATTATTCTCTGTATTCTTAGTGGTTGTAGTGGAAAACTAACACTTCACACTAATTTGTGTTAATTTATACAATAGCAGTTAAGTAGGGTCCCAGTTTTGAAATCTGAGCACCTCAAGGTCAGTTCCTAATTCTGTATTTAGACATCCAAATAGAATTGGACTCATTAGGGGTTGAGTATCTATAGTTGATTTCAGTGTGCGTTGGACTGCTCAACCCCTCTGAAAATCAAACCACTTTCTTCTAAGTGCCTAAGGTTACAGGAGTTTTGCTCTGAGCCAAATCCTAGAGCTGGATTCCTGGATTGGTCCGTGAGACCATTGAACAATATGTGGGAAACTCTGTTCTATCACAATGGCCCAGATCCGGGTCTGTGGCTAAATAGCAGCTGGTGCAGCTCAGAAGGAGACTGCAAAGGTAGCTCTAAACCACTTTTGCACAGCTCCAGAGTGAAGGTGATTTTCACTGATTTGGCCCCTTGGGAGATTTTTAGAGCAGCCTAATGACTATTATAAATTTTGCCAGTTGCCAACAAGTTCACAGGGTATTGTTTCTGGGAATCACTGAGCCTTGTCTCTGTTAGAATGGAGTGGTTTGGAAGAGTCATACAGTAGGCAATAGATAATTGTCATACGCTGTGAGGAAATCCTTCAGTGGTGGGCTATACCAGTTTTTGGGTAGCTTTGTTTCTGAGGGGAAGGGCTCAAAACTGCTCTAAATAGCCCAGGATCTGACCTGGTGTATATTCTGTTTTACTTACCGTTTTGGCTGAATGTCTGTCAGTATCTGGGATAGAATTAAACCCTCTCGTCCACTCAGTGGTGATTATCTTGTTTCTTCATTCTCACCAGAACATAGTCCTATAAACTATTTAATAAGTTTTCATCTAGGAAAATATCTCATAACACATCAGTGGTTCTGAACAAGTTAGATTACAGGTAAATGCATAACCTATTTAGTGAAAATTGTAGAATCTTTTAGTTTCTCAGCATTCACTGGTTTGCTTCCATAAAAGATTAACAAGAAGTGGGCCGGTAGTCAGGGAGAAAAGATTTGTCGGAAGGGAACTGCCAACTCCCAGCCCTTAATTTTGTGTCGTCTTTGCTTCTGGAGTGCAGCCAGAAGACTATTTGGGTCATCAGACATAACAACTAGCTACTTAAGGAAATTAGAATGTATGCAAAAACAAAGCTGCCCACTCATGAGATTTTCAGATCGTCTCTCTCAGAAGGAAATATTGAAGTCTTACTATCTTGGGATTTGAACACCACGCTCCATGACTCATTGGGTTTTTGTCCCACTTAGGGAAGAGTGTGAGGGAAGAAATATAGTGAGAAAAAGTTCAATGAAGAAATAGAGAAGCAGTATGTATCTTATGCAGTTCACCCATTTGAGCCAGTCTATTTATTTATTTGGAGGATATGGTGGTTCTTTCCATAGTAAAAAAGCACAAGCTTTTCTTTAGTTAAGCAACTATTTTAAATTTAATTGTTCTTGAAGAAAATCCTGAGTTATAGAAAGAAAACATTTTGCAAAACTTGCATGGTGGGTATGGGTTTTTTTAAATTATTATTATTATTATTATTACTTTTTAACATTGAATCCAGAAAATCTTTCAAGGTTCACAAAATCTTAGACACTACCACATCACTCATCAGTAGTTTTTTAATCCTGTTTCATGCTTAATTTTCTTCAGTGTTGTCTCTTTTTGGAATCTAATAAAATCCATCTGATATTGCTGTATGGCCATTTGACCAAGACTTAGAGGAAACCATGAAGCGTTAAGCACTAACATTGTTTAAAAAGAACATTACAAAAATGATTTCTTAAGGGGAAAAAAATAGATGCTGATGCATGCAGATAGTCTGTACTAGGCACTAAAATGTCATTAATACTATTGCACTCGGGGACCTGGAGCAGCCTTCTTTTTTCAGCTTTGAGGAAGGATGAAATTCATCATCATCTTCCGACAGTGCTGACCTTCAGGCAATGGCAGATCAGGTACATTGATACAGTTGGGCATCACTAGTAGTTGCAATACTTGAGAAAATTTCAATTTGGGCTTACTTTTTTGACAGCTAGGTATTTGTCCACAAAAAGTGTGCCATGATTGAATCTGGCAAAACAAACAGGGAGTCTGAAGTGGGGTTTTTCTCCCATGAAAGCTCAAGCAAATAAATAAATGTTGTTAATCTGTAAGTGCCAGAGGATTCATTTTTTGTTTTGCTGAACTAGACTAACATGGCTGCCCCTTTGGAACTTGGGAACATGACTGAATCTGTAATTCTCATTACTTAAAAGTTGTGGGAAATCATGGTAGGAATCATTTTGTTTGTGCAATAGGGCAGTGGGAAGTTGCAAGATAGCTTATGGTACATAATTAATATCAGAACTAAGCAGTCTCCCTTCTTATGCATAGAGTGCCATTCTGTGAAGTCAAAGTGATAGAGTTTGTAATTTCAGAATTCTTTTGTGAAAGGATAAGAACCTATTGACTTCACAGAATGGTGAACATATCACAATTAAATGTGCCCATTTTAGGTGCTATTTTCTGTATGGACCGTGATCATTCAATTAGCTATGGCCAGGCCTGGTCTATGTACGTTTCTTGACTTATATTGCTTACTTTCACTTATACTTTAAGTCCCAGTTCAGGAAAGCACTTTAACCCATGCTTATGCTCCCATCACAGTGCATGGTTTCTTATATTGTAACTTAAAAGCACAGATGTGTAAGAATAACTGCTCCAAGGTTAGGGAAATCTATTGCATTTCAGGTGAAGTAATTGTTGTAGCCATCCAGGGGTCTCAAACGCAAATCACCATGATGGCCACATGAGGACTAGTACATTAGCCCAAGGGCAGCATCACTGAAACCTTATCATACGACAGTATTGCAAATATCGGTAACAATGGTGTCATTGTGGGCCACAGAAAATAGCTTTAGGCGCCGTGTTTTTGAGACCCCCTGCTTTAAGCTTAATAAAGGCATCCCAGAGCCTCAAAATAGACCCATCCCAGAGCCTATGTGACTTGCAGGGGATTTCTTGTTTTACAGGAGGATGCCTTGAATAACTGATTTCCTCTGTGGGATAAGATGGGTGAGGTAATACCTTTTATTAGACCAACTTCTGTTTTGAAAGAGACAAGCTTCTGAGCTACACAGAGCTCTAAAACAAACAGACCAATCAAATGGTCTTTTAAGATACTCAGGACTGTTTGCAGAAGTCTGTCTTCTGTTCTGGGTTAAAAACTCAAAGTCCTCATCCTCTGCACTTTTGTTCACAGATCAGTAGGAGCCAGCTGTTTTGCCATGTCCTCTTGCTTCTGCTGTTTCAGATAAATCATTAATACACCTGTCTCATTTCAGAATGACTGCACAGATACCTTACACTAAACTTACTAATTCATTTTGTCTCTCTGTGGCTCAGTTCCTCATCTGTAAAATAAAAATTAAGTTAAAAAGAGAAGTCAATAGTGTGAGGCATTCAGACACTACAGTAATGGAAGCTGTGTAAGTATGATCAATAGACACAGTTTGAAACATCCTATTGGAGAAGAAACAACTAAGGTGGGCTACTTCTTCCTATGTTGTCTTTCATATGTGTCTTAAGAACCAATTAAGTATTGGTGTTCTGTTGGTAACTTTTAGCTGCAGGTTCCATTTTGTGTCTGAAATATTGTAAAACTAGACATAATCTCTTTCCATTAGCAATTTTGATAGTACACTGGCCTCCCTTGCTTCCTCTTGGTAGTGTCATTGCTCAAAAGGTGCTACTGCATGGGTATTACCAACTTTGCAGCATCCTGCAGGCATTGTAAACTCCCATCGGTGATTAGCAAGAGATGCGTGAACCACTTATCCAAGACAGATCCAAATCTTCACTTCCTTCCCAGAGTTAATCTTGTTTAGATTGTGTATATTTCTTCTCATTAATATTTAATTACACAGGTGTATTTGTTTTAGTGATTATGAAAAGGCTGAAAGACTAGGGGGATGAGAGGTTGTTCTTTTTTCATTTTCATCATTACCCTAACCATAAAATCCTAAAGATTTTGTTGAATTTCCGGGCCAGTTCGCACCCCTGGTACAACTTTTGAGATTTATATGAGCTTCTAGACTTTCAGGAGTTTATCTGAATTGATGAACCTCTTGAGGCACCCCCACATAATGACCCTGGTTTTTCTGATCACCTGCAGCTTTCCTGTCTCCCTGAAGCTTTTTCTACAGGTACTGATTTTGCCTTCATTTAGACATCTGCATCTGGAGACTTGTACTTGGTGGCCTTTTTTTCAGCCCTGCAAAATGTGTTCATTAATGAGGGCCCTGAGAGAGAAGAGATGTAATTTTGTCAGAGTGTTTCACATTGGTTTTGGCCCTTTAGGTTTTTTCATTTGTATTTCTCTTGAAGTTGTTTTTTTGATGGAAAACTGGTCTTTTGATTAAACAACAATTTTCCACAGACAGTGTTTTTTTCCCCTTTAATTCCTTTGATTTCTTTAAATAAAGAAACCAAAATTTTTTGGCTGAATAACTGTAATTTTCCAATCTGTGGCCAATTTTTTTCCAGTTTTTCACTAAAAATATATGGGTTTTAGATATTTTTTAACAGTTTTCTGACAGACAACATTTTCCACATGAAAAATGTACAATTTTCCACCCAAGTCTACTTATAAATTCACTGGATTCCTGTGTTGCTGTGACAGCCAGACTTATTCGCTAGTATTATTATATCTCTATCCATCACTATCATGTCCACAATAGGCACAAGGTAGAACTTGTGTCTTGTAGCCTTCCTCATTTTTGCAAAGCTCCCACAACTCTGAGTGATGCCAAGGGGAAGTGTGGGTGCAGAGCATCTACTGGTCTGTTCTATCAGGTGACAGCCCATCAAATGTGGTCAGTTTAGCTTTCTGTTTCAGCCAAAGCAACAACATTTTATTATTTTATTGAGAAATTGGCTTTCCTCCAACTCCCGATTTTTATTTGCCTGAGGACTTGCATTGGATCCTAGTGACTATATGCCTTAATTTGGAGTTATATTCCAGTCTACCGCACTGACATCCATCCAGTAATCTGATTAAATCTACATCAGTCATTTGATATAATAGAACTGGCGTCATCGTAACAGAACATTGTGTTAAGATCCATTTTTTTCCTGCTTTGAAAATAAACATTTCAGTTTAGCCCCAGAAGGAGCCCTTTTTTGTTGTTTTCCATTCCTCTTGGTGTTTTTCCCCCTGCAAACAAAAGACTCCATTTTTGTGCTTTCAAGTTTTGGGGGTTTATTTGCTTGCTTGAATCTATTCTCCCCTCATCCCACATCTTCATTTTCTTTAGATATACTGTATCTTCTAATTCAGTTTGACAAACCAGTGGAAAAGATCTAAAGCAGCAAAGTGAAGATAGGACTGGAAGCAGATAGCTTTCTAAACAAAGACAGCTGGATAATAAATACGGTATTAGTCACCACCATAAAACATATCCTTATGCAATTATTCAAACTTCATTGACATACAGTTTCTTGAAGATATTTTAAATGCATGATATGAAGAAAAACAAGGAAAAGTTAGGGATTGTTAAATTATTTATTATCCACTCTCTCAAAGATTTTTTTTTGAGAAAAAATAGGAGGACTGTAGGTCAGTAATGTCAAGACATTCTGCATTGCTTGTCTTTATCACCATGCAGAATCTTTTTATTAAGGCTGCATAGAAAGAATAGATTTATGGACTGAAGGTACAATGTTTAATATGTCCATATCCATCTAGATTGACAGTTCCTACAGACATGAATTTCCCAGGAGAGTGAGTGTTACTGGTGTCAGTGGATGGCATCATTTACTTCAATGTTCCATTATTAAATTGATAACAAGATAATTCCTCTGCTTCTCAGAGACATGACAGGGTTTACAATTGTTAACTCTCTTATTGCATGGGATTTGCTATTCTAGGTAGTTTTTAATAAGAAGCTTATTTTTATTTCAGTTCCGCAACAAATCAAAACCTACAATGAAAAAGCAAAGTAAAATAAAAATCTGGACAGGTCTACAAGGAAACACAAGTTAAGTGGCTCATAAAAGTAGCTTTACAAGACCACATCTTTTGTATGCTGAATATTTTCCGCTGCTACACGTTTAAGTGTGTCTCTGTTTCTGTTTCTGTAATATTTATTATAAACAAAATATGCTTTCTGGTGAGATGCATGCTGAAAACTGTTTCATTCTCTTAACTAACAGTTTAGATTGTAAGATTCAATGCTCCTGTGGACAAAACAATTGTCTACAGCAGATGAAAGTTGGTGGTACTCTAAGATCCTGATCTTCCGTGAAGAGGCAATGTAAAGATGATGATGATTAATAATAATAATAAAAATAATAATAATTAATAATTTTGGAGTAGGAAATTCCAATTATTTATTGTTTCATTTTTCTCTACCACTTGTCTGTCTGCCTGTATATTCACTTGTTGTCTCTTACTGTATGTTTTGATTGTAAGCTACTTAGGCTGGGGACCGTTTTTTTGTTCTATGTTTATACAACACCTAGCACAATGGGTCTATCACTGGTGCTCTTTGGTGCTCCAGTAGTTCAAATAAGGCATAACAATAGGTAGCAACATTATAGTTTGACAAGTCTTTACACAATTACCAATACATGACACGTTCATTCCAACTTGATTAGTATCCCCCCCGCCCCAATCCCTCTTAAAGTGATGAGCTATACCTGAAGAGTACAAATCAGATGGGGGGAGGGCATGAGTTTAATGGGCCAAATGACTTAAAGACACCTATGATGAGGCAGAGAGGCCCCACACTAGCAGAGAAGGGGGTTAAGGAGAGCCTTTGGGCCAAGTTAGCCCTACCTCTGGTATAATTGCAGCCAGTGCCCAAGTCTTTAGAGGGAATAACAGAAGAGAACCTGGTTAAGTTCAGGGCTGACTGGCCAGGAAGGAAGTTAGAACTCTATATCTTTGCCTGAAGGGAGCTTTGCTCACCAAATGTGGAGATCTGAGCCTACTAGCTGTGGAAGAGCAAGGAGCAAGACCCCAAGGAGCAAGTGACACACAGGCAAGACACTGTTTGGGAAGTGAGCCTGAAGGAAAAGGCAGGTACATTGCAAAAGAAGGCTGGTGGGTGGCCCCGTATTAAGTTGGGCTTATATTTTGTTTTAGAACATTTCAGGACTAAGTCTGTCCATCTTCCCAGAAGAGGATAGGACTGAACTGACAATTAGCTAGCGTACCAGAACTTATTGCGGTGGATACCAGATAGAAAAAGAGACCTCTTTCCCCTGTGGAGGTCCATGTTTTCATGAAGGCACCTGGAAGGTCCACAAGGGGGCACTACTCCAGTCATATCACTATAGAACTTCACCATTGCAGTTCTGGCCCTGGTCCTTGGCTGGGCTGGATTAAGGTACATGGAGGCACTGAGCTGTCCACTTTCATGGGCCTTCCCTGGACCTTGGCTCCTTCCCCCAGGGACACAACGGCCAGCTGAGAGTGTAGTGCTCCAGAAGCATTTTGAGGTCTCCCTCCCTGATAGTGCTCTTAGGCCAGGCCAGCATGGGAGCAGGGCATCAGTTGGTGTGGGATGGGATGGGAGCAGCCAGTTCCACATGCAATGCTTTCAGACCAGGAGCACTGTGCTCCAGGGTCAGGGACTTCCTTCCATTGGGAACACTGTTGGCTGGCAGTATGGCACAAGGGGGCTCCAGCCTGTGGCAGGTCAGCTGTTGCCAACAGCACTACAGGCTATATTTTTCCCCCTTTAGCCTGGAGGCCAAGGCTGCAGCCCCAAAAGTCTCTGCATTAAACTGGCCCTGGTCCTTGGTGCAACTTAGACCAAGCATGGGATATTTTGAGTTGTAGTGGCCCTCCATGAGCCATTGCTTTGGTGAAAAATGGCTACTGGCAAGCTCCCTAGATGTGAGGGCACAGAGGTGGGCTAGCATAAAGTCATTACATCAGCTCTCTCACCTCTATCTGTGAATCTGCCCCTCCTATTCTGTGATTTTGTGCCACCTGAATAACATTGAAGTGCCACAATATAGGGAAGAATATGACCTAAGGCCTGCAGCTTCCATTCATTCTTTTATTGGATGCAAACTTTGATAGTCTTTTTGTTTTGTATTTAAGAAAGGACTGTGGCATTTGACTGTAACAAGTGAAAAATATAACATGTGGAAAACTATTTTCAATGAACAACCATCATCTTTGTGTATTTGTTAATGCGTTTGTGAAATATATCAGGTACATGGGGGTGTTTAATGTGTCTATGTGAAACAGGACAAAGGTTTGATTTGACTGCCACATAGTCCATGTTCTGGCCTCTCTCTACAGTGAATTTCACTCTATGAGATTAAGAGCTACGTGACGTCAGTTTGCACTAACCTACCATGCCCTTGTGAGTGATGAACATCATACTACTTTTCTCCTGCTTTGTGACAGATAGCCCCAACTTGTGATTTTTATTAATAATTTAGAAAACGTGTTCCTACAGTTTCTCTTCCTCCTCTTACAGAGTAAATTCTTCAACATAAAGGAGTTCTGTTTGGCAAAGGTTGGTACACATCAGTCAACCAAACCAAACCAGTCAAGGGCCTAAGCTTAGGTGTTCACTAACTATTGTGATCCCTCAGGCAGGGCCAGATTAACAAAGGGGTGCACCCTAGGTTCATGGGCCCCCCTCCCCACCTCAAGTCATGCAAAAAGAAATAGGGTACTGACCAGGCTGAGCACCACCAGCCTGTGCCACATCACATGTCTGAAACTGTCTGCCCCAGTACCAAGCACTAGCCAGCTCCACCCCTATGGCTGGCCAGTTTCTGGGCCCTGGGCCCCCTGCTTCATCCAGGCCCCAGCACTGAGCATTGGCTTGCCCCACATGGCTGGCCAGTTAGTGGGCCCCAGTGCCAGTGCACCTGAATGCTGTCCTGCCCTCAGGCTGGGCACTGGCATGGTGGGAGGGACACAAAAGTGGATAGCCCTGGACCCCTAGTCTACATCTATACTACAGGGCTCAGTTAAGTCAACTTAATAAGGTCTACTTCAAGTCGACTTTATTAAGTTGACTTAGTGAGATCCCATTTGTTTGTCAACTTTGTAAAGTCAACTTAAGCAAAGAGACACATTTGAAGTCAACCTTATAAAGTCAGCTTAAAGGCTGTATTGCACTAAGTCGACTTTACTAAGTCAACTTTAATGGGCATATTGTGTTAAGTCAACTTAGTAAAGTCAACTTAACCTTAAGTCAACTTTAAGGATAGGAGTTATTCAGTAGACATAAGCAAGTGCTTAAATCAACTTAATGAACTCCAAATGTGCCCGGGGGATAGCTTAAGTCAACTGAAGCCTGATTAAATCAATGTAAGCCCCTAGTGTAGACATAGCCCAGGAGCCTTAATCTGGCTCTACACAGGAGATTGCATGATAATTATAGGAGGGTCATGAGCTCTCAGCCCCCATGCACACTGGTAAGGGTGGCATGACATAGAAGGGGGTCATCACAGCCTGAAATATTTTCAAAGAGGACCCCAGCAACAAAAATTCAAGAACCCTGATCTAAGCTATGTTGTATGGATTTAGAATGGAAAAAATGGTTTGGAACTAATAGTAACTTTCCCAGATTGTGCTCTTTCTAGCTATCCAAACTGAATGCAGTTTGTTTCTGAAGTTGTAATAAATTCAGAATAATCTCAGAAACACAGTACGTATTTTTTCTGTCTGCTGATCTCTAGTCTCCCTGCCTACCTAGCCTCCTCCTTCTTCTATGTCTTATCCAAGTTAATTAGCTTTCCTTTTCAAATCGACAACAGTTACTTAGCTAATCTGCATGCCTCCCTACAACCACTGTTTTGCAGGTCTCAGTAGAACTGTCTCTGAGGCCTGGTCTATACTTGCTGCACTTTTTGGCTGCAGTCGATGGAAGATATGCAAGGTGTGTAAAATACCTTCCATATCTCCTGATGACTTACTATTCCATCACTATTCATTAAGGTAAGACAACTGGAAATGCCTTCCAGTCAGCTTACAGCAACTCCAGTTCCAGGGCTAGAGTTGATATGGTGATTTCCAGAACGATTGAGCAGGTCCACTCAGACTGCTCAATCACACCCAGAAGATCATGCTGAGGGCAGCGATTTGGCTGCCATCAGTATAGGCTTTCCCTTAATAAAAATGGTCCCAATTTTTTCTGTTGCTGCAATGACCTTGCAGTTCATGGAGATTTTCAAATGTACTTCATAATGCATTGTTTGGTGCATGCCGTGTTAGCACAGGTTAAAGCCATCAGCAGTATTTAAATAGAATTCAATAGACAACTTTAATAAAACTTAAGTCAATCAAGAACTATCCTAAAGATAAAGAAGGAATGGAATGAAGAAAAATCAAATATGGGTAGAGGGTATCTGTTGTTTCTTGAGTAAAGGGATAATTAATATAGGATTGGAAGAATAGCCTGGAAAAGAAAAAGCATAGGGCAGGGGTTGGCAACCTGAAAGATGAGAGCCATTTTTAAAAATAGTTTTCATAACCAATGTTTTGGGAGCTGCAGTAGGGGTAACCTCCTGATGAGGGGAGTACTGGGCGAGGGTGCCTGTTGCAGGGTCCTCTGGTGGCAGGAAGCCAAAGAGCCATATGTGGCTTTGGAGCCACAGGTTGCAGATCTCTGGGATAGGGAGTATTGCAGCTGGGTAGCTAGAGAAAACTGGGATCTGTCTGAGATCACTGTAGTATTGAATACTGGAAAAATTGAAAAAAGAAGAAGAAACCTGTATTAATTGACAATGTTCATCTTAAAATCCAAATATCTAGAGACCCATCAGAATCTTTGAATCTGTGAGACTCCCCTCTTCCTTCCAAAGCAGTAAATGGAAATTTGTGTGAATTAATCCTTTCTCTTGAATACTCCAGATAGAGCTTTAAAATTGTATTATTTTAAATAGCAATGGTCAAGACGGACAGACCCAGAGAAAGTCGCATCTTTTTTTTCTTTCTGTTTTGAAAGTCTTTGTACTGAATTCTATGTGTTATGGGGAGAAAGGCCACATCAAAACAAATATTTCAGTGTTACTTTTACATAAAATTAAAAATCATAATGCATTCACATATGCATAATGGAGAGAAAAACATTAAAGAAGAAAAGAGATTTCTGTTTCAAGCTTTCAGAGGGTTATTATAAACAGTAAGAGAAATATATTTTAGGGATTAGGAGAACTTCCTTGACATTGTTCTTTTAAATAAAAAAACCTACTAATCCTTTGGTTACAGAACTATGCAAAAATGTAGATTTTTTTTTTCTGTACTAGAGCTAAAATAGTATTCCTTTTTACAGTGCCTGATCTGAATGGCAAATTATAGTAGCCTCCCCCCACCCCCCAAAATCAGGGCCTTTGTGGCATGAATGATCAAGAAAGTCTTTTACATAATGCAAATTGTTCCAAAAATACAATCTGGTTCAAGTTCATAGCCTTGTTAGTTGTTGTTCATCCTTGGGACAGATTATCATTTACCATGTCTGCCCACTCAAGGAGTAAGCAACCCATATGTCTCTCTGCTTGGGCTCCTTGTATCAAGGGGAGTAGTGTGGGGAAAGCAGTATCTGTGGGTCACTATTCCCTCCTCCAGCATGGTTGGGAGGGAAGAAGGCCACTATACTCACCATATGCACACATATATACCCTGACCAATATAGTTAGCTGGTGCAAATGAAGAAAGCAATGTGTGCTGGGAACAGAGCTGGCACTTCTGTTTTTGAGCAAGGGCTGAACCAGGAATCAGATTTTGATACAGTTGTGATTGATTCCCTAGTCCTCTTCTAGGTCAGCACAGCCACATGCTGCCCCTTTATCAGCATTTATAGTAAAGCCACAAGTTAGCCTGCATTCACGTACCAGTTGTTATATTTTAGCAATGGCTTTCTTGCATGCTCTGTTTGTCAGTCAATGGACTATATATGTAAGTAAGGTGAGCAGAACTCAGCCTCAGACTTTGCTCAAAACCATTATTCAAATAATTGCAATTGAATTTTTGTCTTTATTTCCATTCTAAATTCTGTTTTCCAGACTCCTGGCATGACTCAAATATAAAAATTCATTCCAAGCTGGTCCTTGGCAGACAATGTCTAGGCTGCACATCTCGCCAGTTTTGCAGCATTTTGTAAAACGGTCACAGGATGCTTGAATTCTAAGACTATGTATGTGGGAAATGGCTCTGCAGGTTCAGCTGCTTTTTCAAACTGGCATTGTAGGGCATGTCTACACTGATCGTAGTTACTACCATCAGATCATTTTTTTCCGTATTGACTTAGAGGTCAATAAAGATACACTCAGTCCATTCAGAAATCGACTTAATAGAATCAACACCTCAAGTGACGTAGTGCTGTGTTGATGGGAGTACATTTTCCCTTGGTGCAGCTCAGTGAAGATGGTGCGCCATAAGGGAGAAAATGGCATAACTTCTGTTGACTGCTGCTAAATTTAGCTAGCAGTGTAGACTGGGCTTTAGAGGCTGGGCTGTTATAAGGAGGAGAGGGTCAAGACATTTGCAATTAATGAGTATGTTATTTTACTCTAAAATTGAAAAGAAGGATTTTTACTCTTTCTTCTTCTTGCTTCCCTTATTTTCCATCCATTCTATAGAATAAATGTATGGGCTTTACTCTGCAGTTCTTGATAAATTACCAGTTCTGTGGTGTTAGGAGTTGACAAGTGCCGATGATGTCACTGAAGTGTCCTACCTGTCTATAAACACGTGATTTCGTTGTTGCTACTGAGTGAAATTAGCTAGGCTGTTTTGTTTAAAAGCTAGTAGAGGGAGTACTTGTAAGTAATGAACTCTGTTCCAGAGCTGAACTAGTATAATGATGCTGATGAACAAATAAAATAAAATAAACAAAACTGAGCAATTTTGGCTTGTGCTCTGTTAGAAACATAGAGGAAAAAAGCAATGTTTATTAAATGAAAAAAGGTGAATTATTGCCTACAAAGAGTAGCTCTCACATTGTTATTCCCAGTCAGATCAGAGGCAGTAGTTACTTGATTATAAACTATTCTTAAAAGCAAAGGATTAGACTTGTAATAGAAAATCAGGTTTAATTTCAAATTGTAAGAAAGCATTAGAAAAAATAAAGAATAGAACAAAAATATTATTTTTCAAACTTTTTCATCATATTTTTCACATGAACATTTACGATGGAAATCGAATTTCTGCTTCCAACTATATTATGACTACTGTGAACCACTACTTCAGACATATCTACATACTTAATTTTAAATGTGAATGCTAACTTCATAAATATTTAATAAACATGTTTTCTTAATTAACAGTTCTTTGAAACATCACATATCTCATTCCTCCTCCTTCATATATTCCCAGTGGAATCTTCAGATTTAATTAATAACACGTGATGAAATCTAACTCCACTATTTAGATTATATTTGTTCACCTTTATTGCTCTACTTCTTTTCCCTGCTTTAAAAAACATTTGTCTTAAGTTGAATTGTTGCCTTGATTTCCATGGTACTTCACATTCTGACTCCAGAATGTAAAAAATTAAAAATCACCCATAACTTTGTCTTATTTAGTTTCTAGAAATTGGAAATTTCACAAGACATGGATTCTCAGCCTGCATCTAGCCAGTGCAGCATTTTATATAATTCTTTATCTTTCAGTTTCTTAATGTATACATACTTTTCTAAACTTAGTTTTCATAATGAAATATGATCATTTGCGCAATGGAGAAAATATATTTGAGCAACTTTTGCTGCCTTTGGATACTTAATTTAAAAAAGTTCCCTAGTTAAAATATTATTTATTGTTGGTATTTGTTTTAGAAGCACTGAAGTAATCTGAAATATTCCATCAATTTACAGTCATGCTGGAAGGGTATAATGAGTGGGGTATGGTTCTGGGTCTAGTTCTGTTCAATATTTTCATTAGTGATTTAAATGATGGCATAAATAGTACACTTCTAAAGTTTGCAGATACCAAACTGGGAGTGATAACAAGTACTTTGGAGGTTAGGATCAAAATTCAAAATGATTTGGATGAACTGGTGAAATAGTATGAGGTAAATAGAATGAAACTCAATAAAGACAAAAGCAAAGTACTCCACTTACGAAAGAACAATCCATTGCACACTTACAAAATGGTCAATGACTGCCTAGCAAGGAGTACTGCAAAAAGAGTTCTGGGTATCGTAGTGGACCACAAGCTAAATACAAGTCAACAGTGTAACACTGTTGCACAAAAAAACCAACAACAAAAATAAAACCACCAGACACATTCTGGGATGTATTAACAGCAGTATTGTAAGTTAGACATAAGAAGTAATTCTTCTCTAGTTGGCCCTGATTTGGTCTCAACTGGGGTACTGTGTCCAGTTCTGATTGCCTCATTTCAGGAAGGATATGGAACAATTGGAGAAAGTCAATGGAAGAGCAACATGACTGATTAGAGGTCTGAAATGCTTGACTTAGGGGGGAAGATTGACAGAGCTGTGTTTGTTTAGTCTGGAAAATAGGAGACTGAGAGGGGACATAACAGTTTTCAAGTACCTAAAAGGTTGTTAAAAGAAGGAGGGAGCAAGATTATTCTCCTTAGCTGCCAGTGATAGGACAAGAAGCAATGGGCTTTAATTATGGCACGGGAGGTTTAGTTTGGACATTAGGAAAAAATTCCTAATTATCAGGGTGATTAAGCACTGGAATAAGTTGCCTAGGGAAGTTGTGGGATCTTCATCATTGGAAGTTTTTAAAAGCACAATAGAGAAACACCTGTCAGGGATGGTTTAAGATGGTACTTGGTTCTGTCATGATTGTAGGGGAACTGGACTCAATGACCATTTATGGTCCTTTCCAATTTCTATGATTTTATGAATATTTCAAAATATTTTATTTCAACAAACAGGCAAGCACAAACAAGTCTTGGTTGCAGTGCAGGGTTTTTGTGGAAAAAGGAAGACTTATATGCCCCCATTTCCTTATTGTTATAAAAGCATGAAATTGTTTTTGGTAGTTAAGCTGTTTTTTAGGCAACTCCTCTTATTTTCTCTGTTATGCTCATTGTTTCACCTCCCTTTCTCCCCCACACTTCCTGGTAGATCTTGAGTAATTTATCTTCCACATATTTTTTTTTAACCATCAAATTTGTATAGAAGGTGATTGTTATAAAAGATACTTTCTAAACTTTTTCACATAAATAAGAGAACCTCTTCACCAAAGTCTTGCTGACAGCAAGATTTTGCCCATAAGATCCAAAAGATATTTTCATCACTGATACAAATAGAGATGATCAATATGAAATCAATTAAAGATCCAGACCAAAGATCAATCCTACCCGTGAACCAAACTATATCTGAAAGTGTCTTAGAACTTCTTTTTTAAAAAATATCTCTTTTAATGTCTATGCCTGTCCTTCTACACACAGAATAGTCCATACCTATCCTGTTACCTTAAATAATTTATCCAACTAATCATGCCCCAGTGGACCTTTTGATTTCTGTACCATCTTTCCCTTCAACTCTACTTTTTCTTTGTGACCACCCCCTTCTTTTCTGACCCCAATAGGATCCCCTTAGCTAAATTTTTTGTTGGTGTAACTCCAGTGACATAAATGCTTTTTGCCATCAGAAAATAACACTTTCATGCTTCTGATGTTCCTCGAAGTATGTGTTGTAGTCTCCTAAGGTCTGGCAGTCTCTGTTAGCCTGTGGCAGATAGTGTCTTCTAGTCTCAGTTCACTGGGTTTAGTCACATGAATTGAAAATTGGCTGACAGATCATGCCAACAACATACTGAGTTGGAAGGGAGGTGTCTAGCTGGAGTATCAGAGGACTTATGTTAATTTCAGTTTTATTTAAAAGCTTTAATGATTTGGAAGCTGGGATAAACGTTGCTTAATGACATTCACAGATGTAAAAACTGAGAGGAGCTGAGAGCAATAGAGAAGAAAGAAAAATAACACAGAGAGACTTTGAGAGGTTGCAACAATGCCCAGAAAATAACAAATGAACTTCACCTTGGAAAAATGAAAGTTAAATCATCCTCATGGACAAAAATGTGAATTTTTGAGGGAATGAGAGAGAAACCTGGAAAACAATAGCACTGACAATTGCCAAGAGGTGAAACACCTTTAAATGAGACACCAACCCTACAAAGACTTAACCACTTTTGTAACTTTATGCATGGAAGTCCCATTGAACACCTCTCCTATTGAGATTCCATCATTAAAACAAACTTCCTTTAAAACCTCTGCTATCCCATGTCCTTTCTTCATGGGAGGAGTAAACTAGGAATTAGAAGACCCTGAGTTGGTAGAGCTTTGTGGAGTGAATGTCAGAGTTACATTCCCTGTCCTCTTCTCCTCCATTCCACCACAGGTGAAATCCTGGTTTTGTTAATGTCAATGGAGTCCTGTGTTTGCTGTGAATTTACATTGTGAACATTTGGAGCTGTGTCACAGGATGCACATATGTGCACCCCTGGGCTATAATCTGTGTAAATTTTCTGTTCACTTTTGCAATGTAAGTGTGTACTTTGATGCAAAATATGCCATGCAAGGTTCCCTTATGAATGTTGTGACTTGTTGTGGTATCATTTTGCCTGCAGCATCATGTATGTGTGCAGATGTAAAGCATGTTACGTAGCTCAGACCCTGCTCACTGTGCCACTGTGATAGGCTGCTCCCAGAATCTGGTCCGGTGTGCCACTGTGACCCACAATCTCCACTCCTGAACCCCGTCTTACACTGCTTTGCCAGGTGACCACTCACTCGTGAGACTGTCTAAACCAGCCTCCTGCGTGTTATTGGTCCCAGGCAGTGGGTGCACACATTCTGGCCACTCAGGTAATGGTCCCCAAGTGAGTACCTTGCCACTAGACACCACACCAGGAACTTCCATCCAACAGGCATTGGGACCTTCCCCAGTCACCATTGACCATTCATTTAACTTTAAAATGGATAGGCTGTGCTTCATTCATTCATGCCCTATAAAGGCCACACAGCTTTAGATAAAACAAATACTAGTTTATTGATTAGGATGTGATTTAAGTGAGTATATAGCAAATCAATGCACAATGAGTTAAGTATCAGGAGTTACCACAAGTAAATAAAAGATATAAAAAGGATGCTAATCTACTAATACTATTCCAAGGTTAGTCTTTGGTCTATTCTCCTCATTTTTACCCATAAAACTGACTGTTGGTGGTGGTCAGCAAGTTCAGCCCCTCCTGGCCATGTGGATAGACCCAGTCCCTTGGAGTTGCTCACAACGTGATCTTTCTCTGGCAAAAGCCAGCTGCTTCTCCCTCCTTCAAAGTGTCTATTTTTGTTTTCCAATTTCCCTCTCTGTGCTGCTGTGTGATTTCCTTCTTCCCACCTGACTAGGCAGTTCAATTTACATTCCCTTTGTCATGCAACCCTCCAGCCTCAGCGAGGTAGTCCTGAGGGTCTGAGCTACGTAACAAATGCTTCACATCTGTACACATACATGATGCTGCAGGAAACATGATACCACAACAATAAGACAGAACATTTATAAGGGTCCTTTGCATGGCACATTTTGCATCAAACTACATACTTAAATTGCAAAAGTGAACAAAAAAGTTATGCAGATTATAGGCCAGGAGTGCATGGATGTTCATCTCATGACAAGCTGAAACATGGCTTCTTACCTATCTGTAAAGTGGCTAGAATACTTTTGGCACTGTACAAGTGGTAATAATAGAATATTTTGTAATAATAGAATCATTTTGGGCTCCCCACTACAAAAAGGACAGGATGCTAGAGAGAGTTCAGTGGAGGGCAACCAAAATGATTAAAGGGCTGGAGCACAAGCGCTATGAGGGAAGACTGAAAGCATTAGGCTTATTTAGTCTGCAGAAGAGAAGATTGAGGTAGGGGATTTGATAGCAACTTTCAACTACTTGAAGGGATGCTCCAAGGAGGATGGAGCTCGACTATTCTCAGTAGTAACGGAGGACAGAACGAGGAGCAATGGTCTCAAGTTACAGTTAGGGAGATCGAGGCTGGATATTAGGAAAAACTTTTTTATTAGGCGAGTGGTGAAGCATTGGAATGAGCTGCCTAGGGAGGTGGTGGAATCTCCATCTTTGGAGGTGTTTAAGGCCCAGCTGGACAAAACCATGACTGGGATGGTTTAGTGGGAGTGGCCCTGCCTCTGGCAGGGGGTTGGACTAGATGACTTAATGAGGTCCCTTCCAACCCCATGATTCTATGATTAAAATTTCAATTTTGTATCAACAAACATTAAGTTCTCTAATGCACTTGTTAGATACCGTGCCTAGATACCTGCTTCCATTCTAATTTTCTAGGAACAGAACTGGCCCCTGTGTGTTAAGAATATAAATTCCTGTACACTTAAGGCTATGTAATATTGCAAGCTTTGCTGAATATTGTTTTTTAATACTGAAAACATTAATATCTCTTTGGATCTTTTTGCCTTCAGTGATATTTGACTACAGATATAGAACTATGATAATTGATGTTTGGAAGAACTGTAGGATTATGTGTTACTTTATATAGCAGATGCAATTCAGATATACAACAGCCTTCAAATTATTGTATGTATTTTCTTTTCAGATTGTAATAGCCAGTATCATGTGCAGCTACAACAAAAATGACTGGATAGAACTTTCAAAGATGGCTGAGGTATTGGCTTCCTCAATATGTTTCCTCATCTTTTTTAACTTCTTTTATTCTTTTTAAATAAAGATCTGCAATAAGAAACCCTACAGCTGAAATAGATTCAAAGTGAAAAATGAAAATTTAAAGCATGTCCATCACAATTTGTTTATTCTGTATTTTCATTAAAATGATGGAAATGTAAATTTAAAGAAAATCTATTCCATAAAAGCGGTCCCTTGGATTTTTACACACTACCTGAAAAGCCTTTAGTCTCTGAATCCACATACTTTTTATTTGCATTTTAAGCAAACTGTATATTATGATGAATACCCTGATAAAATTTAATTCTACCTTTGAGAGCCTAACTTGATCTTACCTTGCCTACAGGCACACTAGTTTGACAGCACCAGAAGAAATTTTGAATATAAAACTCTTGAATATTTAAAGTATAAAAGGCTCATTTAATGTTATTCTAGTTTTAATACAGACTTGCAAAAATGATAGCAGAGAAAGCCACAGTATATAAAAGCAGTCAGCGGGTTTTCTCTAATATAAATCCAATCTTGCATAAATGCAAACAACCAGCCATACACACCTGAAATTTGTATTTCAATTTGAAGGAAGAAGGCTATTAAAATACTTATGTACATGATGAACATCTTAAGAAATACTTGATTAAGACAGCATATTTTTTAAAATATGAAATAGATTATTTTTTACTCATAGTTTTACAATGTCCACAGGAAATAAAGAGCTGTATTTCCAAACCAGTGTTAGAAGATTTAATGTCCTTTGTGAAGAAAAATCAATTTGTTAGTAGTTATTGTTAGCTTTAGTTTAACATTATTATATTATAAATACCACACACAAAGAATTGGTGGTATGAATATGTATCAGTTTGTGTGTATATACACATCCATGCATATGTGTACTTGTATACGTATATAATTTCTCTTTCTTCACAGAGCCTTCTAAGTGTCTTAAAGTGATCCGGAAAGATGCTTTTCTATTTTCTTTGGTCATTTTAAACCTATGAGGAAAAAAAAATCACTTTGGGGAGTTAGGGAAGTAAAATTAAACATTATCAGTAATTGACTTTGTGATCTTCAACACTAGGTCCATTTTATACCTGTATTTACTTAATTGACCATGAAATCTTTCGCAGAATCCATGCTTGACATGAGCTTTACCACTTTTAAACTGACTATGATGAATGGCTTTATCATGCCGCTTGCTCCTCTTCTTTCTTTCTATAAAGCAAAATTGCTTAGTGTTCTTTTAATCTATAATTGCTATCAATTTGAAAAAAATAACATTTTGAATCTGCAGTTTTATTTGCCATAGCACTTTGGAAAGGGTGGAATAGTTGGAAAAATAAATTTTGTAATGTAAGATGCAATTTACACAGTCAAAGTAATTCTTAATCTGTGCATCACAGAAAGCACCAAACGCTTTATGGATACTCAGAATCAAATAATAAACTACAGTAATATTTCTTGTACTGAATTTAAGGCCCTATTCATAAAATAATAAATGTGGCCTTCCAGAGTGCATAAGCCCCAGAAGGTTGTGAATTCTGTCTCCACAGGAGGCCAACCTATTCATGCTAAAGGTCAGCTTGTCATGGAAGCCAATAACAAAAGTAACAACAGCTCCATAGTCACAAGTTGCAGAGCTGACTAGGAAGTGGAAGGCTCATAAAAATGATGGATAGCTTTTCCCATGATCACACTCCTTCAAATCTGCTGAACCGTGCAACACAGCAGGCAAAAGTTACTCCAGTTCAATAAGAAAAAAAATGTAAATTCAAAACAAAATGATAATTTTGGTCAAGTGCAAGACAAAGGAATGGATACTGTTTGTTGAACTCTGCCAGAGTAATCTGATGAGGTGAAGATGGAATGTTTTTGTCAGATCTGTTAGCATTTTTAATTATCTTAGAGAAAACATCCAACTCATTTTGGAAATACAATTTTTCTTAAATATTTGGGCCTTGAACTGGCTCCTTCTTGTTCTTGACTTTTCATTATTTCTGTTTCTGAGATAAACAACAAACAGTATGACCTAGTGCAAGCAACTGCACAGAGTGCACAGATACATAATCACTTTTGCAGAAGAAATATTTACTACTAACTTTCTTGATTAGTCTTTGATGCTTAGGAGGTATCTGTGTGTACCAGCCAATACTGACCCTCTATCTGGCTTCTTGTCTAAATGTGTGGTGGTTAGTGTGTCATTTTGGGACATTTTGCAATATTAACTCAAATAGGAATGTTGATTGATTTATTTTGGGAAAAAAAAAAACTTTCCTTAACTAGAGTCTGGCTTTTTTATTTCCTTGTAGTTTATTATAAATACCACTCAGTGATTTCTTTCCCATATTTTTGTCTTTCTATTTTATATTTCTTCTAAAAATATTTAAGCATCTTTCCTTCTTCCCACTAATCAATGTAAGCAGACATCAGCTCCTTCTGATGAACAGATAATACATAAATTTAATTTAACCATGATTTTTGTCTCTAGAGAGGGGTTAATTCCAACCAAGTTTTCAGGTTTATCAGGTCTGAGGCATAGACAAGACATTGCAAACTGAGCTCCTAAACACTTCTCCACACCAACATAAAACATGAACCATGTATGATATTTATAAATAGAACACTTTTTAGTGACTGAGACATTTGGGGATTTACACAGTAGGATATTCAGTCAATGACTGCCAGGCAGCCCTGGTTTCCTGTGACTGTGCAATTTTACTTCACAAATCTGACCTCATGAGCCAGCCAGCAGTCCCAGGCATTATCCTAACATTATCCACTCGGATATTCCATGCAGGTTGACCTTAGTACCTTTCAAGCCCCGAATTTGCCCTGCATCATCTTCCTGCAGCATCCAGTTCCTCTCACTGGGTTCTTGCAGAAAAAATATTAGGTTCCCTACCTCTAAAGATGAAGGATATGTCTACACATACATTTTAATTCAGCCTAATAGGGATTAGGTCAAATTAAAAAAAAAAAAAAAAAAAAACATGTCCACACCAGCTTTTATTAAATCGAGCTAAGGATTTACTTAGGTCGAATTGATCAGAGGATGCTTCAAAGTTATAAAACCACCTATAACATCAAAGCAACCATCAATTCGAACTGGCTAGTTCGAATTGATGCTGTGTAGCCACATTAATTCAAGCTAAACGTTAGTTCAAATTAACATGAGTTGACCTTCCTCCCAGGGTGCATGGCACCTTGGAAGGAAGGTACCCCCCACCAGATCTGCATGGGGCTGATGAGGCCCTGGTCCCCTGGCAGGAGGGTGGGGTAGTCGGGATGCCGGACCCCCGTGCCTGGCTCTGGCAGCACTGCCAGGGCGTGGGGAGAAGTGATTCCCCCTGCACCCAGCTGGAGCCATGCTGCTGGGGCTGGGGGAGAAGGGATTCCCCCTCCCCGGCTCCAGCAGCACTGCCCAGTGCAGGGAAGGGATCCCCACACTGGGCTGGAGCCCCCCTTGCTGGCACAGGCAAGGGATCCCCACGTGCGGCACCACCTGCCTTTGCCGGGTACAGGGATGGGACCCCCATGCGCAGCTGGAGCCCTGCTTGCCATGTGTGGGGATGGGACCCCTGCGTGCGGCTAGAGCCCTGCTTGCCAGCGTGAGAAAGGGATCTCCATGCCAGCAAGAGGGGCTCCAGCCACACGCAGGGATCCCTTCCCCATGCCGGGTAGTGCTGTGGAAGCTGGACAGGGTGAATCCCTTCTCCCCCTACCTGGCCAGTGTTGTCAGGGGTGGGGGGTGAGGGTGCCCTGGCTCCACAGAGCCTCATAGGGGAAAACATCCCCTGCTAGGCTCTAGCCTTCTCAGAGTGGGGTGGGGAAAAGCATCCCCTGCCCAGCTCTAGCTGCACCTCAGCTAGAGCTGGACAGGGGATGCTTTTCCCTGTGCTGGGGTCAGAGGGCTGGAGCCCGGCAGGGGATTGGGTGGTGTCATGGCCCTTCTTAGGGGCCATGTTGCCACAGCTTCCATGGTGCCCCTCTTCCAATTTGAACTAGTAAGTCTTGTCCATGGACATGCTAGTTCGAATTGGTTTTCCTAGTGTGGCCATGTTAGTTCGAATTAACTGAATTCAAATTAATAATTATGAGTTCAAATTGATTAGTTTGAATTCAGTTAATTCAAACTAACGTTCTAAGTGTAGACATAGCCAATGAGAGTCCTGGGGCACCTTGAAGACTAACACATTTCTTTGAGCTTAAGCTTTCATGGGCTCCAACCCACATTGTCACTTTGCATCTGATGATGTGGTTGGATCCCATGAAACCTTATGCCCAAAGAAATTTGCTAGTTTTTAAGGTGCTACAGGACTCTCGGTGTTTTTTCCGTACACAGACTAACACAGCTACCCCTCTGCAGGGGCATCACTGGGGCCTGGCACATGGGGCACATGCCCTAAGTCCCAGCACCAGTGCCCCAAGTTTCCAGGGCAACCTCTGCCTTTTCCAGCCCTGTCCCCAGCCAGAGAACCAGGGCCTGGCCGCCTGCAGGGGCACCTGCCTCTCCCAGCCCCATCCCAGGCTGGGCCATCTGCAGCGGTGCCTGCTGCTCCGGGCCCCAGCCCCAGCAGGGAATTCAGACTGGGCCACCTGCAGTGGTGCCCACCTCTCCTGGCCCTGGCCCTGGCCAGGGATCTGGGGCCAGGCTGGCAGCAGCAGGAGCCTGGGGCCTAGATCTGGCCCTGGCACAGAATCGGGGCTAGGGGGTGGGACTCTTGCTGGGGGCAGGGCCTGGGCCTGTGCCCTGGGTCTTTCCCCTGGGCAGCGACACTCTTGCCCCTCTGGAACTTTCCTCTAAAGTGATAATAGAATTCACCAACCTTTGAGTTTATTAAAAGCACACACTTCACTGAATTGAGCCAGCACTGATAATTTATAATGGAAGAAAAACAAGTTTATTAACAACACAGCATAGATTAAGGCGTGCCACATAAAAGAAAAAACGGTAGAGGTGGTAACAAGTAAATAAAGATGAAAACATGCATCCAAAAGTATTAAAATGCAATCTAGCAAGGTATAGTCTTTGTTAAAAAATTCATGCCCCCCACCATTAAGTCTTCCATCTTTTTACTGGCTTACCTGGCCAGGATCCATCCCAGCGATCAAATCCCTTGGTTCCTTTGTATCCTTAAAATGAAGGATAACCTAGGCCCTTACTCCTTTCTGTTTATAGTTCAGTGAATCTTTGAAGTGTATTCTTCTGAAGGGTACTCCTAAGGAGCCATGAGGTCTGGAAGGTAAGTCTCCATGCTGGTTCCTCCCCAACTGGTGGATGCTACTATGGAAACTCTCTCTCCCTCCAATACAAATGAATGGACCACACATTGTTGGCATATTTCCTTTGTCTGGAGGAAACCTGTTTATCAACTACCAATGATGATCCTTATTGAAACACTTTTTACTTTAAAGCATAATAGTATTGAGCAAAAATCCTTTCACATGCAGCATTGTTACATTTTGCAATGATGATATTGACCAGTTTGTAACTAGTTTGAAAATGATAGCTCACGAAGCATATGTTGTGCAGAAATCATTGCAATAATGTGCAGAGTTTGAACACGGGAGCCCAGCATCACAGTGATGATGTTCACTATCCATTTGTTGCATATATTACTTCCGATGGCCCAGGCTAAGAGGCTTATTTAAGGTTGTCTTACACTAACTGTAGGCTCATTTTCAACAAACCCAACAGACCAAGGGACCATAGTCCATCTCCCACCCCTCCCAGAATACCAACCTGTTCTCCAGCCATCACAGGGTTCTGGTGCCCTACTCTTTTTAAAGACCATTTTAATTTTTCTACTGCCATGTGAATGTCTTCATTCCCTGAGATTTTGGGGGTTTGCATGGCCCTCGCCATATACTTTTGCCTTGAGGAGGAGGCAGTCCAGGAAACTGACTGCATTTCATATGACAGTGGGAGAGGGTACATTGTATCTCTCACAACATCTGGCATGGTGCAGGTAGTGCACAATAAATCTCAGTATGGTTTCTCTGGGGAATTCCCTAATACCCTCACAGTAGGAAGTGAAACACAATCATTTAATAGTATGTTTTTGTTTTGATTTGTTACATGCTGCTCCAGGGCTAAGGTACTCTGTGACATTAAATCAGAGTGAAAAGAGATTGAGTCCCCATTAATCTCAAACAGCCACATGGTTGTAAATACAAAGAACCAATTTAGTAGTGATGTTCTGCATGTGGACAAAAGTTCAAAACTCTTCTGTAAAGAGACTGTACAGTAGTGGAATTTAACAAGTGAAAATTAAGTTTTCCTTGTGGTCTTCCTGCAGTTATCAGCACCTGAGCAGAAGTTCTGAGATGCTCAGGCTGAGGCTGAGAACTGCATAAATAGTTTCTTCAGCTAAAGATAATGGATTTCATTTTTGAGAATTGTGACTCCCCTGTGTGATCACTCACCAGGACAGCATGACTTTCTCTTGCTGAGTTTGAATAAAGTTCTTCTGGGCATGGCTCATTTAATCATGATGGATCCTTTAGTCTGTCTTTGGTTTTAGTTGTCATGCAGATAGGCAAACTGGTTAAGATAAAATAAGAGCTCTCTCCTGAATTTCAGGATATCTCAAATGTAAACTCAATGGTTTTTATCATCTGAAGTTTGGTTAACCTTAACTTCAGTATTATGCATGTTCTCATTTCACTGCATGGCCAGGTTCCAACTGAGAACAGCCACAGAAGTATTGAAATGCCACAAGGAAACCTGTTATCACATAGTTTCCCAGCTAATTTTGCAGGCCCGAGAGGCTTCAGCAGTCCTCAGAGAAGCATCCAAATGTTAGAGTGTTTGTTATCTGAGTCTAGCCAAATCCTCTGAGGCATACGCTTCCCATACTGATACACTTGTATAAGTAAGATTGTTTTGAACTTGGTGTGAAAGGCCACCCTATAAACTGTCCATTTATTAGCTTTCATCTTTGAATATGTACATCTTCAGTCCAATTCAAATGTAAAAAATGGGTTTATTAAACTCTTTTTCTAACAGCTGTTGTGGTTTTCATAATACCAGAGCCACTCCTGATTTTTGTCCCACTCTCAAAAAAAAAAAAAATCCACCCTTTTTTCTGAGCCAAGCAATCTGAAAATTTGAATATAAAAATCATTTTTAACATGAGTAAACAATTTAAAAACAGGTTTAAGCAAAATATTTATATTTTAATAAAATAGTTTTTTCTTTATAAGGTTAATCTTTACTTTGAATTTCTATTTTTTCCTCAGAAAGTTACAATACTTTCTTGATGGTCTCTCTCCTTAAGTGACTGATAGATATTTCCTTACAACTCTAGGTCAACCCTCTCTTATATTTATTTATTATTAAACACCAGAAGAAAAAAAAGTTGTCAGAAAAAAATCCTATTTTACATGACTGATCTATGTCAAGTTCCAAAAGTACCTTAATGTAAGAATATAATATGTAGGGTTAACTTTATATGTGCATGTGGGTGTACATGTCTTACAGGCTGCCAGTGCAGATGCCCTGGAGTTAAATTTATCATGTCCTCATGGCATGGGGGAGAGAGGCATGGGCCTGGCCTGTGGGCAGGTAAGACTTTCACAGCTATCTCTTTCATGTCTGTTCAGCAAAGCAGTGCTAGTACATTGATAGTTAACCTCAGGGGGCAAAAACATAGAGAAGATTACAGTCTTGAGATTTTCAGGTCTACCTTGTTTAAATATTTAGAGTGCTTAAAAAGTGAAAAAGACAGAAGCTGAGTTTAGAGTTTTTAGTTTTATTCCAGATAAAAATACAGATTGTAAAGTTCTCAGAATGTGCTGGTGTAACATTGACTAACATGTTTTGGAACTACACCAAACTGTTTAAATTCATAGAGTTTTTGTGGTAAAAGGGAACACAATACAAATAGTATTGTACAGATTTAGCATATTATTCTAATTCCTTAACTGTATTTTGGAAATTGCAAAACAATATAAGCTATATTTATTGTAGGTTGCCCAACACTTTGCATTACAAAACCATGCTTTCAGTAGTTTAGAACTAGGGTTAGAAGGATTACCGGTAAATTATTATCAGTAAATGCTGGCAAATACCAATTTCACCACACAAACAATGATGAAAAATGTTTCCATCAATAGTCAAAATTTATAGATAAGCAAAGTAAAAAGAATGCTGCTTGAGAATGTAGTAGAATTTGATTTAAGGATACAATTTGTGTCTTAAGGGTTATGAAACTTTAATTTTTTAATCTCAAAAGCTGTCATTAAAAATGATTGTCTGAACCCTGCATAATTTCCAGATTTTGACATGACTTAATTTTTGAGTAATTTTCCTAAGTCAATTTTTTAAGTAATTTTCCTAAGTCAAGTAATGTCAATTTTTTAAAGTAATTTTCCTGACATTACTTAAAATTAAATTAAAATTTAAAGAATTGACATTAATTAAAATTAGGTAAAATTTCTACCAAGACCACTTATAATTTTGCCAAAATTTAATCATTTGGGCATTAATTTTCCTTGTCAATTTTTTTGTCAGGCAGAATTGTTTTAGAAATTTTCAGGAAAAAGGTTTGTGGTTTCTGAAGGTGATATCGGGGGGAATATGTTGTTTTGCCTGTGTTTAAAAAAAATTTTATATCCATTTTGTTGAGAGCTCTAACACTTCCATGTGTTAGGGCAAGTGTTTGAAACATGATGCAGGGTAGAGAGAGGAGGGTTGTTTTGTCTAAAAAATGTGACTCTGCTCTTTTTTGGGGGGGGGAAACTGCTTAAATTTAGCCAAGTACATGCCTTTGAAAAATGTTTGCACATATTCAGCTGGGACTTCTTGGAGTTTTTATATCTAAATTCCCAAAAAATATTGCCTCTGAACTATGTGCAGTCCAGCCAAGGACTACCCAGGTCAAGCAGTAGTTTACTTGCTATCATTGTTGCAGGCTGCTGTAACACTGGCCATCAGAACAGATAGCAGAGAAACAGTATCTCAGGTTTTTGCCTGCTGGCTTTCAGGCAGTGTGGAGAAGGAAGCAGCCTGCCTTGAATGTGGGCAGAAGGCCTGTGGGGGAAATAGTATGTTGTCATGTCAGTAAAGCCTATCATAATGCATTTGCACAAGAGGTCTGAATAAAGGTTGCCTCTGCCATCTCAAGTCTGGCATTTCCTAACTTTTAAGTGCTTGACTTACATGTTAATCTGATGTAGTTTGTCTATATATGATAATGGTGAGTCGGTGTGTGGGTGTGAAAGTAAAATAAAATGGGAGATGGAGTGTAAACCCAATGGAGGGTGTCTAATTTACCCATGCATCTTCAGCAGAACCTAAAACAGTCCAGAACCAAATACAATGATACAAGTGCACAGCAAATGCCCCAAGATTATCACAGCAAAAGAATAACAGCTACTGTAGGTAGTTTTATATGATGTATTTGGTCAAAAGCAATACCAAACATCTGTAAAAACCATATCTGACTAGTTGATTGACTAGTTCTGTCTTCATATCCGAATTGTATATCTCGAAATGGGAACAAGTTACTCATTAGTGGATTGTCTCAATGTGTCATTCCTTAGTCTCATAAAAAGATGCCATCTAGTTAAAGAGAACCCCTGAAGGGTTTCCCATGGAAGCAGAAACAGACAGATTTCAAGCTTGTTTTTTGAGCATAGGTTACTTCCAACCTTAACTGGCCAGAATAATGTATGCCTGTGAAGCTTCTTAGAAGTATAGTCAGAAGGGAGCTGTCTTGCCTACATGAGCTTTTACATACCTTTCAACTACTGTAAAATCAGAGAACCAAATGCAAAATATGAGCACTCATGGCTATCGTGGATTTCTGACAAACTCAAAGGAGTTTGGCTCCATAAACCAATAAGATTACACTGCATATACATATATGTTTGTATAGTAATTACTCTGTTCTCCAGACAATATGGATAGTCTTTTAAATGTCTAATATTACAGCTCTCTTTTAAATATATACTGTATTTTATCCTTATTTAATGGCCTTGGAGCAGCAGCTGTGAGAGACCAAAACACAGATTAGGTTCTTTAGACAAAAAATATACTAAACAAAATTCTGAAGTTCTTCCTCAGTGTTTTGGACTAACTCAGGCAAATTTTTCTTGCCAGTGAAGTTTGCTGAAATAAGGACTGAATAATGATACTATTATGATAAGATTCACAGATCTTTCAGTAATCCATTAAATGGGTGCCATATCCAAAATATAAACTTTCCATGTGGGTGCTTCATGGGGGACACTATATCAAGCCATACAGTGCTGTGGAGTATTTTGAGCTGAATCTCTATAGGCATACTGAGAGGCATGCCCAGCTGGGAAATAACTGGGTGCAGATGAGCCAAGTAAGACTCTGAATCCTAAAAAGGAGCTGGGATAGTTTCAGGGAAAACAGAGGTGGTGCCTGAGACAGAATAACTGTTCTGTTTATGTAGTCAGTCAGGGGTCCTTATTTGTTACATGATACTGTCTGCTTTTGCTACTCGTTTCAGTCTGTACAATTTGTGGAAAATGAGGGCATGTCTAGAAATCTGTGAACCAATTCTGTTTTTCCTCTACCCTATTTATTGCCTGCCCTGAACCACCTTTATTGTGTTACACCCCAATAAATTTGAAGAATTCCAGGTTTATTCAGAAACAGGGAAGAAGGTTTGGCCTAAAAATGGCTGTTTGTTTTATACTGCATTATGATACTCAGCTTTTTATTTGGCATTAATTCCAAGCCATTAGTAAAGACATTCTAACACGTAATTCAGTATAGGTGCCAGAGGGTAATTTTAAGAGGCATCTCTGCATTGTTCCCAATGTGTTACTTAGCACGTTCTGTATCAAATTTCCGTTTAATTTATTGACATTGGTTAACAGTAATAAAGTTTTAGTTTGTATTTCTTTTATATTAGTTTGCAAATGTATTGGAGTCTGGTGATGCTGATCATTTAAAAGCTGCAGTATTTTCCCCATATTAATCATTCATTATGCTTCAGCACTATAATAATTACAGTTTGGCAACAATTTATAGAAATGATAAACCCAACTGAGCACTGAAAATGCTTACATTTCAATCCTGAGAATCTTTTTAAAGTTAGGCATTTTTTTTTCTCTTATTATTACTGATTGCTCTTAAGATTTCATGACAGATTTTTCCTTTTCCGAGAAAAAGCCTGTACTTTGGCAATCATATCAAAATTGTTGTTCAGATTCTTTGTTAAATCATCTTCCTGAAAACATTACAAATGTACCACCATTATTATGATTTACAGCATTGAGCTCTATGTGTTTGTTCCACAAAAATCTGGCATTATCTTCAGTTATCCTCTGAAAGAGGAGCAAACGGTCACATTAAGTGACTGATCTGATAACCTAGGTTTGATGTCCATTCCCTTAGAAAATTTGTCATTGTTCAGATGATATCCAAAATCCAACATGTTTGATGTCACATCTACTAAGAAACTTAACAACAAAATGGTTTGTGACAATTCTCATCCATGGTCTTCAAAAGTTTTGATGTTTCTCACTAGCCTAATGAGGAGGGAAAAAATAGAAGAAGAGTTTGCTTTCCTAAATTTGTAGCCAAGAGTTATTGCAATGTTCATACCAGAGAAATGGAAGGACTAGGAGACAAAAAGAAGCACAAATATTCTGATAAGTTAGGAAGAAGTAGTCAGAATGGTGAAGAGATCTAAGTGAGCTTTTCCAAGAGTTCAAAGAAAACATGCATTTGGTCAACCTCTGTAAACACACAGTAGTCTTAATTTTATTTTTAAAGAGATGATTCATTTCTTATATGCAGAAGCATGTGCTATAAACAGACCCTTAAATAATGATACCCTGTTCATGAATATTTCTGAGCAACTAATCCTTACTACCTGCCATCCCATATGTGACATTGATGTCTGCAAATTCACCTGTAGGGTTTTATGGGGCAGGGAGGGGGGAGAGTGTTAATTTCTGTTGGCACAAATGTACACCAAAATCCAGATCACAACCATATAACTGTTCAATCCATATCATAGAAGAACTTGCTTTTGAAAAGCTTTTCTTATCTTTATTTTAATATATTTAAACATCATTTTCCACTGCCTTGTCTGCTACCTGTGTTTATGGTATATTGCTTACAATTAGAAGGGCAGTTGAGTGACTTTCTTCAAAGCCGGCATTGCTTTATCCGAAAGTGCGGAAATCTATGCAATGAAAGTCACTCGCTATTCTACAGAAATGAATGCTAGCAATGTGACACGCTTAGATTTACACTGCTCTCACTTGGAAATAAAAATGATGAGTCTGCTTCTTAATTGAGGGGCACAGTATAGCAAAATAATTTACTGCTGTTATGCCAGCAAGGATCTGTGATCTATTTTACTATTTACTATTTTAAATAGATGGCCCACCAAACAGAATGTGATTCTATGTCTGTCTGTGTAGCACTCTCTCAACCTACAATGTTATGTTGGTTTACTGTGGTTCATTAGGTCATTCTGTCTCCACTTTTGTGTCAGTTACTTCACCAAGTTATGCAAAAAACAGTAGGAATGCACTACATAGCAGTATGAATGTTTTCTCATTTTTTTCAGAAGTTCTGTGTCTCATTTTTCACTTGTATTACCCATTGTGTTCCTGTTTAGTGTAGGGGAAGAGGCAGGCAGGGCTGCATATGCTCTTGTTCTCCCTTACCATTTGATTTTCTTTAGTCTATGAATTAAGGGAAGAGACTCTAGGCCAAATAGTCTCCTGGGGAAAATTAGTGCACCACCACTGAAGGCAGTAGTGCAATGCCAATTTATACCAGCAGACAATTTGTACAGTAAATTCAGCGGTGTTTTATGGTCAGCATTTAGAATACATAAGGAGAATGGCCACATCATCTTCAAAATACTGCTCTTTCTCACACAAAATACACATAGATCTATAAGCTCATTAAAGTAGTTTCTCTTATAGGCTGAAAAGGAAAGACAAGAGAAATAGATTATTGTTTCTCAACTGTACAGTCTTGGAAGGTATGCAAGCACTCCAGTGGAGGAAGTTGTATAAGTATTTAAAGAGAAGTAATTTCTTAATTATTGAGTACTGTATCAAGGATTAAAACTGGTGATTGGTTATTAAAACACTAGTATTCTCAACAGAAGTGTCTTAGCAATCCAAAGGGAGCATTTTTTCTGCAGGTTCCACTTCTTCAGGCAGTGTCTGAAAATCTGCATTACTTTTTTGTTCTGTGCAATAGGAATCTACATTCTTTGGGAACTTCTATATGTTTCTCAGTGATGATTGTAGAGCTATATTTGTGACACATGTATATCCATGTGACTGCTCTAAAGTGTAAGCAAAAGTTAGATCAACACCTAAAATGACTGACCAGCACATAAGTACCCTAGAAGGATCATGTCTGTCCTACTGCATGAGTGGAACAGCAGCCATGGATATGCAGTTTGCTTTTGATGCAATCATCCAGATTACAGCTGCTGGGTGCTGACTCATGGATTTATTTCCCTCTGCAAAGCAGCTGCTGTATTGCTATTCAGTTTACTTGGTCGGGGGGAAGAAAAAAACACTTTTAAGCCGGCACAGCAATTCTGAAGACATTCATCTTCATCAAGACAACCATTTTAGACTGCTTATAGACTAATGCCAAGGGCTGTCCAAACAATAGAGCAACTGGTACAAAACACAATTTCTAAAATAACAGATATTTTTGTAATGCTAATATTTTCACCAAAGCCAAAAATTCAGTTTGTTTTGTTACACAAATCTATTCCACTCTTTCATCTGCCATCTCCCAGCATTCCTTCCTTCTTTGACAGTTCCCAATGTCCTCTCTCATTTTTCCACTTCTCTAATAGATTTCCATTCTATCCTCACACCCTCTTAATTCACCTCTTCCCTGTGAAACCTCGAAGCATCACTGCCTGAAGGCTGTTTTTGTGCTTTGACTCTAGTGTTTAAACACGTATGTGTTCTGAAAAACATGCTTTAGAGCATGCTGCTTTCCTGTCTGTCCCCTTGTGGTGGCTTAAGTACAGGCTGAGATTTTTCAGAGCTGCCTAAATGATTTGGACATTGAATTCCTGTCCATTTATTTGAATAAATGTGTATCTATGTAATTACAAAAGATCTCCTGTGTACCTTCAAAAACCTCATTCTTGATTTTCATTTTCTTCTTATATTCTGTATGTACTTCTGTGTCATCTTGGTCTCCATTGCCTTCTATGCTTCAATTTCCATTAACTCAGATTTTTTTTCTCTGTTGCTTTCTCTGATCAGTCAGTCTTTCTAGGAAAACAGGAATTACAGTAGTGGTTAGAATATATCAGTGATCCATTTAATCCAGTGTCTTGATTCTGGTTGTGCTATAGTCAATTTTCCCCTATTACTATGTCACTTTTGTTCACCAGTTTGCCTTTTCTTTGCTTGTTTTTCCTCCTCCTTGTTTTCCTTTAATATGTCTGTTCTCATTGCAATTTCCTTCCCACCTCTTTTGATTCCCATTTTTGAGCTGCTCTTAAAATAATACCCATAAACACTGGTTCCTGATATATTTCACTGAAACTCCCATGAGATCAAGCAAAACGCACTTTATTTTCAGTACTGGACAGACCTTTACCACCAAACAACTGCTTGGATCTAGGTCCTTATCAATTATTTTTTTATTTTGGAGTGGTGAAGAGTCATTTTTAAAATGTATTGGTTTCCTCTGTCATCTGAATAGCAATGCCATTTTTGTGAAATGGAGAGCTCATAAAGTATACATTTTCATCATGTAGGAGGAGGCAGTACTTAATAAGGAGTTAAGATGGTGAGTTGTTAATTTTCCTTAAGAATTCTGATGTTCATACACACACCAGAAGAAATTTATTAGGATGTTAAGTTAAATAACTTCATTATCACAGCATTATTCTATGATTTTAAATTAAAATCTGACAAAATTGACATTCTTGGTTTGTAGGATTTTTATCTCAATTACCAAAGCACAAAACAAAACATAGACTACAGATAGCATATTCACAGTATTACTAGCATGATGAAAATTTTAAAATCACATTATAGTTGCTGACAGAGCATGTACCAGTGTTTGTGAGTGTTAACATTTTCTTGCTGATGGAAAACATTCCCTATGAATAGATTTTCTTACGAACCTTAACTGTGATGCTGTCTTCTTAAAATTCTAGCATATGTGAAAGGTCATGATAAAAATCCCTTTATTTGTACCCTGATTGCAGACACTTCAGCAGGAATTTCTTGTATGAATCATAGAAGGCATAGTAAAGTCAGTCTAGCTAAAACACCAGTGATTCTAGCTGAGTTGAAAAGAACATGAGAAGGACTTGGATTTAATAATGAGAATTTTGTTGTCTTAGAAACTATACAGAGTGTACAGGAACTGCGGGCTTCACAAAGCAGAAGGGAAAACATAGCTTTCTTAAAAGCTTCTGACAATTTGCTCTCACCCTTCCAGTCGCACCGAAAGTCTTAATAATAATTAAGTGTAGAAAATTCAGGAGATGTTACATTTCAGTGACTACCTAGTTACAATGGTTTTTAATGATCACAAAGTACTCATTACACCTGTCTTGCTTCAGATTTATGACTCAAGCTTTGTGTAAAGCTTTGGAGTTGTTAATACCCGTGGTACCTAAAGAGAAGATGTCTTAGAAAGGGCGTGATCAGCAACTAGCATGAGGATATGTAAAGTTCAGCAAATTAAAATCTGTCATCCTGACCCATAATAGAAGTTACCAAATAAAAGTTAATGCCATAGAACATATTATCTTAATATCTGTTACTACAGATTTTATTTTTATGTCAGCGCTGAGTACTATGAGTAAGTTTGACTTAACATGTAGTCGCTAGTCTCTGCACTGCCCATGTCTGAATTTTCAGGAATAGATGCCAGCTTTATCTTTGTATTTTCCTTTAACTCATCCTATGGTTAGTTAAATTAATTTGAAAACAGATAATTTACAGTGTACCCAAGCTAAATAGAGCTGCAAATGACTATTTTTAAAAGATGTGTGAAATTCTATGCAATGCATAGACTTTGAATTCTTTAATTTGTCACTGGAGCATGAAAGATTTATGATTTCCTGAAGTACCTGTTATATTCTACCTACTTATTTATAGTAAAGGGACTAAGAGATTGCCTACCTGACTACAAGAAAAAGCTATTTGTAGCTACAGTGCTCATATATTAAAAGAGTGTTGTATGCTTTCCTTTAAAATTTCTCATGTACGACATAAACCTAATCAAACCTTTATGCCCTCTAGCACATAACCTCTGCATGAACTAAAGAGTTGAAATATTGTTTAATCATGCTGTATACCACTTTTTTTACAGTGATATGAGAAGCATTATTTTGGTCATATAGAAAAACAAGATAAAATATGTTGTTCTATGAGGAGAGAAATGTCTTTTTTTATTAGCCATTACCTTAAGTATTCCAGTATTGTTGATGAACCATCTTTCCATTCATACCTCAAATTTTATAAACATTTTAATACATTATTTCAGTTTTTGAACTAAGAATATTTAGACCTGAGTATTGACTCTGTCTCTGAATGAAGCAGTTTGCTAATTTCATCTGTCAATCCTTGCTTCACTCTTACAGTCCAAAATTCAACTATTATTAACCTTTGTTGTGACAACTGAAGAGAATAATGGTTGAATTTTGGTCTTTTAATGTTGAGTGAAATCAATAGCTGTAAATGGTAGGTGCCAGTTCTACCTGATGTATCACAGTCAAACAAAAGAAAGCCTTTCCTAATGCATGGAAGATGGCTGTGGGAATTAAAAAATACTTGTCTCTAAGATTAAGGAAATGTAGTGCATTATAAAAAAGTGATATGGTTGGGGTTTTTCATATTTTTAAGTTAAACAAGTCAAATCTGGGTTACAGAATTTCAGCTAGTTACACGGCATGTGTGGACGCAAGGCCCTGTCATCAAAATAAATTGAATTGTTCTTCTCTTCTTGATGTAGAAGAAAAAAAACCCAAAACAGTAAAGCCTTTACATGAGCTGAAAAAGATAGTAATTGCAAAGGCTACTCAATAATACAACTTCAAACCTTTTGAGCCATTGCTATTTTGGTACTGACAACCCTCTTATAGTTGCTTTAACTCTTCAACACAAATTTGTATATTGGACTTTTGTATATTGATCAGTCAAAACTTTCCTCCTTATTTTTCACATTGTCTTTGAGTGGTTATCTTTCCAGTCTTTAGGTCATGCATTTTCGAAGCAGTGGGTAAGAGTTTTGTGCATAAATTCTGGTAACAAAGAATTTAAAGCAGCACTCCCATACATCACTTTGATAAATGTATTCGTGAATTTGGATACTGACCTGTGTTACTATTGGCATCTATTAGATGAGATGCATTACAAATTTGAAGCAAACTCTGATATGTTTTTAACTGTTAGTAGTTTTTTATGAAGCAACTACAATATTGTGTGCAATACAAATGCAGTAGTAATTTTTATCTAGTTTAAATTTTTCAAATTGTAATGGAAAAAGATGGTAGACACAATATTTGTTAAACTACACTAAAAAGCTGATTGAAAACCTAGAGAAGGGAGGGAATCCAATAATCTTTTTCAAGATGACTTACATTAAAATTGTTAATTATAAAATGAAACATTGTGGTGAATCAGACTTTTATTTCTGATACCTGCCAAAAATTAAATTAGTTGTTCTGGAGAGTGGACAACCTAGAAGGAGTTAGTTTTTTACAAAATTGAATGCAATTAAGAGGATAGGAGATGGGGATATGCATGAGGTTAAGCTTATTCAGAAATCCTGTTTTCTGTCTTAATCTCTTATGAATTTACAGAACTGTATTTTTTCAGTGTTCCACCAGATTTTCACTTGAGCCTTTGTGCTGGAGCTAAGTATTGTTCTAAAGCTTCTGAATAAACTACATGCATGCAGAGTTTGTTTCTGACTACCAGTACAATCACTGTCCAGTGCTGGCAATGTCTCAATAGCCACTGTTATTTCTTCCAGTATAGAATGGGGACTCAGAGCTTTGATGTTCAATCAATCAATCAATCCCAACCCTCTGGGAATTGAACCCAGGAATTGCTGTCTCAACTCAGCCATGACAAAAAGCATGGCCCTAATCCAGAGTGACTTGATTTTGTCTAACATTAGTTGGTGTGATTGGAAGAGGTTAGAATTCATCTACATTAGGCTCCATGGAGTGGAACTTAAAAGTGATCTGAAAAATACCTGCTAAAGTCATGGCACCTTGCTTACAGCTTTACCTACATGTTGGGGATTCATTTCTTTTATGACAGAAAAAAAGCTAGAATCTGGTGTTTTTCTTAGTTTTTAGAGGGTAAAGAGAATAAGAATTATAGGGTTAAATCCTGAAGAAGTTGTTCATATTTTACTCATTTTTACTCAGACATGCCTCTATTGTTTTAATGGGAGTTTACATGGGCATGATCTCTAAATGATATTGTCACTGTGCAGTTAAGAAATTTGTAATATTTTTTAAAATAATTGAGAATAGCCATACTATACAGGAGCTTGTATTAATAGGAGTCACATGTAAGACACACAAAGTAGTTGGTCTGCTCTACTCTGCGCTATTAAAGCCCCATTTGCAACATTGTGTCCAGTTTTGGGAGCTATGTGTTAAGAAACGTGTGGAAAGAATTCAGAGGAGAGCAACAAATATGATAAGAATTCTAGAAAATGTGTGAGGAAAGATTAAATGAATAGGGCCTGTTTAGTCTATAGAAAAGAAGGCTGAGAGAGGGCATATAGTTCTTCAGATATGAAGTACACATTTCCAAAATCTTCTAGATTTGAGCCTACAATTTTCTTCATGCAGAAGGGTATTTTGTCACCTTCTTGATTTCACTGGGCTTTAGGTTCTAGCTGCCTTTTGAGGAGCTAGGCCTTAGGCACTTTAGAAAATTTTATCCAACATTCATAAATAATGACATGCATAACTATGAGTACTATCACTCCTGTCTTAGGTTAAGCTCCCCCTTTGCTGTCTCTTTTGACAGATGTGGCTGGTGGAAGATGTTGACTGAATTCTCACTGTCAAATTTCCTGAGAAATGAGGAAATATTTTGTTCAGAATATAAGGAGAGGGATAATTGTCTCCCATCCTTGAAAAATTTTCCCTTAATTTGAGAGGCTTTAAATAAATTGTTAGTTTTAATTAAGTTTGAAATGGGACAAATGCATAAACTAAAAAGGCCTGTGTAAGAGGATACAATAAGATGGGCCATGAAATTTACAAATGATGTCTCTTTTTGCAGTGATTAACAGCAACTTTGTAATTAGGTACTATGAAAGGTAGGCAGATTCAGTTTTATGAAGGTAATTTTAAACATCCCAGAGGTAGAAGGAGAAGAGATTACTTTTTTGTATTTCACATGGAAAAGAGGAATAGTAATCTGAAAAGCAAAGCTTAGATACTGGAAAGAGCCTCTGAGAACATCAATTTAGAATGATTTAAGGTGAATGCCTTTGCTTTTCTTGTGATGTGCTGGAAGCAAGGTCAAGACAGTAGCTCATCAAACTCAGATTCCATAAAACTTTGAATTGTTAACTCTTCAGATCCCAATGTTTTAAAGGCTTGGTTTATCTGAAAGGAAGAAATGTTAAAGCTGCGTACACTAAGTAAATTAGCTAACACTAAGCCAACAAACTCTGTTGGCTTAGTACATTGTGGAAGAGGGATCAAAGAAAATTTTAAAAGGGATAGCTGTGTTAGTCTAGTCCAGTGAAAAAACAACAAGGAGTTGTGTGGCACTTTAAGACTAACAGATAAACCTGTGTGTTCTCCATAAGTAAGTAACGGAGATGCTTGAATGAAGAGAGGGTCTATGAGAAATGGGTATTCCTCCATCTTCCATGATTCCCTGTAGGGATCCTAGTCCTAAGTTCCCCCACCCCAATAGGGTATAAGAGTTGCTACAGTACCCCCTGTTCAGCTCTAACAGGGACAACAAAGCAAAGCCCAGAACAGAGTCTCTTTGTTGTCTTATGGTTAGAGGAAGTCGGAAGAAGAGAGAGTGTCTTAGGCCTGATGGCACCTCTGAGCTTCCTGGCTGACACTCTCCATGGGAGATTGTTGAACTTTGTAGTTAAGTGAATAAATTTATAAAATTAAAATATAAGAGCCCAACCTTGCAAGCACTCCATCCATAGAGGTTCTGGGGTCCTGGCTGTGTTAAGTCTCGCTTTCACTGGCTCGATCTTGCTGTTTCCCTATTTTGTGCCATGCAAGCTATTCTTCTTTGTCCTAAAGGTACCTACCATACTTAGTGAAACTTATTTACTATCCAAAATGGGAGAATTATATGCATTTTTTATTTAAATATCATGTGCTTCTCAGTTTTTCTGGGTAATATGAGGTTGTCTGGCTGCATAAAGTTTAAATCAAAAGAGGCTTAGGGAAGTAGAAATGAAAAAGTCAAGATACTATCATAGACAATATGAAAGATTTATGGAAGACAAATGATGACGTTATTAGTTGGGGAATATTCCCAGCCCAGTTTCAACTGGACTGCCTAATTTATTCTTCCTAGCCCAAACCAAGGGAAATAGGGGATGCTAACCTTTAAATATGCTGAGTTTTAGGGAAAAGAAGTTGTTTGGTAGGCTGTCAGCAGCTGCCCAAGAGGGAAGCAATAACTCAGAGGAGGGAGAGAATGAAGAGATCAGTTTGCTTCTCGCAGCCCAGGGCCAAAGCTATGAGTGGGCCCAGGTGGGCACATGCCCACCCAGTTGGCCAGCAGACCCACCCACGCAGTGCCCAGCTGCCACAATCATGGACCAGCCAGCAGCTGGTGACCGTGAGTGGTGGTGATGCAGAAGGCAGCTGCTGTGGCCTTGCCATGGCAGGAGCTGGGCTGCCTCTTTCCTGCCCCCTCCCTACCTCCTGATAACTGGAGCATCAGCAGGGAGCTTCTGGTCACATGACTGAAAGCAGGACTGGTTGGGCTTACCCGAGAGTCAAGAGCCCAGCCAGAAAGCAGGGGCTGGCTACACCTCTGTCTCAGCCTAGAGATGGAGATAACTGGACTAAGTGGAATTACAAAACTTGAAAGGAAAAATTAAGATTTACATGAAGGGAAATTTGCTTGCAGACCTTTATTGTTTTCACCCTATGTTCTCAGTGCAATTCACTTTTGGGGTGAAGAAATAATGCTGTGTTTTTGTAGGAGTTGATTTTAAGTCATTTTAATCAACCATTGTCATCAGCTCTGGTGGAAAAAAGTTCACAAGTGCCAAACACTTTTGGTCCTGTTGTGCATCATGATTGCTGAACAGTAAGCCTAGAGACTAGTCCACGAGTGGTAGGATACTGTGGTTCCACTGGGCAGGGTTGGCGATAACAGAACCAGAGGATGCACTCAGGAGGGACTAAGAAGGGTGTAATGCACAGCTCACTCTGTAATCATAACTGTCAATTCCAAAACCATCTTAAATTGCCTGTAATAAAAATAATATTAGGAGAAGGGACACGGAAGTTCCTCTTATGCAGATCTCCTACTTGGCGCTTTTCACCTTTCTCTAAAGCATCTAAAATTGACCATTATCAAAGTCAAGATTATGGATTGAGGTGAGTCACTGGCATGGTTTCTCTATACGTACGTGTTAGTGAATAACTACATTCAGGGTTTTGGCTGGCAGAAGAGTCACTTCTGCACTTTCTGTAATTGTAGTGGTCCAAATCCTTCTATCCTTATGCAGGCAAAACTGCTTCCATTAAAGTAATTAAGGACTGACTGAAGAGTAAAGGTTGGTCCATTTTATGTAGTTGTAATTAACCAAGATCGGCTAATATAGAATCATAGAATCATAGAATCATAGGGTTGGAAGGGACCCCACGAGGTCATCTAGTCCAACCCCCTGCCAAAAAAAGCAGGACCACTCCCATTAGATCATCCCACTCAGGGTTTTGTCCAGCTGGGACTTGAACACCTCCAGAGATGGAGATTCCACCACCTCCCTAGGCAGCTTATTCCAATGCTTCACCACTCGCCTAGTAAGGAAGTTTTTCCTAATATCCAGCCTGGACCGCCCCAGCTGTAACTTGAAGCCATTGCTTCTCGTTCTGCCCTCTGTTACTACCGAGAACAGTCGAGCTCCCTCCTCCTTGGAGCAACCCTTCAAGTAGTTGAAGGTTGCTATCAAATCCCCCCTCAGTCTTCTCTTCTGCAGGCTAAATAAGCCTAGTTCCTTCAGTCTTTCTTCATAGGGCTTGTGCTCCAGCCCTTTGATCATTTTGGTTGCCCTCCTCTGGACTCTCTCTAATTTGTCCATGTCCTTTTTGTAGTGGGGAGCCCAAAACTGGACACAGTATTCCAGATGTGGCCTCACTAGTGCAGAATAGAGGGGAATGATCACATCCCTTGATCTGCTGGCAACACTTCTTCTGATGCAGCCCAGTATGCCATTGGCCTTTTTGGCAGCAAGCGCACACTGCTGACTCATATCCAGCTTCCCATCCACCATGACTCCCAGGTCCTTTTCTCCAGTGCTGCTATTTAGCTGATCACTCCCCAGCCTGTAGCAGTACATGGGGTTTTTTCGTCCCAAGTGCAGGATTTTACACTTATCCTTGTTGAACCTCATGAGATTCCTCTTGGCCCACTGCTCCAGTTTGTCTAGGTCTCCCTGAATCCTGTCTCTGCCCTCTAGGGTGTCTACCGTTCCCCCCAGTTTGGTATCATCTGCAAACTTACTAAGTGTGCAATCTATCCCATCATCCAGATCATTAATGAAAACATTGAACAGAACTGGCCCCAGGACCGACCCCTGGGGCACACCACTTGTTACTGCCTGCCAACTTGACATGGAGCCATTGATTCCTACGCGCTGAAACCGTTGTTCTAGCCAGTTTTCTATCCACCTTACAGTCCATGCATCTAACCCATACTTCCTTAATTTGCCAATGAGAATGCTGTGGGAAACCGTATCAAAAGCCTTGCTAAAGTCAAGGTATATCACATCAACGGCTCTTCCCACATCCACAAATCCAGTCATCTCATCATAGAAGGCGATGAGGTTGGTCAGGCATGATTTACCCTTGGTAAATCCATGCTGACTGTTCCTGATTACTCTACGTTCCTCCAAGTGTTTCAGGATGGATTCTTTGAGAAGCTGCTCCATGATTTTTCCAGGGATTGAGGTGAGGCTGACAGGTCTGTAATTCCCTGGATCCTCCTTTTTGCCTTTCTTGATGCCTTTTTGCCTTTCAATATGCTGTATTGAATACTATAGTTTCTTTCTGAAACTTTTGGGAAAATTACTGTGGTGGGTTATAGTTTTCTGATAAATATCATGTCTCATTTTAAAATGTATATGAACTGCCTTAGGACACCTTTAGATACCTTTAGGACAAGATGTTCCCAAAGTGCATTAGTCTGGCTGTGAAAAGCACTTGCAGACATAAAATATTTATCATTTGATCCTATTCCTGTTGTTCAAGCACACCGTAATGCTTCTGCTCATAGTTCATAATGAAAATATTTCCTCTTCTGAGAGTTTATCATCTATTGTAAGTAGCCAAAAAGATGGTCTTGTGGTTTAAGGCCCTGGACTGGGATATAGGAGATTTAGATTCAGTTCATAACACAGTTAAAAGTTTCCTGTTTGACCTTAGGCAAATCACTTAGTCTTTTTGGGCCTCAGTTGCACCTATGTATAAAACAGGGATAATAGCATGTCTTTACCTCACAGCATTGTCATGAATGAAACCCATTAATGACTGTGACATACTGAGGGTATGCCTACACTGACAGCAGCACATTTGCTGCTGTCAGATCAGTTTTTACAGGTTGACTGAATGGTCAGTAAAGACATGCTCAGTCAATCTGGAAATTAACTTAAGAACACCCCAAGTTGTGTAGCACTATGTCAACGGGAATGCATTTCCCCTTTGTACAGCAGTTTAAAAACAGTATGCTAAAGAGGAGTTATATGTCAATGGGAGTTGTACAATGTACTTTATGTATCTTTCGTAACTCCCGTCAACTCCCATGAAATTTTTCCAGCAATGTAGATGGGCCTCAGAAACTACAATCATAAGGACCATATAAATACCTGAGAAACTGGCCCACTCTCTCCATGGCACTGTCATCCTTCTCCTAGAATCTTTGTCAGGTGTCCAGGTTTGGATGTTGGGGGATGTTGAAGATGAAGCCAGAGGGGGATGGAGGTCCTTTTACAATTCCACATGGAATCAGTGGGGAATTTATTATGTTGACTTCTGAGGGAAGACTTCTGTATGTTATCTTTTGGAGGTTTACCAGGTGATTATCCCGTTCCCTAGCCCACTTCACAAAAAGTTTTCAGAGGAATTCTCCTCTAGTAAATCCACCCATTGGCAATAAGAAATTCAGGATTCAAAAGCTCCTTCCATCCCAAGTCTATAATGAATATGCAAGGAAAATGAATTCTGTACTACTGATTAGGGAGAATAAAAGACAATGTCTGTGCAATGACTGTGCCATGGATGGTCAGGCCTAGTGGTCAGAACAAAAGTCAGGCTTAGCGGTCAGAGCCAAGGGTCAAACCCAAGGACAGCATCGGATGTGAAGTCAGGCAGAGCCAGAGGCAATGTCAGATGCCAAGTTGAAGGTCAGAGCCAGGGACAAAGTGAGGTGTCAGGCCAGATGAGAGCTAAACATCACAGCAGAGATAAGGTGTAGGAGCAGACATAGAATCATAGAATCCTAGGGTTGGAAGGGACCTCATAGGTCATCTAGTCCAACCCCCTGCCAGAGGCAGGACCACTCCCACTAAACCATCCCAGTCATGGTTTTGTCCAGCTGGGCCTTAAACACCTCCAAAGATGGAGACTCCACCACCTCCCTCAGCAGCTCATTCCAATGCTTCACCACTCGCCTAATAAAAAAGTTTTTTCTAATATCCAGGCTCGACCTCCCTAACTGCAACTTGAGACCATTGCTCCTTGTTCTGTCCTCTGTTACCACCGAGAACAGTCGAGCTCCATCTTCCTTAGAGCATCCCTTCAAGTAGTTGAAGGTTGCTATCAAATCACCCCTCAATCTTCTCTTCTGCAGACTAAATAAGCCTAATGCTTTCAGTCTATCCTCATAGGGCTTGTGCTCCAGCCCTTTAATCATTTTGGTTGCCCTCCTCTGAACTCTCTCTAGCATCCTGTCCTTTTTGTAGTGGGGAGCCCAAAACTGAACACAGTATTCTAGATGTGGCCTCACCAGTGCAGAATAGAGGGGAATGATCACATCCCGTGATCTGCTGGTAATACTTCTTTTGATGCAGCCCAGTATGCCATTGGCCTTTTTGGCAGCAAGAGCACACTGCTGACTCATATCTAGCTTCCCATCCACCAAGACCCCCAGGTCCTTTTCTACACTGCTGCTACTTAACTGAATGTTTCCCAGCCTGTAGCAGTGCATGGGGTTTTTCCATCCCACATGCAGGATTTTACACTTGTCCTTATTGAACTTCATAAGATTTTTATTGGCCCATTGTTCCAATTTATCTAGGTCTCCCTGAATCCTGTCCTTGCCCTCCAACGTGTCTACTGTTCACCCCAGCTTGGTGTCATCCGCACATCTTGAAGAGAGCAGGACAGCAGGAACTGGGAGTAGTTGGTTGTCTCACTAACTCCCCCCAGGGCCTCGCCACCAGCCCCCCTGCAATCTCCCCACTGCCGCCTTGCTGCTAGCTCCCCTGCCACTTTCCCTGGGCCTCACTGCCTCCCTCCAGGCCCCGGTCTCACCACCACTCCCCTGCCACCTCTCCCAGGCTTCGATGCCTCCCCCTGACCTAAACTCCCCACTGGGCCTCGCCACCGGCCCCACCACCACTTCCACTGGGTCTCAGTGCCAGCCTACCTGCTGCTGGTGCAGCCACATCACCAGCCCCCCACTGCCTTCCCCTATCCTTGCTGGGGCGCCCACCCTACGCACCTCGCCAGCCTCCTTCTTCCCGGCCCATCACCCCACCCCACCTCACCTGGCTGGCTGGATCCTTGAGCTGCAGGCAATCTGACTCCTAGACTCTCTGCTCCTGCCCTGGCCCACATGTGGAACAAGCACTTGGCAGGTGGTCGAGAGGTTCAAAACAGTCAACCAGGCAGGCAGCCCCAGCTCCCGTCCTGGAGTCCAACCTGCAGACAGCGCCTCCCACACACACACGCACACCCAGAGTGGAGCTTGGAACAATTGCCCAGCCTGTCGTGTACCTGTGACTGCCTGTGCTGCTGGGTGCTGATCCCTCAGATTCCCCCATACTCTCTCCGACAACTCCAGTTATGCGGCGGCACTAAGATCACAGAGGGCATGTAGCTGGTGAAAAAAATATCACACACGTTATCTTTATACAGGTAGTCCTCACTTAGTGACCGGGTTCTGTTCCTGAAACCCGGTTGATAAACGAATTGGTCACTAAACGAGGAGCAGCCCTTACCGGTATTTCAGGCATAATGTACTTTACTGGTAGTGGGTTTTTCAACCATCGGTAGATAGTTTTAATGTCACCTTTGCATCATTTATAACATTTTTCATATATATTTTAAATGTTTTAAGCTCTAATGTACTGAACTTAGTTTGCATAGTGTACTGTAAATATAGGTAATCTGAGAGAGTTGATGTGAGTTCTCATACATCGCCATAATACCAACTCATCAGAGAGCCAGTCATAACTCTGAGGGGTCACTAAATGAGTAGGTCACTAAGTGAGGACTAGCTGTATAGGATTCTAAAACACCATAGCTTTTCACTTCCTATCACCAATAATAAACAGATTTATACAAAGATAACCCCTACATACATTTTCCCTCCTGAGTTTCCTCAGCTCTGCAGAGAATAATTTGGGCCATGGTCAGTGTCCTCTAGAGGTGTTTAAGGTCCTTTTTCTGCAGAATGCAACTTGTTTATTTTTCAGCCATGGAACCTTCTTATCTTTCTATCTCCAGGTCAGCTTGCTTTGACCCTGGTAGGTCTGCCAGCTATCCTGTCCTGTCTTATGCTATGAAAGTACGCCCCATCTCTTTTCCTAAACTTTCTGTGCATCTCTCTTGATCCTTCCCCCTTCTGAGTTCTTTGAAACCCCTGCTTTGGAACCTCTCTTCCTTTGTTCTTTTGGGAGATTTTCAACTCTCCCAATTTCCCTCTCCCAGGCTGCTCCCAGACCAATTCAGCCCATTGTCATTCAGGCGTTTCCATCAGAACAGGTGACGGTTTAATTTCTAATGACCAACCATTCTCCCTGATCCAGCAGAGACTTTCTCATATCCCCATCAGCAATGGTGGATCCAACATTTAGAGGCATTCAGTGAAACAACAGTTTTTATAGTAATGATGACTTTATAATACTAGTCAGAATTCAGAAGTTGTTTAGGTTCCCAAAATCACTGTACCTGTACAGGGTGCTTGTTAAAAACCTAATAGATGTATGCCATGTTCTACCAACCACATTTAAACAGTGACCGTTGTAATCCAGAGGATCATCCATTTGTTCTCCTAGATTGTCACACATAAAATACAGCTAAACTACAAATTTTAGATAATAACTGTATTGAATAGTCATTAATAAGAGAGCCTTGACAAAGCTAGTTGTCTGTAACAGATCACAAAATTATTTACAGCAGTGTGGTTGACTGTGAACCAAAAGCACTGAGATCCTTTAACCTGATTAGATATAGCAATATTTTAGGTGGCTTATATTGCTGAATTTGCATATGTAAATATCCATTTGTTTTAAAGCTAATAACATTTTGCACGCCAACCACTATTAACAAAATTCTTCCTCACACAACTTAAAACAAACAAACAAACAAAAAAATACAGGCCACAGGCACATCATAAAGTGATTTCGGATAAAGAAGAGATTTGTGTTGCATTATTTGTTACACAGTTATTCTTGGATAAAAAAAGGTAAGTTTTTAATTTAATTTGAGTGCCTCAAAATTTCTTTTTACAGGTCATGTGTGTACTTCTTTAATGTTGTATAAAGCCAGTCCCTTTCTGCTTAGAATCAGTAAGTAGTTTGTAAATTGAGGTTAGTATTTACTGACACAAAGTAAAGCAAATCAGCAGAGTACTTAAACGGATGTCTAACTTGGGCAAGTATACTGTCTCATTGAAATCCAGCTTTTGGTAACTGGAAGTTGATAGGACTACTCTCTTTATTCAAGGTAGGCAAATACTTAAATGCTTTTCTGAATTTAAATGACAATTGTCAATTTCCAAAAATAATCTGAAATTCTTAAATTCTTTTTCAAATTGTGGTAGACTGTTTGCCAGTTAAAAAAAACACAAGACTTAGCTTCAATGAGTTCATTTAGTGAGCCTTATATTTTCAGTCCTTATTTTTAATGATTTGACTCTTTCTCAAAAGGTGTTCTTTTAGGCTGAACTTGGTATACTTTGTTCTCAGCACAAATCTTCAAAGGACTGTATATAATGTCATGAGCTACTTTTGTATCACATTAATATATAACCATGAAATTTCAGAGTTCACTGTTTTTCTACAGCCCCTTCCTCCAAAAAAGAGAACAACAATCAAACAAACATCTTTCTGACTGTTTTAGTGTGCTATTAATTTGGGGTTTACTGTTGCTTTTCTTGTTTTGTTGTTTCTTTATTCTTAAAAAAAATTAAAAACTCATTGTAAAAATTGGCATTAATGTTTTCTACTCTCAGTTAATATTCTAACAGTGATTTAGGGGATAGCAGTGGAAAAATCGCATACTGCCAGCTGACTGAAGTTCCTCTTTTACTTTAGCATTCAAATTATTTTCCTAATACATTTCCTGCACTTCTATGGTTACTGGACAGGGATTCAGGGATCTGTGGCTCTGTTGAAAGCTAGAGTTGCGTAGAGGCAGTTCTATTACCACTGGCATACTCTGCTATGTCTCCTTCACTCCCATGGTTAAACATCCCCTCTGTGAGGGCTACCACTCCCTCTCCACTTTGTTCTGCCTCTTTCCCAGTCTCTCACTTATTTCTTCCTTTTCTGATTTTGCATCTCCTCTTTTCTCTCATCTCCATTTCCTTTCCTTCAGTAACTTTCAGTTCCTGTTCTTCATGGTTTTCACTCTACCTCTTTCTACAATGTATTAATTAAATAATTAATGCTGACACTAGCGTGTCACCACTGGAATTTAGGTTTAACAGCCTCACCGCATACTGAGAGATGGCAAGTTCCCAGAGCTAACATTTCAAGTTATCAGCAGACTCAGAAAGACAAGAGGGTATCAGTTTATGCACAGTTCATTTGGAAGGTTATCTTTGCAACCAGATGGGCTGAAATCTCTTTAAAAAATGGAAGTTTAGATTATGGAATCTGAGTACTTAATAAATACCACTAAAACATATCAATCAGAGCATAAAGGTGGATGTTTGCTGCTGCATCCAACATCTAAATCTATAGAGTGGAGTAGGAAGCAGCTGTTCTTGTCTACAATTTTCTGAAAGAAAGTGACATGAATATTTATTACAAAAAATAGTAAATTTTAATGAGGTAAACATGTATGTAATGATCAATTCAAGGTAGATTATAAGAACTGATATGTTTAAAAGCTTAAGCATACTGGAGTGAGATGGTACTTTTAAGGAGGCAGGGCAAGCATTAATAGGCCATCATTATGAATTATATAGTGCAAATGTCTTTTACATTATTGTCAAAATGTCTAAGGAAAAGAATTAATGTAAAGGATGTACAATTCAGATCTTCCAAAAGTTTTCTCATTTCTTCACTGGGCCAAAGAAAATTCATAAATGAGAAATGAAAGTCACAAAGATGCAACTGCTCTCACAATCCAGTGCAGCTGTTATAAATATTGCATGAAAGTTGCATGTGCAGGGTAAATCACCATTTTTATTAGATGGAATTTGCAGAGCTAAGTCTCAGGATTTTTCTGTTCATGAAAATGCACTGTGTACTGTGTAGATACGCTGTATATATTGTTTTAATGTTTATCTTTAATTGTTCAAGGTCAGGTGAAAAAAGCAGTGGCAAATTCTTCCTAAGCAGGAGGCCAGCATTTGTTAAAATGACACCTTCAGCTGAACTTTATAACATTGCCTCATCTTAAGCACATAGCACTGAAAACGTAGGGTGTCTGATTATTGTGGTTAATGTCCGAATGAAAAGAATCTTTTCATATATGGCAAATTTAATTATCTATATCAAAAATAAAGAATTAGTAAATGTATATAATAGCCAGGGCTGCAAGTAGACTAGCCAAAGGTAACAAGTTTATAGGGCATCTTGTAACACTACCTTTTAGTTTTTCTGAAAACATTTGAACATTATCTCAATCAGATTAGCAAGGTCAATTATGACTTGCAAATTTTAGGGCAAACTTATTAAAAAGCATTATCAGTAAATGTCGGGGGGGGGGGGAAGCTTACAGTAAATGTTATATTTGAAAACCAAATAAGCCAAAAACCAACCAATACTTATTGCGTAGACTAGAATCAACATTATCACCACTGCTAAGCCTGGTAATCATAAGACGTCAAAGCCTGAAGATTTCTACTTCTACCTTCAAAAGAAAGGATTCTAATTTTTAGTTAAACTTTCTTCCATTCTTATCTATATTCTGAATTAATGGAGTGTGTAGAAATCTGAAATGCATAGGTGTTGATAGGATCAGGAAGGAGTTATTTCATATTACAGCGACTATTTATAGTATATTTTATAGGGAATGGGACACTATATAGTAAAAAGATAAACTTTATAATAATATGTTAAATAAACTCCTTTGTGCCTGAGGTTTTATTTTATTCCATGGCAACTAAACATTTTATGGTATCTTTGTGTCTCAGTAAAGATTTCTTTTTTTGTTTGTTTTATATGATCCAGATTTTCTATAATTGATTTTCTGTTCACATCTATTGTGTTAACCTAACTTAACTAATGAGAAAGGTGCATTTGTGAAGCGTAATTTCAGAAAACCACAGCACAGCAGATTGTTGGAAAGTTTTGCTATGGCACATTTATACATTTTGATCATATTACTTTTAATTATGTCCTATATTTATCTGCCCTATTTGAACAGAATCCAGAGCTAGTCCGTAACATCTGCCGATGGGTTAGGCAAGCTGTTCAGATTCCTTTCTTTGCGAAGCTGACCCCAAATGTCACTGATATTGTGAATATTGCAATGGCTGCCCAGGAAGGTAAGAAACTCAAAACGCACGTACTATATAGTTATATATATTTGTGGTTTTATTGCTCAAAGCAGTCACACATATTAAAAAACTAGTATGAAAACAGATTGAAAATATTTAGAGCAAGCATAGTGCTTGCTTTTAAAGGTTTTGTATACAAATTTGCTCTCCGTATATTCTACTTTATTAACATATAAAGTGAATTCTGTACAGTCAGCATCTATCTGGCTATCTAAAAAGAAGACCCATTCGTAATATATATAATCATATATATATCCAAATTGTATTTACCATTATGTAGCATTCTGAGTAAGACCAAATTTTATGGCATTTTATATCAATTTTTTCAGTTGTCAGAATGATCCTCCTGGTAAATACAATTTGTTCAGAGAGATAGAAGACTCAGTCAGCTAGGCCCACTTACTGGTTTCACTGTGTTGCTTTTTGTATATACTTAATATTTTCTTTGATTTCCAGCCCATACATGTATTCCACAGCATGCATGCCATGTTCCCAAATCCCAAAATACTAACAAGCAGTATCTTTTCATCTGCATTTATGCAGTAGTTCGCCTCATGCTCAAGGCTATAAGAGACAGCACAAGCAAATGCCTCTCCAGTTCCTTGTTACAACCACATGTCCTGAGTTGGAATTCTTGTGTCCAGTGGTTTCTCCAGATTTTACTATTATTACTCTGTGAATGTTTGTTTAAGTAGCTTACAGTCCATATGGTCATAGTTAGAGTTCTTAATATAATTGGTTTTGGTCCACTGCACCAGAGACTCCCTCCCCTCAGTCTAGGACTATGTCTAGCACCCCAGTGTGCAAGAATTGTCTTCTCACCCTGTTCCTTTTCTGTGGGTGAAAAACATACCCATGCTGTCTCTATTGTTTGGGCACTCTATTGCTGCATCTGCCACTGTCTTTAAACTAAGATCATGAGTTTATGGCGGAAATAACACTTTACAGTACTCTGTTCCAAGTCAGGGAGACTCCCTGTACATCAGCCCTATCAGAAGACCAGTGCCCCTCTGATCATAATTTTAAGACCAGAGCCTATAGCTGCTAAGCACACTACTCTTCTTCCCAGGTATCCCATGATAGTAAAGGAAGGGATACTCTCATGGCCATAAGGATAAATTCCCACCCAGATCTGCCCATAAAAGAGAGGAATTATCCCCAAGCTATCCAGTCTTCACATGTGGAGCCGATGGGTCCAAGTCCACAAATATAAGAAGATCCAGAGTGGTTCAGATCTGTGGTCCATCTAGCCCATATCCTGTCTTTTTGACAGTGGCTGATGCCAGGTGCGTGAGGAGGAATGAACAGAACAGGTAATCATCAAGTGATCCATCCTGTCAGCCCAAAAGATCCCCAGCCTGGAAGATAAACCATGCAAAAGGTGGATTTGTCAGTACCATTAATGACTTTGGTGCCAATATACAAGGACCAACACCCACCTTTTCTGTCTAGAAGTGCTGGACCTGATTCTTCCTTAATGCCATCCTGCCCTCCTAATGACTGCTTTGGCTACAGCTTCCCAGGAGATGTTCAACTTGGAACCATCAGCCTGACTATCAGAATGCTTCCAGAACTGATGCATACAAATATCTATACTACACTGGAAAATATTTTCCTTCCTAACCATCCATTTCTTCTCCTCTCTGACTTACTGCTTCTAAGAGACATTGTTAAACCGGAGGTTGAAACTGTTCTGGTATCACTGGAGCTATTCTTTCTTCAACCCAGAGGCAGCAGCATCCGCTCTCTGATACTGTCAGCCCCATTAGTGTCTATCAGAGTTGGATAAGTCAGATGCTCTGGCTGATCTGTCATGTCTTTATGGAGAGTCCTCCTCTTTTAAGTGAAGATGTCACTCAGAGTATTTGTGAAGGTTTTAAATGGATGACAGCCCAAATGAGATGTCAGTGCTTTACCGTTTTCCTATATCTCAACTCTTGGCTTCTGGATGATCAGTCCAATATTATACATGTATATGACACCGTTTCATCTTCTCTGCCAACAACAGTGATGGTCTACTCATAAGAAAGGGATCACATCAAGACAGAGCTCTGCCCACCACAGTCACCAGCTCTCTTACTGGTTGGTCGAATATGGATTGAGCAAGAGTGGGAGTCCCCTTTGCCACCTCTTGCCCACACAGTCACCATCATAAAAAATACATCCCTTATGGTTTGCTATGTTTATCTGAATGGCCACAGTGAACAAAATACCTGAACCACACAGGAATCCAGACTGCACATCAATCTACTGGAATTGAGGGCAGCCCATGCATTTCTTCATTTCATGTCCAAGAGAGCAGCCATGTCCTCTTCATGTCCAAGAAGGCAAGCAGTGCATTTCTCCAGTGCATTTGTTCTCTTCATGTCCAAAAGATGTCAGACAACATCACTACAGTTTTTTAAATGAACAAACAGAGAGAACCAAGAGCTCATCCCTTCTGCTTAGAAGCAATCAGTTGTTGTGGTCAAGAGATATCATACATCCCTTCCTACCTACACCCCTATTACTACAGGTTTTCAGAAAGGATCACCCTCCCAGCTCCCAACTAGTCCAGACAGTTTGGGTTCATGGAGCTCTGAGGATGTCAATTCATCCATCTGTGAGGATCTGCCCCTTCCCAGATCTCCTTATTCAGGAAGAGGGAAGAATGAGATACCCCTATTCAGACCATTGCTACCTTATGGCATGATATTTGGATAGGCATTTGGAACAAGCATGTTTGGCATCAGGCCAAGCTCTCCTTACTCTAAGTGGAAACGTCTCAACTAGAACCTACTACCTAGCCACATGGAGGTATTTGTTGATGTGGACTCAGAGTTGGCTGCCTGGCAACAGTCTCAAAGTCTACAGAAAATCTATTCATTTTGGATTACCTTCAATTTTCAAAGAACTCGGCTCTTTCCATTGGTTCACTGCAGGTACATCTTGCCATGATCAGTGCTTTTCAGTGGGACCTCTATCTTGTACTACCAGAACTCACCATTTGAACCCTTGGTGATATGCTCCATGTCTGACATATGAAGGTCTCATTCTGAGTTGTCTCATTCTTCTTACCTCAGCCAGATGGGTTGGCAAGATGGTAGCCCTCATAGCATCCCATCACATCCGCTGTTTCACAAGGAAAAAGTCTTTCTTCAATTGCATCCCAAATTCCTCACCAAGATTATTTCAGAGTTTTGTGTCAACTAACCTATTCACTTACCTGTTTTCTTCCTGAAACCCTATTCCTTTGTTAAGAAGAGGAAGCTCCATTCCCATAGCATCAGACACACCTTAGCGTTTTACAGTGGAGGACAAAATCTACCAAAAAATTCCTTTTCCATATTTCATTCTATAATAGAGAGCTTGTGAGGAAAAGCTATATCCCTCAGAGGATCTCTGAATGGATTTCTGCATTCATCAATGTGTGCTACCAATTAGCTCCTATCCCTCCACCTGGTGAAACAAAGGCACATTCCATCAAAGCCTACTTGCCCTACAACATCACTGCAGGAATTATCATCGCTGGACAGAGGCAGGGTGGCTACCTGGAGTTCAGTTCATACTTTCACTAAACATTATGTACTAGTTTAAACCTCCACTGCAGATGGAGCTGTGGGACTGTAGAAGTAAAAGAATCTTCCTCATTAGCATCCTCTTTTCCTTCGCTCTCCGCTCCCCCTGTCTGAATACTGCTTATCCTGTGTGTGGAGTACATGTAGGTACTAGTACTCAAAGAAGAAATGGAACTTACTTGCCTGTAACTATATGTTCTTTGAGTTCTGAGGAGTCTGTTTTCCACTATCTCCCCTCCATCCCCTCTGTTTCGAATTCTTTCTGCATTTGTATTAAGAGGAGGGACTTTAGAGGCATTGGCTCATATTTGCTCAATCTGGAGCATGAAATGAATTATCAAACGTGTGGGCCAACAGGCTCTTGTTAGATTTTCCAGACCTTGGTGCATAGACCACACATCTACAAGAAAATACAGTCACAGGTCAGTAACCTCCATATTCAAAACATGTGATAAGATAAAGGTTCAGATCCACCAGCGCAGTGTGTTCCATTAGCCAGTATACCCCATCATAAGAACATCATCTCAGTGCAGTGCTGTACAGCTAGTATGGTAAATATTTTCTGTTACCCAGCTTAAGGAGCTTGGCCCATGAGAAGAGCCATCTATCTTAGGAGTCCCTGCCATATGAGCCCCTTAAGGTCTGGCAACTGATGTGATTTCCTTCAGGCTGGTCTTACTTAGGAGACTAGCTCAATAACTTGCCAGCCCAGGATTGGTTTTAAAGGCCTCTTTCCACCCCCTCTTGATTTGCACTGTGCGGTTTGGCCTCAGAAGAGGATTGGGGTGTAACTACCTAACAAGTTTACTTTGTCTATATTTATTTTCTTCTATTGTACTTATACAAGGTAGTTTAAAAAAAAAAAAAAAGGAATGTTGTTTCATTTCACAGGTGGTGCAGATGGTGTTACAGCCACTAACACTGTGTCAGGACTGATGGGACTGAAAGCAGACTGCACACCTTGGCCTGCAGTTGGTAGAGAAAAGAAGACCACATATGGTGGCGTGTCTGGTAAGTGTTGCCTTTTTGATCTATAGTGCTTCCTTGGAGGCTGACAAAACATCAGGAGGTCCTTGTAGTGGACTAGAATATCATGTCTGCAGCAATACTGCATTCTTAAAGCATACTGACGGTCAGTGTTTATAATAGTCATGACAGATGGAACAGATTGAGTGTGAAGACTCTTGTGTTGCCCTTTCCTTAATGGTAAAACACTGTGATAGGCTCACTAGAGAGGGAGGAAAAAATCTCATCTCTTGTGACCCACAGTTTTCTTAGAATTTTTCATGCTGTCACAATTGTCAAGCCACATGTTAGATGGGGCTAATGAAAGGGCACTGTAAGGGAAAAATACAAACATTCCAATTGCACTATGTATATTGTATGTTGAACTTTTCTCCTGTCACACTGAAATCCACCTGCTGATGATAAATCCCCTTCTTTTCTTCCACCATGATAAAACATTATATCACATTTAGTAAATATATACATATTTATATATCCTTTTCCAATGTAATATTTATACTTGTGTATATAATATTTATGGGTGATGATTCAGGGTTTGATTTTAGAACCACCAACAAAAAGTTTTATACTCCAGTTCAGTGCCCATGCTCACTAATATATTAATCTGTTGACCCTGTGCACGTTGTCGCTGTGACAGCATGAGCTGAGTTCCTCAAAGGCAATGCTGTGAGCTTCTTGACTGTGCTGGTATGAAGATTAGTCTCCATAGTGATGGAGAAAGTGGTAAATATGCATAATGTAATCGCATCTCACTGTTCAAGAAAAGCACTGTTGAGTTGGTCCAAAAATATTATTTGGAGAAGATTGGTCAGTCAGAAAATGCTTTATTTCATGCAATTGTGTTATGCTTTGAGAATATAGAAAAAGATCAAAGAAAAATAGGTTGTCTCTAGGTTTTTTAATTGGTTTTAATGTTTATTAATCACCTACAGTGGTAAATCACTTTGTTGCCTTTAGATAATCAAATAACACCCAGAAGTTTTTAAGGAACACTTCCATACTGTAGTGCAAAGATTTAAAAAAATGTGTTCATTGCATAATGATTATTTCATAGAGACTGTCAAACAAGTCATTAAAATAATATTGATATGCAGAATGGAGGATGCAGGCAAGAGAGAGCTACACAGTGTTAGGGTTGTAGTACTCACTTGGCTTTCTGTCAGCTCATTTCAGTTTTTCGAGGCTGCCATGTTGACAGCAAAAGAATAAAGAAGGTCACAGTGGGTGCTGGGCATTAAAAATTAATGTAAGAACTATTGCAGTAGTATTTTTATAACTAACAGTATTCCCATTTTCTCATTTAAGCTGCAATTTCTGAATATTCCTTCCCTATCATGTTAGTCTAATAAAGTCATAAAACTACTGCATTATGGAAAGTATATCCTTTATGTCACAAATTTTATCAAATTTGCCCTCTCACCCCTATGGGTGGTATGTGTCTTCCTCAACCTCAGGTCCTCTACCAGAGGCCTGGGAGTTTGAGGGTTCTGCACAGTATCTTAGCTGTTCCTAGCACTGCACTCTTCTGGACAGAGAGCTCTGATGTTGTTCCTGGGATCTGTTGGAGCCACTCTCCCCAGCTTAGGAGTCACAGCCCCGAGTGCTCCTAGCACCACCGGGACCACTTTGGCCTTCACTTTCCACATTCTCTCTAGTTCCTCTTTCAGGACCTGGTACTTCCCCAGCTTCTCATACTCCTTCTTCCTGATGTTGCTGTCACTTGGCACTGCTACATCTATCACCACCGCTGTCTTCTGGTCCTTGTCTATTACCACGATGTCTGGTTGATTGGCCAGTACCTGCCTGTCCGTCTGGATCTGGAAGTCCCACAGAATCTTAGCCCTGTTATTCTCCACGACCTTCTGTGGAATCTCCCATCTGGTCTTGGGAGGGTCTAGCCCATACACTGTGCAGATGTTCCTGTACACAATGCCAGCTACTTGGTTGTGCCGTTCAGTGTATGCTGTTCCTGCCTGCATCTTACATCCTGCCACTATGTGTTGGACTGTCTCTGAGGCCTCTCTGCACAGTCTGCACCTTGGGTCCTGTCTAGTGTGGTAGACCCCTGCTTCAATGGATCTGGTGCTCAGTGCCTGTTCTTGTGCTGCTATGATCAGTGCCTCAGTGCTGTCTTTTAGTCCAGCCCTTTCCAGCCACTGGTAGGATTTCCCAGTGTCAGCCACCTCAGCTATCTGTCGATGGTACGTCCCATGCAGGGTCTTGTCTTGCCATGACACTTCTTCTGCTTGATCTTCCTCCCATGTCTGCTGCTGCCTCAGGCATTCTCTCAGCAGCTCATCTTTGGGTGCCATCTTACTGATGTACTCCTGGATGCTCTGGGTTTCATCCAGGACAGTTGCTTTGACACTCACCAAACCCCTCCCGCCTTCTTTCCGGCTGGTGTACAGTCTCTGGGTGTTGGACTTGGGGTGGAAACCTCCATACATTGTGAGGAGCTTCTAGGTTTTCACATTGGCAGCCTCCATGTCCTCCTTTGGCCAGCTCACTATACTGGCAGGGTATCTGATGACTGGCAGGGCATACCTGTTGATAGCGTGGATCTTGTTCTTCCCATTGAGCTGGCTCTTCAGGACCTGTCTTATCCTTTGGTGGTACTTGGATGTTGCTGTCTTCCTTGCCGCTTCATCGTGGTTCCCATGTGACTGTGGGATGCCAAGGTACTTGTAGCTGGTCTGTATGTCTGCTGTGTGGCCTGCTGGTAGTTCCACCCCATCAGTCTTCACTACCTTCCCTCTCTTTACTACCATCCGGCCACACCTCTCCAGTCCGAATGACATTCCAATATCCTCACTGTAGATCCGTGTCAGGTGGATTAGCGAGTCGATGTCTCGTTCATTCTTAGCATACAGCTTGAGGTCATCCATGTAGAGGAGGTGGCTGATGGTAGTTCCACTCTTGAACTTGTATCCGTATCCAGTCCTTGTGATTATCTGGCTGAGGGGGTTCAAGCCAATGCAGAACAGCAGCGGGGACAGCGCATCACCTCGGTATATGTCACACTTGATGGCCACTAGTGCAAGCTGTCTTGAGTTGACTTCCAGTGTTGTCTTCCACAGTCCCACTGAGTTCTTGAGGAAGGTCCTTAGTGTCCTGTTGACTTTGTATAGCGCCAGACATTCACAGATCCATGTGTGCGGCATTGAGTCGTAGGCTTTCCTGTAGTCAATCCAGGCTGTGCTCAGATTGGTCTGTCTAGACCTTGAGTCTTGGGTGACTGCTCTATCTATGAGCAACTGGTGTTTTGAGCCTCTGGTGTTGTTTCCAATGCCCTTCTGAGCTGTGGTCATGTATTGGCCCATGTGGTCCTGTAGCTTGGCGGCTATGACACCTCATAGGACTTTCCATGTTGTGGGGAGGCAGGTTATTGGCCGGTAGTTGGACGGTGCTGTTCCCTTGTGGGGGTCTTTCATGATCAGCACTGTCCTTCCTTGTGTTAGCCAGTCTGGGTGGGAGCCTGCTGCTAGCAGCTGGTTCATCTGTGCTGCTAGGTGTTCATGCACTGCTGTTAGTTTCTTTAGCCAGTAGGTGTGGATCATGTCCAATCCAGGTGCTGTCCAGCTCTTCATGTTCTTGACCCACTGTTGGATGTCTGCTACTGTGATGGTGACTGGTTCCTGTTCTGGGAGATTGCTGTGGTCTGTTCTGCTGTTATTGTGTTGTTGCACTGCAGTTGGGAGTACACCTTGGATGGTTCTTTGGAGAACAGGGCATTTATCTTTTTGGCCTCTGCTTCTCTAGTGTATCTCCTTAGCCTGGTACCCAGTGCTGTGAGCCTTGTTTAGCAGTCTCTAGAGCTTCAAATGGAGTCAGGCTCTTGTATTTTTTCAGTAGCTGAGTATTATCCTTAATCTCTACACCGTTCTGTAGTTCCACCCGCTGACTAACTTCTGTCTGAGTTGCCTTGATCTTATCCTCCAACCTCATTTCCGGGGGGGGGGGGATGTACTGCTCTTCTTGATCATGTAGCCAAGCATCTCCAGGATTACAGAGGCTGTAGCGTATACCAGTTCATTGGGTTGAGTTATGGTGGTAGTAGGAATTGTCATTAGGGCTCTATTGGCATCTTCTAGCATAGTATCTGATGGTACTTCTCCAATGAGCCTTGGTAATCAGTCTTGAGGGTTGACTGTAGCTAGTTTATCCATGATCTTATGCCTCATATCAGCTGCTGTGCTCTGTAATAGAAGGGGGTGGCAGTGAAGTTCCAGCTTCAGGTGTTGGCTGCACATCTAGTTGTTCTTCTGGGTCTACTTCTTGAGTCTGGGATGTAATGTGGCATTGGTCTATCTCAAATTGTGAGAGCAGCTTTCTCTTTACTATGTGTTGAAGCATTGGGTAACTAGCTGTTTCTCAGTTAGGGTGGCTGTAGGGTCTTTTGTCCATCCATAGTTCCCTCATACTTTTCACGTATCCCTTCTCATTAGGTCTACTGTTGTAGTAGTATTCCATCAATTCCAGGTTCTCTTGTCTCATCCATGTATGGTTTGTTCCACTAGCCCATTTATCATCAGATTGTCCTGGTTCCCCAGCATCTGGCGCAGACCTCGTTAACCCGGGCAGCATCCGAGCCAGCATGGCTCTCCTAGTTCATGTCACTCTCATATTCAAGGTAGGCAAGTGAGGCATTCGAGGGTTTTTTGCCCAAGGACCCCTACTGGAAAGGAAGGTAGGTACCAACCAGGATTTGAACCCCAGTCTCCCATATCAAAGGGCAGCACGCTTAACCACTACACTATCCAGTCACCCATATATGTAATTGTATAAATTATAGCATCACCTGAATGTTTAGCTGTACCTAAGAGCTTCTCAGCATTTCCATATTTTCATAATTTATAATTCTTTGTAAAACATTCACTTTTGGTATCTCAACATATGCTAGCCTGGCAGAGGTTTGGGTTTTGAGTTAAAAAACACAAACAAACCAAGTTTTTTTTTTTTCCGTTTCTGAAGGAACACACATATCAAAAGAAATAGAAGATAGATGGTGTGGTTACAGTCTTATAGCACTAACCTAAGTATATTTTAAAAAAGAAGATGCTCAGCCCAGTCTCTTTGGGTACGTTTTGACATTGCACCTTTATAGACAAATAAAGTAAGTTTCCTGGACTATAACTGACAGCAAATCCCTAATCCTCCACATTATGCAGGAATGTCTTGGAGCCCCATTGAAGTCAGGAGTGCTTTATAAGGACATAGTGGTATATCTGTGAATTGCAGAACCAGGGCCAAATTATACACAAATATATGAAAGTGCTAAAATAGTTTAAAAGAGAACCAACCAACTTTCTTAATAGAAACATAACAGAGGGACTATATATAGCCGTTAGAGCAAGAAACTGAGATGCATAAGTCTTGAATTCTATTGCTAGGATCTTCACCACTGTCCTGTTGTGTGGCTGTAAGCAAGACACTTGACCTTTCCATGCTTTAGTTTCCCTGTCTGTTAAATGGAGATAAGACCACTTACATGCCTATAGGCTTAGTTTCTGTTATTTTCTTTTACATCCTAGGCAGCTATATAGATTTTTGTTGCTCTTTCAAAAGTAGAAGGAAATGAGATCATACTTTTGGGCTAAAATTTGTCTTTGAAATAAGGCCATGTCAATGGTGAATTTGGCCCCTTTTCTTTACAAGATTTACAAAAGCAACATACTTGTGTGGTTACTGCCTTTTTAGGAAGTTCCACACACACTGGAATGTATACTATATTTCTGGAGAAGCTATGTGGATTATAGATATTAGAGATGAAACAGTCCTATCTTCTGGTAATCTAGATAATCTCTCTGCCAATGCAGGGTTGTTCCCTTCAGTAGATTGTACAATGTTTTGTTTAATTTAGTTTGAAACAGGTTTATGGTACTTCTTATGGAGGGGTTTCCCTCAATCAGGACATACAGTGTACTATAATAGATCCAGTTGTTTTTAATACATTAACACTAGAGTTATTTGAAGTGTGAGCATCATGCCATTCTCTTCTGTTTTATTGTTCTTAAATTACTGAATGGAATACATTAAACTAATGGAATTAGCTCCAAATTATACATTTCCAAGTGTATCACAATGAGTTTAATAAAAGGCTGCATTACAGAATGAATGGTAAGCACTGTTAGTGCCCTTATCCAGATGTATCATGATTTCTCAATATCATGCCTTTCCAAAGAAATGGACTTCTTACCTAGAGAATTAAGGATGTGCCCTGACCGTGGTATAAACTACAGAAACGTCATTTATGAGCTGTTCCTGTTTGGTTATCTTTCCCTTTTTTTGCCTTTTACAGTAGTGGCTGCATCTGGAAAGACTGTAATTACCTATGCTTTTGTGGGAAAGATCCCATTTGAAATAAGCTACATTCCTATTAAAAAATTAAGGTGTGGAAAAACATCTTCCTTTGATTTCTTTAAAAGGAATAAAAAAGACCAATCAAAATAGCTGTTTCAAGAATTTCACTGCCTGGCATTACAGGATGGTCTCAGAGATGCACTTGTGGCGTATTTTAAAATCTATTTCCAGAGAGGCAGTTTAATAATGTTCCTCTGAAAATACATTCAAATTGGAGTTGTTATATTCAGTGTTAACTTCCCAAGTGCTGAATGGGAAAATAGTGTTATTTAACCTGCTTTAAAATTCTGAACTTCAGTAAGCATTGTTGTTTCTCCCTTTATACTGTATTATTGATTTGATTACTTTGACACTGGAAACTATTCCTAAACCTAGCTCAGAGATGAAACACAGTAAGTGGGCTGCATGCTGGAGAGCTCTGTGAAGTTCATGGGGAAAGGCTGCGAAGTTCAAGGGGAAAGAATCTGTCCCCCCAGGCTACAGCAAAGTACCATTCCTACTATGCAGCCACAGCACAGACCTAAGGCTGCAGTATCCCCACTGTCTCCCTTGTCACCTTTATAGGAAAGGAATAATATTAGATGAATCCATATATTTGTGAGGTCCCCAGAGTCCCTCATACAGTGCAATTGTACCGGTCAGAGCTTCCACTGTGAAGGGGGGTTTCTCCTAACTGATGATGAGGGAAAAACTGAGACCTACGACCTGATCCTGCAGCAGTTAAACAATGAGAAGACCTGCAAGGCTTCTGCTGAGCATGTGTGGTTGCAGTATCAGAACTATAGGTTGCTTTTCTAAGGCATGCTTTAAGCATCTTACTGTTTGTATTTTCTGTACATAGGCAATATTAAATATTTTTTTTAAAAGTTAATACTAATTGTGTGTATTTGTACAGTAAATAGTTATGGCTGGCTCTGAAAGAGATGGTACAATCTACTATGTAAAGAGTAAATAATGTGGAAATTATATATTTTATAGGTAATAGCAGGGCTGGCTCAAGGGCCTTTGGCACTCTGAGCCGGCTTTTGATTTTGCACTCCCACCCCCGGGGGGCTGGGTCCATACACAGAGGGGACACTGGGCAGCTCACCCGGCCAGCATCCCTCTGCAGCTGCAAGGAGCTTGGGGAGCCTGATGGGGTCCGGTGTGGCAGGAGAGTGTTTGCTTTGCTGTTCCCCGTGCCATGCCAGCCCTGGCCCCAGTCCCAGCCCATCTCACCTCCTGCAGAGCTAGAGCAGCCTCAGCATGGCTTGGCATGGCGCTGTGCTGCCAGGCCCGGCCCCAGCTCCGTCCCTGATGTCTGGGGAAGGCCCAGCTCCCACTCCTTCTCTGGGGCTGGCCAAGGCCCACACCCAGGTTCCCTTACTTGGCTGCCAGAACCAAATGGTGAGGAATGGACCAGCCCCATCATGGACTGGACTCGGCCGGGCGTGGCTTCCACCCCCAAGCATGCTCTAAATATGCTCAGAGCTGGGAGTTTTAGAAGCTCTCAGCTTGGGGGAAGCTTCCTTCCAGCTGGCAGGGAGCTTCTGCCAGGCTGGGAGCTTTTAAAACTGCCAGAGGGGTAGTAGGTGGAATGCACAGGAATGCTACGTTCTGCCCTGTAATTCTATTTTTAGGGGCCCCGGAACGCTGTTCCCTTGTGTTCCACCTTACTTTAACCCCTGTCTGGGGCTGGCTGTTCCTCCCTAGGGGCAGAGTGGGACAGCCCAGAGGCAGAGCGACAGAGCAAGGCCCAGCACCCAGACAGGCATGGAGTTGATGGCATAATGTAGGGGAGAGGAAAGAGTGCTTCCCAACAGTGCTCCTGCAGTCTGTCGCCCTAAGCCAGTTCCTCTACGGGCCTAGAGCCCACCCTGGGTAATAGAATATGAAACAGGGTTTCTGACTGAGGTTGGATTTTTTTTTTTTTTTTGCCTTGTAAACTTTAAACTAAAAATAAATCTGAAATTTTGTCACAAGATTTCACACTCTGTTTACCTAGAGATGCATTTTGTAAATTGCCACTGTATGAAACTCCAGTGTACCTATTACAGGCAATATGGAATGGGTTCAGAATTAACTTTTGAGTTTCCTTGCTCCCCAGCCCTTCCACAACTCTCAGGCTAGATCCTTAGAGATGGGTTTATAATATCGTGTGCTGGACTTCAGGAAATACTTCCACTGAAAGTAATTGAAAAGTTAAATCTCTACACAGTGTGCTAAATATGTACCCCTTAATGTTGGTGTGACAGTGTTTGACAGTAATGGCCCAAACACATCTGACAATAGTGCTATTACTTTGGGCCATTACTGTGTAGAACACGGTAGTATTTTTATAAGGTTACTATTAGGTTTTATGTGAATATAATACAGAAGGGTTACAGTTCACTATATATTCTATAGTCTATTAAAATGTATGTTTGTGTGTGTTCAGTGAAAAATATCTTAGAGGCAGCAATAATGGACAATGAGAAAAATAGAGCTTTGGAGCACCTTTACAGTAAATTTTTTCTCACAAGATGTAAGGCTGACCATCAAGAAATCTTGGAAGGAACATATCTATAGTAGGTTCAGTCATTAGATGTGAGAACATGTAAGTGTTACCATTCTGCATGGGTAGTTAATTTTAGTTACCTTTCAAGTAATTTAATGGAGCTGTCTCTTCTTTTATGAAAAACATTGTCATACAGCAATTCTGCCTTTCAAAAAAAAATAGGGTGTTATACCTTCTCTGAAATAACTGACATAAATAGGAACATGCATTCTAATCTATTTATATGTATAAATTCAATAGAAAGGGAGAAAGTTGAAGGTATAATAATGTGTTGTTTTCTATTTCAATTCAATGACACATCATTAAAAGAAAATCTGAAAAAAAACAAGAGTTTTCACTTTAACAGTCACCTCTTTCTCAGTGATTTCATGGTACCGATTTTGATCAATGGATATTAATGGAAATCTGTCTTATCACTGGGAATCAATAATATATGTATATTCATTTACGTTAACATAAATGTACACTGAGAAGGACATTTAAAAGTATATATTAAAATATTTTTAGAGAGCAGAGTAGAGCACGAGTACAGAATAAATATATATTACAGGCTTAATTTGTGGTTATTATTTCTGTGAAGTGTAGCTCAGCCCCTAAAGTGTCATTTACATATATTATATATAGATTCACAAAGAATTCTCTTTTTTTCCATTATGTCTTTGCTGCAGCCTGATTTCTCTCACTGTACTGCCATCACTGGTCTGTGCAAAAGAGATCAGAGCCCTAATAATAGATTTTTGACAGTGAGCTTGCCTGGTACCTGCCCTACACAAATCCTCACTGTTCATGTTTGCTTCATGGCAACAAAGTAGACAGAAGGAAATGCCAAGTGCTGAGTTTGAGGTACAGACCTGCAGTAGCTTGACATTTCAGCAGAATAGCAGTTTATGAGATGCATAATTTTTCATCTGGGACTCAGCTGCCATTTTCATAGAAGCTTGCAACTCATCGACTGACTGGAAGTAGGGCAAAGGTTTACAGCGTCGATCAAGGTCTACATCCTTTCCATAGCTATTTTAAAAATAAGTATGATTCTGCAGATAAGGTCAGACAACTAAGCATCTTTTTCTTTCCACTTTTAATATTTTCTAGTATATTTGCAGACAATAAAACACTTAATAAAACATTTTTCTTAAGCTTTAAAAAAAAAACTAATAAAATTTAATTATTGAAGAATTAAACCAATCTTCTATTAAAAGCGGAGCACAGGTCTATTTGATAAAGCATTAAAATATGGCAATATTTCTCCTTCTCTCGGTTTCAAAGAGTTCATTCCAAGCTTGAAATTAATACAAAGATCTTGACTCTGAAAGCAAAGTAAGTTTGGCTTGTATCATTTTAACAGACTGAATTTTTTTCACATATTCATGCACATCTACTGTACTCAGAAAAAATTACTGAGTTTCAGTAACAGTTCAACATATCACAATCTCATACAGAACAATGGTACAGTACATTGGATTAATTAAAGAAGCCTTACGGAGAACTGATTTCTCAGTGTGTCAAGATTTCAGTTTTATGTTAAATATTTTCTAAAGGCCAGACCCTTAAATCTCAGGGGCTGTACCAAGCAGTGAGCTGTGAATTTAACCATAGGCTAACTGCTAATGATAAGGAAAAGAGTCCAAGTTGAGGCAGCTGTAATACAGTCATTGAATTAGGCTATCAATCACTCAGTTCCCTGAGGAACAGGCAAAGAAGACAAAACAGTGAAAGGGAAATTAGGAAAGGAGGGCATGACTAGAATGAGATTCTTTACCAAATTTATCTGTTAGTTGGTCTGAATCCCCTCAACCATCAGAGAGCAATGTCCAGCATTGCTTTCAGACTAAAAGCCATGAATTTGTTCCAAACCTCTAGAAAACTATCCACTCAGGATTAACTATTGCTTGTCTTTACATTATAGTTTCTTTAAAGGTGCAGCAAATAACAGTGCTTTGCTATATACTGCTATTTTAAAAGCACATGATGGGATTAATGAGCATGCTACTGTTGTTAAACACCATGTAGTTTATATATAATGTCCCAGTGAAAATATTTCATTTTCAAATTAAGGGTTTTTTTTAAAACAAACAGTTATTCACTGAGGGACCACACTGCATTGGTTACAATAGAATCCCCTACTAGAAGTAAATACAAAAGGGCATTTGGTTGAAATAACATTTTTTCAGGCACTTTCACATACGGTATGGAAAGAGAGTGACTGTGGCCTACTACATCCAGTAGTGCATTGCAATAATGCATTTTATTTTAATCTGAGTCCAAATGGCATCAATGGCGTGGGAGTTAATGCACACAGTTAAAACAGTGGAATATATTGCACCAGGTTTTCTTGAAAAACAGAACGTGATAATTGACATGATTAGCACAGGCATAACAGTTTACACTTTCTGTAGTTAGCAAGGACAATTTATGTGTATAACTAGTCTGTTGAAGAAAATTATTATTATTAGATACTTCCATGCCTTGTGATTCATCAAGCAACCCAGTGTTTCCACCAGCATATGTCTAGTGCCACATTTCTTACTCTATTGAGATTTGCTTCCATGATAGTGACATCTTTCTTAAGTTATCTGTTGTCCTCTTCTTTTCAGTCTTCCACTAAGTGACATCCAATAAAGAGGGCTTGTCTAGACATATAAAATGTTTTATATCCATACAACATTCCAAAAGCACATCTGCTTTCTTTCTCTATTGTATTTGTAATACATCAGCATTAGTTACTTGACCTCACCAAAACAAAGGAGTTTTGTGGAACTTTTAAAGACTAACAAATTTATTTATTTCATGAATTTTTGTGGGAGAAAATCATTGAAAAAAACTTTGAAGTGGGATTTTCTCCCACAAAAGCTCATGCGATAAATAAATTTGTTAGCCTTTGAAGGTGCCACAGGACTCTTTGTTTGTTTTGCTGGACTAGACTGACGTGGCTACATCTTTGGAACTTTATCTCACCAGTGGCCACTGAGCATTCTGTGCAGACATCTCTCATGGAAAGTGTTAGTTTCCTGTTGTAGGCTTTTAGCATTTGCCAAGTTTTAGAAGCATATAACACCATGGGTATCACAGTGACATTGTGTAACTTTATCCTAGTCCTTGTGTGAATTATTGTTTTCAAATATTTTCCAGTCTTCTCTGTTGAAGAAGAAGGGGCAGGAAATGAATGAATAAAGAGAATAAGTTTGGGCGGGTTGTTTGGTTGGTTGGTTGCAAAACTTGTTTCCAGTGGTGAATAGATATGAATATAAAAGATGTGAACTGCATTGTTGGCTAAGTACCAGGAACAGGATTGGGACTATCAGGCCCATGACAGCAGTTCTGGACACCAGGGCAGAACAGTTAATGAACCCCCAAAAAGGGATGGCTGAGATCCAAGGGGACATTGATGAAAGCTTTTACTTTTGTGCCATGGAGGTTCCTAGGTAACTGAGGAGATGAGTTTCCCAGACCCCTTGAACTCCCCAGGGAGATCACTTAGGAACCCAGTAAGCTAAGTAGCAGATAGTACCCTCTCACCTGTCTGGGAGTCTGCATGGCACATAGTAAATAAGCTTGGTTCAGGGAAGGGGCAGAAAGTGCAACCAGCAAGGGCCTTGGGGAAGAGGATGTGTGTGTGTGTGGTGGAGGAGAGAGGGATACGTATGTATTCTTCCATTGGCCTGGGCCCTTTTAAATTGCTGGGCTTATGGGCAAAGGTTCCCCCTTACCACTGCCTGTCAGTGGCCCTGGAGGGCCATCATTAGCTGCTTTGCCCAAAAGATCACATTTGTTTGGAGTTGGCTTGCAAGTCACTTTATTATTGGATACAGGTGTAGTAAAGTGTTTTAATGCTTATGGGAATCTCAAAAGGAACAGAACTGTGCTTGGTATGCCCTTATTAAGGGAGACACCCTCAAATGAACTGTGCTAAATAAACAGAGGTGGGGGATGCCAAATTCCAGTGGCGATGACAGAGGGTGGTAACCGGTGTTTCTAGCTTATGATGTGAGCTCTATGTAAAGACCCTAGGCATGCTTTGACATCCCCCCCACACACACACACACCCTGCTTTCTCCACGGTGTAATGACAGAGCTGATGAAGACTCAACTGAGAGTCTTTTATCACTAGAGCTGAAATCACTGATATCCAGGTCTAAGCATTAGACTTGCTACGGGAGAGCATCCCTGTTGACGGATACTGCCGACCCTGCATGAGTAGTGAGGGTCCCCCTCTACCTCCCAATAGTTGGCACAGTGGGCCACAATGCAGAGTGAGCAGTGTAGTAGCAGCAGCTGAGATGTTGCTTGATGCTTCTCCTTTGGGGCATGGTTGCTAAGGCAACCATGATTTGAGAACTTTAATAACTCAGTCATAGGTTAGAGGTTTATTACAGGAGCGGATGGGTGAGATTTTGTGGCCTGCATTGTGCAGAAGGTCAGATTAGATGATCATATTGGTCCCTTCTGACCTTAGAGTCTATGAGGATATGGGAAGTGAATTCATGCAAATACACTGCTAATCCCAGGTCATTGCTGACCAAGGACAATAACTGTGAGTGGGGTGCGGTGGAGGGAGAGGGAGGGGAGTGACATGGTAAAGGAAGATTTGTTTGTTGGATTTTCAAACCACAAGGTGAGAGACTGAGCAAAAGGATGTTGCATAGTGTCTTCTGGGGTGGATATCTTGCTCATGGTTGTCTGTTTTTGAATCATCCTTGTGGTGTTTTACCTGTATAATGACTAGTTCTTTTCCCCTTTTATTAAACATTTTCTTCTCCATACATGAGCTCAGTGCTGGTCAAAAAGCACCCCTTCATATTGAACCTGGCTCTCGTTGCTTCCACCTATACCTGGTGGAAGTGTTACAAATCAAATCAAATTTCTGTTGCAGTTCATTTTGAAGTCATCTTTCATGATGTAACCATCTTAGGTGGTGGTGGTTGTTGTTTCTGGAAAATCACTTCATATTTAAGTTATTTTTCCATTCACATTAATATATCAGTGAAAATAAAATATAAAGAATTTGAACCAGTGAAAAGCTTTGGCAAAGCCTATTGTATCATATATTTTGTACCAAGTCTTAGCACTTCATCAGATACATAGTATGTATAAGTCAGCCTTTAGGTCAAATCTTTCACACCTTATCCGCTCTGGAATCCCACTTAACTAGATGGAAATTTCATCCAAATACAGAATGACTACTGTTGGACTTAGACTGAGCAAAGATGGGTCGGATTGCCTTGGCCAGCAAGAGAGAGAGAGACAAGTAAAGGAGGAGGCATGAAGAGCTGGGATGAGTAAGGGAGGAGGCATGGAGGTGGAGGAGTTAGCATCTAAGGGTTAAGTCTATACTGACAGCAGCAAAATCACCACTGTCAGTGTTTGTGTAGACCCACTCAATCGCTCCAAAAATCAACATATCAACTCCAGCTGGAGTGGCTGTGAGGCAGCTGGAAGGCATTTCTGGCAGATGTACCTTAATGTGTAGCGATGGCTTAGTAAGTCGTTGGGATGTATTTTACGTATGTGTATCTTCTGTCAACTGTCACTGAAGAGTGTGGCAAGTACAGACCAGCCTAGGGCTTAGAGATGGATTTTCACTAAGGGAAATGGGCCTACTGTGCTTTGGAGACATGGAACACACTATGACCTCACAGGTTGCCTCTCTGTGATTAGGGGTGGTAAGGAATGCTAATCAGCTCTCCAGTTTCCACACCGGGTTTTAAAACTGGAATCAGGTATGGATCTGGAAATCTGCCCTATCCTGTGGTTGATAATACAAAATGTAATACATTCATCATTATTATTATTATTATTATTATTATTATTATTATTATTATTATTATTATTATATTTATTTATTTATTTATTTATTTATTTATTTATTCGCTCACTCACTCACTCACTGCAAGGGAAGAGAAACAGTTAAACAGACACAAAGTATGTTTAAACAGTTGGAAATGGTGTATATAGCCCTACAATTCATAGATATTTGGTAGTAACGTTATAGCTGTTACTTTGGGCAAAAAAACGAAGCACCACCAGCACACATGGTGCAGTAAGTGAAGGACTGAAAAGTGCAGAAGAACCAGGAAAGTCAGAGTTAAGGATAAAGAATTAAGCATTTTATAACTCGGAGATTTCTCTGAATTTTTCTTGTTGTTCCTTCCCATCCAAACTCATTGATGGGGGCAGCTGCACTTCTGAGGGATGGACTACTAGATATTGTCTTCTGTTTGTATTCAGGATACTGCCATTGTTGAGTTTTTGTCCCATCTTCTACTGTAACCAATCTGCCAGCTACTTCGGTTGCTCCTCCACTGACACTAGCCTCTTCACAGCTTGAGGATTAATTTCATAATACAGTGGGACCTGGGAGAGGAGAAAGAATCCAAGGAAATAGCTCTATGTGTTTGTGTCTCAAACAGGAACAGAGAGCTGGTAGAACCCATTGGGCATGAAAACTCAAGCCCAGATGGGCAATGGTTGCTGCTGTTTTGTTTGTAGTTTTCCATATTTGGTTAGGAGATTCTGGGAGGAAGCCTGGGAAACAGAGAATAGTGGGGCTGCAGAAGGGCCTAGGATGGGTGGAAGACACTGTGAAGATTATTATTATTGTATGGAATACCGATACCTCAGAAAGTTGAGACTGAATGTGACCTAGATGAGTTACAAGAAGAGGGAATCAGCAGCTGTCAAAAAGGGGTGTCAAAGAAAAACAGCCTGCTACACAGCACCCAGTGACATAGGGTGCACCAGTGAGCGACTCTTCTACAGAGGCTTCATAAAAGGAGGGGAATGGGGGGGTTAAGATTCTTGGAAGGGGTTAAATTAAATACTGTGGTAAAGTGTTTCCCTTGCTTCTGTTCTTACCTTTTATCCCAGCATTCTTGTGAATCATCTTTGTAATTTCTGCAGCTTCAGTTAGCTGTGATTTATTGTGAATTCGGTTTACTTGAGCACATTTTTATTTGTCTAAATCCTGCTAACATTCTGTGTTTTTTAATATCCTACTTGACTGGTGAGCAAATTCTAACACTGCAAGCATAAAATACAGAAGGGGGAAAAGAGCAGAGCTCTTCTATGAGAACTAGGATTGGATTTGGATTTCATTGCACGTTACCTCATCCCTGATGAGTTATCACCAAAAATGTTTACTCCAGTATTTCACAAGCACAAGGCCTTTTTCTTGGCCTTGCAAGTTTTCAAATAAATGCTACTAATATATAATAGTCAACCAAGACATCTGCATTTTAAAATGTGATACATCTTGCAAGAAACAATATTGTACAAAATGAGCTGCCCAAACCTCCTACTTAAAAGCAATAAATACATTTTAAAAAATCCTATAGGAAATCATCTGTAGTAATTCTGTTTGCCATTAATCACTCATTTGCAACATCTGCATTCCCAGTTAATAGTAAGAGTCTTCTCCATTAACATACACTGTATAAACACTGTGAAAAGATCTGACTTTAAATCCACAAGGGTGCTCACAGTTAAGGATTAAACCACCATTATTGAGTTAGGCAGGGAGCAAGTGAACAACATTAAGGTTGGTGCCTAGATGTAACCAGATACTTCATCGTTTGTTATGATTCTAGGTGACTGTAGTATGTACACAAGGCAAATGTGGAAAGGTATGTGGAAAAGGTGTGTTTCGTGTCAAGATCAGAAAATACAGTTCCTTGGTTTGTACAGTACCATACCAGTCTCAGCAATGTTAAGACATTCCACGGATGTAGTGGAGCTTTTTGCAACCTAACAAATCCAAAAGAGAGATATGGAGAGGCAACCTTAACTTAGCTTTGACAGTCATGTGACTTGGTAAAAACACAACACATTGTTCAGTTGTGGACAGCCAGGCCTATGTGCATCAAAGTCCTATAGGCGTGACTGATTGATTGGGAAAACATGAGTGATTATCAGTCCATGCTCTGCCTGAATTTTAATTGCCACACTTCCGCTGTAGCTGCCAAGTCAATTGCATGACTGGTGAATGTGCCAGCCTTGGGAGCATTTCTCTTGATTTGTGAACAGGTGCCTACTATCATGCTGCCTGTATTTTGGGGGGGGGGGCTCCTTTTTCAGCTTTTGAGAAACTTTATGGGTCAGGAATCTATATTCTTGGTGAAAAATGCTGGCAAAGCTGCATAGTTACTTTCTTTTTTAACCTAAATGGCTTCCTCAACATCTACCAAAGAAATGATCTGACCTCACAGGTGGCATCCTTGGTACAATCTGGTGCACTCCAAGAGAGAGGAGATTATTTTTTTCTTTGTGGCTCATAAAACAACATCAGAGGATCAATCTCTAGCAGGAACCCAAGGAGGAGGAAATTACACCAACCCTACCATTAACTTGTGGATTGAATTTTAACAAGGAGCTCCCATGAGCTCCCTCTAGCATATTACTATGGCTGATATTTGTTTCATAACCATGCATTATGCCATGCTGCTGCTTTGTGCCTCTGAAAGTATGCTGGACACAGCTGATTTGCCTAATTGTTTTATGTCTCTAAGAAGGTCACCAGGGATGGTGTCTTCCCCTTTCTTCTCTCTCCTCTCCCTGAGAAGCTTGAGGAAACCTCTGAAAGTCCTCTGTAGGTCATATCAGTGGGACTCCTCTCTGACAAACCACAGGAGGTCTGTCAGGTGGCGGCATGGATGCACAAGTGCTTTGCCACTGCTTTCTCCATCTGTATTGCTGAGCTGCTCTGGGGTGTTTCCTTCTCCACCAGGACACCTTTGTTCCTATCCTGGCAGATCCATCAAATCTATTTCCAACTGCCTCAATAGAGATTGGTGACATTTTCTTGGTGTGTGGAGAGTTTCACAGGCAGAAGTCCTAAAGGACAAAGGGACACACTGAAAATCTGATGTATTGATAGACAGCTTTTGTCATGCAGGTCTCCTCATGATGGACAGGAAGCTTGATCATTACATTTTAGAAAATTTGGGGGGCTCCTATGACTTGACTGCATTACAGACTTTCTTTGAAAGCTTCAAAGCAACTGATTCTAACATTTGTCCATTGTCTAATTTCATGTCAAAGAGAAAAAAGTCACAATGGATTTTACGTGCTTGATGTACAAATATCTTGGAGTGCATTCATGTAAAATATCTGGTATTTTTCTATATTTTAATAAACCCTAATAACAGCATTTACAATCCCTTAATGCTGTTTCTCATATTCTTGTTACAGTAGGTGTATGGAAAACACGTTCCCTGGTTTTAAAAGCTCAAAACAAATTTCAGCAGTTTAATCTCAGTGTTAGAAAAAGGATCACAGCAGCTGCTATAGTATTTTGTATTTAAGCTAGTTTTCGTAAAGACTCGTGACATGCTCCCTGGGAGCTAAATATTGACAGGCATGCTCTGGCAAGCAAGATCAAGCTTGCTGAATTAACACAGCTCAAGTCTCTGCATTGACACTGTAACCCAAGTCTGAAAACTATTATCCTACTCCATTTATTTTGGCTTTATAGGTGATACCGTCCACTTGAATTAGGGATTTCCACTGTATCTTAAATGCCATAACCATGAATTAATGTGATTTGAGAATAAAATACTTCTGAGGCTGCTTGTATACAGAAGGCAGATAACATCTTTAGCATCATACAGTATATGAAATAGCAAATAGTTGCATAAAAATCCACATAATTTCAAACTATGCAACATAAAAAGTAACTATTAAAAATAAAAGGGCTTATAAATATTATTCATCTTTTGTACTGCTGTGACAACCACATCCCAAATTCCCAGTCTCTGAAAGGCATTGGTCGAAAGCTAAGCTTAGTAATAAATTCATTACAGGATATAATTAAGGAGATTAATTTGTATTATGTAGGTAAAAATACCATAAATTATTATTTTTTCTAATTGTAAATTAATCTTGTTTATAGAGCATACGGTTTACTTGTTAAATTTCTGAGTAAAGAATTTAAACCTATTTGGGCTCCTAAGACATTTGATGGATAAACTAAATTGATTACCAGTTGTGTCGTATAACACATGATATTGTACAGCCTTTATGTGTGCTTCCCAGTATTTTCTTAAATTACCAGTATTTGTTTTGATTCCAGAAATGCACTTGTCTAGGCTCTGTGGTGTATTGGATTAAATGCTGGCTTTACTATGCTGAACAGCTGTTTTAGAATTTAACATTAAACATTTGTGGTGTTGTGAGTCATCTTCTTTGAACATTCCATACAAAATATGTCAATGATAGTTCATGCAAATATTGCCAGTTACATTTTGATATATATTGTTTTTTTTTAATAGTACTCACTCAGAATTCCTTCTCATATTGCATTTCCAACAAGAGAAGGAGCGAAACTTGCTTTTGTTCAAAGATTCCTTCCATAAACTAAAATGAAGCAGTGCTTTCAGGATGAATAGTTTTCATTTTAGAGTGAAAGAAAGACAGGTATATAAAGGGTCCATGGGTGAGCACATTAATGTTCCAACTCTTCAAGTTGCTCTGTGCAGTCAGACTTTGACATTTGTGCAAATCCCAGTGACTTCAGTGGCTTCTGAGTGCATGCAACTACCAACCTGTGAGGTTCACTGTACAGGATAGGACCCTTGGTGTGTAATTTACTTGGAAACAGCAGCCAGCTTGAGCTAATTCACAAGAAGTGTCCTAAAGACTTGTGAAGAGGATTGCTGTGCTCTTAAAGCACACTGAGCTACAAAATAGCTCCAAGTGCCACAAAGCAGAGTTGGATTTGACCCCTGAACTGAACCATCAGATCAGAGAACACCTGCAAATTTGTGGGTAGAAGGGCTGTAATTCAAATGCCGGTTCAGATCAGGATCTGATTTTCAATTTTGTTTTTATAATGGACTGAAGCAAAATCCTGGATCCAAGCTTTTGGGGGCTCAAAATCTGCACCCAGCTTTCGTAGCTCAGCCCATCTCTAGTGCTGGCCACAGTATGGAGGTAACAGAAGTCACTTAAAAAATAGAAATAAAAATTATATGATTGGTATTTAGTGAGTGAGTGGGACTGTTAATTGCACAGTTTGGGCAGCAGTTTACCATTTTTCATGGATTTATTGCTTTCCATGGTAACAAGCATGGTTTATTTCACTATTAATTAAATACCGGCCCCTTTGGGGTGGAGATGGTAGTATGATTTCTTGGCAAGAGCAAAGGAGTTATGGGCTTTATACACCTCACTCTTTCTTTTTCGCCTCAGTCTCCTCTTCTGCAATATGAAATTCTACCACCTTTGTAAAACGTCTTCATATCTCCTGGTATCAAAAGTTATATAAACACCAAATATTGTTTTTATTATTAGAGTAGCACTGATAAATGTTCTAAAGGTAAGAGTTCAAGTTAAATGAGCATTTTTTTGGAGCCCATGGCTTTAACTTAATTCAGCTCAATTTTAAATAGTGAACAGTGTTTCAAACAAGAAATCCAGTGATGATTGTTAGGGACTGTTTTGTATTTTGTCATTTTTTCCTTAAGGGTGGGCAGAGGACTGAATATATACAGCAATTAAAACAAAGAAGGAGTCCTGCATTACTTAAAGACTAAATTTTACTTTTTGTGTGAGTGTTTGAGGGAGAATCTGAGATGCTGGAGCAGTACACTGAAATTCTCCTGCATCCATTTGTGTTGTTTCTGAATAAATTAACAATCGAGTCCTTAGGCCTATGAATTCTGTTACAAATGTCATTAATACAAAAGGCAGAACCAAAATACAAGCGTAAGGTTCCTTTTTGAAGTCATCAGTATCATGTTGACTATTGTTAAGGCTGCTCATAAGCGGGGATGATGTAAATGTAAACTGTTATTACTTATTGTTCTCTATTATTTTATATCCAGAGATTTTCAGTTCTGTTGAGTAAGCTTCTTTGACACTACTGACCGATATATATTACCTCACCACCTTGATTCTAGTATGTTATGTAGCTCAGACATGATACTATTCCATTGCCCTTCTGCTAACTAAATACTCAGTTCAAATAATGGCATGAGATTTTTGACATTTTTTTTCATTGATTTAGATTATATGCTGTATTCTTATTTAGAGAAACATTCTGGGAAATTGCCATGCTTATATATAATCCCAAGTTTAATTAAAGGCAGAGGTACCAGCTGTCTCTTGATTTAGCTTAAAACAAAAATAAAACCAACAAAAACAACTAAATGCTGTCATGTAAATTTCATTACAAAGATAAAGAAATGTAAAGAACTAAATATTTAGAAACTGATGTGTCTAGCTATAAAACCGTAATTATGAGAGTGTTCTTGTATAACAAGAACACTTCACATCTGCTATCCAGTGTTTTAATGCCTGTGGTAGTTATTAGCTGAATATTTCTATTATTACCATTCTGCAAGCAACTGCCATTCTTGAAAGTGATTGATGTTTATGAATAAAGCAAATTTATTACATGTTGCCAACTTCTGAGGACCAATCTTATATTCTACAATGCCTTCAAAGGAAGGATGATACCTCGTCTTTCTAGAACTAATCACTGCTGAAGAAAGTAAAAAGGTGAAAACATAGTATTTTTTTTCCAGTGAAGAACCATTGCATTGTACACCATTCAGCTATAAAATGATTATAGTATTTTATCTGCCAAAGGTGACACTGGTGGAAGATAACTTTATACTATATGTACTGAGAGAGAGATGTATGTGTACAGTGAGTCTGCAGCTGTACAGTGGGTTAGCCTGAGATACAGAATTTGTTTGTAGGTTGTTGTGGCAGGGTCCCATCTTTCATCCCCCAAATGCAGCCACTGATCAGCATCAGTCCTCCTTCTCGTTGTCAGGTTATGTTGGTGCCAGAGTCTTCCCATGCTTTTGGGTAACTTAATTTAAGTTAGCCCTCCAGCCAAACAAATAAAGAACTCTTCCCTTCAAAGTAAACAAAAGTTCAACAAATAAATAGTGCACAAAACAAGATCTTTGCTCTCCTACGGCCACAGCCCTCTCACTAGAACTTGTGCAACCTTCTCCCCTAGGTTGTTAGAGGTTTCCAAAGGCCTATGTCTCAGCTGCACAGGTTTACAAGCTATCAATAAATATTACTCTGGTAGTTCCCTAAGGTATGGGCATATTTTCTGAATATTTTCAGCATACTGCTGCTGGGACCCCATCACTCCCACCTTTCAAATGAAAGTTAAGGGGGGCTAAAAGGAGAGGCTTTGGCATCCTTCCCACATCAGCCCCATCATGAGTCCAAAACCACTCCCTCCCCAATTTCCACTCGTGTAGAGAATACTTCCTTTATCGCCTTTACCAGTCCAATTTATCTGATCACCATACCTCTTCTTTGCATCACACCTGTACTGGACAGCTGCCCAATGCTTACACAATGAGTTGTGACATCACATTCTAACCCCCACTTTATTTTCACCCCATCTAAGTTCCCAACCAGCTGTGGGGAGGCCAAAAACCCCACCTCAGCTTGGCTAGTCTGGTGCAGTGGGAAAAAAATTCATCCTAGCTCACCCAAGAAAGGGGTGGCTACCCAAGAATATCTAAAGCAGATGAAGACACAACCTGGTATTGAACCACTTCTCTTGCTGGGGAGGGGGAAGGTGCTGCTTTGCTGGTCTGAGTAATGGAGGGCTATTCTGTAGTGGCATGGCCCTACGTAGTTCTAGTCTCTTCCTCCACGGGGGGGAAGGGAGAAATAGGTCAGCATCCCTTGGCTAACCTGGGAGGAAGCTGCAGCATCCAGGATCTCTGGTGCATCAGTCCTTAAAGAGGCCACACACCTTTTTTTACAAGCTAAACAATGGCTCACCACTGCTTAATGTGAGGGGATTTCATTTTCTCAGGTTGGTTTGGGATTGAAAGTAACAGAACCCATTTTCTGCATCTAGTGGAGAGATTTTGGGGACCCTCCCATTTACCTTCATATGTGTGTGTGCATTTCATGTAAAAATACAGAGCTTTTACTACTTGGGAGAGCCTGCTGTGATTTGAAAACTCCTAGTATTTTTGTTTTTGAAACCTGATGTCGATCTAAGAGTGGAAAAGGTTCTCTTGCTGGCTGGGGGGGAATAGTTTGGGGTCTAGAAGAAGAAGACATTTGATCAAAGCACAGATGGTTTATTTCTCCTGCAAGGCTGTGAATACTTGTTTCCCAGATATCCTGGAAACCACCTTCAGAGTGCAAATCACTAGGAGCGTTGCTGGTTGTAGTGGTAGGAATGAGAGCTATATGAGAGTATTTCTAGTCCAGACAGCATCTGTAGTGACTCCTCTGAGAAGGATGCAGGTAACACTGTTGTGATGGCTCTTTACCAAATGCAAAAGTGAAATAGTTTTTTGCCATGTGGTCTGGGAGAAGTCAGTGTCTTCTCTCTTCTCTGCATTTGGAACCAAGAGATTCAGTCATGTTGAGAAGTCAAATGGCCAAACAAGAGAGCATTGGTCCTTTCTGCTTTTTGCTCTCTTCCTGAAAGCAGGCAGAGGGAGAGGGGGCTAGGTGCCAAATCAGCACTCTCAGTTCATAAACTTGTGGTTTGAGAGCTGCTGGTTCCAAACCAGAAAGAGATCTAGGCCATATATTAGAAAATAAAAAAGATACCAATCTTGGAAGTTGAGGCTAGGCTGTAATACCTAAAGATACAGTTTTCAGCTGGGTTGGTAGGAGTCTGGCTTTTCCCTCAACAACATCTCACAATTCAGGCCCTGGATTATCACTCCAGTGAGATGCCAGCTTTTGTCTCTGGGATGCATGCAAGATTTGTTTTAGTTCTGGTTCATGTGAATCAACACCTGCTTAGTCTTTGTGTTTCAACTCAAAAATCTCAAAGTGAAAGTCAAAAACTGCCACATTTTGCCTGATTTTGGATCCAGGCCTTGGCAAAAGCTATAAACTTTCCTTACCCCAAACTATAAATGATATAGATTCCTGCTACATTGCAAGATGTGTTACTCTGGCTTGAATTTCTAGTTAGTCTCTGACCTTCAGATAATGTGATTTTTGCCCAGTTTCAATTTTATCTTTTAAATTAAAGTTTTGCGTTGTTCAAAAAATGTGAACCAATTCTGCCTCTCTCTGCAACCTTCATGAAATGAATGAAGAAAATCTGATGTGTCAATTAAATTTAGATTCTCAGTAAAACAGCCAGGAAAAGGTTAAGGGCTATTTGCCTGTCACATGACTCAGCAGAGGCTATAAAAGAAGCCTGTGTTGTGTTTTGTTTGAGAAAGACAGGGGAAAGTCTCCTTGAATCTGCATTCTGTGCTGGTCAGGAGATTGTTTTTGTTTGTTTTACTCATGAGTTGTGTGTGTTTGAACAGTAAATTTGACCCTTAAGTATGCTTTTTAAATGACCTCAGTTGTGGTACTGGTTATTTCCTGGGCTGGTAAGAGCCCACCAGCTTAAAAACAGGTACAGAGATTCTCACTATTTTCATGGTAGGTATCTTCCACATATTGCTTATTATGTTAATTTGTAAAGAGCTTCCTAATAACCATTTGCCACAGAGACTTTTTTCTATTGTCCCGTGTTAGCTGTATTGCTCCTATTCTTAGTTGTGTGAGTCTTGAAAAATGGCATGTGTTGAAGTATATGGGTATGACACGCATAGTGTTGAAATAAACATTTATTTTAACACTTGAATGTGATGAGCCATTTTTTTTAACACTTTTCATTTGAAGTGTTGAAATAACAGGTTTTATCAGGGGATGTGTCATCCACTCTGTTTTATGTATATGTGAATATGGAAATATATCTATCTACCGAGTGTACATATTTTTGCATTGGTGCATTGGCAGACAATCTATTCAAGTTAAATAGGATCAGTTGTCCAATGATAGTTGCATATTCTTGCCTTCCTAGCTAATCAGTAGTCTTTTGGTGGTGATGTATGTTTGGTTAGTTTCATTTTATTTTATTTTATTAACAGGGCCGTAACTACTATGGGGCAAAAGGGGCAAGGGCCTGGGGTGAAAGAGTTCACAGGGCGACAGACGACTCTGCCTAGCCCTGAAGAGGAATGTGACTTGAGGAAAGCACATTCCTCTGGGAGCCAGACTGTAGCTGGAGGAGGTCATCTCCCGCCCTTCCCCCAGCATGCAAGGTCTGGTCAGGTGCATGTTGGGGAGGTGGAAGCGGGGAGAAGAAGTCTGGCCACCAGCCATGCAGCCAGTAGCACAGCTGCTTTGGCCTCTGTTGGGCCCACAGGCAGGTAGGAGAAGGTGGTGGTGCACTGGGGGCTGGGCACCAGCAGTACCTGACTGGCTGTGGGGGGAGGCACCTTCCCGGCCCTGGATGGCTGGCTGGTTGGCAGGGGAGAGAGCAGGGAGGCATCCCCCCCGACCCTGTGTTGCTGAGTGGCCAGGCTGTGCTGGCCATGGGGGCAGGGGAGGCACCTGCCCAGATGGTCTGGCTGGTTGGTGGTAGAGGGGAGGCATTCCCCCACCCCACCCCAACCCTGTATTGCTGGCCAGCCAGGTTTGCTGGCCGGCAAGAGAGGTACCTCACCAATCCTGGCTGGATGGCCAGCGAAGCTTGGGATCCAGGGAGGCACCCCACTCCTGACCCTGTGTTGCTGGCTGGCCAGGTTTGCTGGCCAGCCAGTGGGGAGCGGCCAGCCAGCTCAGGGGCTCGGTGCTGCTTGGAACTTGGGTAGGCCAACCAGGGGAAACAAAGAGTCCTATAGCAGTTTCCTAATGCATTATACATTGTAAGAGTTTAAGGGAGAAAATCGTACTTAGTCAGACTCCTTGGTTTTCTTTCACAATCTGACCAGATTCAATGACTTACCCTTCCCTGCATTTATTTTCCTCCCATTCTGTGAGTTCCCCATCTTCAAAGCATCTGAGAAAGTGGGATTTTGCCACAAAAGCTCATGTGATAAACAACTGTGTTAGTCTTTAAGTGCCACAGGATTCTTTGGTTGTTTTACTGAACAAGACTGAAGTGACTGCCGCTTTGGAACTACACAATATTCCATGTATGTACTTATGTTCTGTTTGCTTGAAAAGGTATTAGTCATTTCTTTGGCTTATTGTGAAACGTTTATTTTTTATACAAGTTCTAATCGTGTGATTTCCCCTGGATTATGATGAGTACATGGAATATAAAGAACAATTTTTTCTGTGGCATGCAAGCTCATGCAATAAATAAATTTGCTAGTCTTTAAGTGCCACAGAACTCCTTGTTTGTTTGTACTGAACTAGACTAACACAGCTACCCCTTTGGATCTTGGAATATTGTGAAGTTTCAAAGGGGCAGCCATGTTAGTGTGCTGCAGCAAAACGAACAAGGAGTCCTGTGGCACTTTTAAAGAGCGAAAGGAATGATTCTTAGAAGGATAAATGAATATGGATGCATTTACACTGACAGAGTGCTAGTCTTGATTCGGCACACAGGACTTTCTCTGCAAGGTGGTCCCCAGCCCTTGCACAAGGGTTGCAAAAAATATGCTCACTGGAGCCCCATCAAACTTATAGGTAACCTGATGCACTTTTAGCATGCTTATGGGAACGTTTGTAATTTTTATATGTTTTCTCTTTAATGCTGTGCTGTGTTAATACTCTTAGTTAAGAGGAAGTGGGCTGCTGATCTCTGCCCAGGGGAGATAATGGCTGGGAGTTGGACCCCTTTCAGTGGATGCCCTTGAGGGATGGGGCGGGGGAGGTGGAATAGAGGTGCAGTAAGCGTGAAACTGTGATACCTGTATCAATGTTTTTAGAACTACCTCACTGTTACAATCTGGATTTGTGGAAGCTGTATATAGTTAGAATAGAGATTACGTTTGTTTAACAAATCATCAAGGGAAGGAAATAGGTCTATCTCTAACTTTCCCTGAAGTCTAAAGTACGTGTCTTCAGGTGAGATCAGTCTGTGATGAAAAACCAGTTTAACACAGGCAGTTTTTGGAAGCAGATGAAAAATGCTAACATTAATGATCTTCAAATTTCAAAGGAAGGGCAGGAGGAAAAAAGGTCCATGAATTGCAAAGAGTAACAATGACTTTAAACGAAGTAATTGACATGAACATTTTAACAAAGTAACATTTCACTCTGAATTACTGCTTTTCTAAAAGTTAAAACTGACACTCCATTCCCATGTTATGCTTTTTTGCTCTGGGGGATGGGGGTGATGGGTTATTTTGGTTGTTGTTGTTTTCTTTTAAAAAACAGACTGCCTTTTGTGTGAAAAAAGTGCACAGAAAAAATAATCTACTTTTACAGTTCAAATTACTGGTATCTCCAGATTTAAATCCCAGCAACAGTGGTGGATGAGTTAGTTACATATGTGTACAGAAACTATGGTGAAATGACCTGGTGCATTTTGCAGTAATTATGCAGTGGGTCTGATTTGCCTGACAGCTCATGTAACTCTGATTTATTTGAGGGGGTACATTTCTTGTAACTTTAGTTGATTTGAGGGGGCACATTTTATGCTTCTCACCCCCCATGCCAAAATTCCTACTTAGGGCCTAATTTATTAACATAAATTATTGAATCACTAGCAACTGCATGACACTAGAGGAACCTGAAAACTATGATATTTGGGTGTATTAGTAGGGAAAGAAATCCTGTATTTGAGCTTTTCAGGTCTTATTCCTTTCATCTTCAGTTGCATTTATAGGGTTCTTCTGCATGCCGTAGATAATTCAGTTCTAGATGAAATGGTAAAAGAAAAAAAAGTATACCTTAAGCGTTTTGAACATCATGATGGTTATTAGCATAAACAGTTGTCACAGATATTCTCAGCAGCATTAACATTTTTAAATGAATGCTGACGACTTAAAGGTCACAGGTCAGCAGTCCTACACTGTTCTACCAAGCACTTGGACACAGGCAGGGTTAAGTTCCATTCTATGCTTAGAATTAAGCATGTTCTGAAATACTTGGTTGAATAGGGATGAAGTTGGACACACACACTTTTTTTTTAACTGAAGTCATATTGCCCAGGGTGGCATTGTCTGTTAGGGAATGAAAGCCCATCCTGAGGTATCTAATGCCACCTCCCTAAAAGCAACCTGTACAGTGTCGCGTGATTAGCAAAAATATGTCTACATTTTGGACTGGGAGTGTGATTCCCAGCTCCCATAGACATATTTGCACTAGCTCTCATCAAGCTGGCATGCCAAATATGGCAGTAAAAATAGCACAGACAGTGACTAGTGATGTAACAGGTTGGCTGTAGCACATAGTTACATGTAGGATTGAGTTGAATTTGTACACAGGTGTGCCACCACTCACTGCTCCCTGGCTTCATTACTAATTTTAGCCTACTTGGTTGGTGACTTAGTGGCACTGTTTCTACTTGAGCTGGGACCCACTCTCAGCTCCGAGTGTAGACATACAGACTCATTTAGCTCTGTGGAGATCTGCAGATGGCAGATTTGGACTTCAGAATGACTTGTGTCTGTCTGCTTTGCATTCTAGAGAAGTAATCCTTCCCTTTTCTTGATTGAATGCTGTACAGAACTATTTAATTGGAAACCACCCTAGTCTGTTTGGGAGAATATCTTCTAAGGCATCTATGAAGGGTGTTTCCCTGATGGATGAGGTATTCCTCTGGTAGTCTGTCCCTTAGTGCTATTTTGGGATTTTGTCAGTGGTGATTACCTTTCTACTTCTATTATTTTAACACTTAGTAGCTACAGTTAGGGTCAGAACCCCATTCTGTTGGTGCTACAAAAGGCGGGGAAAAAAATAAAAGAAGATTCCTACCTCAGAAACCTTTACCTCGCTGAGTCACTCATACTTTCCTGATTGTATCTATGTGTGGTATTAAATACTGTCTTATTTATGCACAGGAACATTAGAAGCAACCTCAAACCAGCTTCCAGGAGCATCCCAAAATCCTGAAACCCTGTTGTTTCATGTCTCTTTTCAAGAGAGATGTACATGAAAATCAACAAAATTAGAAACTGATCTGGTTTATGGAGGAAATAACATTTACAGATATGAAAAAATTTCCTTTTCACTCCGCTTCCCAATTCTTACATTTATTAATGTAAAGAAATCTCCTATGGCAACTAAACATTTATTGACTAAGATCTCTGGTGATTTTATGAACTTTACAACTGAAAGATCATAAATAAATATCAGTAGTTATTCAAGAAGGGGAGAAAGCTAAAAAAAGGCCACTTTTTCTCTTTGTTTTTTTGATCATGGTTGATGCCACTATTTCTGGGGGGGGGTGTTACGAGGTGGGGTCTTTTTTTCCTTTTGAGAAGGAAAGCGGAGCAAAATAATTTTTTATTGGTGTTCACAAACATACACAGAATGGTCTACAAAACAATAAAATCCTGAAGAACAACCTTTTGACACATGGAAAAGACAAGCAATTAGCAAAGAAAATGTTAGACACCTCTTCTATTCCCATCCAGTCTGGTGGACTGAACTGACCAATGTCATCATTATCTGGGAACAAAAATGAGTACCAGACCGTAGTGGCCCAGGCATTGTCCTAAATCCGGTAGAGCATTTGAGCTAGTTCAGAAGTTTTGGGGTAGAATCCTAACCAGCTGAAGGCAATGGGAATTTTTCCTTCAACCTATATGAGACTCAGATTTCACCGTTAAAATACAGTCAGTCCTTTCTTTAAAGATGGTGGTTAATTATCTAATATATTGTCAGCACCAGCTGACATAGCTTATAAAGCAAATATTCCCTTAAATATTCTTTTTGAAAAATAAATATCTAATTAAAAATTTTGAAAGGAAATACTTGAGGCCCTTCTTTGTTTTGGAGAGCCAATGGTTTGCTAAAATGCCATATGAATTAAATTGCAAAATCAAAAAGTATTTTTATTTGTTAACAAGATTTAAGATTAGTAAATAATTGATTATTAAATTTGGCAAATAGCTATTATATAAATTAGCGAAAGACCAAACTGATTCTGGAAGAGACAGGTGCCACTGGTAGTAGAGTTGTCCAGGTTCCTTGATCAGTCAGATTCTGAATTATACCCCTAAACTAGAGGCCACATCCATCTTGAACATGACATTTTGTGCATCATCTGTTTACTACTACTTCAAGCATTATGTGGTACTAATAGCTTTCATTCTGGGGTTTTATACTAGCTGTATATCATATTTCTCTCCAGACATGTCTGTTCACTGAATTTTCTTCTGCATATAAATGTATTCACTGGCCATTTTGAAGGATGTGCTTGCTGCACTGTTTCATTAAACTGCTGCATTATCGGGTAATTGTTTAAACATAATGCCATAGCACTATCAAAAGGAAAGGTGAACTAATGGCATTTGCAAATGTCAGGGATTATTTTAACACTTTTATTATAGTTTATAAAAAGTAGGTTCAGGGCATTCCATGGCAATTATTTCCACCGAAATTGGTTATTTAAATAAATTGCTAATTATCTAGATATGACAGTATTGAAAACCCTACTAATGAGTTATTTGATAAGTGTAGTTTATGGTGGCCACCTACAGGAGGGAAAGAGAAAGAACTTATAGAATAATTATGGCAAATAATGAATTGATGCAAATATCTCATACATTTGTCTAGATTTTTTCAAATATAATTTATGTATATGAAGTTTCTTTCAAACCTCAATATTATACAATACAAGCATGTGCAGAATGCTCCTTTTAGATTAGATGAGATTTCCTTTATTTGTTTTTATCTAATCTTCAGGCTTTCTCATTCTGTCACTATTTACAGGAACTGATTATTTACAGTAACTGAATGGTGAACTTTCCTAGATCTATTCCCATTCTACCTTTCCCCCCCTAACTCTGATATTTACTCTTTCCCATGTGTTCTCTCTTTATTTTTCCTTCCCTGGTTTTATTAACTTAGCTGATGGGAAGATAACAGTGTCAGCCAACTTGCTAGAATATAAATGTATATATACAGAAAAAAGGTAGGTTATGGTTAGATTATTGGCATTTTCTTAGTACAGTCTTCAGAGAGATTTGGTATTCATTACAGATAATTTGAATGCTTAGTATCAGCTGCTTCTTTTTCTTTTGGTAGAGTTTAGTCTACAATAGTAAGAATCTGAATTTACATTTGTAAAGAAGATACACAGTGTAATAACTGTAACGTAAATAAATTTTACATTGCTATGCAAAGAGCATAAGTTAGAATTATGACCTAATTTCAGTATTATGCAAGCTACTGTATAATAGATATTATGTGCTTGTTTCTTTGGTTAGTTTATGTGACTGAATTAAAACGGCCAAATTTACACTTTCAAGATTCAAACAATAAGGTAGAAAAAGTAAACATACCGAAAAATACAAATACTTGTATAAAGTTATGTATAATTTTGCCATTGTTGTCATGGGAGTAGGGAACTCCCAGGCTGATCTGTGTGGTTTTTTTTTTTAAAGGGGGGGGGATGGCTGATTGTGATTTACCTGGTGACTCATTTACAGCCACTCTGGTAGCATAAAGTGGATGTCCTTTAAGGCCCTCTTATGCTGCCTGAGTTGTTAAAAATGGCCTTAATGCAAGCATTGTATCCATTATTTCTGTGAAAGACAGCTTTTTTTATTTTCCCCCACACATGCAGGTAGATGTGATGGTTAACAATTGAACCAATTTGACTGAGAACTTCATGTCTTCCAAGTGAAACTAGGTTGCTTGGAGCCCTGTGGCACTTAAAAACTAACAGATTTATTTATAACAAGACCTTTCATAGGAGAAAAATCCCACTTTATTAGACGCTTTGAAGAAAAAAGCATCTGACAAAGTGGGATTTTCTCCCACAAAAGCTCATGCGATAAATAAATCTGTTAGTCTTTAAGTATCACAAGACTCCTTGCTTCTTTTGCTGAACTAGACTAACATGGCTGCCCCTTTGGAACCAGGTTGTTTAGGAAACCTCTGATATCAACAGGAGTCTTTTTATTGAACCCAGAGTGCACTGGGTCTAGCCTTGCATACTCAATACTGCAAAGTGCATAGTAGTTTTTGGTGGTTCTAAATGCCTTCAGCTCCGCATAACTTCAGAGATGAGAAAGTTCGAAACTGTGCAAGACTGAACACCTAAAAGAGAGAAGGAGCCCCACTGACACCAAGAACCAGGCTATTAATCTCATGGCAAGCACCTTAATTCCTCCAAAAGAAATGAAGTCTCCATCTTTCCAGCAGATCACCAGTGGTATGACAAATACCTCCAGTATGTTGGCATCTGCTCATTGTTATCACAGCAAAAGCATAGTTCTGCTTATTTGCAGTAAATAGGGGGAGGGGATTATTTGATGTTCAAAATAATACCCTATAACACTATATATTTTAAAATATATTCAATTTTTACTTCTATCTGTTTTAATCATGAACACTGTGACTTTTCTATAAAACCAGAAATAAAGCACAAGTCCTAATATACAGCAGAAAAATAGATAGTTTTTTTGCATCTTAATTTTTTTCATTGTTTGTCTTTAAAGAAAGCAAGCTGTATTACATTTTATCGAGGTACTAAAAGAAGAGCAGTTTTCAACATGCAGAAGAAGATCATCTCCAGCACATACATCTACTTCTCTTATGTTCAAACTTTGGTCCTGTGTTTGAGGCCTGGATAAAAGGGCTTTGCATATCTGACCTAGTAGTTTTTAAATTTGACAGTAAGCTATATGACATACATCATTCAGCCCTTGAGAACTGCTGGTATGTTGCTATTAAAGGAGTGTTGTGATAGCAACTTTCTCAGCTACTGACATTGACCTATTGGAATTATAAACCCAATACATCAAATAATTTAATCATGTGAGTAATCTTACTGAAGTTCCAATCCACTGCAGGATTGGGACCATGGTTAGTTTTTAGGGTCTTTTTTTTTTTTAAATTCCATTTGATTTTCCATTCTATGAAACATTAGTGATTTTTTTTTTGTTAGTTTGTATTTCCTCTTGACTGTCAGTAGGCTTAGAATTTTTCTTCCTGTTACATCATGCCTCTGCCCTAAAGCCAACTGGAAAATTGAGATTATATCTCCTTCCCTCCAGTCCTCATATACCTCTTCTTCATTAAGCAGCCACTATAAATTTCTGTGATGGGACCAACTGTGATTTCAGTTCCATTATCATTCACATGAAAATTAAACTCAAGACCATCATCTCTGCATTTTGCTTTTGCAAATATTTATTGAATTCTCTATTTATTTATTCCTGATTTTTCTGTTTCAGTATTTCAAATCACAGTATGGTTTTGTGCCACAAGTCAGTCAATTATGGTGCACTGTGTTCCAGACTTGACACTTTTTCCGCAACACAAGAAGGCTTTCATGTGCTTTGAGTAACATGATAAAGTGTGAAGGAAAATGTTTACACCTCCTGGTGTGTTCCTTTTATGCCCTCCAGAATATTTAAAAAAAAATGTTGGAATAACAATAGCACACATGTCAATCAACCCTTTTAGTGTCATCAGAGCCATTTATTTACTGTCATTAGGAGCTGTGTTTGATTTTGTTGCTCTTTTAGCTGCGTTATTGATGAATATTGTTCCTTTGCACTTGTACCCAAACAGTTATCCCTAGATTTAATGATTGCCAAATTTTAAACAACTTGCATGGTGGATATAGCGACAACTGGTAACTCCCTGGAAATGAGTGCCTGAGCCATTCATTGCACTAGTTCCATCAAAGCCCCAACCTATAAATTCAGTGAGAACCACACAGTTTGCAGCTCAGTTACTATGCTGCCTGCACTCACACCACTGATTTTGTTAAACTAAAGAAAGACCTTTCTGATTGCTTCATTGTGCAACCACCTTAACAAACAGATACTTGTTCCTTCCCCTGTATCTCTCCCTACCCCACAACCCTAACCCATTGCTCAACAGGAGAGTCATATAAACAAAAAGACCGGAAAATTTAAAACCGGTTAAAAAGGACATATTTTCACATAAATCGGAATTCTGTGGAACTCATTGCCACAAGTTATCATGGATATTAAGTGTTTGACAGAGTATCTATATGGAAAATGAGAACATCCAGACATGCATTAATATTTTAAAACATGGAGGGGGAATAAACCGTCATGCCTCAAGGCATAAGCCATTCTTTTAAATGTAATGGGTTGGGAAAAAAATTCCCCATGGGTAAATTACTTATTCTAGCTTACTTCTGGGTTATATGTACCTTTCTTTGAAGCATCTGTTTCTAGCCGGTGACAAAGATTGGATTTTGGACTAGATTGCATCAATGTTTAAAACTGGTATGACATTTCTTATGTTCATTTACAGACTTGCTCACAAAATTTAAATTGTTCAAGCCAACTTTTGCGTTCTTGTTTCTTGATCAGCTGGATTCTGAATGGTTTTGCTTGCATAATATATATTTTGAGCCACACACTGGAGGACTTAAAGAAACTCATGAAAAAATTCTTCCACAATGCCATCATTCTTGTCTGAGTCATTCTCTAAGACTTGACCATCATCTCTGCTATGGTACGGTGCAATGTCTAAGACCTAGTAGTCATTGTATTGTTTTACAAGTGACTTTTCTGCTCCTGTCAACCTCATTGTCGATAAGCTGCTAAATTGACAGCAACTATCACACCATTAGTGCCCCCTAGAAAGTTCTGTGCCAGCTATCTACCTTTTTGTGACTGTTTTGCTGTGGTCTTTACTTAGGTTCTGTAACAAGTTTTCAACAAAATTCGCAACTTTTGTGACCATCATTCAGTTGCCCAAAAAGCATATGAGAATTGGCAGAAAACTCTCTTCTGTACCTTGGCCTAAGTTGTCCGTTCATATTTGTAAAAGTTTTCTTGGTGAAGATATCTTTTTTTTTTTTTTTGAGTCTAGCTTATATATAGGAACAACGTATAATTTCAGTGCAAAAATTATATCTATGTGTGGAACAGAACACCTCACATTCTTGGCCAATAATCCAAATATACAAGAACATCCAGTGTAGCTTGAAGATATGCATTATGTAGTCAGACTTATCAAGTAGTGGGAACGCTGGTCCCCAATGAGGTATTGATGGGATGTGAAAAACAGATGGAGGTGGGAGAAAATGTCAAGGTGGTAAATAATGAGGTGGCATCAGTGCTGAAGCAGCTGAAGATGGCATAACCCAAGAAGAGAATTCATGCACTGAATCAGGAGCAGGTGTCAATAGAAATAACGTGTTTAGGATTTGAATGCTGATTCTGTAATGTGTTGACAGGACAGACTTGTCAGAAAGCTTGTTTGTGAAGTCCAGTGTTTTCTGTATCAGTGGTTTGTTAGGAAGAGGTGACATTTGCTGGAGGCAACCTGAACTGAAGAAAGAGGGATTTTGAAATGGTTAAAGCAAACCAAATTTTCAATTTTCTGTTGGAAAAACTACATTGGCAAACAACATTCTTTGTAAAACAAAAAAATTCTGTTGGAAAACCATAGTTTTCCTGTTTAAGACAAACTGTTGTGTCCTAAACCCTTTGCTGGTGTGCTGAGTCATACTGCTCATTCACCCTGCCAGGCTGGGCATTCTGGGATAGCCCTGAACAGATACCAACATGCTGGTGGTAGCTGCCACACCAGAAATGACCAATGTTTTAAAAAAAAATATGCCATGCATTGAAAAAGATGGATTGCTCTAGACAGCAGAGTACTCATTTGACATGAGGCACTTTATGGAGATCTGTAGCAGAGCAGCTACCTAATGCTGGAGTATCCATGTTTTATGATTTTAAATTTCAGCTGAGTAGTAGAAGGAGGGGAGTGTGTGTATGTTGTGGTCTGTGTTGGGGGGTTAAACTAATAAATATGGTATTTGTTGAAAATTAAAAGTTGCCAAAGAATATCCCTTTAGCACCTTAAAATCTAAGTAACAGACTTCACTTTCTCTTTTAGAAACACAATTACACAAAGGGTAAAGAAAAAACAACAATCAAACCTCTCTGTGTTGGAGAAACCAATTCCTTAATGAATGAAGTGAGAACAATGATGCAAACAGAAGAGGGTGTGGAAAGGAACTGGCAACATGCTGTTTGACTCAAACCTCTTTCCTTCCTCGTTCCTCTTTATTGTCTAACAACTCCATCCTCCCTGCTCTTCTGTGCCCATTCATCTTCATTACTGACAGCCTCCTTTGGTCCTTTGCCCATGAGGTGATCAATGGGAGACTGCAGGTTTCACCATGACCACCTTACACAGTTGTAAAAGTGTTACATCATGTCTGCACAAGAAATTCCAGGATGTTCCATGTCATATTAGTTACCTCACGTTTCCTGCCTCAATATAAAAAACAGCCCTTTCTCTCCTAATTTATACAAACCTCTAGTTAATCAGCTTGTTAGTGAAGTGTTATACCCTGGCACTGTTTGCCAGTGACATATAGTTCCTGCATTACTGCAAGACACCATTGTAACACACTATATTTTTATACTAAATTAACTGGTTATTTTGATGTAACATTTTAGTTTAAATGCATCCCAAATAATTTAAAAATGTAGCAAGATGACTCCTTAGTATACCAACAAGCATCTTTTACTGTGTATTATGGTGTATTCTTATGTGGCAGTTAATACTTATGTACCATCATTACACTTTAAAAAAAATAAAATCACCTGGCTAACCAGTGTGCTACAATATTGTCACGATTCCCTTACATGTCCCAAGAAATTGAGCGGCTAATCCCATGTACCAAACAGGGCCATGCAATTATAGGGAACAATCTGATCAAAGTTATGCTTCTTAAAGGGGTACCAGCATCCTTGAAATGTGTCCATAGGGCTAAGTACTAAATAATATCCAAAGTGTCAAGGTGCATTTGGAATGGCAATTTTAAACAAAATGTTTGATTCAGATTATATAAAATAAATTCAGAGTCTTCCCTTTAGTCGCTCAATATCTGTGTTCATACCCACAGCCTTAGACTTTATGTGGAGACTTAGAGCTGTGCATCTATAATGTACTATGTGGAATTGTTTTCTGTTTCTAATTATATTGTTCCTTGTTCTTTTAAAACAGATGCTTAAATGTTCAAGCCAATTTTTATGTTTTATCCAGTTAAATATGCAAGTGTTTCTGTCTGCAATTTTAGGGTTATTACACCCACATTCAGAACACTTTTACATGCAATACTATTCAACACCTGATACATGTCAATTTACAAATTAATATATTTTTAGTGTCAGTTCTTGATATTAGTGGCTTATCTAGGACAACACCGCCATCCAATGATGCACATGCAGACATCATATATGAATAATAAGTGCTAACACTGTATTTTCATCTTCTTTAGGAAGTGCGATTAGGCCTATAGCCTTGCGAGCAGTATCTGCTATAGCTCATGCTCTTCCAGGATTTCCCGTCTTAGCAACAGGAGGAATTGATTCAGCTGAGAGTGGACTGCAGTTCCTTCAAAGTGGTGCTTCTGTTCTACAGGTATTTGGTTTTTTTCCTTTAAAAATTATACTTAGTAATTTATCATAGAATTGTAATTTATCTTAAAACTAAAGATTTCGCCTCAAAGTAAGAAAAAGGACACATTAACATAATTGATCCATGGGGACAAATGTTCATATTGTTAGCTCCATGCTCATTGCTAGGAGCCATTCACTTTAGATGTTTGGTGATGGAGTGTGCCCCATAATCTATTATACTCACTAGGAAAAGCCAGCTTCTTAAGTGTGAAGTTGTACCTTTACCTCTAACCTAGAAAGTTTCCAGATTAAATCACTTTCTCTTGTCAAGCAAATGAATTTAATGCATTTATCCTTCTCAATGCATCCCATGTTTTCAATTTTTGTCCTACCCAGCATAAGCTGTTTGAAACAGGGAGTTTTCATCCAGTGTCTTGTAGAGCAATGAAAAAAATCCCACCTGGCTTTATTTTGGTCCCACCTGGATTCAATTTGAAATAGCTTTTCTTCATCCAGGCTTCAATCCCCCTCAGGCATTTGTTTTGAGTGACAAAAAATGCAGAGCTGTTTATCCTTTGCATGTTGTTAGCATCACTGTAAGGAATGGGATGTTGGGTTGTTTGTAGTAGTTGGTGGCATTGGCTGATGTTTCATTAAGCACTACACATGCTTTAGTATGTGTTGCTGTCTTTTCATTAACAAGAGGAGTTGTTAGGTAGTATGATTCCTAGAAGGTACATTGGCACTTCAACCTCTTTGGGCACTGAGCAGCTGTCTCAGCACCATTGGGGTATGTAGGGGGAGACAATAGTTGTTGTAGATAGTAGATGATTGTAGTGTTTCTTTCACCAAGATGTCAACCTCCTGGTGTTAGAGCGGAAACTAGTTTTCCATGCCATGTATCTTTGAAAGTTTGTAGGATCTATAATTATTCAAGAGAGGACCTCATAGTGTGCCTTGTAATCTAAGTGAAGGGGGAAAGTTGCATCTGGAGGAGATGATAGACTGCAACATGACAATGGTGCCTTCATTCCCAGTTGCTCCACTGACACTGAAAATTAGATCAAGTGTGTGGCTGGCCTCACTGGATAGCTACAGTGACAGCAAAGTCTAGTTCCAGGTTTGCTTTGGTGGAGAGAAAATCCTGTCTGAACTTACTGGGGAGGTTATTTGGCTGAGCCCTGAGGAGTCACACAGGAATCTGTCAGAGCACATCTGACTCTACAGTTACTATTGAGAAGCTATCAGTGCAGTCGACAAATTGAGTACCCCTGGCATCCCAAACTGCAGTTTGTCTGATCGCCCCACAAATGAGTGAGTGTAGTTAAATATTCTGGTTATAGGGGGATTTAGTGATGTACCCTGTAACCTTTTTTGGGCAGAAGAGACAGTAGGTGAAGCACATCCCCTGACAGCTAGTCCTGATCTCCCAACAAACAGGCAGAATAGAACACACAGTTATCCTGTAACTTGTTTAATTGCATGTATTAATTCTTAAACTATTAGGTTATTTCAGGCTCGCCTTTCCTGTAAAACCAGGGAAAGGTTTGGGTAGGTACCAGTTTCAGTGCTCCTTCAATTTTGTGCCACTTACACACACACACACTGTGCTACTTCTAGTGATCAACAAGGGAGTGTTTTCAAATTCACCCATTCATTTTGTTTATGGTCACTACTTAGAACTGAGCCTAGATCAGAAGGGTAAAGAATATTCTGCAGTATTTTCATTGAGTCTCCACGAATGTATGTTGAAAAGTTATATAACCATAATGACATATAGAAGAATGTACACCGTTTCCATTGTACTTAAGTCTCAGAAGGACTTTGATTCAGGATGGGTGAAAATTCATTAATGTGGAGTTGTACACTTTTTAATACAGGTTGTGTAGGTATACAGTGGAGGGGGGAGGAGGGAGAGAGATTTCTTCCTTGTTTGTAGACATGTCCCTGAAGATAACAGAGAATTCTGACACATAACTAACTGACTGCAGAGAGAGTGGAAAGGGTACTGCTTCTTGGGTGGCTAATAGAAAAATTGATTGCTGAACCTAGAAAACACAGATTTTTTGATCCTAATCAAGCATCAGCTGATAAAATTGATTCATTTTCAATGTGGAGCTATGTGTCATAGAACACTGGGCTGGACACCTCCTTGAGAAAACATTGCAAAGCTCATCTATTTCTAGTAACATTTCCTCCATAGAAACAATGTCGGGCCCTCTTTTCTCCTCTTAGTTTCCTTGTACAAGAAAGTTGTCTTGGTTTAACTTAAATCGTTTAAAAATTGATTTAGATAAATGGGTGTAAAATGATGCTTAGATGCTTATTGTAGTTTGAATGGCATGTTTCATCTTAAGGAATACATTTAAGCTAAATTGTTAATCTACTCATGAACCATAATGATATTATTTACCCAGGAGCTTGAACTAACCAAATGAGTTTAGCACACCTTCAGGAGAAAACTGGCACAAGTTCATGTGCAGACAAGACATTAGTCATTTCCTGTCTAAAAGAAGAAATAGAAGAGGGTTGGGAAAACAAGGATGATGTAGAAAATATCTGATCAGAACAGCAGCTCATATTTGATATCTAGATAGAAAGATACATCACCCAAAACACAACTCCAGTGCAGAGCCATCCCTGCTTCCCCCACACCTATGGTCCACAGATGAGAGTCGCCAGTGCAATCCAGAATGTGCAGGAGCACACAGACAAGGCACCTTTGCCCCAGCAGCAGCATAGGCATTCTCTGCACTTCATGCTCCTTCAAAGCTGGGCTTCCAGTGGTTCATTTCAGTGTGGTCACCTTGCGGATGCTGTTTCCAGCAGCAGGTACCAGCCTCTGCACAGTGCAGATTTATGTTCTTCTGTTGCCTACCAACATGAAAAACAGCCCAGCCTGACATGGTGCTCCTGCATAGTAACCCCATCTACCAGGTCTGATGGCATTCATGGAAATTGAGCCTGGCTGGTCCTATATCATGAGTGGCATTTGAGTGTTTAAAAGGGTGTTGGATCTCTGTTGAGAAGAAGGGCACAGTGTTTTCATGAGTATAATTTCAAGATTGCTTATTCAGTAAAGGAAGCAGATCAAGTTAGCTATTTGTAACTTTAGCACCAAGATGGTATCAGCTCTGCAGGGCTCTCTGGTCAAGAAAAGGGGTGCACAGGAAAACAGCAGGGAAATCGTTACACCAGCCTAGGAACGCCTGTTCCAAACCTCCTAAAGTGATCACATGCACACACCAGAATAGTACAGTGAACATGGTAAAGGGAAATATGTATTCACAAAGGAATGAATGTAGAAAATACAACAGCAGGAGGATAGGGAAAGTGGTAAAGCAGGGTTGCACTTAACATGACACAACAGGCCCAAGTGGCACCAAAATATGAAAGGCCAGACACCAAAGCAATGCATCTACACCCAGGGTTCAGGAGTCTCGGGCAGAGTTCCAATGTGGCAGTGAGTCTTGGGTGCTCCTGGTTGTCTTCAGCACCAATAAGCTTTCAACAGCAAACCCCTCAGGTGCCCTTTTCTGCCACTTTCTGGAAACCCAAACAGAGCAACAACCTCCTTCATTATTCCCAATGCAAAGTCACAAGCCCCAGTACTCATAGTCCCATACAGCTCTGGGGAACAATGATACTGGGTCCAGCTCCAGTTTGTGTTTTTCAGGGGGAGACCTCCATGGCACGGGTGCTCCTCCTCATTCCTATCCCGGGGCATCCCCTGTTGGCTGCCATGCCCATCCCAGGCTTTCAGCAAGTTCTTAGCAGCTTTACTATGTAAGGATCTTTTTCTCTAGTTCTCTTGTCTTGATCTATGGAGACACACACCTGTCACTCGCCCTTTCTCCACACCATTGGAACAATCACCACTTTCTTCCCCTCAGGAAAAGGGTTGGAAGGGGCCATACTCTCAAAACCCTGAAGATATATCAAACAATTAAATGCATGGCTCTTCCAGTGTCTGTAGTTTTAGGAATGGTTGGAAAGAGCATTTATTTTTTATTTACTAAAATACAATGTGTTTCCACCACTGATCTCTTAGTACTGTACTATATCATAGCACACCTAAGTCTCCCTATTTCTTTTCAACATAAAAATGAAATAAACTTAAGTAACCACATGTCCCCAATCTGCATCTCTTGATGTCTAACCAGTGCTCTTATTGAATTCTGTCTGCATTATTTTAAGGTTTGGTCTCTTACTGTAGGTTTGTTAGCGAGTGCAGTGTCATTGAAGTAACTTCTCTCCCCCCTTTTAAGTGAGCTTTTTCCTAAAGCTTTGATTTATAAAAATATGATTTTTCACCTGTTTTTGTGTGTCACTTACATCATGTGTGCTTCACTGTGTCACGTCAATGGTTTGGTAAATTGTTTGAAAGGCATTTGAGGAACAGACCTGCTTTTGCAGATGTCATTACACCATAGGAAACTAAAAATGGAGAGAATTATAGAAAATTCCAGTGGAAAGAGAAAATGTATTGAGGGAAAAGTAATAAAAGCACAAAAATACTAAAGCAAAAATCACTTCACAGTAGCTTGTCTGATTCAATTGTAGATCAATATTATGTAGTTAATGCATTAGCAACAGAGCATTAATTTGCAATTACCGCAGGTGATCTGGTCCTCTGTGTTCTGTCCATTGACATAAATGACCTTTTGTTAAAAGAGATTCTGCAGTCATTAGTTCTACTGGATGTAACAAAAAAGGGGGTAGAACAAAGAGGTTACTTTCTGCAGTATGCATTTTTCATGGTAAAAACTCATGAACACCCTCGCAAGACATATTTTTAGTAAATCTTTGCTATTTAGTTGCCAGACTTGAAAAGAATAAAGGTTCTTTTTAAACAACTTTTTAGATTATTATAAAATACTCATGGGTCATTGTCATGCATGTTTTCGTCACCTCCAGGCTGGATTGCTGAAACACACTCTATTTAAGGGTGTCTCTGTAGGCCACCCAGAATGCTACTGCTTCTGTTACCTACATCTTGAGAACTAGACTGGCTTTGCCACAAAGCTCTAGGTAACATGTAACTTTTCTGCTCCAAGACTAGACCACAGATGAGATTCAGACTCAGAAAGTCACAGTCTTGTTCCTGACTTCTCATTTGCTCCAAGAAAGAAGTAAACTGAGGCAGCCCTATAGCTGCACTTTCTCCTCTATGGCAGCTCAGATGCACTCACCGGATCACTGGTGATGACCGAGTCAAGAGTCCACCCACTCCCCATCTTACTTGTCCACTCCTCACCCATCTGTCCCAGCAGCAGGTTTAATTCCCCTCAAGAGGCTGCTGTCCTTCTCACACTGTGACCCAAGATATGGTTACCCTCAGGTGGGATAACAGAACAATACCACTTGAACTCTGCTTGTGAGTGAATCTGGCCACTGTGACTGTCCAACGGCCCCACATTCTGCCTTGACTACTAACATCAAATTCAAGGTGCTGATTCAGTGTATAAAACTCCAAATGGTCAGGGACTTGATCCCTAGAAAAACTGCCTCTTTCTTTATATTTAGCCATGATCAAGACACTGAAGACCAACAAGAACACTTCTGCTGTTGGTTCCTGGGAGAAATTATCTCAGACAAGGAACATCTGGCTTTCTGGTAAAGGTCTATCACTTGGCACTCACTTTCTCTGCTAAATGGTAGCCAGAGGTGTTTGGGCTTCAGGACTCAAACTGACAGGTGCTTTGTTGTTGCTGTTTTTCCAGCAAGTGTGTAACTGAGACATTTAACTGAGGGATTTTTATAACAGCAGTAAAGCAGCTTTTGAAGAGCAAAATAGTGGGTTTGCAAATGTTTGCAAATTTCGGACTTGTATTCACAACAAAAAGTCAAAAACAAATAATCACCCATAGAAGGGAGAATGCAGAATTGGTACCTCTCTGAAAGACTCAAAGTGTGGAGAAACCAGGAGCTGGAAAGTTCATGGAGATGTCAGTCATGGTAAGGAAGCATAGATATGAAAAAGCTTTCCATGGCAGCTCCACTTATCCTTTTACTGCTAGGAAATTGCAATCAATGAAAGGAAGAAAAGGAAAGTAAGACACAGGGCGGGTATGGGTGTGGGTGTGGGTGTGTGTAGGAAGCATAACACTGAGCCACACATAAATGTATAATACAATAATAATAATATGATAACACCGTATAATGCCGATCAATTTGACTACATGACACAGTGCCCAGTTTGCAAATTTCCTCAGTTATAGTAAAATCATCTTCCCAGGAAGAAGCAAATAATTTGGAAGAGTGATCCGTGAAGCCTTGGTTTTCTTGTAGCATCATAGCCCTCATTAGTATAGCACTTGATCCAAGTTCAAAGAGGTCTTTTATCCATGCATTTAGAATAAAGGAATTAGAATTAGAAGGAAACAAACAGAAAAATCAGATTTTATGAAACTGGCATTTCATTTAAAGAAGGTTTTAACTTCTCCTAACATCCATGTTATGCCAATGCTTTTCCTTCTGATATTTGCTATTTGAGCAGAATAGGGAAAGAAAAATCTCTTGGGAAGTGTGAAAGTGAGTTTTTATCATAGGCCTCAGAGGGTCGGAACTGGTTTATTCACATGAATTTCATTCTTCAACTGTAATAGTAGCTAGTTCACAAATTCCTACAGCCAGGCTGATAAAGGATGGAAGCAATTTTAGCTGAAATAAAATAAAACAGTACTGAAGGGAGAGGCTCACAAGGATGAAAGGTTAATCATTGCCGGTCTAAACTGAGGTCCAAAGATGGGAACATTCGTTTGCTGGTTGGTTTTGATAGAGTTGCCAGCTTTCAAAAATCAGGCCACAAGAGGCTGTACCTCAAGAGAAGATGCTTATTAGAGCTGGCTGGAAATTTCTCAATGAAACAGGTTTCCATAGAAAAATGTCATATTGTTGAAACTATAGTTTCTGTGAAGTATTCATTGGTTTCAGTGAATATTTTATCGGTATCTCAGGTTATTCATGTGAGTGAAAACAAGAGAATTCTTCTGTAGTCTGGTAACTAGGGCACTGACCTGGTCTGTAGGAAGGTTAGTCTGAGATCCTTTTATTGCCTGGTTAGAATGGTCTGGGATGAAAACCTTTCCTCTGAAGGAGGCGGAGCAACTACTTGTACCTGTGTCTGTTCATGCATTAATGATGCTGTTCATTACTGACATCTGTCCTTTTACAGTGCTGAGTCTTAGGACAGAGAAAGTCCATTTAGAGAAAAGTCCTGAAGTGATGGAATTTTTGACTTTCTACCTTTTATTTGTTTCATTGCACCACCACTACCGATGATGATGATTATTTGTTTGAAGATCATTTTTGAGGCAGAAAGTGAACTTGATTTTAGAAGGATTATTAATTATTTCAGAATAACCTGGATCTGTCTTTCAGTATCAATCTGCCAGGTTTAGGGAGCTTCAGGAAGGCATGTCTTTGGAGGACTTGAGAAGACAGATCAAGAGAATAGGGCCAGTGGACATGTGACTGCTGCATGACCCACCTCTGAATCTGATCCTGTACTAGCTGCTGAAATGCAGCTAGGAAGGTTGGAAGATTTCATGCCCCCCCCATGGGTATTTTCCTGCTCCTTGGCACAGGATACAGCATTTTGCCTTTACAAACAACCTGTAATATGAAGTGATATTCTAGCCATATACAGGAGCACCGCTAGCCCAGAAAAAGACCCAGGGCTTGGTGTGCTGAGATTTGGGGCTCACACACCACTGCCGCAGCCACTGCCGCAGCCAGCCCTGTGGCAGACTTGGGGCTCAGGCACTGGCACTTGGGGCTCGAGCCCTGTAAGCTGGGTGCAAGCAACACCCCTGGACATATATAATGAAGTGTGTAGAGCTAAGCATGCAGTTGGCCTTTTTACACACAGGCTTTTAGTTTATCTGCCTATAAGTATCTCCTTCACATTACATAGCACCTACAATACAATGGCACAGTTCCTTATGGGCAACTGATCAAGAGATTATCTCTCATAGCCATAATCCTCAAACTCACATCTTGAGCAATGGACATATGTGAAATCATATTTGTTTCCCATACACATGGTTGTGATTGTAAAATCCTGCAGTTCCTGTAGACTGCACTGGCATTGACTCTATAGCTCCTAGAATTAACAGAATACTGTAATCTCATATGAAAATAATGCAGCGTATGCCTTTTTAATCTGCAGAGCAGCAAAACTCACAGAATTTGATCCATCCATGGTATTTCCTCAGGATGTAAATGGACAAGCATTTATGGATCTTTGTTCAATTGTAACATTCAGAAGGCTAACAGCTCTCATCTAGCTCAGTCTTGCATCTTCATATTGCATTCCCAAACCCTGATAAATAGCATCCCATCTGCTACCCTACATCCCTAGAGTCACTTAGCAGCTAATGTAAATAAATCAAATTATTCCATCTATATTTTATCAAAACTTAAGAAGATTTTTCTTAATCATTACTTCTCCTTTTCAAAGGGAAGTTCTCAAACTTTTTTTAGGGTGTGAACCACATCATCTCGTACATCATCTCCCCTGATTCTCACAATCATGCAGTACTTTTCATGCAACTACAGCAATTCCTTATAGAGAGAAGTAATTTTAGGAAAGTATACAGTGTATGTTTTGGTGTCATAATTTAATTGATTGCTATAAAGAAGAAAGGGGAGGAATAGTTCAGTCTTTCTTCAGTATAACCCAAGCCAATAGAAACTAAACAAAAAGGCAGTGACCCCAAGTGTACATTGAAAAATATATAGCCTAAAGTGATTCATAAATGCTTCTCCAACAAAAAGGTAGATACATATATTTAACAGTCCTCATGAAAAAATAACAAAAAATTGCATTAAGTGATAACAAATACCTTTCAAATTAGATACATGTTATAATACAAAATTAAAGAGGCTCAGTAACTCTTTTCCTTACCTTGTGGCCATATCAGTGAGGAACATTTCAAAGCAAACTCATCCAAATTAATATAAAAACAAAACTATTTATCCCTTGCAGAACTTTTGAAAGGTATCTGAGAGGAGTTTTTGTTATTTATCCCATTGCTACAGTCAGAATATTAGAATGTGTGAAGTCAAAGGCTAATTTGCTAATAGGATGGCATTTCAAGAGCTATTGTATTTAGGTATCTTGTGCAGTTTAGTAGCAAAGCTGAAATAAGACTCTTCCTTTTGGGGAAGCAAGATGGCATTCTGCTAAATGCTGGAATATTATCACTTGGGGGAAAAAGACAAAGCTGCCAGAAAGGTCTAAGAATATAAAAGCATTTGAGATCTCAGAAGGAGTTTAAATCAATGCACTGCCACATTTACAGTGCAGATGAAAGAGCCTGCTGTCTCAATTGCCAGGAAACTACTTAGAAACTCTCACTTTGATTTCTTTGGTAGTCCGTAACATTACTGCTAAATGCAATAGATAGGGACATCAGTGCTTTGATGTTGTACAGCTACAACAAATGGAAACTAATATGGTAGAACATTCAACCTTTGTGAGTTGCATGTGCATATACAAATATATACCCATCAATCTCCTTATCTGACTGTGCATCTCTACTACCAGTCTGCCTGTCTCTTGTATCCCTTTTCATTAAAATTACTATTATTTTGTGCTCATTTTCCAGCTGAGAGAAGAGCATATATTTCTGATGGAAGGAAAAATAAAATTGTGTCCCTGCTACTACCAAGCTATGAATGATGTGAATTCAGTAATGATAGAGATTTGAGATGGGTTATAATAGGAGTGCTATGGCTAACCAGGGCTGATCATGACAAACTGGAAATCTTCCCTCAACACTAAGGCTTTTTTGCCCTCAGATATAATTATTGCAATGATATTTACACCACTTGAAAATTAAGAGTGTAATAAAACATATAGGGCCAGATTCTCTAATTTTTCTGACTTCTTGTTGCCACACTGTAAAAGGTCAGTGAACTTCCTGCATCTTCTTAGCTAGGAGTTGTGTGGGGAAATACAGGGCAAAGAGGCAACTAGAGGCGTATGGGGCTAAAGTGCACTACTGCCTCCACCACTCTTGATTCTGCAGAAACTTTTCCATAGGTTCTAGAGTCTGCCGTGGTGGGGAAGGCGATGACTAGTGGAAATCAAAGTTAAGACAAGAGGGGAACAGGACTGAGATGAGGAAGCACACATTTTCCTTCATCCAACTCCACAGAAATTGTATGAAAAAGATAATGCATCTCCTGGCTGAAATATATTTTCCAAACTGTGCTTTTCTCCTTGCCACTTATCCCAAGAAGGTGTGCACCATCTGTAGAAGCCTTTAAATGGACCTGTGGAGGTAGTGAGCTGGGAGAGGCCATTCTATCAGTTTGGCTCACTGCAGGAACACAGGGGTTTTGCATGGATGGCCCTGGCCTCTCATAGATCCTTCAGGATATGCCAACTTTATGGCAGCCTTGCAGCTTTCCCTGCAGAGGACTAAACACAACATGACATGCTGATGTGTGAATATTTCCACCATTGCCTTCGAAAGCAAGCACTCTTGGCAAATTCCAGGGAAGCCACTGGGGAATGTGCTTCCGTAAAGTCCGCACAATTTGGCTCTTCTTTGTTTTGTAACAATGATTATAAAAGGTCCAGCAGGCCATTTGTCAAGTTCCATTTTCAGTGATGCAATACATCCACAATATTTATATCATTTTGCATAAAATAGGGAATGTGAATAGAAATGGTTCAAATAAAAGCAAATTATTAAGAATGAGCTTGTAACAAGTCATAAAAAGAATACTGCTGATGCATTCCCTCTAGCTCACTGCTGAGCTTTTCCCAGAACCCTTAGACAAAGTTATATGGCTATATCCATGCTTATTAATTTACACAGTACAGAGTATAGTATGGTAATATCTTATACTATACATAATTAGGGATCCTGCAACATATATATGTGTGTCTCACGCTTACGGATTCACAGAATTAGATCCTGTGATGCATTCAACAGGCACATTCCCAGTTAAATCGTATAAAGTACATTTTGCTGAATGAGTTCCTTGTGCATTATGCAGCTCGGAATCAAGCCCTTAGAATGTGTTATTAGGTTATCTGAGATGAAATTACTCAATATATTTATTTGTGTGTCTAGAGGTTTGCAAGTACAATCCCTCCCTCTTCTGTTGTGCATGTGTGTCTTTCTCTTCCATGATGAAAAGGTAGCAGAAGTCAAAGAGCATTGGCTCAGGGAAAAGGGAGGAAGAAAGAGAAAAGTGGGAGGACTCAGCTGCAAGAAGGAAGCTCCTCTCTGTTTTGGGGAAACATCAGTTGTTCTGCCCTAGGCAGTCTGCCTATGCAGTAAGGCCAAGATGTGTATGCAAAAATGAAAGTAGGTTACCATGAAAAAAAGTAACTTTCTGGGAATTAGGAACATTTTGATGGGCTGACAAAATTAATTTGAGACCAAAGTTAAAAAAAAAATCAGTCCCTTCCCATATGTGGGATAGTTTGCATCTCCATGTATATATTGTAGTGTTCACAGAGAGAACGGATTATACCCCATTTTTTAATAAAGTACAATACTGCATTCCTGGTTTCTGGTAACAATGTGAGCCACCAGAGTGTTGTATTAATATAGGTCTGTGTTGGTAGGGTCTGTAAGATTATGCAGCTATGGAATTATTATTTTTAGGGGTTTGATTTGGAGTATTAGGTGAAGTGGGCATCCATAATTTTGATTGGTAGGCACAATTTAGCACAGAAGGGAGCTGTAGCTGTGACCAAATTTGCCATTTTGTTTTATTTTTGGTTCCGTATTATGTTGTTGGTCATCCTGCCAGACATTTTTGGTAACAGCCACTGAATTGTTTAGAAGTGGTGTTCTTGCCTACACCTCTGTAAAGCCCATTTGTTAAAACATTTGTGCTGCAAATATGACATCAAATAGGAGGTGGTAGTACACAAATGATTTGCATTTTCCCATTTTTTGTATTGTCCTTGCCTGGTTTTTCATCTCTTCACTATAGCAAGATAAAATACAAAAAGAAAAGCTCAGCTGGGACTCAGCTCTGCAAACAGCTAAATATCTTCTGCTCCCATTGCAGACAGTGGGAATGAAGGCAGTGTGTTTAGTCCCTTGGTAGAAGGCACTAAGCATTTTACAAGATCAGATCATTGCTTGTATGTGATACACCTACCCCCCCAAATAAAAATATTGTCATGTAACAGTTATTTCCTAAGAACATTTTTTAGTAATACTTTGGGAAGTAGTTGGCCAAAGTACTAAGCCTACAGAATTGTTTGTATTTTTTGCATGTATTTATATATCAATATTTGTTTGATTCTAAGGAAAACCTTCTTTATTCCAAGAGCATAAATCACAAATGTGCTTTTGAACTCAGCAAAGTCAGTGTTATGATAGTAATTTTTGCAGTATTGGGTCTATGATCTTAAGGCCCCAATTCAGCAAAGTATTTAAAAACTACATTAAGTTCAAAGGCATGTTTAAATGTCTTGCTGATTTGGAGTCTGAGAGTTGGTATTTCTAATGACAGTTTTCTTCACTGATGTGATTTCATTTCTTTTTAAAGGAATTCTGCCTTCACATATACGAGTTGTTCCCAGTGAAGCCAAATAGATTAATGCCCATATGTCTGAGCTCAGTTGTGGGCTCTGTTTTTTTTAATTTAGATGGAATAAATGAGTTGAAGTTGTTAACATAACCCAGTCACCATCCAACATTAAACAAATTTTGGTATTTGCAGAACTCTGCCTATTTAGTACCATGGAAAATATGACTTTAAAAATCCTTGTAACCTTTTATTAATGATACAGAAAAGAAGGAAAAATAGTTAACCCATTTGAAGTGTTAAGTGAGGTTTTCATTTTAACAACATCCCTTGCTCCTTCTCCTTTTAGCAGGAGAGAGTTTTAGAAGAGGGAAAAAAAATGTTATTTGACAGTCTCTTAAATAGTAGCAAAGATGATAATACCTGTCTGTGTGGATAAAAGAGAAGTTAGTTGAGATGAGCTGGAGATTTTTGCTGTTGCTGTTGTTTTCCTTAAAGTTTGACCACATTTCATATCAGGAGTGTTTGGGAATCAACACGAGCCAGGAGAAGTGGTGACACTATATATAGGTCCCTCTAACTAGCCCAGTCTGGTCAGAACATCTTGCAGGATTAGGATGACAAGGGACCAGGGTGACAGCTATGATGGTGAAGCTTGCTTTAGTAGTGTAAGTCTTTTCCTCTTATTCCCCTCTCACTCAAAAAGTCTCTTTCTTTAAGAATCCACAAAGGGAATGAGAAGTGGAGTAGCCTCTCCCCTTATTATTTTGTCTGCCAGGTAGGCCTAGTTTCCAACACACCAGTTTTGGTTGATTTATGGTCCCACATTCTCTTGTTTTCCACGCATGATCTCAACACAGTCCTTGAGTTGCATCTCTAAGCTTTTTGTTTTGACTAATTTCATTTTTCCCATCAATATTTCTGTTATAGGTTATTGTGACATCTTAGGAATTTTTATTTTTTTAATAGTTGAGCTCACGGTTAAGAGTAAATTTAGTGGCCCAATTATCATGACCCCCCCCATCTATTTTTAGATAGGATGTGCAGAAGGTGACATCTTAGATTATTTCAATTGATATTATTGCACCATAATATGGAAAATAGTAAAATTCTCTCTATTTATAAGGCTATAACAGGTATTCTTCAGTGTATCTCATCTATACACATCCTGTCAAAATATTCAGGAGTTCAACAACTGAATCTTCACTTGTTTTAAGTGACATGACAAAGCATGACTTTTAACTGTTTTTTCTTACATTTTTAATATTTTTAAGAATGCCTAATAAGTGACCCATATGCTAAAAAAACCAGACTCTTTTAGTGAACAAAGAGGTTTAAGTAAAGCATCAGTCGAGTTTTCAGTTAAATAACCTGTGGAGGAAATTATTATGATGTTCTCTGTAATTGCTCTGAAAAAAAAATCTCTAAGTCTATGGAAGGCCTAATTAATGCTCACACTGTTTCTCTAGAGGAACAGATTTTATGTAATGTAAATGGGCTGCATAGGAAATTTTTTTCTGCATATTTCAGAGTTATTCACATTTTTTCCTGCAAAGTTGCAGCATACAACATTTTAAAATGTACGTTTATTCTGATGAATTACAGCTTGTATTAGTTGATGAAAACAGAAGTAAAATTCTGCTATGTTACCTGGATCATTTTTTTTTTCCTCCCAGTGGTGAAGTCAGTTATATGGTGAATCTTATTATTTAATTTTAGAGGCATGTGCTTGTGTTGTTATTGTCTGGAAATAGGTGACCATTTAATTGTGTTATTCATTATAAGCATGTCTCACGCACAAGCACTACTGCTTTTTTGATTTCCACATATGAATAAAAGCTATGTCAATCACTGAAAACACTGACTTTCTGGCATCTGACAAAGTGGGACTTCACCCACAAAAGGGCATGCAAATAAATAAATTTGTTAGTCTATAAAAGTGCCACAGAACTCCTTATTTGTTCTGACCTAGCCTAGTATCTGACAGTCTTTGATTTATCTAATATGTCTACAGTTTGTATGACATGAAATTGGTCTCTCCCTTTTAAAAGGGTACAGTATTGATTGGGCTTTTCTCCCCTTCTCTCTCTCTCTCTCTCACTCACTCACATGCACGCGCGCGTGCACACACACTCACACACATACACACACAGTGCAGCAGAGCCCAGTCTACAGATTCAGACTCACTGAACAACAGTACTAAAAATAGCCATATAGATTGTCTGATGGTCTTTAGAACTTGAGCTCCAGCATGATGTAGAACAGTGGCTTCAAAATTTTTGCTCAGGACCCAGTTGAAAAAAAAAATCATTTATGCCTGAGACTCAACAATTACAACTTTGAGCAATACATTCCAGTTTTTCAGCGGCAGCAGCAGGGAGTGGCCACAACCCAGCACCTGAGGGTCTGCAAGCCAGTACTGGGTCCCAACCCTTAAGTTTGAAAACCACTGATCTAAAACATCTACAGATCTGGGTTCTGAAACTCTTTTAGAGGAAACAAGCCTTTATTGACCCAGGATTGTAAAGATTTTCACTTGTATTGCCAGCCTCTCAATGTTTGGGCTTCTTGTTTCCTATTTATTTTTGTTTTTTTTTCTTTGAGGGATTTTGGCTTCTTTGTTTTAGAAACCCTGGTTCCTAGTGATTATGCAAGGAGCTCAGTTTTTATTTTTTCATGTACGGTACATTTTTAGCTCTCATGGTTGCAGAAAAGACCATTAAATGTGAACCCTAAATGCTCTAAAACCCAAAGACAAATGGCTTTTTTGGTCAAATGTTGTTGTGACATTCCTTTCTGCAATCTGGACTGATGGACCACTGCATGACCCCAGTTCTCTTGCTTAGGGCCCTTTTTACAAGGCTTTGCTCTGTGACTCCTGGGCAGATCATGTGTGGGATCCACCAAGCAAGTTGCTCCCAACTAAGTGAGTGCTTCTGAGAAGCTACTCTTTAGATTAGGGGTCTCAAACTCAAATCACCACGAGAGCCACATGAGGACTAGTACGTTAGCCTGAGGACCGCATCACTGAAACCTTTTCATACAATGATATTGCAAATATAGTAACAGCAGTGTGGTTGTGGGCCACAGGAAATAGCTTTATGGGCTGCATGTGGCCTGTGTGTTTGAGACCTCTGCTTTAGATCATGCAACAGAATGAAACCAGTCAATATCCCCCAGTCCCAGATGCAGTCCTAGGAACCTCCATCTTACAATGTTCAGTGCTGCCCACTGGACACTACAAGCTCATAATCAGTTTGTCAGTTTAACAAGAAATTAACATGCACTCATTTTGTCACTTCAGATGGGGTCTCTAACATATCTTGGTACAAAAGTACTGTTTTAGGTAAGACAAACCAATTTATTATGTACAGGAAGATTTTAAATAACTATAAGCCAGAGGAAAACAAATCAGATTCAATCAAGAGAAAACAACAAGCAAAACATATTCTAAAATGCTTTACACTTTCATCAACCTTAGAGTCACCACAGGCTTCCCAGCCATGATCAGAGTTTCAGTTGCTTGATGGTGTTTGCAGATGGAGGTGGAAGAGAGAGAGAATAGCAAAATGTTTCTCCTTTTTAAAATGTTTTAAAATGTTCCTTTGCTCTTCTGGAACTTCATCCACCCCTTGAAGGTCAGGTGACAAAGTGTCCTTATATGGGTTCATCTATGCCCTGAATCAGCCCTTTTCAAGGCTCCTATCTGACCAAGGAAAAATGAGGGTGGCCTGCTTGACAGTCCTGATACTTTGCTGTTACCTAGGGCTGTCCTTTGTTCCCAGAATGCCGTGTAGCTGGGTTTGTTTTATGCATGTCTTAGGTGCAAATTGCTCCTCTGCTTAGAGCATCTTGACTAGATGTGTTTCAAACCAAGACACACATCTTTGGGCATATCACATAGCAAAGCCTCGGAACCACACATGTAACAATGCAACAAACAAATTACTATAACAATAATGTTCAGTACATCATCAGCATTCCAAAAGCATCTTCCATGGTATACTTTGTATAAAACAATGCACACGTACCCTATATGGGTGATCATGAGAGGTCCTGTGTGTCACAGTTGTCATTTCATTTCCAGGGTCACTGTATTTGGTTAGTGTTTTAGGGTGTTCTGATAGCCATTAGTTGGGCCTAGCAGAGATGGAAAAAATTTCAGGATTAGTGTTAAGGGCTTCCTTTTGCTATTTTTAACTGTTGTCCATAAGGCCTTCAGAGCAGGGACCATCTATCTCTTTGTTTTATGTTCATAGAGTGCAAAAGGAGCCCTAACTTCTAGGTGCCGCCACAATGCAAATTAAAATATTAATGCAAGGAGAGGGGCCTTACCTTTCCAAGGATGACATATGCTAGTTGAGATGGCCTTTCCTCACTTGCTTGGGTGGGACTAGTTTTGTGGATGAGAAATTCGTGTTCCTGGTCTGCATGGGTGGGCTTTGGTGATATCGGGACCGAGAAGCTACTTATCGTCCTGAATTATTGAGTTCTGTCTTTGGATGTTCATATGCAGTTGCATTTAAAACTACTGAATATCAGTAAGTTCAAACAGCATGTGTTATCTTACATGCACTAATGAAAATTTCTTGCTGATGGCTGAATGTTTGTTTGCAGGTGTGTAGTGCAATACAGAATCAAGATTTCACTGTGATCGAGGACTACTGCATAGGATTGAGAGCCCTTCTTTATGTGAAAAGCATTGAGGAGCTACAAGACTGGGATGGACAGAGCCCTGCAACCATGTGCCATCAGAAAGGAAAGCCAGTACCCAAAATAGCTGATCTGATTGGGAAGGTATGTGGTTACACTGATATTCTGGTCTACTGATATCAGCTTTTGGCTTCAAGCATGGTTTCACATGGTGGGTTATGCTTTTTATGCCAATAGCCATATTTTACCACTAAATTAGTTGGTATGAGTTCTTTTGTCTCTTTCAATTACCAGGCAACTTGTGATGTCATATTACTGCTGACTTGCCAGATGCTGTCATGTTACCGTTGACATGATGTCACCAATTCATTGCCAGTAGCATGACTTATATTTTGTCTTTGCAGTCTGTATTTAAAAATATTAGAGGCTCTTTATTATACATTTTTATTCACATTTGCATGATGGATTTTGGATCAGAATCTAACCTATGTTCCAACCCTTTTGCAACACTCTGCTGGTGGAAAGGGCCTCAGAAGCAAATGGGTCTGGCTATCTGTGGAGTCTCCCAGGATGCAACAGCTTTCAGTTGACAGCTTGCCTGCTGTCTTCCATCAGCTTTGTTACCATAGTATCTGAGCACTTCACACTCTGTAATGTGTTTAGCCTTCGTACATCTGAGACAGGGAAGTGTTATTACTCCAATTTTACAGGGTAGAAACTGAGGTGTAGAGAGACAAAGTAACTTACCTGAGGACACTCAATAAATCTGTGGTAGAGCAGGTGTAGGCTAGCTTCTAGGCCTCCTAACCACTAGATCATTCTTCTCCTTTGCTCCGGGAGTCCCACTGGCAGCTCGTGTCAGCTGGTGCAGATTGCAACAGTCTCAGACTGCTCTTTCTTACAGTAGACAGCCTGCAGGTCTGTGCTCAGAATCAGGGAGATACCAGTCGCTCCCTAATGGCACTATCCTGCCTATTGCACCAAGCAAAATCTCCGCTTAGCAGAGAGCCTGTGGCTTTGTTTCCAGGTACTAAAGGGGATCACTTTGAAGAGTGCTTTCAGTTATACCTCATGCCTATTGATTATCCTTCTAAAAGTCTAATATAACCCTGTTGAAAATGTTGTCAAAAGTAAAGACTTACAAAAGAATAGGATTTGGAGTGTCAAATGCCTCCAAATCTTGGCTTATCATTGCCCATGACTGGAGTTCCTTTCAGTAGGAGGTTAGTGGTTTTTTGGTTCTCTGTGAAGCTCTGAAAATTATAATGTTATCTTCCTGTGGAAAAGAAAATCCTATTCTGAAAGCTCTGAATACTAGTGTTTAAAAAAGAAATTCTAATCAGTTTCCTTTCAACTGCTGAAGTTTATGTGGTTAAACTATAGCTCAAAAGGTCATGTTCCAACTTTCTCTCTTTAACAGATATCATCAGAGAAACACACACTGCATTTTACATTTTGTATAATACGGTGATGTTAACAATTCTTCCCCTAAAACAACATTCAGTATTCTATCTTAGTATTACCTTTTTATTACATTAAATAGACAGCTATTGTCAGAAGACATTTCTCACATCCTTCTGAATGAGAGGGGAAAAAAATTACAATTCTTAGTCTTTTCAGCTTGTCACTACATCAATAATTAACTTTAAAAAGGTAGTAAGAAAAGGCGCATTAAGGAAGCGTTTAATAATTAAAAGAAATCTTAACTTGAAGCGGGTCACGTGAAAAAGAATAAAAACAAAGTCCCATGTAATCTAGTTTGGCTGGCTGTGTTAAACATTAGAAGGGAATAAGAAATGATTTGATTGCCTTTAATAAAAAATTATATTATTGGACCTTTGCTCCTGGATGATAAAATGTAAAGTTTATCCAGGCTGAACCACTGAAGAAGTAATTGTATATTTCAGTGCCAAGTTCAGGATGTCTGGGCACCCAATAATGACCAAATAAGAGAAAAGGGGGGGGGGGAAGCAGCATAGATATAGGGGAAATACTATGATGAATGGCTCTACTAAAGGGAATCAACCACAAAGGCTTGGTATCATTAATATTTATGATATCATAATTACAAAGACTGTATCTAAGCAGTGTTATTAGTGTAACTAATTATGTTATCATAAACTAAGTATGCAATATTATAGGAATCAGTGTTTTTACCTTCATAAGTTATCGGTATTTTTCCATGTACTGTGCCTAACAAATTCAGCTGCACACTATAGGTTCATATGTATTCAAATCCAAATAGCCCCATATTTAGCATGTTTAGTAGCTGATATATAGCATGTTCAGTGGATTCCCTCACTAAATCAAATCCAAACCAAAGGAGATGGTGACAAACAGATGTACTTTAGAAATTCTTACCCTTACATAGCTTTTCTGCCATTATCATGTAATTAAAAGTTGACAGCCAAAATCCTACATTCTGGTTTACAAATATTCATATCTTGTTTTTGATGGGATGTGAAAGCTAATTCATTCAGTTGGTCCCTATAAGAAAGACAAACAAGAAACAGTTAACAGTATTTTGGGTACTAGACTACTACTAATAAAAATGGTCCAATTTGTTGTATAGTAAGTAAATGAAAAAATGTGAGGGGCTGATGCTCCTCCATTAAATCTACTTACTGCTCCAATTTATCTATTCAGACAAAATTCCTATTGCCTTAGTGGGAATAGGGAATCTATGCCCTGGACAGAAGTGCAGACCAGTGAGAAACAATTAGAAATAGGTATAATTTTGAATGACAAGGTCACATGAGGTAGATTTGTTTTTAGAGTTAAGGCAGGTGCTACATCTGACAGAAGTGAAATTATGCTTGTGTAAACACCAGTCCTGATGCTAGCTAGATAAGTTTGTTCACTGAAATAGATAATACTACAGTCTAAGTTTGAATGTTGGTATCCACGAGATTACCTGTTGTATTGGTAATCCATTTCTTCCATCAGGTTTCAGTCAAAGCAGATGGTCTACTAGCAGGTTATTGTCCTAGGGTTCTCTAGCGTTAGCTCTCATCAGTAAAATGATGAATACATACCTTCTTGTAAGATTCAAAGGGGTAGCCTTGTTAGTCTAGTTCAGCAAAACAAACAAGGAGTCCTGTGGCACTTAAGGACTAACAAATATATTTATTGCACAATCTTTCATTGGAAAAAATCCCACTTCATCAGATGCTTTGAAGAACTCCTTGTTTGTGTGGTATCCAGTAAGGCTTCCCAGGTTTGTTTTAGGTTTAGTTTGTGGCCTATAGAAGTCCTCTGGCAGGTGTAGCGTCCCACGCTAGGATTAGGATTAGGATTGGGGTTCCCCACGCTATGAAGATCCCCAGGCTAGGGAAGGGATCTAGCTCTAAATTTAAGGTAAGGCCTGTTGAGGCTCCCTAACACAAAAAGTAATGGATACAAACTGGCCATCAGGAAGTTTAAATTAAGTGCACGTTTCTATCCATCATAAGAGTGAAGCTCTGGAATAGCCTTCCAAGGGGACCAGCAGGGGCAAAAAATCCTAATGATTTCAAAACTGAGCTTGATAAATTCATTGAGGGGGTGGTATAATGGAACACCCTAGTTTGACAATTGACTGATCTTTGGCTCCTGGAGGTAGATATACTGATGGGACTGCTGATGGGATGGGTTCTGAATTATTACAGAGAATTCTTTCCTGAGTGTCTGATGAGTCTTGCCCCCATGCTCTGGGTTTAACTGATCACCATATTGGGGTCAGGAAGGAGCTTTCCCTTAGGGCAGATTGGCAGAGCCTCTGGGGGTATTTTGCTTTCCTCTGTGGCATGGTCTAGGACTCAAATTCTAGTGGATTCTGTCTACCTTTAAATCTTTAAATCATTATCTGAGGACTTTAATAATTTAGTTTTAAATTAGAGGTTTATTGAAGAAGAGAGTGGGTGAGGTTCTGTGGCCTACACTGCGCAGGAGGTCAGAGTAGATGATCACGTTGGTCCCTTCTGGCCTTAGAGTTTGTGATCGTTATGTATGAGGTTCAGGCTGGTGAAGCTTCCAATTTTCAGCGTTAGTGTTATGGTCTTTAGAGGTCCTAGGATTAGGATTCAGAATGGTAAGATTCTCTGAGCTAGAATTGGGGGGAGGAGCAGTGATACTCGCTGGGTAGGATCTAGGTTGTGGCTGAGGAGGTCCTGGGGTAGGGTTTGGGTTGTGTCCCATAGAGATTCCTGGGTGAGATAGTAAGCTTCACTAAATTTTAAGTGTTTATGGTGTCTCCTTTATTCAGCGACCTATAAATTTTTGATACCATTAAACATAGCCCCAACAATTTAAATCCTTCTTCATAGTGGATGTATTTTTAGCCATGATCGCTGCAAAGAAAGTGATTGCAATGGCTTTTTATCAGACTAGAAGAGGAAGACAAAACTAATCTTCTCCCTCTGTATTTTTCAAAACCACTTTTTCCTTTTTTTTTTTTTTTTTCCTGGTGGATTGGTTAAGATCCAGATATTTGAGGCTTGGGCAGAAACAACAGTAATTAAGATCATCACTGAGTCAGCTTTCCATTTCTACCAATCTATTCTTTGAATGCAAAAGATAAATTGACTTGGTCGTGTCTCACATATAGTAGATACCAGTGTGAGAGGAAGGGGTAGTAATGATCACATCACAGATCTTTCCCACTGACTCTGTTTAGGCAAAAGGAATCTTTGGATCTATCTTGCGTATCTTCAAGTATTTTGATCAGGTACATGATCTATTCAGACTGATGGATGTGATAAAAAATGTTATTTCACAAGCCAAAGTTATTACTATAACTGTAAAACAGACAGATAGATAGATAGATAAATAGATATAATATATGTCTATATATAATTATCTGTTTCTATCATTCAAAATTAACAGAATTGTATTTTAAAATACTTCTTGCATTTTCCCAGAAGATGTAGGAAAAGAGTGATTAACGTAAGTGTGTTGTCATAGGTACCTAGGCAGTGTACAGTACTCCCCATGGGCATAATTTGATCTCATATATGTAGTCATTGTCTCATTCTGTCTGTTTCTTCCAGGAATCTGTCATTAGTTGCTTACTGATCTTACTCCAGAGATATGAAGTAATTCTGTCCATGAAATACATTGGTGTCAGCTGGTAGTAACAAAAGTGTTATAGTGTGTCTTTAAAGTGGTTTCACTTAACGTTAGCATAAAATGTAAAAATCATATTTCACATAGTGACCAGCATATCTGTTAAACAGTCAAATAAGCCTGTCTGTGCAATTGCCAAGGATGAAGTTTGTAAAAGGTGAACTCACAAGGAAATGACACCAGTTTGCAGCCAGCATTTAAAAACTTTGCTAAAACTGAAGTTTGCTTGAACAAGTATCATCCACAGGTGAAAGTTCTAGTAGTCTCTATAAAGAAATGAGAAAGATAAATAAATCTTGTTAATAAGTATTTGTAATTCAGAACAGATTGATTTTTATTTTAAAGCCTCCTCATCAATTAGGGCAGTGCCAAAAGGAGATTTGAAAAAGTTTTTATTATAAAAGTGTGTCAATAGTAGGTGGTCTCCATCTGCAAGTATATGAGAGATGATAATGTTCCAGGATATTGAAGACTCCATCTGGTACATGATCTGAGAAAATTTTAAGCACCCTAAAGTACAATATTAAGCATCTAATTTGTTCTTTGAATACCTGGATCTCCCATTAAAGTTAAAATTCCTGTGCCTTTCAAATACAGCATTGAACCTAAAGGCTCTGTATTCTGATCCACAGAGGGCTGGTGAATTCTACCCCTATGACAGGCACATTTAAAAGCCTTTATTTAGAAATGATTCAAACTACAAACCAATATTCCCTTATTCAAAAAAAAAAGTTGTATTTTATGTAATCACCCCAAGAAATATTATATGACAGAGGCAAACTTTTGGGCCCATTTAAGTCTTAATGGGCACAAAACTCTCACTTAATTCAGCAGGTCTAGGGTTTCACTCCTAACATTTGGGAAAGGAACACTTCTAGTTTTATAAGAATAGGTCAGCCTCAGTAGAGATGCCTCCGATCAAACAATACAAAAATGCAGTGGTGAATACCTGAATTCCCCATGGAGAAAAGAAACCGTGCACACTAGCTAGTTGTTTCCTATACTTCACAAGGAATATGCAGCCCAACGGAGGCAAGAGTAACATTCCTGGTGAGGTATGACAAGACAAGCTAGCTCATGGCCTGGCTGACCACCAGCAGGACAAAACAAGATGTATCTTAGTGCAGATGAAGAAATTTCTCCCTGTACCCTATCACTGCTTCTGTCAGACAGTTAGATCCTCATAAATATAGGCAGGGGTCTGCAACCTGCAGCCCTGGAGCCACATGTGGCTCTTTGGGTGCCTCCTTGTGGCTCTGGGCTCTTGGCTCCAGCCCCTCCCCATCGCCTGCCACTGGGAGACCCTGTGAGTGGATGACTCTTAGCTCTGGCCCCCACCAGGCTCCCCCCTGCTACCAGGGGACCACAGAGAGGGCCCAGCTCCTGGTTCTGGGCTCCTACCCCTGCCAGGGGACCCTGTGCCATGTGCCCTGGCCTCCCCCTTCTCCCCAACCATTGTGGCTCTCAGAACATTTGGTTACTGAAGGAATTTTTAAAAATGGCTCTTCTTATCTTTTGGGTTGCCAACCCCTGCTATAGACTAATCACTAATCAAGGAAAAACCTGGTCTTGTGTTAATGTGTTATGGTGACTTCCCATTGTAATTTCCAGTGGTTATTTTTATATATGGTTACTGGGCTGGACAGAGCCAGGGAGGTGCTACAAAATGTTTAATGTGATAGTCATGGTCAATAGAGAAAGGTACTGCTTCCCCCTCCTCCTCTGTTCACACTCCTTCCTTGAAATTGGGAGACTCTTCCACAATGTTATAGTTTAATATATAAGAATATAAGATTGGTTACACTGAGTCAGACCAATAGTCCGTCTAGCGAAGCATCCTGTCTTCTGACAGTGACCAACGCCAGGTACCTCACAGGGAATGAATAGAACAGGTAATGAACAAGTGATGCATCCCATCAGCCATTCCCAGCCTCTGGCAAACAACAATACCTGCCTTTCCAGGCTCATAGCCATTGATGGTCCTATCATCCATCAGTTTATGTAGTTGTTTTTTTAACTTTTTTAGAATACTCTTGGCCTTTATAGTATCCTCTGGAAAGGAGTTCCACAGGCTAACTGTATATTGTGTGAAGAAATACTTCATTTTGTTAGTTTTAAAGCTGCTGCCTATGAATTTCATTTGGAGACACCCTAGTTTTTGTGTTAGGAGAAAGAGTAAATAACAGTTCCTTATTTATTTTCTACTCATCAGTCATGATTTTATATGCCTTGATCAAATTCATCCTAAATCATCTCTTTTCCAAATTGAAAAGTCCCACTCCTATTAATCTCTTCTCATATGGAAGCTTTTCCATGCCCTTTATTATCTTAGTTACACTTTTCTGTACTTTTTCCAATTCCAATTCCAATGTATCTTTTTTGAGAGGAGGTAATAAGATCTTCATGCAATATTCCAGATGTGGGCATACCATGGATTTATGGAGAGGCAGTAGAATATTTTCTGTTGATTGTCTATCCCTTTACTGACTCCCAGCATTCTGTTAGCTTTTCTTAATATTGCTGCACATTGAATGGGTGTTTTCAGAGAACTATCTGCAATGCCTTCAAGATTTTTCTTGAGTGGTAGCAGCTAATTTAGACCTCATCATTTTATATATACAATACACACACACACACACACACACACACACACACACACACTCTCTCTCTCTCTCTCTCTCTCTCTCTCGTAATTGTTTTCCAATGTGTATTGCTTTGCATTTATCAACACTGAATTTCATCTACCATTTTGTCACTCAGTCACCCAGTTTTGAGATCCTTTTAAAACTCCTCACAGTCTTCTTTGGATTTAACTATCTTGAGTAGGCTTGTAACATCTGCAGATTTTGTATCTTACTGTTTACCCTTTTTGCAGACCATTTCTGAATATGTTGAACAGTACTGGTCCCACCACAGATGCAGGGAAACATATCTACTTACCTCTCTCCATCATGAAACTGATCATTTATTCCTATCCTTTGTTTTCTGTGTTTTAACCTGTTAGGGTTAAAAGGGTTAATCCAGAAGAGGACTTTCTCTTTTATCCCATGACCACTTACTTTAAGAGCCTTTGCTTGAGGGACCATGTCAAGGCTCTCTGAAAATTATATCCACTGGGTCCCTCCTGACCACATGCTTGTTGGCCCTCTCAAAAAATTCTAGTAGCCTGGGAACAAGTCTCCCTTTACAAAGCCATGTTGACTCTTCCCCAACAAACCGTATTCATCTTTCTGTCTAACTCAGTTCTTTACTATAGTTTCAATCAATCTGCCTGTTACTGAAGCAAGGCTTAATGGCCTATAATTACTGGGATTGCTTCTAAAGACTTTTTAAAAAACTGGCATCACATCAGCTATCCTCCAGTCACCTGGTACAGAAGTTGATATAATTAGTGGTTCTGTAATTTCAATTTTGAGTTCCTTCAGAACTCTTCGGTGAATATCATCTGGACTTTGTAACTTATTACTGTTTATCAGTTTGTTCCAAAACCTCCTCTAATGACACCTCAGTCTAGGACAATTCCTCAGATTTGTCACCTAAAAAGATTGGCTCAAGTTTGGGAATCTTTCTCATGTCCTCAGCCATGGAAACTGATACAAAGAATTCATTGATTTTCTCTGCAATAGCCTTTTCTTTCGTGAGTGCTCCTTTAGCTTCTAGATCATCCAGTGGCCCAATTGGTTGTTCAGCAGGCTTCTGATGTAGTCAAACTCAAGTTTGCTGTTACCATTTGAGTCTTTAGCAGCTGTTGACAAATTCTTTTTTGGTCTCCCTATTCATGTTTCTATACTTTAGTTGTCAGAGTTTATGCACCTTTCTATTTTCCTCAATAGGATTTAACTTCGACTTTTTAAATGATGCCTTTTGGCCTCTAACTTTTACTTTGCTGTTTAGCCATAGTGACACTTTTTAAGTCCTCTTACTATGTTTTTTAATTTGGGATATAAACTGAGCCCCTGTTACAGTGTCTTTAAAAAGTTTCCATACTGCTTGCAGACAATTCATTTTTGGCACTGTACCATTTAATTTTTGTTTCACTAATTTCCTCATTTTTGTGTAGTTCCGCTTTCTGAAATTAAATGCTACTGTGGTGGGCTGCTTTGGTGTAGGTCCCCACCCCACGAGAGAGATTAAATTTTACTATGTTATGGTCATTATTACCGAGTGGTTAAGCTATATTACCCTCTTGAACTGGATCCCATGCTCCACTTAAGACTAAATCAAGAATTGCCTTTTGTGGATTCCACAGACAGCTGTGCCAAGAAGCAGCCATTTAAGGGTTTCAAGAAACTTTATCTCTGCATCCCATCCTGAGGTGACATGTATCCTATCAATATGAGAATGGTTGAAATCCACCATTGTTCATTTTTTTTAATAGCCTCTTTTATCTCTGAGCATTTCACATACCCTGTCACCGTCCTGGTGAGGTGGCTGGTAGTATATCTCTACTTCTCTATTCTTATTATTCAAACATGGAATTACTATCCATGGAGATTCTATAGCACAGTTTGGTTCATTTCAGATCTCTATTTCATTTGACTCTGCCTTCTTGCATATACAAAGCCACCTCCCCATCATTACAACCTGTTCTGTCCTTCCAGTGTATTCTGTACCCTGGTTTTACTGCATCCCATTGATTATCTTCATCCCACTAAGTTTCTGTGATGCCTGTTATATCAACATTCTTGTTTAAAACAAGGCACTCAGATTCACCCATCTTAGTATTTAGCCTTCGAGCATTTGTATGTAAGCACTTAAAACATTGTCACTTTTTATCTGTCTGCCATTATGTGATGTAATTGAATAGGATTCGTTCATTTGACTGTTTCTCATTGGATCCTACATATATTTTGTCCTTGTCCATCCTCCCCTCATTACTAGGATACAGAGAATCTCCATTAATTGATCCTACCTTGAGGAATATCTCTATCTGAACTACCTGCTTCTCAGTACTTTCCGATTATCCTCCAGCCTTTAGTTTAAAAAGTGCTCTATGACCCTTTACATTTTATGTACCATCAATCCATTTCTGTTTTAGTTTTGGTGTAGCCCATCCTTCTTGGATAGGGTCCCCCTTTCCCAAAAGGTTTCCCAGTTCCTAAGAAATCTAAACCCCTCCTCCTTACACCATTGTCTCATCTGCACATTAATATCCAGTAGTTCTGCATGTCTAACTGGCCATGTATGTGAAAATGGAAGTATTTCAGAGAATGCTACTATGAAGATTCTGGACCTCAATCTCTTATTTAGCTGTCTAAACTTGGATTCCAGGATCTCAGTCCTATCTTTCTGTACATCATTGGTACTTATATATGCCATGACCACCAGTTCCTTCCCAGCGTACACATAGGTCTGCCTAGGTGTTTCAAGAGATCTATGACCTTCACATCCAGCAGGCAAATAACCATGCAGTTCTATGTTTCTTATGGTTGAGTCCCCTATTACTATTACCTCTTTTCCTAATAACTGGAGTTCTCTTACCAGGAGCAGTATCCTCAGTGTGAGCAGATACCATCACACCTTTCATATTGAGGCTTCCAATCATGGGATCACTTCCCTCCCCTCAGTTTGATGTTCTCCTTCCCTGAGACTTTCATCCTCATCAATAGTACAGAGGCTATCAGACCTGGGAAGAGACTGTTCAGCTGTGTCCTCCAAAGTCACATCTATGTACTTTTCTGTCTCCTTTAACTCCTTGAATTCAGACGCCCTGGTCTCCAAAGGCTGTATATGGTCTTTGAGGGCCGGGAGCTCCTTGCCCTGTGAATGTGCACATAAGTCACCTACACATAAGGCAGGTAATCAGACATGTAGCACTCAGCACAATAAAGTGGATAGCCCCCACTCAGTTGCTGGACTTCTGCCTGCGTTCTCTATTTACTCCTGCAGCTCTTTCTTTTACTGGTATTTGTTTTTATTGCAGGGGGAGGGAGGTTATCGTCTTTAGTTTATAGAATGTTAATGAAGTGCATCTACCCCCCACTCTTTCCCTCACCCTCCAAACCTGCTTGCAAAACTCCCCTGTGAGCTGCTGCTGTTCACTAGCCCTGATGGAACTGCTGTGGGGCATTATCTGTGGCAATCAGGACCTAAAGTTGTTGATGTACAACGTTGAGCAACTAGAGCTTAGCTGACTTGTTGCCTTTGGTGAGCTTTTCCAGCATTTGCCAAACTAGAAACAATTGTGAGCAATCCCAGGGCTAAAGGCTTGATAAAAGCTGTACATTTGTAACATTAATTTTTTTCCTAACTAGACCATTATGGAAGTTTACATTGTGATTCTCTATAGTGTCGTTTCTTACTGAAACCACAGGTTGTTATATAAAATGTATCATCCCTAACAGATAAGCCATTTACAGAAGGAATGGATAAAACAAAAGGACTAGGATTATTAAAGTGCATTTAAAATGGTTTAATCTTTGTGGGTTTTATACATACTGTATGTTAAATTTGCTATAGCCACTGAGTGTAGGGTTTGTATTCTCAGTCACTAAATGCACCTATTAAAAAACCATGTATCCATCTTAACTTCTTGGCTGTGTTAGTTTTACAGCATTCACTGCTGGTAATGGACATCATGCCAGGATAATCCAACTCCTGATGCAAAAGATTAAAAAAAAAGAGTCAGGCACTGCCAAAAATACATAATTTTTTTGTACTCTACAGTTTGTTTTACTTAGAAAAACGGCCTGGTCATACCCTGCAGCATGCATTCATTACAGTGATCTTTGACTGGCAGATGTGGAGTAATAGGATGCATATTTTAATGCTTATTATAATACCCTGTCCAAAAACAACTTGACAAATTTGTGATTTCGACAGTATCTCATTTTGCTGGCTGCAGTGCTTTGTGATAGCCTGGTCCACGTGGCTTCCAGATTATGCATACCACCAATACTTCTCATTAAAATGGCCACAGTTCACCAGTTTCAGTTGCTTGGAACGAACTTGGAATGAATTATTATACAACAAAGAGGCTGCTGTCATGCAGAACAAAAGACAAGCAAAAGAGAGCTTTGGCTTAATGAGGCTAAGTGAGTGTCTCCCCTGCATCACCAGCTACTTGACGGCATTTGAGCATGGATTTTTTTCTCCACAGGCCAAAACCTTTGGTCTATTATTTTGTGTTTATGCACCTTGAGGCTAATATACATTTTAATATGCTGCACATGGAGAAAAAAAAGTCAGCCATTAGATTAGAACATGTGCACTCCCTGTTAAATTAATGACAGCCGAACATAGAGATAAATTTAGGTTTTCATATTTAATTATAGCACACTGCAGTACGTTTAGCAAGGATAAATTGCACTATTATTATGCTTCATTTTTTTGACATCTTTTCCTATTAACCATGCACACTTACCCCCTTTACTTCCCCAGTGCCACACATAACATCTTTGTATGTATCATCATTCCTTAACACTATTTAATTCTTAGTTGCTCTAGTTTTATTTGTTACTTAAGGTTAGTTAGGATAAAGCAATTCAAAATAACCTTTATTTTAGGTTGTCTACATAAAGAAGGCAACCAAAATGATAATAAAAAATATTGACTACATGGCCAGTATTTCAGACGTGTCTAGTGTCCAAAATATTTCCAATGTCTTTATTTTTCCGGGTTACTTTTGGTGCAACATTTCCCTTATGTGAGTATATAATCTTGTTCTTTTCTAATACGGAAATATGATTGTGAAAAGTAAAGCATAAGCGATACATTTAATTGGCTCTGTAATTTCATAGTTACACTGATAGAATTAGCATATTTAAAATTATAAGATGGTTGGATAGAGAGGTATTCAGCATCATAGCAGTGTACAATAATTAAGATAAAGCTAATGTGAGCTAAGCATATGTCATTTGGGGGGCTTTGTGCAACTGAGACTAGTTTGCCATGATTTCTAGAATAAGAATAACACCAGAATTTAGAGCCCAACCTTGGTTGTACTGAAGACAACACAAAATTCTAATGGGAGTAAAATTGTTTCGCCACACAGACTATTTATTCTTATCAAATTTACACTGGAAATATGCAGGAGTATGGGTCGTTATTGGTTCTATTGTGTAACCTTTGTTATTACCTCTTAGTGCTTTTAGTTTCTTTGGAAATAAGTGGTGCTTTCTTCAAGTTGTGGTGCAAGGTAAAAAACACAGGTTGTTGTGCCACAAAATTAAAGAAATACTGCTATTTTCCAGAGTGGGTTAGAACAGCTTATCGTTCATACAAAAGGGAAGATTTTCCTATTCCTACTGTGAATGTAAGCAGGTAGAAGATACTATGCTACAGGCTTACTCCTAGATTATTCCTTATTGGATAGTTGTTTCATGACAAAAGACACTGTGGTTTGATGACCAGAGGGTCATGACAGGAATAATAATCACCATATTAAAGGGTGTCTGGATCGTGGTGATAAAGCATTCTTCATAGCAATCAGTCAGCAGTTGCTGGTGGAAAAATTTTCCTCAATGGCAGGCGAGGGCACATTTTTCATATTCATTGAGAGCAAGTCTGTCTCTCCTTTCAAATCTTCTGTTCTCTAGCAGCCTTTAGTGCTACTACAGCTATGCACAAATATTTTCCTTTCCAGATGAAACTCAATTTTTGGATCTTCATCTGTTTTTCAAAAAGTTAAGAGGAAAAATATCATATTTTGGCCTATGCTATGTTGGGAATTTGATTTATACAAAAAAAAAAAAAAGCTATTAGGAGACTGCATCACTTAAGGGATGTTTAGTAGCTATAGAACCTTTCTCCTTTGGGTGAGACATTTGAATAGAGCCTAGGTCTGTAATGACTGATAACTAATTGTCTAAAGTTCAAGTACTAGAATTTGTGCAAGCAACTAATGGTAAATTATTCCTTTGTAAGTTTAGATTTTGATCATGCAGATTTTGTCCCCAGAAGGGATGTAGTTCTTTTAAATATTTAAGCCACAATGACTAGCTTGAATAATTGATGATGTATATAAGATGTTTACCTACCTATTAGTAATAAGATTAATTTTAATATGTATATCTAAGATACCAATCACCATCTTCTTATTTGTTAAGCAGTTATAGATGTCTGATATTTACAAGATGCAGCCTTGTACGAATGCATTCTATATCTTTAAAATATCCAGATGATATAGATATTATACATATAGAAATATGTATAATAATAATAAATGGTTCCTCCTTTCTTATTTACAAGTAGGTATTGGTAAAAGTTATCTTCATGCATATGAGTGTTCCCAGGGAGTTGAATGAGACTAGGCACAGCTATAACGTGATTTGTGTATTTGCAGCACTGGAAAGAACAGTCATGTTAAACTTTGGTCTGGTGAAACATTTCAGACAAGTAATAAATAACAATTGTGTTCATTATAAGGTAAATTTTTAACTATTCCTGTGTGACAGATCATAGGCACCAGAAGAGAGATGAATTTCAAACATAAAAATCTGTTGTCTTAGTTATTACCTACTTTTTTTTTTTTTGATTTTGGTTCAATGTTCTCTTAATAGTTCATTATACTTTGATTGTTTTTTAGGAGTAGTGTCTGTCTTCAGGCAATATCTTAAATGTGGGGTTGTGCGTAGCTGCACCAGGGAGCTGGAGGAATTATTTTATGGGGAAGGTTAAAAGATATAAAATACATACATTTTATGTGCATTCATATACATACACACAGTTATCCTTTACACTGTATATGTGACAGCTATATATGTGTGTATAACATTAGATGTATGTGTATGGGTGTATAAAGCATAAGTCTCTGAGGGACATGGGGAGCACAACAGTCTAAAATTTTTAAAAGCAGAAAATGCTGAGGAACTATTTGGTTTGGGTGTATGGGTATAATTAGCAGTAGTGAGTTTAATTTAAGAAAGAATAAGTTTAGGATGAATACGAGGAAAATCTTCCTGACAGAAAAATAGATTAAATTATGGAATGGCTTCTTCATGAAAGTTGTGGAAATCTCATTTATGGGGTCTTTTAAAAGTAGACTGGACAGACACTAGCAAATGTGATATATGGATCAATCCTATATTGGCAAGAAGGTGTACTTAGCAGGTAGTAAGGTTTTTTTGGTGTGTCTGTTTTTCATGACCTACAGTGACTAATGCTCCAATTTCCTACTGTATATTCTGTAGTGTGCTAATTTTCTTCTTGTATGTATTGTGCTATCATTTGCCACTGAGACACTGAAGACCATGTACTGTATTATGATATGATCAGAAGGGTTGATGGTTGAAATGAGGCCTGCCAACATTCAGTGCCACCTCCTCATAAAAATTGTTGCCTCTATGGCTTCTATTACTGTCAGCCTTTGCCAGCCTTTTAAAACTGCTTAATTCTGCCACACTTTGTAATAGGAGTCTGCAATAATTCAAGATCTTTAAGCTTCTCTATTCCCTCTTCCAGTCACTTTCTCTTTCACAGCAAAAAAAAAGTTTTGTTATGTTTTCCTGCATTGTTGAAACAACCACTAGTTTCAGCTCCTGAGGAATACTTATAGTTTTGTGATGGACAACTTCATTAAAAAGTTTCTATCCCTTCCACTACGTATTATTCATACAATGCTCAAGGGCCAATGCACAACACACTGAAAGATACTAACACAAAGTGTTGGATACTCCATTTTAAAAGGAGGTAGTTGAGAAAAGTCTACTGACCTATTCAAGTTCCAAAGGGACAGCCGTGTTAGACTAGTCCAGCACACACACAAAAAAAAACCAAAACCCATGAACAAGGAGTCTTTAAGTGCCACAGGATTCCTTCGTTGTTGTTGGCTTTTTGTTTGTTTGTTTTTTTTGCTGACCTATTCTTGCCATACAGAATCCATTACTCCAAGGCTCTAGAGCCCAGTTTGTGCCATTCCAGGCACTAATTGCCATCAACCACTGATCTGCTACTAGGGACACATCAGGGCTTTGTCATAGTTTGAAAAGTCTGGAATCATTCACACTGATTGCATTTGGGTAGTTGGTCAGTTAATGTTCAATGACACCTAACTTGGCTATTACTAAGACGGTGGCTCTGATACCACAAATAATTCAGACCATTTTGCCCTTCAGTTCAGCTCCACAGACAAAGTTTTAATTAACTCCCTTTTTTTGTATATCATAGCTTTGATTTTAATCTTCATGTAATTCATTGTATAATCCATGAATAATTGGCCAGAGTCCTGAATGCATGCGTGTGTGTGTGTGTGTGTGTGTGTGTGTGTGTGTGTGTGTGTGTGTG
>ML682014.1:13987560-14134042 GCA_007922195.1 Podocnemis expansa | reverse complement strand
TGTGTGTGTGTGTGTGTGTGTGTGTGTGTGTGTGTGTGTGTGTGTGTATGTATTCAATAATATATATATCCCCTCTCATTAGGTCTACTGTTGTAGTAGCATTCCATCAATTCCAGGTTCTCTTGTCTCGTCCATGCATGGTTTGTTCCAGTAGCCCACTTATTGTCAGATTGTCCTGGTTCCCCAACGTCTGGCGCAGACCTTGTTAATCTGGGCAACGTCCGAGCCGGCATGACTCTCCTAGTTCGTGTCACTCTCATATTCGAGGTCGGCAAGTGAGGCGTTAGGGGGTCTTTTGCCCAAGGATGCCTACTGGAAAGGTAGACGGGTACCCACCGGGATTTAAACCCCGGTCTCCCATATCAAAGGGCGTCGCTCTTAACCACTATGCTATCCAGTCACCTCTGTGCTATATATATATATATATGAGAAATTTGGTAAATCCTGGACTGCCAGCTACCTGGTCTCCTGATTCTTGAGCCATGCCTTCTTTGTGGTTCCTGTCTTCCTATCCTGCTTCTGGCTACCATCCTACCACCTTGTTGCAAATCCCTGTGTCACTGCCCCACTCCTGATACTTGACTTGAACCACAACTCTAAATCCCTCTCTGTTTTCAGGCCACTAGGCCTGACTACTACTGCTCTGACCAGTAGGTCTAACTCTCTACATCCCACTCAATAAATAAACGTTGTCTGAATGGCACTCTCATCATCAGCATTTTTGAAACGTATACGTAAGAAATTCATGTGGTCTTCCTGAGCTACCATTCTAAATAATATGGACCAGAGTCATCATTAATTTTTCACGCGCCATACAGCCCATGTCTGTCTGTACAAAAAAGCCTCAATTAGTCACTTCTGTGACTGCAATTTTTTAATAGCAAACAATCTCATAACTTTGGCACAACAGGTAGCATGTAGGCTGACTTCTTTGCCTGCTTCTGGCATGTAGCTTCATTAGCAGGACAAAGCCGACGGAGACGGAAGCTTATGTTTGCATTTTTTTATCATTTTAATTATTTTATTATCTGTTGTTCATCACTGAAATATCTGAGACTGCATAGCTCTTAGTTGTTTTCAAAAGAATCTGTAACAATTTTAGTGGCAGTCAGAGAGATGTTAGCCATTGTAGTGCAGAAAACATGCAAGACTGTTTCTCTGCATCCCTTGTAGTGCAACCGTCCCCGTAATAGCGGCACTGTTTTTAGTTCCACAGTATGATAGTTTGAGGGGTTTGTCTGTGTAAATATATGAACTCTATTTTGATTTGTGAATGCCCTGTTATACTGCAATGTTCATTTTGAATGTAACTTTCAATGTGGAGTTAAGGATTCATTTTGTAGAAAGAACTTGACACCTGGTAGACAGACTATGTCTCGGAGACTGACAGAGCTATCAGGTCATCACCATCCAATGGTGATACTTTCAGTAGAATGATGGGGTTTGCTACCAGCAGAACCATAGACTTTGAATGATTTTGGGCCCGGAAGTCTACTAGGCATGACTGTTGAAACCTGGAAATTCATTGGTGAAAGCACAGGCATTAGAAAGGTATCAGGGGCTGTTTTAAAAGAGGAATGCTGTCTGTACAAAACAGGCCATTTCACTGGTAAAAGACAGGAAGGTGAAAATGTCCAGAAGAGCTGGTGGGATTTTAAAGGAAAAAAAAACCAAACTGAGAATTCATAGAGGCAGTGGCAGGAGGTCAGAGTTAAGGGGGCTTGTGTTCAGACATTTTTGTTTTCCATAGGTTTCTAAATCTCTTGTGCTTTTTAGGAGTAAAGTGTGTGTTGCTAGGAATGCCCTTTTCAAGACCTATTTTTCCTTGGTTCCATGTAGCTCCTGGAGAAGGTAAGTTGAACCAGAGCTCCCACAGAACCATAGAATAGTAGGGTTGGAAGGGACCTCTTGAGGTCATCTAGTCGAACCCCCTGCTAAAAGCCAGCCTATTCCCACTAAATCATCCCAGCCAGGGTTTTATCCAATCAGATCTTAAAAGTTTCGAAAGATAGAGATTCCACCACCTCCCTAGGCAAACCATTCCAGTGTTTCATGACCCTCCTGGTGAGAGAGTTTTTCCTAGTATCCTATGTAGACTTCCCCAGCTGCAGCTCGAAACCATTGCTCCTTCTTCTGTCCTCTCTCACCACTGAGAATAGCCTAGCTCCCTCCTCTTTGGAGCACCCTTTGAAGTAGTTGAAAGTAGTTATTCAAACCCCTCCTCAGTCTTCTCTTCTGCAGACTAAATAAGCCAAGTTCCATCAGTCTCTCATTGTAAGTCATGTACCCCAACCCTCTAATCATTTTTGTTGCCCTCTGTTGGACTCTTTCTAATTTCTTTTCCAGTTTCCAGTGCCAAATAGAGGGGAATAATCATATCCCTCTATCTACTGGCAACGCTTCTGCGGATGCAACCCAATATGCCGTTGGCCTTTTTGACAACAAGGGCACATTGCTGACTCATATTCAGCTTCCCATCCTCCATAACCCCCAGGTCTTTTTCTACAAAGCTGCTACTTAGCTGATTGCTCCCCAGCCTGTAGCAGTGCATGGGATTTTTCCGTCCCAAGTGCAGGACTTTGCACTTGTCTTTGTTGAACCTCATGAGATTTCTTTTGGCCCAATGCTCCAATTTGTCTAGGTCTCCCTGGTTCCCATCCCTACCCTCCAGCATGTCTACCGTTCCCCCCAGCTTTGTGTCATCTGCAAACTTACTGAGCATGCAGTCTGTCCCATCACCAGATCATTAATGAAGATGTTGAAAAAAATAAGACCCAGGACTGACCCCTGGGGTACTCTGCTCGTTACTGGGGGACTCAGGAGAGTCAGGGGATGCCCAAGTAAGTAAGGAAGTAAGGAGACACTTGTTCCAGGGTTTCTGCACCCAGACTGTGGGGTCCCACTGTCCAAGAAGGGTGTAAGACTTGGGGTCTGGATTTGCAAGTGTACTTGAGGGACCCACAGCTAGGAGCAGTGACTAGTAACCTCCTAAAACCAAGAAATTTGGCTGCAAATGGGATTCAGGAATTGTCTCTTCTCACAACAGACTGATATCCATCTGGCCAGTGGGTCTACCAAGTTGTGACAAAGGCAATCTTAATAGATAGACAAGCTGAATACTTACTGCTACATCTTGGTGGAAGGAGTATTTGCTCAGTCTTTTAATGTTTTTAAATATTAAATATACAGGATGACTTGCAGAGCCACATGAGACACCAAAAAGTGATATCATCTGGTATGATACAGTATATTTCTACATTCCAGTTTCATGTGGAAAGGGAAGAGCCAGGATCTAGGTAGGTAGTGACTGAGGCACTATATCCTCAGCACATAACCACAGCCAACTGTCCCCATCCTACTTTAAATTTTCTTCACATCCTTCTCAGGTCATAAATGTGTTTCTCTTCACAACACACACCATATGCCATCGGAAAAGGGTTGTAAAGTTTTATAGATATATTTGAAAGTATTATAAAAGTATAATAAAGCAAAAATAATGCAAAGAAATGGGAATTATTGAACACTGAATTAAAATGTTAGGCACAAATATCTTTATTGCATTTACTTTCTTTTTGAATGTAGCAGTCATGAAGAGTTAGAAATCTTGTTTAGTATGAAGACAATGAAAAAATTTGAGTTCTGTTTTTAACTGTATCATAAACAGTTGTTTCAAGGAAGCTCAGGTATGTATTGCTGTGCATTGAAGAAAATACCTTGTTTTATCTGTGTGAAAAAAAATATGAAACTGCTTTCCGATGTTTGCATAAAGATAATCTTTTATTTTTTCTGGGAAAACATAGTTCATATAACCCATGTTTTTCTCATCAAAAATAGTATAAAATAACTAATCCAGTGTAAAATACCAGAGATACAACTAGAGTAGCAGGACTGGATGTGATGTGAGTCAGCAGCTCAGAACAGGACAAAGACAGTGGTAACCAAAAGTTAGTAATGTCTTATGGATAAGCAGTCCCTACAGCTAGAATCTGGAAAACAATTTCTCTCTAATATGTTAGTGGATTTAATAAAATAGGAGAGTTCATCAATCTAAGTTAAGCTGTGTGTGTGCACGCGCGCCTAGCAAACACGCACACTCACCTCCATTCCCAACCAAGAAATATCTTAATGGGGAAAAAATGCCTTAAAAAGAAAACTACAGGAGTGCTGCTGCTGGGGATGCCTATTCCATATGTTTGTGGAGTATATTTAGAGGAATTAGATGTTTATTGTTAAATATCAGTAAATATCAATTTCACCAGACACACAAGTCAATGAAAAATTATTTTAATTGATGATAATCTAAATTTATAGGTAGACAAAGTAAGCAAACTATCACTTGATAGCTTATTACAGTTTCATCTAAGGGTAGGTATTTTTGTTATGATGTTGACAATTTGTGTTAATGGATATAAAGCTTTAATTTTTTTAATCTTGATGTCAACTGTAATTAAATTATATTCAGAACTCCTCCCTTCATAATTTCCCATAACTGTGAAAATTATACTGATAAAAATAAAAATGCTTAAAAATAAACTTCAAAATTATCCATCAAAAATAGAAAATAATAATATTCTAATTGTGCCAGGCTTCTTTACAATGATCTACTCTCATTGATATGAGTGTTCATCAGCTCTCAAGATTTACGTGCCAGTTACCTGGTCTATCTAAACATCATATACAGCAACTTACAGAAGGGCCAATCTTCTAATAAATCTGAGGAAGTGCAACTGATTTTGTACTCAAAATCCTTGTACAACCCTAGCATTAATTTGCACAGAATAGAAGAATGTTGTTAGTTTAGCTGAACAGTGAAAAGCCATACCTCCTCCAAAGATGTCCTAGTTAAGTTATCCACCTTATCTTTTCCTTGATCTGACCAGTCTGTCACCTTAGACATTACTAGCAGTTATGCTACCCCGTTGTCTCTGTGTTAGTGAACAAATGGGGAAGCTGCTATAGCTAGCCCCTTATTCAGGGGGACATGGTGGTGGTTCTACTAAAAGAAAGCCATTGATAAGTAGTGAGAAGTAGGATTAGTTCCACTACATCTACTTGTATAGATCAAAGTTGTTATGAACTGATTGTGCTTCATACCATTGGATTGTACAATTAAAAACTCCAGAGGGAACTATGACTAGGTGATTGAAGAGACAACTTCCAGATCCACCATTGCCAGAAAGGAGCAGAATCCAGTGTTCTGTCCTGGGGATACAGTGAGACGGTGGGCTGTCAGTATGGCTAGAGGGCAAAGAGGTGGCTGAATTTGAGAACGAGACACAGAAGCAGTAGGAGCTGTTTGCATTCAAATTGTGCCGCTTTCAGATGAAATTCCTAAATAGGAGATACCAAGCTTGCAAGAGGCTAAGAGGAATAGAACTCCTAGCTTATTGGTACCTCTTGTTGAAAAAGTTAGGGTGCTTTGGACTCAGATGTCATACTATTGACAAGTGAAAGGCTGACCCACAGGTCCAAAGAATCCATCTGATTGTTATACTGTATAACAACTAGCTGTACCCGCACATCTAGTGGAAGCTGTGTTTCAGATTGTTTCTAAACTGACAATTACCTGGAGCTGAGATCTTTTATATCAAGCTCACCATCTCCAAAAGAACAAACATGTGCCCAAATACAAAAAGAATGTCTTGCAATACTGTTTGCATGTAAAGAATCATTGACATGTGTTCAAGGACAGGAAAGCATTCAAAAAGAAAGCAACCATAAACCATTATAGAGCAATTTTTAAAAGCCACAGCTACTGATCCCAGAATGCATTCAGTGCATGCTACTGAACCTGCAACTTAGATGTGCACTACAAGAAGAGACTAAGATGTACGTATTGATTTCTTATCCAGAGCAGCCCTGCAGCATGAAAATATAGTAACTAAACAAGAATGTGAGATATCAAATAAAGAAAACCTAGAAAGACATAAAAGCATTGATGAAGTTGATTATGTGCTATATTCAAGCCAAGTGCTAGAAATAATCTGAGAGACAATGCAAGACAAAGATCTACAGGTGTTCATATCCATCATTGTGCCTGGATGACCAGATGCTAGAAGAGCATTCCTATCTTACTTCCCAAAAATAGTGGGACTAAAAAGATAACATCAGCATTCAAGATAGCATCATGTATAAAGATAATAAAATCTTAATACCTACGTCACTGAGATGGAAGTTTTCTCAAGGGCATTACTGCTGTTTTGGCATTGAAGGATGTATCCAGAAAATCAGAGACACTGTATACTGACCAGATATGGCCAAGGCTATGCGAGAATTAGTGAGTAGTTATAATACACATAGGGAAATGCAGGCTAAGTAGCAAAAAGAAATAAAATAAATGCATAGAATCCCCAACAGATCTTGGAGCAAAGTGGGGAAAAAACATTGTCACTGCAATCCGTATAAATTACCTCATTGTTGTAGATTCCTATTCAGAATTCCTCTGGATCTAGATAAACTATCAGAACATACTGCAGTGCCCATTTAAGACAAAGCAATGTAACATCTCAGCAAGCATGGTATCCCAAAGTCTGTAGTTTCAGATAACCGGGTCCCACTTTACTTGCAGTGAGTTTGTGCAATTTAGCAGGTAATTGTGATTTGGTCATATCACATCATTACCAGCTACTTAAATGGCATCACTGAATCAGTAGTTCAAATTGCTAAGACCCTGCTAAAAAGAGGTGCGGAAAGCAAAGACAGTATACCTCAAGCTATTTTGGACAGAGAAATGCTTGGCAAAAGTCATTAATAGTTGCCCAGTGCAATACTTGATATCAAGATGCACAAACCAGTTGCCTAGGCATTATTACAACCAATAATGGTGGAAGGAATGGCACACAGAAAGGGAAAGAGTCAAGCAGAGTCTCCTATGACCAACAAGCTGAAGATCTGCCAGACCTACAACCTGGGGACCCAGTCAGGAGGAAACTATTTCTTCAGAATAAATCATGTACTTGAAAAAAGGCTACGTGTGTTTAATAGATAAATCCTCATTCATATACTATAGCAATGGGTGATAATATATTTTGCTAAAACGGTCAGTACATATGTCCATTAAGCTAAGAAATAAACTTGCACATGGAGGATGGTTAATCATATACTCTTCTGAGGTTTGAGCAGCAGGACACAGAAGGAACACAAACTGATGAGCAAGCCAACTGATATTGAAACAGACTCACAAAACACCACACCACCAGAAAAGTCGAGTACAAGGGAGTCTCCTTTTGTCAGTAAAAAGCTTCCCTCACTCCAACACTAAAGTACTCCAAGACATACAGAAGACTTTATACAATAATAAGATGTGAAAAACCACCCACGCAAACCCAAGAGAAAATACAATAGTTCCCAAACAAGTTCTGAGTTAATTAATTTGAAAAGAGTTAATGTTGTTTGTTTATATCTATTTAAAAAATCAGATTTGACAGGGAGTCTAGTAGAATGTTAAACATGTAAAGAAGGTTATAGGATTAATGTTGAAATTTGCCATCTCAGATAAACATGTCTAAAGGGATGTTTTGACAAAGGGTCCCCATAATTCTATAGTGTAAAAAGCTGCTTTCAGAAAGTATTTTATGTGAGGCTATGTCTACACATAGATTAGATCAAACTTATTAAATCAAATTAATGATCATTAATTTTAATTAAGTTAAATCGAATTAACATAGCTCCACTAGAAACACAAATTGAACAAGCATGTCCATGGACAGGACTTTCTAGTTCGACTTAGGAGAGGGGCACCATGGGAGGTGTGGCAACATGGGTCCCAAGAAGGGTCATGCTCCCACCCAATATATAGAAAGAGGAAGGCAGGCTGGGAGGAAGAAGGGCAAAAACTGTAATTCAAACTAATGGGTAGTTTGAATTAACATGGCTACACTGGGTAAAACTGAACTAATAAGTTTGATTTAACCATCGTTTCAAATTTAAGGAAGAGCTTATAATTTCAAAATGACCTTTCCTTATTTTGAATTGAGGGAGGTCCTTATTTCGAACTAAGGAGAGCTAGTGTAGCCATGCAATACTTTAAATCAAATTAATAGTCATTAATTCGATTTAAAGTGTAAGTGTAGACACAGCCTGAGAAAACAGCATATGGAGTGGAAAGAATGAAACTTTAATGTCGCACTGTGTTTTCTCTTTTTATGCGTGAACACTGAAGAATGTCTGCCTGTGTCTGCAGACAACCTGAAATAATAGCAGAGTTGTCAGCTCTTCCGTTCATCTTAGTTTGTTGTTAATGCTGTAACTTGCTACTCTGGAGACCTTCATCCTCAGAGGTGAGGATTTAGCATGCATCTTTCTTCTGGCACCTCACTGTGGCTTTGATGAAAGGTGTTAGTGTGCACGTGCAAGTCCTCTGCTTGGATGAGTGAGATTTGATGTATTCTTCCTCCAGGGTGCACCTTAGCTCACCTGAAGATAGGAGGTGGTGATTGAGGAAGGGAGAAGGCCCCTGTCTGTTTCAACAGGAGTGGTGGTGTGACCTCTACCAGTTGACTCTTGTGTGCCTGGGCCATGCCGGTGCCACTTCAAAAGGGATAGGGAGGAGACCAGGGGTTAGAGTCATGGATTGCATTAATCCGTCTTTGATTTTTGGGCTCTGCCTACCCTGCCTCTTGGAATTGCCTTTTGGGATCATTTGTGGCTGGGCACAAACTAAAGTAACCCTGATACCTGTAGGTAAAAGGAACCAGAGTTGGTAGGTGTTAGGATTCCCCTGTCCTGTCCCCCTCTTAGTTCCCAACCACAGATCTCTCAAAATGCAGCAGTCTAGAATCGAATCTGCAGGCACTCTTAGATGGGTTTGTTTTGGATTTCATTTGCAAATCTAAAACTATAAATGTACTCCCCCTACCTGATTCAAACTAGCAAGTCCTGTGCATGGACATGCTAGTTCGAACTAGGGTTTCTAGTGTGGCTGTGTTAATTCAAATTAAGTTAATTCAAACTAATAATTATTAGTTCAAATTAATTAGTTTGAATTCAGTTAATTTGAACTAACCTTCTAATTACAGAGAGAGCCCATGGGAGTGGCAGGAAGCGGAGTCACATCAGTATCTCGTTTGTGCATTCATATATTACACCTTCAGTTTTCCTTGAACCATTTTTACTAGACCCCTTATCTTTTCCATAGTACTAAAGAAAGCCCATCTAATTGCAGGTAGGCAAAAGAAACACACTGTCTTTCCTAACACGTGTATCTTAGCAACTTTAGTTTTCAGGCAGGCACACAAGCCCCAGAAACGGGTTCAGAATGCCATATCAGTCAGATACACAGTCTTAAATACTTATACAAACCTTAAATTATATGCTTATAATCTAGCAGTAGGATCTTTGTAAGACATAAATTAAAAAAAAAAGTCAGACATACAGAATACATATATCACCTATAGAGATATAAATTACATCATTTGTGGCCTTTATAGAAGTAGTTTTATTGTACACAGCATTAACTTAGAGATTCTGTTCTCAGGAGAAGTAGCAAATTTGTTTTCCTTTTCTTCTTACAACTGCAGTAGCAATGGATGGTTTTTGCAGAAGCTGTAGATTGAATCACTAAAAATATCTGGCATGACCTACAAAAGATAAATTACCTAAAGAAGTAAAAATCATTTCAGTTTTTACAATTTAAATGAAGAAGTGATTTAAAATACCATGTTTTTGAATATACAAGCACTGCAGGGCTCCTGTAATCACTCATCCAAAATAAAGTGTATTATTTAGAAGCTATTTGAATGCAGACAAGCTGCAGACATGTCTCTTCTTTAAACAGTACAGAAAATGCACACTCTGGGCTTAACGCTGTTTTTCATTGTGCAAATATAACTCCAATAATGCAGTCAGATGGAGCCATGCATGTACACTTGAGGGCTAAACTTAATATTCTACCATCAAAACCTAAGGCCCTGGTCCTCCAGACTCTTATACAGCTGCTGAATCTTAAGCATACGAGTAGTCCCATTGAAATCAATTGAGGTACACACTGATTTAAACTTCAGCCTATGGGTTAGGATTTGCAGGATCAGGTCCATAATTATTTTTCTTATACATATATATTGTTTTCTGATTCATGCATACAGCTATTGATTGCATGAAATGCTTCAGTGTTGAAAGCAAATGTTTATATATGTTAATTGCTTATGCTTATGAGTGCATGCCCAATAGGTAAGAGAATCTCCTAATACTATGCCATCCTAAAAATGGAGAAACTGAGCCTATCTACATACAAGCATAACTGCATTCACAAATCGGCAAAGTCAACTTATCAAATATTCAAAACTCATCACACAGCTATTATAGTAATTGAAAATGTAACTTCTCTGGAATGCACACAGATATGTGCATGTTCTACATATTTTCTGACTCGATGATTTGCTTGTTAAATTTTTGAAAATCTAGTTCTTCGACTGTCTTCTGTGAAATGCTAATCAAATTAGGATTTCAGAAATACAGTTGTAATGCCACTGCTAGAAGATAATCACTCTTTGGCTACTGTATAGATAGCAAGATATTCAAGAGGTTCTGTGAAAGATCTGAAAGCTTGATTCTAATATGCACTTCTCTGTCTACCTTAGGCTTCTATTAGTATATATCACTTTGGTATTTAAGCTTTGGCATCTCATTATTACTAGATGGCAATGCAAAAAAAAATTGCATGGGTTTAGTGAAGACATAACTTTTAATGAAATATAATTATTTTATGCATGAGAAGTTTTATAGAATGTTTATTTTAAATGGTTTGTAAATTACTCATTTCTGTTTAGATCTGTTTAGAAGTTTTAAGAAATTTAAATGAACCACAATGGCATTTTGGATACAGTTTTTTAATAAACAAAATACAGTATGAATTGAAAAGATGACCTAAAAAAGAACTGTCCAGCAGCTAATCAGAGGCAGAAGCTAGATATCTTTTTATATTGCATTCAGCGGGAATAGAAGGATCTCAGGGATTAGACCCAGACTACAGAATTCATGTCCACAAGAGATAAATATGGTCATACACACCACCACTGTCAGAACTATATAGAAAATGCCTTTCCTTAACTATTCTCGCCATATTTTCTACATGTGCACACAAGCTAATCAAATGGTTTCTCCTTTGAGCAGAGAAGGACAAGCAAGGCTCAGGTGGAGTTCTGTGTCCAATTCTGGGCATCACACTTTAGGAAAGTTGTGGACAAATTCAAGAGAATCCAGAATTGAGCAAGAAAAATTATAAAAGATTTAGAAAACCTGACCTATGAGGAAAGGTTGAAACAACTAAGGAGGGGCCTGTTAACAATCTTCACAGATGTAAAGGGCTATGATAAGAAGGACTGTGATCTATTGTTCTCCATGTCCACTGAAGGTAGAACAAGAAATAATGGGCCTCATCTGCAGCAAGAGAGATTTAGGTTAGGTATTAGGAAAAGCTTTCTAACTGTGAGGGTAATTAAGCTCTGGAATAGGCTTCCAAGGGAAGTTGTAGAATCCTCATTATTGGAGGTTCTTAAGATTAGGTTGGACAAACAGCTGTCAGATGGCAGAGGCTTACTTGGTCCTACCTCAGCACAGGGGACTGTATCTGATTAACTTCTCAAGTTCCCTTCCTGTTTTTTATTTATATGATTCTGTGACAAGAGAGGAATAGTAATTTCTATTTCCCTGGGAAGGTATTCAAACAATATAGTGGTGCTGGCCCTAGCAATACCTAGGAAGTTGAATAAAGCATCCAGGCTTTGATGCCAAGGAGTTTAACGAATCTCTCATTCTGGAGGACTGAGCTTTGAGCAGCAGTATGGAGGATCATAACACTCTATCCTTATGTCCATAACAAACATGACCCTCTCTATGCTGTCACCCAGTCCAACATGATACATTAAATCTGCAAATTTCAAAGGAACCAAAAGATTTAGGTGCCCAACTTCTATTAATATTCAAGGGGATTTGGACACCTAAGTCTCTTAGGAGCCTTTGAAAATTCCAGGCTGATTTCAGGTTAATCAAAAAAGGATTTAAAATTATGCCATGTGTTCGCTGGAGCTGGAGCGTAATTTCCAGCTCAAGTAGACATAGCCATACTACCTCTGATCAAGCTAGTTTGCTATAAATAGCAGTGTTCCCACAGCAACAAGACAGCATACTTTCCTGAGTTATGTATTTAGGGATTCAGATGAATGTACTTGAGGTAAGTGACCTGTCCATGCTTAGAACACCACACCTGAAAATGCCAGGATCAGGGCAGGCTACAAAAAGGAGAACAGATTCTCCCAAAAACTGTTAGCTAACACTTCAGTTAAAGTTCCCAACCAGTGCTTCTAATTCTCCTCACTGGTGTACCTAACTATGTCTTTTTGAAGGGCAAAGAGGAAGGAGGGGAGTAAGTGAGAAGATGGAACTTAGTGGGCAGAGGATTCAGCCATGTTTGCTATAGGCATACTGATGAGGAATTCTGAGGACAATGGAAGTGCAGGCCATTGGAGCTTGAGGCCACCACTACCATCCACAGCATATCCTTCTGCAAAAGCAAGTGGGACACTGAAGCAGGAGTCCACTGGCTCCATTCTTACTCATATGATGAGGCATGTCCTCATGTGATGAGGCTCAGTGAGATCCTGTAGTGAGATCCTCCACAATAAACAAAGGGTCCATACTGTCTCGTTAAAGAATGTCTCCAATTTCAGCATTCTTCACCTACCCCCTCAACAAAGCAGAAATGTATAACAGTGCAATAGTGTTGTCCCCAGTCTGGCTCTTCAAAAGCCATGAAGATATGGAATATGCCCCAGGGGGCAGAATAGTGAAAACAAATTAAAGCTCTTCATTGTCTTTCATGGTTCATATTCTTCCCATAGTGTGCTAATGCTCCATATGAGGCAAAGCATTTCTGAAACTTTACCCTGGGTGATTTTTTTTCCCCACTTTCTTCCTTGCACATTTATAATCTATGGAAAAATTACAGATGCTTGAAGGAAGTCTGATATGTAACCTAAATTGTATTGTCAACAAAAATGGATATCTGGTTTATATAGAATAGGCATAAAAACATGTACTTGGTGTTGCAATAGCTACTAATGTGCAAATAAACCACACTCAGTTTTAAATGAATAGTCAATAATTTATATTTTAACTAAATTAATGTGCTGTGCACCAGTGCATTTGACTCTCATGCAGAATTTATTAGGGACTCCTTAAATGAATAAATCTGTTAAATGAATGACTCCCCTTACACACTAAACATTAAAAAAATGTTTAGCAATGAATAAATCTCAATATTTAGCTGAAACTGCACATATGGTAGTCTGAACTACTTAAAAGAAAAAAGTAAAATATTGTATTTAGATAGCTTTGCATATAATTTTTAAAAATGTATCTGTTCAGAAGTACCTTTGATAATTACAAAATATTGAAAAGAATCTTTCTCTGGTATTTGTAATTAATAATACAAAACAGCTGAACTGATTGACCGTGGTGTTAATTTGTGTTCAGCCACATTCGGACTTTTGAATTCTGCAGTAAATCAGTTTTATCATAAAAGACTAGCCACTTGTTCTTTGAATCCAGAATGGGGTTAAGCTGCTTCTTTCCCCATACATTGCTGGAGGAGGACATGCCATTCAGAAGTGTGACTAACACTGTCATGTACTTTTTTAGCAAGACATGACCTGGAGTGACACAAAATTTTCTTATACTAGGGAATTTGTATTATTTTCTGGAATATCATAAGAGATTATCCTGAGAAAATTGCCAGACTTGGAAATGACAGACGTTCTGTGCAACCCCGATGAATTTAATAAGCTTGACTCTCCTCTTGTTGGCATGTGTAGTGGGGTTGTTGCCCCACTGTGGTACACCAGGGGTCAAGAGGGCCTGCATGTGTCAGGCAATCAGCTGCTGTTAGCCAGGAGCCAATCAGAGGGGAACTGTCCAGTATAAAAAGGGAACAGCAAGCTAGCTTGATCAGTCTAGCCTGGACAGTTAAGGGAGTAGGTTTTCTCGCTGGCTGGTTGGCTGCAGGAGCCGGGAGCCAGCAACCCAGAGAGCTCACAATGTGCACTGTGAGCTTAGCAGCAGCCAAGGATCCTGAAGCCAGAAGGGCAAAGGTCACGAGTAGCGGTCCAGAGGCAAGGAGGGACAGTGGCTGGGACTCCGGAGCAACAGGCCAGAGCCACACAGTGGCAGTGGCCAAAGCAGCAATCCGGGGGCAAGAAACCAAGAAGCAAGCAGCAGCTGGACTCCAGAGTGGTGAGTGACGGGATGTAACTTGGGCTGCAGGGAAAGCAGCCCAGGGAATGAATTGAAGGAGAGAGTGACTTGAGGGAGGTGGAAGGCCTCGGTGGGTGTGCCAGGAGAAGCATGGGTGCCAGGGCTGACATGAGCTCGCAGGTCACTGACTGTTTAATTAGTGGCCAGAGAAAACAAGCTGGACTGCTGAGGAAGGAGAACATGGAGGGGACTTAACCAGAGTGCTAAGGTCACAGGACAGGACTCAACAGAGGTGTCAGCATCGCAAGAGGCAGAGCACAGACCACCAGCAGGGGGACCACTTGAGCTGGATTCCCCAGAACCACCACCAGGACGTGCCCCGCAGGAGAAGTCAGCAGCTGCAAACGCGTACAGTATCAGTCAAGGGCTATGTCTACACTGGGAGGCTCAGTTAAATTAACTTAACAAGGTCAACTTTCAGTTGATGTGAAATCAACCTTGTTAAGTCGACTTAGGAGTATGTCTACATACAAAGGGCTAGGAGCCCGATACAGCACTTCAGTCGACTTTCAGGGCAGGAGTTATTAAGCAAGTGCTTAAGTTGACTAAAAACTTTCTGAATGGGGCCAGGGAATACCTTAGGTCAATTTAAGGCAGGGTGAGTCAATCTAAGGCTCCACTGTAAAGATACCCAAGGATAATTTTACTGAACTCCACTATTTTAGACCAGGATAAAGGAGATACCATTGATCAGAATCAGGTGCAGTGAGTTCACTGCTTGTATAGGGTATCAGTCAGTGCTTTTATCCCAGTAACTTTTATGTAGACAAAGTTAACAATGTCAAATGCATTACTGTTGATATCTAATAACTCACTCATCAGCTGTGAAGAAAATTGCAGCTTTAACCTGTAGAACACAGTGAAGGAACAGTCAGCTTTCTTGTTCTGTGTTTCAGATCCTCGACTGGGACTTCTGACTGTTACTTCAAATCCTGCTGTCCTCATCCAGTATTCTTTTTAAGTAAATTCTTATTTGAAAATGTGAGAAATAAATGTCCAATGGAAGGCAAAACTTCAAAATCTGAGGTGTTTCAAAATGTGTAGTGAACTTGAAGATGGGCTTGTTTCACTGAACATTATCTTCTCCTTGATTTTTTTGCCCCAAAAAATGGTCATTTTATAGTTAAATTAAGGATAGTTTCTAGCAAAATATTGCAAAGGCTGAGCAAATGATTGCATCAACAGTGAGTATTTTATATATTTATTAAAAAAAAAACAGTTATGCCAATTTTCTCAGGACCCCAAAAGCATAAAATTACCAAAATGAATCAGTAACAAAAGTCATGGGAGAACATTCACTGTCTTCTCTCAAATCTTCTCCCATGACTTCAGTGGGATTTCTGACTGAATAGAGACTGTAGGATTCACCACTAACTGTCATTCTTAGGGCTTAGTTCTCAATGGCTTAGTATAAAATGTAGTTGAGGTCAGACAAACAACAGATGATTAAAATCACCATATTGTCTAGTTTGTACTTTAAAGACTTTGAAAGATAATGGCAGGTGCCTCAGTCTTAACCACAAGAGTTGTTTACACTAGGACTCTTGTCTGCAGTGAATATTTTACATTTAAATTAGAAATCTGTAAAGTAGAGGTAGAAGGATTACTGCATATGAGAGGTGAATAAGAAGATACATTATAGTCTGTGCAGTAAGCAGGATAAGTACTGCAGTTTATCCAGCGTAAGAGATGGATTACAACGATGCTGAAGTGGACAAAGGTTTACTTAGGAATTATTTGCAATGCTTTGCATTTAAGTAATATATTAGTGTTATATATAAATGCTCTACACTCTACTAGGAAAAAGCTGGAGTTTCACTCCAGGAGCACTGAAGTGGTTTGCAGTTTACAATGTCAAATTCATAATACTCTGAGCCTGATCATTCCCCTATGCAAAAATAAATAAATAAATAAATAAAATGCTCAGGGCAGAAGAAATACTGCCCTGTTCCCCTTGTGGAGTTTCCATCTGAGTTCCCTTTGAAGTGGAAAGGGTGTGCTCCCTCTCAGCCACGAGATTTGTCTACAGCAGGGAACATACCTGTCCCTGAACACAGACTATCTGTGGCTACATTTGTAACTGAACTGTATTGAGCAATAATTTTCTGTATTCAGTAATAGCAATATATCCAGCTGTTCCTCACACCTCTGTCTGCCGTGGATTCTTGTCTTAATGTAGTCAAAGACACATGGAATGGTTCTTACAACTTATGGATTCCATAGGGTATGCCGGAGGTACAGGGATGTCTTATATGGATGCTCTCCACTTACTCACTCCTCTTGCTTCCCTGACAGAATGGTTCTTAGGGTAGCCATAATGACCAGCTTTCCCCTGTAGGATGATCTCCATGCAAAGGTTTATCCATTTTGAAAATGTATTGATTTTTCTATGGATTCTCCTGAGATTTCTGCAGCCAAAGATTAATCTCACCCCAGTCCTGCCTCCACACAGATTCAAGCACATGCAGTGTGGATCATGGGTCTAGGGACAGGGCATTATGATGCATCAAAGTCAGCTCTTCACCATTTTGCACAGCCACACTAAGTCTACACAGGTGGCTGATCTCCTCACCCCTTCCACGCATAGGTCTTTAGAAATAGTTTGGGGTCAGATAGCTGCCTAATCAACCTCATAGACAGGAAAAGGTCACCAGAGGCAACTCAACATGAGCCTAAGAGGATAGGGTTATTTTTGAGCCTGACTCAAACATGACATGAAAACAGGTCCCAGTGGGTATGGGTCAGGCTGCAGGGCTCTATAGCAAATATCATTGGCATACATGAACTGCCTGAAGTACAGTAGTGTTAAGTGGTAGTGGTGTTAAGTAGAGCATGTTCTTGTCATTATTCTTCAGAGGAAACTAAAGCTGCTAAGTGCTAATCAAATCTGTTGGATCCCAGTTATTTTGGACCTACACAAAGATGAGGAAATTTCATGATTGACAGTACTACAGATATATGCCACTATTAGCATAGATGGGTATCATTTGCCAATAAATACAAAGAAATTTTTCTACTCTGATTGCCATTTTTTTGTGGTGTGTATTGGTTTGAAGCTTGTTTGGAAAGGGCTCAAGATACAGATATGAGGTGTACTGAAGTTAATAAACAAACATCTCAGTAAATTTTGCCTCAGAAAATGGAGAATAAACCCAAGGCAATGGGTGTTTATAAATTTGCCCATCACTGTGGTATTTGCGTATCTGGATTAATGGTCAAAGTGGTAGTTTGGTAGTACACAGTAATTACAGGTTTTCATTTGGCAGTGCTGTCCACCACATAGGTATCACCAGCACCTAAGCTGTGAGTGCATCAAGAAATGTGAAAACTGGGTTAATGGATTTTTTTAAAGTACAAATAAATTATAAACTGGTATTTGCACAAAGCTTTCCCAAGTCTAAGGCACAAGTGATCTGTGTTTATTGAAGGAAACCACTTGAATACAGTTGTATTTGCTAGCCTGTCAGGTATTTATTAATAGACATTCTCCTGTCATCTTTGTTACCATGCTGCTTAGCTGACAGAATTTCATTAGCATAAATGGGTGGAAAGTCCTTTTCTTACATGTCCAACAAACTAGAGACAAAGTGCCTGCCAATATTTTAATTTCTTTTTCATGTTCTGGTTAGAGAATGAGAAGAATGCTTTCACTCCACAGTGTCATGAATATGATAATCTATGGAAATCACAGAAAGCAGGTACTTAAGTTAAGCACATACTGTACTACAGGAATCCCTGATGAATTCAAGTCTCTTCTGTTTAGAGAAGATGTTGTTGTCTATAAAATGACAGACTGCCAGATGTTCTTGAAGTATCCCAGTAATGTGCTCAAATCTTTATCTTCTTCTCCCCCCTGCCGCCCTCCCAAAGGTAACGCTTTCGCATCCACGTTATTAAAGCTTTTGACTGTAAGCACAGAAGTTTGCTATATTCATGCTTTTTTTTTTCTTTTTTTTTTTGGTCTTGTGAAGATTTCATGCTAAAGGAACTTTATGCTGGAATACAAAGACTTTCCAGCACTATAGCAAGCTGCAACCCTAAGGTTGTTCCCTTTTCTCAAAATGAGGTGGTGAAAAAAATCTAACACCTGAGTTACAACAGTGAGACTAACTGGTTAAGCAATAGCTAACTGATAGAGGAAATTCTGGCAGTGATTGAAGAATAGAATAAAATGAATAATTTTATACAGTTATTCAAAACAGAGGTTAAAGCACTCCTGCACAAAAGTGGTGCTCTATACTTCATCATAAGGCCACGGTAATATAGTTTTCTAACATACGTACTAACGTGTCATTTAGTCTTGTGTCCAGATCTCAGAATTATGGCAGGTGCGGTGAGCTTCACCCCCTTGTGATCCACAAGATATGGAGAATAAATAATAGTTTATAGCAGTGTTTCTCACCTGGTACATGGACCAGCACCGATCTCTGAAATCTCTCTGACATAGTTTAGGAAAGCAGCAAACCAGATCGTGGTATCAAAAAGGAGAAGATACACTGGTTTAGAAAACCAGTGGAAAAAAAATCCTCACCAGGTTTAGAGAATAAAGGTTACAAGAAAAAACATTTGAGGAGCCACTGGTATGGTTTCTAGTAAGGAATTATGATAGAGCAGATAAAACAAACGTATAAAGAGAAAACACAGAGTAAAAATAATTAGATGGCAGAGTTTAGTATTCTATTTTAAAAAATTACAGAATGCCTTTTCTTCTGTCTTTTGTTTTGAAAGTAGTTTCTTCTTCCAGGAAGAGAGTAGTCTCCGAAGATTCAGGGCAGAGACACAAAGCAGTTAACGTGTGAATTGCTGAATTCTAAGGGTCACATTCTCTGCTATGCCCAGTATCTGCATGGCATGGCAGGGTAAGGAACATCACGAGAGCTGTCTACAGCACTGTGCTGATCCTGGCCTAGACACAAGCTTTGGGAATCTAGTCTTACAGCACTTGATTGTGGACCTCAACACCCATTTGTCAGCCAGGAGACCAATGTGCTCCTGCCAGGCCTCCTTGCCTTGTCTCCTGCACATTTCCTATACTGGGTTGAGGCTAGGGGAGGATTGTAGAAGCTGGCTGTGCTGATTTTACACAATCTCTATATGGCAGGTGGATGAATTCTCTATGCTAAATATGAGTCAACAATGTAACGCTCTTGCAAAAAAAGCAAACACCATTCTGGGATGTATTAACAGGAGTATTATAAGTAGGACACAAGAAGTAATTCTTCTGCTCTACTCTGCACTGATTACATCTCAGCTGGAGAATTATGTGCAGTTCTGGGTGCCACGTTTCGGGAAAGATCTTGTCAAATTGGAGAAAGTCCTGAGAAGAGTAACAAGAATGATTAAAGGTCTGGAACACTTGACTTATGAGGGAAGATTAAAAGCACTAGTTTGTTTAGTCTGAAAAAGAGGGGACTAAGAGAGGACATAATATCTTCAAGTATCTAAAAGGTGGTTAGGAGGAGGAGAAAGAAAATTGTTCTTCTTAACTGCCGATGATAGGAGAAGAAATTATGGCAAGGGAGGTTTATGTTGGAAGTTACAAAAAAATTCCTGTCAGGGTGATTAGCCACTGGAATAAGTTTCCTAGGCAGGTTGTGGAATCTCCATCACTGGAAGTGTTTAAGAACAGGTTAGACAAACACACCTGTCAGGGATGGCTTAAGAGGGTATGTGGTCCTGCCATGAGTGCAGGGGACCAAACTAAACCATGTTTCACTAGAACCCTCAAAGACAACTCACCTCAATGACCACTCTTTCTGTGACAAATTGCAACTTTCTACCCATGGTCTTGCAGCTTTTTCCAAAAACATCACAAGACTGTTTTTCTGTTAGGGTATATGATTTTTTTTTTAATCCCACATTTTCATGGGGAAAAAAATCTTCTTTGGGTAGATGCCAAGCCAGGGCAACTTTAGCATGATGGGTAAATGTTTTTGAAAAGTATGAGTTGGGGAACAGAGTTACAATGGAAAATATTATTCATCCTTAATTATAGTCAAGGTCCAGAGTATGCAATATGATAGCCTTAAATCAGGTGGCAAGGTCTCTTAAGTCTATGCAGTCATCTTAAACAGATATTGCCTTGAAGAAGACGGTCTTGAGGAATTCTGAAGCTGCTAAAGGATACAATAAAACTGAAACTAGGTTCACTAAGGAAAAAAACTGTGTACCTAGCCTATAAAGTTTTCCACATGATGAAATGGGAGACAGACAATCTTAAAAACTTTGTGCTGTGATCCACACAAACCTGATTTAAATGTTAATAACTCCCCTGGTGGGGACAGCTGCCTTACTAGTTGAAATTTTAATGACTCCCACAGCTGCCAGCTCCTGCTACTAAGTTCATTCACTCAAAGCCTTTCCTAATTCCTGGTCCTCTGGTAGCCCTCTCCCCAAAGCTGCCCTGTGTAGTCAAGAATCTCCATAGCTCCAACTCTCTTAGCTTTCCTTCCCCAGCTTCCTGTCTCTCTAAACTCCTAAAATCAGGCAGAAGCCTTCATACTTACAGAACTGCTAAGAATCAAAGGAGGGAAATCATTATCTTTTACAGGTCCATAGATAGAATAGGTTCTTGTGAAGACAGCACAATCCAGATCACTTCAACCCCCTGCCTGTAAGAAGGTGGCCATGTGAACTGGCCACTTTTGTGTTTTCTTCTCAGTGCTCATGGATGAAGCAGAATTTCTCTTCTCTGCTTCCCCTTCTCTGTCCTTTTAAGGACTACCTTGTGGGAGTAGTTAGAGGACTTATTCAGGGAAAACACTCAACAAAGCAACAGGCAGGCAGCAGAGTAAATTGGCAGGGAGAGAAGACCAAAAACCAGAGAAGGCAGCATTTTGGTTGATCTATAAAGTGCTACCATTGATATATGTGGTAACTTTACAGAGCAAAGTTATATAGTCATCTGCATACATATGTAGTTGCAAAGTATGTGCAACCATGTTCCTGTAGTGGTCACTACTATGCCCAACCTAATACATTTTTTCCTCCCTTAATATCTGGACTGTTTCTGCTATTCTAGCATTTCAGCAGATGTCAAGCTTTTATTTCTTTGGTCTTCATGTTCTCTCTTACCAGTTTTGCGATGTGCAGCAAAAATGTGTACACTTGAAAAATATAAAATATACTAAATAAGACAATTTGAGTTCAATTCTGCTTCCAGATACATGAAGATACATCACTATGTATCATGTAAAATCATTTAGAACTTATAAGTGCACAGGCAGAATTTACAAAATGAATGGTTATGTGTCTGCATATCTAAGAGCAAGACCAAAATGTAATGGAAATTGGATAAATAATGAAGTTCTGTCTGACTTAGAAAATGTCTTCAGTAACAACAGAAAAAGGTATAAAGATCTGTGCCTCGTGACTGATTGACTGATCCCTCATCCCCCTAAATCACAAGATGTTGGTTCTTTACAAACTAATTTTATAAATACATTATAATCAGAACAAACTTATTCACCTTAAACCTTTGCTGGCTTAAGGTTTTATAAAATTAGAATTTAATTTTATTAAATAAATAGATCTTTCTTCCAATGGTTCTTATTAGAACCCTATTTATGAAAATAATTATTTGTCCATGTTCTTTTTATGTTAAGAAAATATGAGTAGAATATAAATGTACTGAATCCACTGCAGTTCTTTAAAATGTAGTTATTTTTATTTGTGTCATGGTGTGTCCTAGAGTTCCCAACTGAATTCTGGGCTCCACTGTATTAGGTACTGTTCATGCACACAGTAAGAGACAATCCTTGCCTTTATGGGCTTATAATCAAACCACATAAGACATAACAGAAACCCAGAGAAGGCCCAAGCTCCAGGCAGTGGGTCAGAGGCAGAGCTGGAAATAGCATCTGGGTCTTCTGAATCCCAGCCCAGTGGTTTGTCTGCTAGACCAGTGGTTTTTAAACACAGAGTTGGGACTCAGTAGTGGGTTTCAGACCCTAAGGGACTGGGCCACAGTGCCCCCTGCTGCTTCTGTCAAAAGGCTAGAATACATTGCTCAATGATGTAATTGTTGGGTCATGGGAAAATCATCTTTTTTTCAATGGTCCCAAGAAAAAATATTTGAAAACAACTGCCCTAAACCATGGTGCCTCCAATTAGCTTACTTGCTGCTTCTCTCATCAACATTATGGCAATCTGAAATGGAAGCTACCTGCTGCCTTTTACTATTAGGGAACAAGCACTTTTTCTAGTTCATAATATGCTTGATTACCCTTAGATCGAGACATGAATACATTATAATCAAAACAAACTTATTCACCTTAAAGCTTTGCTGGCTTGAGGTTTCATTGTTGATTCATTATGTTGTCAGTTCTCTATTGGCAGTGTAATGCTTTTTAGATCTGGGTAGAGACAGTTTTTGTGGGAGATACTGTTATCTTTAAATGAGCAGGATTTAGCTTCTCTGGAAAGAACAAATTCATCAATGATGAATCCCTGGAGAAACTACTGAAACAAAAATCACAGTGTTGTTAGAGATTTGTACAGTTCATCATTTATAATGCAGCTTTTGGAAGTCTTTAGCAAGAAGTTTCTCCTTTCTTTAAAAATACACGACATGATGCATCAAGCACCTTATTTTGGAAGACAGTTACATATCTTGCTGAAAGACAATAATAAACTGAGACTTTAAACATCTTGTGCTGTTCTGTTTTGTGCCCCCCCCGTTACTCCTGAGAACAGAAACAAATGAACTATTAAGTCCATTGACTGCACACCCATAAAACAAGCCAAACAGTTGCATCAATTTTTTTTTATGTGCGGATAATAATATAAAAACATTCCGATATGTTAGGCAGTAACTCATACTGTGATCATTGAACATTTAAAAAAAAAACAAAAAAATTAAAAAATCATAGGAGAAGATTAAAAAGCACCCAAGGGATTTAGGAACTCAAGGGCAAGTGACTGTGCTTTCAATGGGTATGTCTACACTACAGCCTTAGGTCGATCTAAACTGCAACCTAAGTTACTCCAAGTCTATATTTAGAAGTTATTAAGTCAACTTAAGCATTTGCTAAAGACAACTTAATAACTCCTGGCCTACAAGTCAGCTTAAGCTTTTAAGTCAACATTGCAGGGCAGGAAGCCCTGGGCTCTGCCCCTGGCCCCACCCCCTATCTTGACCTGGGTCCTGATCTGGCTCCAGGGCCGATCCAGCCCTGGGGCCCAAACCAGCCACAGCCACTGGCATGGGCACCGGGGACTGGCAGATCTCTCCAGCAGGCTGCAGAGAGGGGCTGGGAGTCCAATTAGGTTCCCAGCTCCTCTCCACGAGTGGCAGGGGCTGGCAGCTGACTCTTGACCTGGCCGCTTGCAGGCAGCTCCTGCCACGGCCACTGCAAGGGACCAGGGCAGGAGTCAGCTGCCAGCCCCCACCACCCACAGCGAGAGTCTGGGAGCCAGGTCGGGCTTGCAGCCTCTCTCTGCAGGCTGCAGGAACTGGCTGCCACCCTCTGCCACCTGCAGAGATCAGCTGGGAGCCAGACTGGCTCCCATTGTCTCTCTGCGGGCTGCAAGAACCAGCTGCTAGCTCCTGCCACCCACAGAGAGGGGCTTGCAGCTGGATCTGGCCTCCAGCTCCTCGCCACATGGCAAGAGCTGGATCAGACCCCCAGGGCCCGATCAGGCCCCAGAGCCCAATCATGCCCCGAGGTGGGGAAGGGTGCGGGCCCTGCCTGTAAAGTTGACTCAAGCAATAGCTTAAGTCGACTTAATAAATTCCAAATGTAGACTGGGAGTTGCTTAATTCAACTCAAGGAAGTTTAAGTCTACTTGAGCCCCTAGTGTAGATATAGCCAAGGAGTCTGACAAAGTGGGATTTTCTCCTACGAAAGCGTATGCTAGGGATAAATTTGTTAGTCTTTAAAAGTGCCATAGGACTACTTTGTTTAGCATATCTAGTAATTCAGTGCAATAAAAAATTGCATTTTGCTTCACATGACATTCCAAGCCAAGCTGTCTGAAATGAAGGCAATGTTATCAGTTCTCTGTCTGTAGACTATTTGTAAGAGAAACCTTCTATAAACCCCTTCCTGAGTTTACAGTCAGGTATTACATATAGATAAAGAAAAGATATCTGTAGAAACACTAACTTTACTTTCAGAATATTAACAAACATCATTTTGAGATGGAAACTCTCCTTTGCTCACTGAAAAAAGATCAATCATAAATCATATTTGGTATAATGTCATGTTCTGTGAGTTATCACAGGCCCTAAGCAGAAATGGGCAGTTTTTCCTTTTAACATTTCATGCACCTGCAGAAATATCTTCATAGCACAAGTGAGGTTAGACCTGTTTCAAAATGACCACAATACATTCTACCCAGCAACTATTTAAATTGTAATATCAGGAACTTTCCATGTGAAATCTGACTTGTGCATTTCTGTGATGAAGAAAGATCCATTGCAGGTGTGGCCAAACTGCAGCTGACAAGCCACATGCAGCTCTTGAAAGAAAAGGTGTGGCTAGCAGAAGAGCACAGCAGGGAAGGGTGGCATAGTCGGGGCCAGCGGGGGAAGCGGCGGCATGGTCAGGGCCAGTGGGGTAAGTGGTGGCATTGTCAGACAGGGTGGGGCAAGTGCGGCATGGTTGGAGCTGGCAGGGAAGCAGCAGCATCATTAGAAGGGAGGGAAGTGCAGCATGGTGGAGGACAGCAGAGAAACAGCAGCATGGTAAGAGACAGCAGGGAAGCAGCGGCATGGTCAGGGATCGGGGAGAAGTGCGGCGTGGTCAGAGATGGGGGTGGAGCACAGCATGGTCGGGGAAGTCACGGCATGTTTAGATATCCTCATAGGCCCTAATGCAGTTTACTCGTTAAAATAAAATAATATTTTACAAGTCCTAAACATGACGTGGAATAATAAGAAACAAAAATACAAAGGAGAAAAGTTTAAAACTGAATGTAGACTACTTTTAATTTTTGGCACAACTTACTGCTGCGAAGCATTGTATTCCCCCATGAAATTTGTTAAATTGAAACACTGTGCAATACTTAAAGATCAGCACCTGAAAAAGCTTTTTATGTACTGCATTGACAAGTTACTGCCCAGATTTTAAAAAACTTGCTACTAGCCTGCAGTGTCCTACATCCAACGACAGCTAATGTTTAGTGTATAGGCCTAGTTCTCATGGTAACCTTAAGTAATTATTAAAATCTGACATTGTAGGATCAATATTTGCCTAGTTTTTATGATAAAATTAAAGTGTACAATGAATTTTAAGCTTAGTACTTTTGGAGTAGGTAAACGTATGTGGTTATATTCCTCAGTGCTGCTCTCAAAGGCTTAATAATTGACTTGTGTGGCTCTTGAGTTCCATAAGTTTGGCCATGCCTGTTCTATTGTCTCAATAACTTACACCTCTAATTTGCACCTTCATAACAAACTATGGGCTTTCTGCTTTTCAACAAAATTTATGTAGTCACATTTAAAATGTTTTCTCATAGGTCTGTCTTTAAGTCTTATGACCTTGTGCAAACATTAGAAGTATTTAAAAGTAAAAAAAAAATCAAGATTCACAACACAAAGATTTGCCCCTCATCCCCAAAGATGATTCAATTTTAGTGGCTATCCATTTTCAGACCAACAAATATTGATCACTGAGCCCACCACTTCAGTTAAAAACCTGACAAAATAAAATAGACTTACAGCATGCTGGAAAGTCTGCAAATTAATTCACTGGCTATGCAGAAGAAGAATGATAAGCCCTTCCCACAAATGCTCTGCCATCAGTCCCTTCCCTTTTAATTTATGGGGTTTTAGCTTCAGCACTATCATTGCATCAGTGGTAAATGGGGAGAGGTAGGCTGTCAGTTACACAGGGGAGTGCATTATTCATGCAGGTATGTAGGTCAAAAGCACTCCTTAAATTCCTTCTGGATACTAATCAGAGCCCCACATGGTGTCAAAAATGTTTGATGGCCATAGTTGGTACTTTTCTAACCAATACAACCTGACAATCCTGCATTTTCACTACTGAGTCCATACCAGTCTTGGGTCTTTTGTTCATTCCAAAGAACAGGGGACCTCCTTGTGTGTTTTGGAGCCTATTGTTTATATGAGAAAGATGGAAACTCTTCCTTTCCCTACATTATTTGTTTAGGATGTCCTTTTTTTCCTTAACATGCCCTATTTTACTTTGGTATATACTACTTTGTGCTTTCTTCAGCTTGCAAGAGTTTTTACAAGTTAATTGTGAGCCATTTTTCAACATCTTTAGTATCCAAGAATGATACTTCTGTGCTTATGATATCTGTAAAAAGGGAAATTACTTGTCTATAATTCAGCTTCTGTGACACTACCAAACACATTCTCCACTCACCTTTTCTTAAAATTGGACTTTATTGGGGGTATGTATATGTCAAACCTAAATTTGTTTCCATTCTTGAGACAATCCCTATGTCCTGAATTCTGGGGAATTCACACATCACTGACACTGTTGGGATCTTTAAGAGGACACTTAAGAAACGAGAAGATACCAGGAGAATAAAAAATTACACCTATGCCAAGCTGTCAGTTTTGGCACTTTCAGTCTGCCAAAACTAACAGGTAGGGTAGGTCCACCTTTTGTCACTCTAGGAAACTGAAGCCTCAACAGTGGAAATCCTATGTGAGAAGGTAAGGAAAGTTTCCTCATAAATATCAGCAGAGTAATGATTAGTAATTATGCTTAATAGAAGTATTTTTAAAACAATTCAGAGGATACCACCAAAAAGGCACTGTATCAGAGCCTGTTTTTAAGAATTTATTTTAAAAATTTATGTTGATTGTCCCTTTAAATTTATTGTGATGACATTGTTTCCAGTGGACGCGCTTGACGTGCTGAAATTATTACAATGAATTAATGCTAACGATAACACTCTAGGATATTTATCCCCTGCTACTAAATACTAATTACTGTAATATAATAGCACTTAGGCTAGGCTCTGAGCTTAGTTTATTCACTCAATTTAAATGCTCTCAAATAATAATAACAATAATAATAATAATAAACCCTATTTTTCCCAGGGCTCATTCTGTTTCATAAGTAGGACCTGCGGTTTTCAATCATTTTTAGTTCACAGCAACTTACTAGCTCATGATGACTTAGTAAGCAATAGTTTTCCAAATCTCCACCATGTAAATAAATGGGCTTTTTTTTCTGTGAGTAAGAGGATTTTTAGTAGTCTTCTAAAAATTGAACCAGCTATTCTAGATTGTAAGTTCCCCTGCTTCAAAATGTCTGACGAAGTGGGATTTTCTCCCATGAAGACTCATGCAATAAATAAATCTGTTAGCCTTTATGTGCCATAAGACTCCTTGCTATTCTAGATTGGTGGCAGAGACAGCACATTTTGGCATTCAGTGATGTCTTCCACCATCAGTATTTGTTTAAGCAAATTCAGACATTAAAGGATTTAAAAGAGAGTGAAAACCATGCACAGAGGTATAATTGTGAAATGAATAAAATTAAATCTTTGTGTTCATTTAGCACTAGTGAGCATTACTCTAGTAGGCCTGGATAACTTCTAGACATCATATTGCAAGGCTCTGTGTGTGCTTTATAAGTCCATGGGTACATCCGTGTAGCTTTAAAATAATAGGGTAATAGGGTATAACATTGAACAATTGTGAAGTTTCTTAAGGTAATCTTTGCATACTTTTACGATTGCATAATATACAAAAATACATATCTTTCCATGTACTGTATAAATAAAGTTGAGTTTGAATTATTTATCCAAAGCAACCAGTATTTATATATGTACAATACGAATATACCATGGGAGGAGAAGAGATGGTCTGCAATACAGCTGTTTTTTGTTACAGTGTATTATGTTTTAATATTCAAGCTATGTGCGCATTCTGAGGTCAGATCCTGAAGTTATGTCTCAGTTTTATTCATTTTTTACTCAGTCAGAATCTCTTTAACTTCAGTGGAAGTGTTCCTGAATAAAAATGAGTCAATGCTCAGCAAGACCTTGAGTTTGGCCCATTGTTAATATTCATTTATGTGTTTTACATACTTGCTAAGTGGCATCTTTTCTTGTTTTCAATTTAGGAACTGCCCAGTTTTGGACCTTACCTTAACCAGCGCAAAAAGATAATAGCTGAGAACAAGATTAAACTGATGCAGCAAACCACAACTGTTGTACTGCGTGAGAAAAAGCATTTTATTCCCAAGAAGCCCATTCCAGCAGTCAAGGTAACAAAATTAAATAAATATATTTAATAAGTGATCAGCCACCACACTCCTGATGCAAACAATCATTATTAGCTGTTTAAATTGTTACTGTGTTGTAAGCTTGTTATGCAATGTTATACAGACTGTCAAGAAAGAGGCAAACCAATTATCTATGCAGGCTCTCTCAGCTTTTAAACAAGTTGGTGGGTAAGATTTGTGTTTCACATGTAGAAGCATGTGCTCTTCTCCCTAATGACACTCATTCAATTCAACAGGCATCTGGGCAGCAGAGCAGTAAAAGTGCATGTGGAGACTAGGTGGTATTTGGATGAATAAATCTAAGGTAAAATGTTCAAAGGCCCCCATTAATTCTGGATGACCCTGTATTTGGCTGCTCAATTTGAGACACCTGGGTCTCAGTTTCTAGAGCTGTTTAAGTACTCACATCTCTCATTAATTTTAATAGAAATAGCAGGTGTAAAAATCAGGTCCTAAGTTTTCAGGTTGGATACCTAATACAGTGACCAGGGGGACAGTCCTAATATTTGAGGCTTTTCTTAAACAGGCCCTTATCACCTCCACATCCCCTCTCCTGATTTTTCAGACTTGCTATCTGATCACCTTAATAAGTAAATCTTAAAAAATCTGGCCGAAGTGATTTCTCCTATGTAGCATGGTGAATTAGTTACAGAATACAATTAAAGCTTTAACCACTCTCCACTCTCCTGTGTCACAGCCTAATGTTCATTCCCATATACCAGAGCTCTCCTTGCTCCTTTCCCACCATAATAATGACACAGTAGCCAAAATTTCCACTAGGGAAGTTATAGCACATATATGTTCAAAGTCACCTTCATGTTACAGACAGACAGACTTAAGGGTTAACAAGAAAAAAGATCTCTATTACTTCAAACAAGTACAGCCTTCCTCTCTGATACACAGTAAAAATGACTCGAGCTAACTCTCCAGGTCATGTAGAAGACTTTGTCAATTAAGGACAAGGATCACATGTTCATCAGGTGACCTAGTCTGTGAGAACTATCCCAGCAAATGAAGTTTGAATTTGAAATACACCACCATGGATGTTTTAATAACATTTATAACTATGTAGTGAGAGGGAAGTCTTTTTACAAAAGGTTCATAAATACACAAACTGTTCAGAGCAGTGGTTCTCAACCACTCTGTCAGGACACAAAAGTGTGTCACGAAGAGCTAGGAAGTGTCATATAAAATTGGCAGCTCAGCTTGGAGCTCCTGCCACCCGACACTGTCTGCTGCCCTCAACAGCCTACTCCTGCTTCACAACACAGGCAGCAGCCAGGGCTAGATGAGTAAAGAGACTTAGAGGCTGCAAACAGAGGTCTTGTGTTGGTGGGGGAGCGGGGTGGAGCACAGCCCGTCCCACAAAAATAACCTGGCCCCATTGAGCCAGGCCACCAGGGTACCAACCTGCACTGCCTTGACTCTGCTCCCAGCCAGATCCCAGAGTGCTGCATCTTCCAGAGCACTGCAGCCTCCCAATTCCCACTGCCACCTGTAGATTGTAGTGTGTCACGCAGGGGAACATCATCTGTGAGGTGTGTTGTGATGGAAAAAAAAGGTTGAGAACAACAGGTTTAGAGTGCACCAACACAGCCAAAAGACAAAAAAAGGGTAATTTTGAGCACTTCTGCATGTTGCATAGTTCTGTTGACCTCCACTTCTTCTTTGGTTTCATTATTTTGATGTACATCATGCTGACAGTGCAATCCATTTTTATTCTGAGGAGCTGAGTTTCTTTCTCTTAAGTATATGGAAAAGTCAGAAGGAATACAGAGAGAATTTTTTTAAAAAGAAAGTTTGAACATTTTCAAAGACTGTTTGACCTGCTCAGGTTTTACAGTTTTATTCTGTTTGTGGGAAAAGTATTGATGTTATGAAAAAACCCACCTGCATTTTCAAGGAGACAGCTTCTAGTACAGATAAAACCTAAAACTCACCAGAAATAAATAAACCAAATGATGTAAAAAAAAAAAAAAAGTTTAGGAGGAGAAAAGGGACAGACATAAAAAGAGACAGGGAAAAAAGAGAGGGGAAAATGGATGTGTGAACAGAAATCTGAGGAAGAAATAGGAAGACAAACCCAAAAATTAGTAATAAAAAATAGAAGATAACTGAATACAGTAGAAGACCAGGAAATAGGCTGAAATGTTGCACTGTGGAAACTGTCCAAATCTACAGTTCCTAGTCAAATAAAACTGCAACTGAAGCTAAAATTTAAACCATGTCATCTTTTAAAAGATATGTTTATGCTGGCCAGCCCTACCAATATTCAAATGTTCTAGGTGCTTGTGTATGTGTTTTCTGATTTTTCACAACATACTTCTTGGGATGGGATTCACTACATCTGGGTCCCATGAGTCCAACTTGGCAGTTTCAGCTTAAAGCTCTGTAGGTTCTCCAGGACTGTAGAAGCAAAAAATAGAGTTAAGAGATGGAGATCCTATGTGCTGGGTTCAGTAACTTACAAGCCCAGGTCCTGAGTATAAAAGAAAAAGCATTAAGTGCTAGGAGATTAGCAGAGAAGAGAATAACCTCAAGAGAAAGGAAAATGAAACACAGAAAAAAGAAGTTCTGTTTTTAAAGACTTTGGATAAACTATGGCGTTTCCATAGAGTAAATTAGTGCATTTTCCATACCTAGGTATAAATCCAGGTTTTGAAGATCCAAGAAATTAAAAGAACATGCCTGTATCCAAAGCAGGTTCACCAGAACCTTCTCAGTGACCATCCACCAAATGGGAATGTTTCAGAAGGGGCGGGGAGGGGGGCAAAACTGATAAAAATATTAGCAAGCAGAGATGGTGTTTTGAACAGCAGCCTCTCTCTCCTTTGCTTCAGGTTCTTAGGAAATTTGCTCTGCCAAAGGGAGGAGTTAAGCATTCTCATCAGTAGTAGATGCAAGTTCTGGCCACAGGGTTTGCACAGAAAGCTTACCAAGTACATTCAGAACATCCATCATTAAGACCAAATGAAAGTCAACCAGAAGAAGAGCTCTTTTGCCCTTTCCTGCTCCAACACTGTCCTCAGAGCCAGAAAGATGGACTAATCTTATCTACAGAGTAGTGGAAAACTATTTTCACACAGAATTATTAAATTATAGATTATAAACTCTGAATTATTAAATTTAAATTGTGCTCATCGCAGAACATGGTGTTCTTCCAATGTAGACTTTGCTAATAACATGGGTAGAGTGATAAGCTAAAATTTCATAAAACAAAGTGGGATTTTCTCCCACAAAAGTTCATTCAATAAATATATTCATTAGTGTTAAGTGCCACAAGACTCCTTCGTTATTCGTTTTACTGAACCAGACTAACACGACCTGGGATCTTTGGATCCCTTTGGAGCTAAGCTAAGCTTTGTTACTTTCAGGCTGGAATAGCACAATGCTATCCACTTAGGGCTACCTTTGAAGATCAATTAGTCCTGCTCTACACAATACAGCAAGGTTGACATAAGGCAAATTATATCAGCCTAATTGTGTCAATGTATGCACTGCAGCCTCTTCTCACCAATGTAAGTTCCCTGCTACACCAACATAATTCCAGCTCCATGAGTGGTGTAAGGCTTATGTCAGTGTAGTTGTGGCACTATAGTGTCTGTGTAAACCCTAACAAATTTATTAATCACATGAGCTTTCATGGAAGAAAATCCCACTTCATCAGATGCTTTGAAGATGGGGGAATTTACAGAATGGGAGGAAATTAATACAGGGAAGTGTAAGTCATAGGATCAAGTCACACTGTAACAGCAAATCAAAGCAGTTGTTAAGATTCAAACACTGGGGAAGAACATATAGAAGAAGTTGGAGTCAAATCATCGGTTGTAATGGGAAAAGAATACATAGTCTCAACTTAATCCTGTTTTCACATAATCAAATTTGCATATCTGTTCCAATTCTGCTCTTTCTATTTGAAGTCTTGATTTCTTGCCCATCTGTTTGAGCACAACTATTAACAAACGATCACCAGAATGATTAGGAAGATTGATTTGCTCAGCTACTGCTTTTTGAGTGTTGTGATTTCTAATGTCAGTTGTGTGACCATTTATTCTTTTGCATAGAGATTGTCCTCTTTTTCCAGTGTATAAGGCATGGGGGGCATTTCTGGCACATGATAGTATAAATCACATAGATGAGCAGGCGTAGCTGGCTTGATTAGGTCCTATGATGGTGTCTTTTGTGCAGATGCGTGGGCAAAGTTGGCAATGTGGTTTGTTGCAGGATATGTGCCTGCATTAATGTTTCTGTTGTTAGGTCTGTAGTTGCTGGTGAGTATCTCTTTAAGGTTAGAGGGCTGTCTGCAGGCAAGGAGAGATCTATCTTCCATTGCAACGGGTGATTTGACCTCACCTTTCTTTGCATGCTGTTTCCCAGTGTTTGAATCTTAACAACTGATTTTATTTGCTGTTACAGTGTGACCTGATCCCATGCCTTATACTCCCCTGCATTTATTTCCTCTCATTCTGTAAGTTACCCTATCTTCAAAGCATCTGAAGAAGTGGGATTTTCTTCCACAAAAGCGTATGCGATAAATAAATGTTACACTATAAAAGGGCCACAAGATTCCTTGCTTGTTTTGCAGAACTAGACTAACACAGCTACCTCTTTGGAACTTGTGTAAACCCTGCATTACTTACATCAGCTGTTGGCTGTCTTTTCAATTTCAAGACTCCATGTTGGAGCTACGAAATTGACAAGAAAGCTGGGCAGCTAGAATCTGGCTGCTCCTGCCTCCCTGCTCTCAACCACGCAGACAGGAAAGAAGCCTCAGTAGGTGGTAGTAGAGAATTTCCAAAGGGATAGCTGTGTTAGTCTAGTCCAGCAAAAAAACCAAGGAGTCGTGTGGCACTTAAAGACTAACAGATTTATTTTTCACATGAGCTTTCATGGGAGAAAATCCCACTTTGTCAGATGCTGAGTGGCTGCTCCCTTGCTTCTGGCTAGGACCTGGGAACTGGATTTCAGAGAGGAACTGCATGGAAGGGTCTCAGCTCCCTGCACTATCTCTCTTCTGTCAATGGAAACACTCCTGGTGAAGATGCTCACCACTACCAAGAAGATAATGTGGTCATCAGCCACTAGAGTAGTTACTGGGGTGGCTATGTTACCCTAACATAGATTGACTTAAGGTTGTAGTGTAAGCTTCACATCTGGAGAAATGTAAGGAGGTAATAATTATCTGAAAAGCTTAAATGATATGGGAGCTGGCTGTCCCTGAGCACCTTGCCTGGTGTTTTTATTTCATCCAGCTGCAAATCTCTTGATGTGTCCCCAGGTTAGAACTTATAGAAGTGGTGGACAGTAGCTGCTGCTCAGGGCTAGATCCTTGTGACCTGCCATTGCCTGGGTTTGGTGATTTGTTAATTCTGACGTTTGGTTAAATTCAGGCTGTAGTCAGAAAACCCCCTTCTTTAGGTTTAGAAGGCTGTCTGAGTTGATCCCTTAGCTATTGTAAGTGTATGGCTCCCCCTTTCATTCTCTCAAAACTTTTACAATCTACAGCTTACTCCTTTAATATTCAGTCTTTTTCTATTTGTTTTTTTCTCACCTTGTTTCAGTTACAGCCTTAATCTCAAAATTCCCTCTGTGCATATACTGGTCTTTTGGCTCCCCTATTTCGAGTGCAGCATTTATATGCAGACACCATAGCTACTCCTCTGCCTACCCCAGGTTACCTCTTATTACTTTATCGCATCCCCACCCCCATTAAATTTCTTTAGTTTTTCTCATAACTTCATTCCTTTTGTTTCCTTGAGGGCCTATGTTATCTGTTTCGCTGCTTAATATTATTTCCACTCCAACCTCCCATCTGTTTATTAGCTTGTTCCTTCTTTCCTCTCCTAACCTCTCTGTATAGATTACCCAGTCCACTGGTTTAAATTCTGACGCAGCTTTGTTTATTCTCTCAACTAACACAGCCGTAATGCTCCACCTGTTGTAAAAAGAAACCTAGTGCCCCACAAACCTACATCATTCTTGTCCAAACTGCTTTTCAACGACATGTCCAAGTTCTGCATCTGCCATCACTACCTCAGAATGAACACAAAACAGTTAGTATATCTGGGAAACTATACCTGATGTTATAGTTTTCCCTTCATACTGATTTCTAATTCTTCAAACATAGGTTTATGGACTTTGAGTCTATAGTCTCCACATATTTGATTCAACAAGGGTCAAAGTAGTGACTTCTCTACACCTCCTGTCATGCTGCTGTCCCTGATGCCCCTATGTCACTGCTTTAACATCTGAAAAAGAAATCTCAGTTCATGTGACAATCTAGGCAAGTTTGAGTTAGATCAGTACATGAATGCTCTGTCTCCATCTAAGAGGCTGCAGGAAGCCATGTGTGATTCAATAATGATATTCTTTCCTCTCTGCTTTACTGAACCAGTGCCCCCGAATGGTGTTTGAACGCTTTGCTGCTGTGACTGGAAACAGAATGACTTCTTGTGATCATTCAAGGATCCCATGTAAAAGTAGAGGTGTTATCTGATTTCTAGGTCAAATTCTGAAAGAATACTTACATTCTGCCATCCATAATGCACCTCGTAACCAATGTTCCCTCTAAGAGCCACTGGCAGCTGAGCAACTCCTGTTGCTCACTGCGTGGGGCCCCCCCCCCCCCGCGCGGGGCGGGGGCGGGGGGCCGGCCCCCCCGCGCGGGGGGGGGGCCCCCCCAGCCTGCCCAGCCCCTCCCTGCAATCTTACCCTGCATGGCCCTGCCACAGCTCCTGGGGCCAGAGAAGCACTAACGGAGCATGCTCAGATATTCTGGGCATGCTCCGTTAGATCTTCTCTTGGCGGGAGTTTTAATAACCCCCTGCCCACAGGAGCTCTGAGCAGGGCCTCTGGCTGCCGGCCCTGTGCGGCTGGCAGCCTTCCCTGCGCTGGGGGGCTGTGGTGGGCTGTGCAGCCCTGCGGCCGCACAGCTTAGAGGAAACATTGCTCTTAACTCTTATCTCATAGTTTTAATTTGATGTGATACTCATCTCTTTGAGTCAAAACATTATGCAGTGTTGTTGTATGCTTTTTAACAGCAGCCAAAGATGGCTGCTTATATTAGTGAATGAAGTGATTCATACATATGTAGAGAGTGAAAATGAGGGCCAGAGAAATAGCCATGCTGCATCAGTCCAGTGGTTCATCTAGTTCAATATCCTGTCCTCAACAGTACTTTGGAGGAAGATACAAGAACTATAGTGGACATTTATGGAACAAACTACCAAGTGCAAGTTTCTTTTTAATTTTAACAGATCTATACCCTAAAAACAAGAGGATTTATTTTCCTTCTAAAGCAAACGGAACTCTAGATGTTCTTCTTATCCAGGTTTTGTCTAATTTGTTTTTGAATCCTGCTAAGACATTGATTTCAATAATGTTGCAATGAGTTCCACGGGTAAATTGTGGTTTTTAAAGTACTTTTATGAATTTTATATTTTGTTCTCTCTTCACAAAATTTTTCCACAGCTATAATGCCTTTCATTTCCTATCTCTAAATCTATTCTGTTTGTTCCATAACTTTCTAAAGATGGGATTGCTGGAACGGAACATATTGGTCCAAAATGTTGTTTACCACTGATCTGTACAACAACAGCAACAATAATATATTTATACAATGAGATAATTATTGATCATGTTTTCTTCTCTTCTCTATGTATCCTAACATTTTGTTGAGTGCCATCACATACTGAACATAAATTTTCAGTAAGCCGTTTGCAGTGATGCCCAAGTCATTTTTCTGACTGGCTTCAGTTGTTATAATATCTCAGTTGGCATGAGTAGTGCAGATTATTCATTCTGATATCCATTATCAGCTTTTGCCAACACTGAATTTCACCTGCTATCTTGATGCCTATTCGTCTGGCTTTGTAAGGTACCTTTGAAATCCTTTAGGGCTTCTCTAATATTGTCCAACCTAAAAGCAATGCAGATTTTGCCACCACCAGTACTACAACAAAAACTTGCAGCACCTGGTTGTATTACCCTCCTGCCATTTTGAAAATTGATCTTTTTATTCCCACCCTGTGTTCTTTCTTTTAGCAAGGTTCTTAGCCATCCTCAGGGCTCCACAGTTTCCATAATTTTAGCTGAGACAGATTTTCTGAAAGTCCAAATAAAAGTTATCAACACCTGCTCTTCCATTCACTATTTTTGTTGAATGCTAATAGATTTAAGAAGCAAAATTTTCCTTTGGCATATTCACTTGGGTCATATCACGTTTTTCTAAATTGTTGGGTTTCGAGTTTGTTTTAATTCGCTATCAAAGTAGCATTTCAACAGTTGACTTGCTTTACCAAAGTAAAGTTTACAAGTTTGTAAATCACAAAGCAGTCCTTTTCTAAAAGACAGGCATAGTATTTGCTATCTTTCACCCTAGTAGGTGCTTTTCATCAGGTTGCATATTTTGGTTAGCAGCTCAGCCATTTTCAAGTTCATCTATCAGAACTCATGGTCCTGGTATCCAATTCCTCTTTCATTTATCAGTTTGTTCCAGTTTCTCTTTTGATCTCTCTGTCTTGGAGAGCAGCTCACTTTTATTATCAGGAGTAGGTGTCTCTCCAGCATCTTTTGTGATGAAGACTAATGCAAAACATTTAGCTTCTCAGTAATGTCCTTATTCTCTTTAATTGCTCCCATTATTCCCTAATAACAGTACTCCTGTGGAGTCACTGGTTCTTTTCAGTCTATGGATGTATGGGTTGTAAAGCATTCAGATGCTGTAATCATGACCACTACACAAATGCCTATACAAAAACAAATAACTTATTTGGGATTTCTCAGGATAAATGATGATATATATAAATGTAAAAATGTATAATCAACATAGTTATTGCTTAATGTTGACTCATTTTCTTCAGTGTTTACTTTACCACCTCATCATGCTGTCAGAGATTTCAGAAGCTGCTTCACCTTTCATAGACCAGAAAGCTATTCCTTTCATGAGAGGGACCTTTATTTTCTCTTATACTGATTTAGCACTCACCAATATTCCACATTATGTAATCTAGACTTTTTCTTTGTCCCAGTACTCTTGATAGCTGTTGACTTGTGTTTGCTCAAAGTTTCTAGACAATGAACCTTTCATTCATTTGTGTAATATGCCAGAATGGCTCTTCAGGTCTTAAAAGGAACAGTAAGACCACAGGCATACGTGGTCCCCTTAGATTTCATCTAGAAGCCATAATACGAATGTTGTGCACTGTCCTGTAATACAAGGATTTCTTTTAATTTATGTCCCTCACTTTTTGGGCACATTCTGTTTTATAATGTACTCTGTGTGAAACAAGTGACAAAGAAAGACAGCCAGTCAGCAATCCCAACAGTAATCCAAGCTTAAACTGTAATATGGTGAATGAAAAGCTAATCATCTTAAAATAGTTGACAAGTTACCCTTTAAAATGTAGTTACAGTAATAAAAGTCACTGTGTAAAAACAACACCATCTTATTCAACAGATCTGTTCTTTCTGTGTATTCAAAATCAGATCTATTTACTTTTCTGACAAAATGTATTTTAACTGTTTTTACACTTGTTAGCACCAGGAAGTCAATATAGCTAATGGAGTCTGCTCTGATTCACTTTTGAGAAAAAGAATTGCTAATTAATTACAGTTGCAAGACCAAATTCTTCTCTATTATGTCTGTGCATTCCTAGTGCTGAGAATAGGTAAAACTGAGGGAAGAATTAAAAACTAGTGGGACTCCATAGGTATAATTAAGAAGAGAATTTAGCTTGCAGAATTTTATTGCTGGTGGTAATGCACAAGCCAGAAAGAACACAGCTTGACTTTCAGAACCTGCTCTATGTTTTCAGGGCTGGTAATTAGCAAAAACATCATACTGTAAACTGAGCAAATTTAATCTGGAGGCCATTGAGATACAATACACATGGAGCCCCTTGGTGCCATTTTAGAGAGTCTCTTTTTGGAATGAAACTGCACTTTATTTTTTTTTAAAGCCAACTATTATTTGCTGTACTATTTTGTTCCAAACATTTACTTTTTGATCCAAACAAGAAGTTCTGCAGTATCTTGAGACACTGTATAACAATGCACCTGTAAAACATCATGTAAGTACTATTATTGCTTCTTTACTCATAAATATTATACATGGCACTTTACAGCTAAATAAAGAAAAAGATCTTGCTTTGAAGATGGCACTGATTAAAGAAAAAGAATCATTCAACAGTATAAAAACATTTTCACAATATTCAGGAACCACAATAACTCTGTAGTTTTGACACAGCCTATTATAGTAAACATCTCCTCCAAATCTGGGGTGCTGGATTCCCAAGCAGGTGTCTTCATACAAGCTGTAAAACACAGCATGAGAGTTTGCAAAAAGTGGAAAACTTAAGCACAAAACACACTATTTTAATTCTCATCTCTGGAGAAGATTCCTTAAATTTAATTTATTCCATATGCTAATAGGGATGCCTGGTGCTCTTAACATTCTTCATTCATAGAGTTTAAGCCCAGAAGGAACCAGAATGATCATTTAATCTGACCCAGCTGCATAACATAGCCCATAAAATTACACAAAGTAGTTCCTGCATCAAGTCAATAAATGCTTCTGGAAGTAGAGCATGACTTTTAGAAAGATGTCCAATTGTAATTTAAAGACTTTCCATGTTAGAAGAATCCACCACTTCTCTAGGTAAATTGTTCCAGGTTAATTATGCTCACTGTTAAAAGGTATGCCCTATTTCTAGTTTGAACAATTTAGCTTCCAGTGACAAGATCTTGCTATGCCTTTGTCTGCTAGTCTTCTATTATTGTAAATCTCCCTATTTAGATTATATAGACTACGAGCAGTTAATGAAAGACTGCATCACACGTATGATGCACTGATTTTACAGAATTTCAACAAACTCTAAAATCAAGATGTAAAATGTAGTACCTAAAGACACCATATGGATTATGCCAAGTTCCAAGGGGGCAGCCATGATAGTCTAATGAAGCGAAAAAAGCAAGGAGTTCTGTGGCACTCACACTGGAGGATTTTATATCTATTAGCCAATGAAGAGATTACATGTAGATGTTTTCAGGGGGGAGCTGAAGGTCTCAGTGTTTGGTCAAAGGACAGGAGAGAGACTGGAGTGTTGCTACAGAAAGTGCAGTTATGTATTTTGATGCTGGAGAAGAGATGTATCTGTACTTTACTTTTCTTTCTGTGTGGGGATATGGCATTTGCTTAGGAACCACAGACAGCATCTTCACTCCACACACAGGTTCTGTGACTGCATTACACAGTGATGGCCAGGCACATTAGATGAATATGTCATCTCATACTATACAGCTAAAATTGTCATTTAAAATATCATTGTTAAATCTCAGAGTTCAGGCCAGATTCTGGAGATGAATGGGAGCCAATCACGCTTCTCAAGCTCTCTGCAGACCAAGGAAGACACTGCAGCATCAGTTTACATTCATTTCACATTTTGGAGTTTTTCTTTGCACAGCTAAGGTTGATTTTATCTTATTTTGAGAGGTCACACTGGGAGAAGCACGGGTTGCTCAGTATCTCTGAAAATAAGGTCATTCTAAATAATAATAAATCCCCTTAATTTCTGAATCCAAGTCCTTCAGCAATTTTGTGGTTTCTGGAATTTTTTAAAATAAGGCTTTAATATGGATAATTTAATAAATAATACAAATAAAAATAAAAGGAGATTGCTAATACATATCTGCATATTTCACAATGGAGGCCATTTTGAGAGATTACTAGAAAACAGTTGTGTAAAAATTTAATGCAGATACATTGATCAAATACCTTGTATTCCTGAATAGTAAATATCTGTGTATGTTCCACTGAAGGATATAAAAGGAAAAAGTGGGGAATTTTGTATCAAATATTTTGATCATGCAGATAATTCCTAAAGTGTTTGAAGTTTTCATTCTTTGATGGAAGTTGTGTGCTATGCCTATTGAGCTTGACCTGGGGGGTTTTCCATTGGCTTGGATCCAACCAATAATGGTAATCACAGTCATTACCCAACCTATTGTGGAAAATTACTAGAAATTCAGTGCTGCTGTTGCTCCTACAGCACAGAGAGATCTAGTTAGTTCTTTGGGTTATGTATATTTTTGAAGCAAAGGAAAAATTTACCTTACTGACATACAACTTTAATTTCTTTAGTCCAAATGTAATTTAATTATGTTAAAATCTTCAAAATTATTATAATGGAGTCTGCGACCTCTGGTCCTTGGTTAAAAGTCAATGTAGAAAACACCTTTGTGTAATATCTTGAAATTTACATATCAACAGAACCATGAAGCTTTTAAAATGTGTTGGGCATGTGCAATTCCATCACATTCAGAGAACAGAAAGTTAACTGGCCTATGCCATCATAAATCCCAATCTGGGATTCAGTGTGTTACACACAGCAAATTGCCATAATCAGCAACTTCTGGTTACTGCTTTCTAGTGAAGCCGACAATGCAGCGGGTCCTGTTAAGTCAGAGATATGTACAAGAGGCTGCTGTGTCCATGGGGAAAGTTGAGAGTTTTGTTGGTTTCATTCTTTGGTTGAATTCAGTTGTGTTTTTCCCCAAGATCACTGTCCATGGTGCTAATCTCACAGTAACATTCTTTTACTACCAACACCAGTACACACATTAAAAATATAGTGCATTAAAAATTCAACATATGCTAACATCTGAGATACCAGTTTCCCTGTGCTTGGAATATAGAGTAACTGTGGCAGCTTTTTAATACAGCCACTGTAGACTACTACTTTATATATATATATATATATATATATATATATATATATATATATATATACACAAACTACTACTTTATTTATATATATATATATATAATACACATTATTTTTTGCAGACAGGATTTATGAAAGAGAATACTTTCCATTTGCTTCAGGCACAATTGATTGTGTATATTGATTCAGGGCAAGATAGCAAATGACCCCATTTTCTTGTAAAGAGTGCAGTCAGGTCACCATGTGCAATGAGCTTTGTGCTAGAATGTTTCCACTAGGGATGTTGCAGAGCAGCCTGTGCAGCAACCCCTCAGATGCTACTGCAGCCCATCAGCTACTGATAGTGCAGTCTACAGCTGCTACGGCTTCCTCAGGAGAGAGTTTTGGCGGTGGAATGGCATAGTTATTAACCCAGTGACCATGTCCCCAAATCACAGGCAGAATGGAGTCTCCCTGCCCCTCACTGTGTGAATTACCTGCACAATTGCTGCAAGAAAGGGGCACAAAGGCAGCAAGTCAGAGTATCACAGAACATTGTGTTCTTCTGTGCTTTATAAAACAATGACAACTGGTTTTCATTATTGCTGAAATGTCTTGCGTGCTTCACGTGTCAAGCAATGTTCAGGCTAAGCTGGTGAAAGAACAAACAAAAAGAGCAATGGCATGGGAATTCTGCATCATGTGAGAAAAAACCATTACTGTCCCATACTACCAGATATTAGAATGTTATCTTGGCAGATTGTGGTCGGGTAAATTAATCTCTAGAGACCTAAGGTCTTTTCCCCTCTCTGCTACACACCCATGGACATGTCACTGGTCCTCTTTGCATACCTATTATGACACATGTAAAATGGAAACATAATGCTAGCCCTGCTACTGAAGTGCTAAGAGGTCCACAGATGACAAGCACCACATAAAGAAAGCACAAAGTGGCGTACTTATTTACATTAATGTTTTTTTTTCTTTTTGCTTATTAAGAGAGATGAACTTCAGAGGTCACTTTTAGGATTCCCTAAGTATGACTGCATGCATTTTTATTCAGCAAATATGTAGGGATCTGAGAACATCCATTCAGACAGGTAGTTTACCTGAACTCAAAGGGATTGACTCTTGAATAATGATTTCCACAACGAGTTCCCTGTATTATAATTTTGCAATAAAGAGTTGATTCTCAAGCTATTTGCTTGTCTTTCTCAGGAGAGAAAAGCAATTGCTGTTCTGTTTGTTTAATGATGCTACTTTCTTTTCCAGCAGTGAGTTCTTAAATCTGTGCTAATGAAAAGTGACCAAGGACAACCAGATGTATGTGTCATGTCACTTCTCTTTTATGTCCCATTTTGGTCTCTGTAGTGCTACATAATGGTGACTAAGCATAAATTAATTAAATAGCACATTTGAAATCAAATGCTAAGTGCATACTTTCTTTGTGGACAGACAGACTTTTTAAATCTGACAACAGTTTAATTTTATATGCATTCATTACCTTTTATCTACATTTTATGAAATAAGAAGTGTAAACTTGGCAAATTTTAACATCTTGGTGTCTGCAATAGATTGCTCTTACATGGCCATGAAAAAAAAAACACCTTGGGTATCTTCTAATGATTCATTTTCTTCCCTCTAGGATGTAATTGGAAAAGCACTGCAGTATCTTGGACCATATGGGGAGCTTAGCAACACAGAGCAAGTTGTGGCTATGATTGACAAGGAAATGTGTATCAACTGTGGCAAATGCTACATGACCTGTAATGATTCTGGCTACCAGGTAAGAACACAGCTGTAATTAGCAAAAAGATACAGTGACTTATCATTCTGTTGCTGAGACAGAAAGAATCCACCTTCTGTTAACAAGCATGTGGCAAAAACAGCTGTATAACATATTGGATTTTTAACATCAGCACGTTTCCAAGCTGTACTGAGAGAACCCTGACTGATCCATTTGTAGGGGTACTCCAAGCACCAGGTAGCGTGGGCTTTGTTGGACGTTTGTGCTGAATAGAACTGAAACTCTGCTTCACAGCATCCCCTTGAGTCGTTCAGAAGTTCTCTCTATGACGTCTACACATTCAGGAGTTTCTAGTTTTTGCTTTGTTTTGTTTGTTTATTGTTTGTTTTTGATGGGAAGGAAATAAAAGAGGGCCCAGTTTAGAGTGCTGCAAATTCAGTTCTTCAAAGATCTTCAGGTAACTAAAGGAGAAAGGACTTGTTTCACACCTTCAGAGCTACATGGCAGTGGAAAGAAAGAAAGTATGGCCACTGCCAATTAGCTGTTTGAAAATCGAAACTTGAATCAGCCCTGATTTAGGAAAGATCCCATTTCAATGCAGTTCTGCCTTCCAATATGATGGATTAATTTCCACAGGGATTAGAGAGAAGGCCCAGTAGGTATATAAGTTCAGAGGTCACTGCACCCAGTACAAAGCAAATGATACATTCCTGGAATTCTGTATGCACAGCAAGGGGTGGCAACCTTTGGCATGCGGATCTATGCATAGTGGGACACAGGGCTGGCTCTGCGGCACCACCACAGCTCCCTCAACTGGCCCTGCTGCGCTGCTCCTGTCCTTTGCTGGCCCTGCTCCTGAGCTGGGAAAAGGAGTGCCAGCTCCTGTCCTTTGCTGGTCCCACCTCTGGCACCTTTCTGGCCCCACTCCCAGTACCTGCTGAGGGTTCAGGGGCGGGACTGGCACAGAGGCAGGCAAATGTTGCCGACCCCTGATATACAGGATCATACAATTCTGTGAAATTCACTGTTAATTCTGTGAACTACTCCATGCCTCCCTTTGCACAACTATAGGATTTTGAAGAACTTACCCATCTCACAGGATGGTAGTAAAACCAGGCTCTGCCATTTTAGATGGCTGTTCTCCTCTCAAACCAAAATAGGATCCACTAGGATCCCTTTTGAAATTACACAGTATAGGAGGTTGCATTTTAATTATGCAACAATTTTATATTTCATAGTCTGATTTTTTTTAACTACATATAGTAGGAAAAATAAACGTTTGTAAAATCACTCACCACAGCAACTAATCTGGGGCAAAGCCAGGCACTTAAAAAAAAACTTAGAAAATTAATGTTTAATCTAAGCCTAGACCATTCTATGGCAGTAGCCTAATTTTTCTAGCAATGATGCTTAACATTCCTTGAGGTCAAACAGCCTGCAGGGCCTTCTCCCTTTAACTGTCTTCGCTTATTGGATCATAAGTCACAAAGCCTTCACTATGTTCCTCTGCTCCACTGCAGGGTCAAGCTCTATAGAGCAGAGTTGCTTGGTTCAAATCTCTGTTCAGTTCACTAGACCATGACATAGTAACATGAGGAGTCCTGAGAGCTATAGTAGATTTTGTTCAACTTAAGTGCAACTACCCTAAGCTATTTTCTTAGCAAACATTATCCCAGTAGGAAATGGTTAAAATGTTGGAAATGCAAATGAAGTTTCAAAAATCAAATTCAAAAAGCCATTTTGCCATTTTCAATCAAAAATGTATGTTGTAAATCAGTTAATTAAACTACAGTAATTCTGTTAAGCACTCATTGTACGGACATTACAGGTCCTTGCACAAACAGACAAATATGGACACACACTGGACAACAAGTCTCAGATTACTAAACACAGACAAGGGCAGCTCTTGTTTTCCACTGTCAGTGAGCCCATTGGCAGCAGACTTTTTGCAGGCTGAAAGGTGTGAGGTTTTGCTCACTTGGAGCAGGCAGCTCAGACTACAAGTCTGGTAAAGGTTAGCCTGCATTTTGCCAGCTATCTTCATCATTTGCTGTCATCAAGGAGGCAGTTTGTAAATTTCATTTAGATAGCAGAGATTACCAGAAGATGAAACACTCCAAAGAAATAGTGTGGCTAACCCCAAGGAGACACCCCCCCCCGCCCAAAAAAAATTGTGGAGGGGAGTTAAATACATAGATAGGAAAAAATAAAGCAGCAAACAATATGATAGGACTCTGGGACACAGACCCGCAATAACTATACCTTTGTTACAAAAAGTTATTACTGGTGATATCCTTATAAAAAGGTTCTACTATATACAGTCTAACATAGTAGGCCTTACAGTGGCAAGTATTTGGGGATTTTACTGTAGACCAGTGGCTCTCAACCTTTTCTGAATACTTTACAGCTGTCAGGAGTCTGATTTGTGTTGAGCACCTAACTTTAACTTCACTTAAAATCTACTTGCTTACAAAACTAGACATAGAAATAAAAAGTGTCACAGCACACTAGTACTCAAACATTGCTGACATTCTTGTTTTTAAAATATAATTATAAAATAATTCAATTGGAATATAAATATTGTGCTTATATTTCAGGGTATGGTATATAGAACAGTATAAACAAGTTCTTGTCTGGGTGAAATTTTAGTTTGTGCTGACTTTGCTGGTGCTTTTTATGTAGCCTATTGGAAAACTAGGCAAGTATTTAAATGAGTTGGTGTACTCCCTAGAACACCTCTGTGCACCCCTAGCTAAGAACCCTTGCTGTAAACTAGTATTGTCTTTATAAGAAGGATAGATACCCTCAACCAGGGGTCTCAAACTCATGCCCCATGGACTGCATGTGGCCCCTAAACCTATTTCCAGCAGCCCACAATAAAACTTAGAATTTCTCAAATAACTGACAATGCAAAATTTAAAGTGTATTTACTTATTTAATCTTTGTCTTCCTGATGATACCTCCACCTTGAATCGAAGTAATTGTTACTTACTTACTCTTGGCATATATGTGTTACTTTTCATTTTGACTGTACTTTGTATCATTGTATGAAAACTTGTGGTTGTGTGGCCCTCAGCCTAACATACTAGTCCTCATGCAGATCTCATGGTGATTTGAATTTGAGACCCTTGCCCTAAACAATCTTTCATGAGCTAAACTGGAAAAATTAGCTTAAAACACCTGCCAAAACTACAGGTTCTGTGGGCTAAACTAATATAAAATATCTAATAGAAAGACCTTTCTGCACAACAGGTAGGCGTGTACAGCAGTGGGTAAGGAACTATGGACGAATACCACCAAACCCAGATTGCTGTTAGGAGTGCATGTGAGCCATGCAAAGAAGGCGGCATTTTTCAGGGCCATGGGTCAGATCCTCAGCTGAAGTGAATCTTCACATTAGTGAAGCTATACTGTTTTACACCAGCAGTGGATTAGGGGCCATATCTGTTTGTGGCCCAAGAAGGATAAAGCGGCACTTTCTCTAGCATCCACAAGAAACTGCCCTTTCTATTCTGAAATGCATGGAAGCTCTGCAGTAGTATTTTCCCTTCCATAAGATTTCCCACCTAAGTGGAGGAGGTAGCCCATAGAGAAGGAAGGGTTGATTTCACATCAAATGCAACTAACTTTGATATAACGTTGAAAAAAACAGTAACAAACAAAGAAAGTCACTCCCACAACTTTTCTTGATGTGAAGAATATTTTTTCCTCTCTCTCCTCCTAGCAAAGGGATCGAACATAAAATAACTTCCAAGTCATGTTCAGTTGAGTACAAATGTTTGTGTTTCCAACATTTCCAATTTACTGGACATATCCATACTGTAGGCCAGGTCTGCACTAGAAGCAAAATTTGCTGGCAGTTGACCAGTTACACAAGCTACATAGAGAAGCTTGTGTAAATTCCCATCAATTTCCTAACTTCTCTTCAGCGCAGCATCTTCATTGCACTACCCTGATGGGAATTGTGTTTCTGTTGACACAACACTAAGCCACTTGAGGAGATTTTATTAAGTCAATCGCCAGATCAACTTAGTGGGTCTTAACTGCTAGGTCGATCTGGAAAGATAGATCTGACAGTGGTGAATTTGCTGCCGTCAGTGTGGACATGTCTTAATCTCTGCATATGACTGTATCAAAAAAGGTCATTACTGTGAACCTGAGCACAAAGGAATCCATAAATTCTGAGTTAATCATTGCCTCACTGTGAACTATCCCCTTCAAGGAATTCTTTATCAGTAGAGATAGAGGAAACAGGCCTGCTAAAATAACAACAGGCAAAATCCTTATTTGTCTCTCCAAGCAGACCACAAATTGGAGGTTCAGAATGATTCTGTGTGCACAGGAATTTCAATATGACCCCTTTCTAAAGGATGCATTGTGTGCCTCCCCATCCCATGGAGGAGCTCACTTTTCCTTCCACCACCTCCCTCTCGCCCCAGCCTCTCCACCCACCCTGCTCCCATGCATCTCAAGGGACAGAGGTAAGGTGACAAGATAGCAAGTGAGAAGAATAGGGATGGGGGGGCCAGTAAAAATGCCTATATATGAGAACTCTCAGAATAGCAGGACTATCCATATAAAATAGGGATATCTGGTCACTCTAGCCAGAGGTGTTCTGTGACCCCAATGATTTTTGGGGGACTGATGCCCCTGCTTACCTCAGCTGCCTGGTGCAAACCCTTGATAACCTGCATAGTGAGAAGTCAGTCAGTTGCTACTACTATTCGTGAGCCTCTTTACTAGTGTTTTGCAGTGTCAGAGCTTGGGAAGGCCCAGAGTAGGTTACACTTAAAACAGACAGCACTGCTGCTGGGGCAGAACCATAGATCTGGTCCTAATCAAACAGCCTGTGATTTCATAAGTAAACAAAGAATCTCTTTCCTCCTCAAACATTCCTGCAAGTAGCTGAGGAGAAGCTTGCCAAGTTCTCAGTTTTGCAAAGACTTGCATGCATTTCACTTTACATGGTGTCAGTAGTCTCATTGAAGTCCATGTGCCTACTTCCAGGGCATGAAGATAAGATCTGTGTAAAGCTTACAACCCATAAAGTGTCCTTCAATTGTCATTACAGTAGATGAGGAAAAAGCTTCCACACAAGAAAGCAGCCAGTTATCATACATCAAAAGATCTTACTATTCATACATTGTACGGAAAGAAGAAAGTTGTAAGGGAAACCTTAACATGGAATTCCCTGAATTGGTTGTTTTAGCTCTCTGCCTATATGAAGCTTCCTGCTCTGAAAATCCTTTCTATATAATTGTTTTTGTTTGTATTTCTGTTAAAATAACATTTTTACACAGAAGATAAATATTAGGGCAGGCCAGTAAACAATAATTCTGTTTCACAAAAGATTTTGACATTTCAAATGCTGGGTGTGGTGGGGCTCTGTATCAGGACGAAAACAAGACTTTACACAAAGCAAGACAGAGGGCTGGACTCTGTACCCCAATGGTCAGTCCCTCCTGTGCCTGATTCAGGGTGATCTAGGATGAAAAATTCAGTTCTTGTGCTCTTGTTATGGCCATAAATGCCATTCCCAATGAAATTTCATTGAAATCAGAATTTTCCATAAAACATTTTGATTTCAATGAAGCTGTATTTTCCAAAAGAAATCTGTCAATAGAAAATTTCCATCAGCTCTAATAAATATATATTAAAATGATGCTTTCTTATTCTACTGTTCAGTGTAATGGTTGGACTACAGTAATGCAGTGTTAGTTGTAGGTTGAAACATTCTGGGTAGTGAGTTGGTGTTTTGGGCTTGTATTTTTTTTCTCTCTCCTCCCCCCCCCCCCCCACCAGGGTTTATTCTCTCCCAACTTTGCCTCAAATAAATTACTCAGCTGATCACCCAAGGTTGACATTTGTGAGCTTTATAGAGGAATGAAGTTTTCTTTAAGGACATATTTATCCAAGGAGTGCATGTGGATCTAAATCAATGGTTCTGGCACAGACCCTGATGTGGTTTTGAACTGAATGAACTTGTGTGCATAGCACTATTTCTAGCATGGTTTCTGTACTGCTTCTTTTCAGAAAAACAAATTTAGCACCTGATCCAGCATGTCTAAAACACCCACTAATTTATATAACCAACATCTTTGTTTCTTTTCACTCTGCAAAGTTTGTTCTTTAAAGTTTGAAATTAGTCTGATTTTGTTGTTTGGTGACTTTTTGAGACTACAATTATAGCTTCATAGTAAACACATTTTTCACACTAATTATTATTGAGGGCACCGTCCTTGGAAACATCAGAGATTAAGTGGTCCTTTTTGCTCCAACCCCAGATATCCCTTTTAGCTCTCCAAGGCTTGCAAATAAAATGGATTACATGTGAGAAAGCATGTGTCATTCATCTCTAGTTTTTATTAAATTAGATTGTTTGCACCTTGCAGAGAACAGAAGACAAAAGAGCACATCATGATGTGTATAGTTGGCCTCACATGGAATCCACACAGGACTGATTGGTATATCTCTTCTGAACCAATAAACCTGCTGATCTGCTGTGTTCTGAAAGATTTTCCTCCCAGGAAGGAAAAATATCGCCATGAAAGTTTAAACATTGTGGGCCATGTTCATCCACGGTGTGACTCAAATTATAATGCAGGGCTTTCATCAGGGAGTAATTTGGCTCTATAGTTCTAAATGTAAGGGTGTTTTTTTCTTGCATTGAAACTGTTTCTATAAGTGCAGTGCAGCCACACAAAGATGTCCTGAAGTACACTACTGTCGTACAGAAAATGCAGATACTAAAATGCGGCTATTTCTGACCTTTTCGTAAGTGACATCAATACCATTTATTTCTCTTTTGCAGGCTATACAGTTTGATCCAGAAACCCACCTGCCCACTATTACTGATAGTTGTACAGGCTGCAATCTGTGTCTCAGTGTCTGCCCTATTATTGACTGCATCAGAATGGTTTCCAGGACAACGCCTTATGAACCAAAGAGAGGCCTGCCCTTAGCTGTGAACCCAGTGTGTTGAAGTGATCTGTCCAGCAGTTAATGTGAACTTTGCATTTCCTTGATGCTATAGATTTGCTTTCCAATTAGCACTTTAAAATTTAATTGTGTTAATATACGTAATGTTGATAGACCTTACAATGATGGCTCTGTTTTCCAGTGATTATTTTTAAGGCAATCTATTTTCTTAGGCTTCAGAAAAGCAGCAGTTAGTTTTTTAGGTGTTAGCTATCAGTTGTCCATTACGTGAAGCATAACTTTTTCTTTTGCATTTGATGCTGCAATTTCCAAATTTCTGTATTTAATGTTTAATCTTTACCGAGTTTCTAGTTCTAAACATAATGAAGAGAAATTTTTTTAACTAATTATAATTCAACATATAAGAAAATTGCTTCCAAGGAGACTTTTGTAATTAAACATTACATCACTTTTTTAAAAGTTTCTTTGAATTTGTAATTAGTTATATAATATGCAAACAAAGCAATGTGGGGTGCTAATTTTCTATTAAAAGAAGCAAAAGAAGCTTTAAAATAATATTTCCAAAGTAGATTACTTACTACTGTTACAATGTACTAATATTCTCTTAATACTTCATCAATTCAACTTTACTTTACTCTTTTAAAAAGCATTTTCAAACCATTGATCTGTATTGCATTGTTCATATTCGTAACTCATATTGATGTCTAGATTGTTATTTTTCCACTAGTGAACAATCACAGTACCTTTCTTAAAATGTTTTAAACTGTGTTATTACAAAATCCTGCTGTTACTTTCAGTTTCTGGTTATTAGTAAATTTTTTCTACCTAGATATACTCTAAATAAATAACTTTCCAATTGTGCCAGTTAATGCTTTAGCAGCTATGGTTCAAAGATTTCATCTCTTGAGAATAGAAGGGGTTACTTCTCTGACTATGGCTTTGCCTTACACTATGAGTTAGGGCAGGGGTGGGCAACACAAAAGATAAGAAGAGCCCTTTTTTAAATTTCCCTCAATAACTAAGTGCTTTGAGAGCCTCAACGGGTATTGCCTACGGTGTTGGGAGGGGTGGAGGGAGCTGGGCCTGGGTGCATGCTGCAGGGTTCCCTGGCAGAGGCAAGAGGGGAGCCGACAACCAGGTGACGGGGGCCTTGGAGGCAGGAGCAGACCACTCACAGGGTCTCCCAGTGGCGTGGAGGCAGGTGTCTGTGGATCCTGGAGCTCCAAAGAAGCAACCAAAGAGCCACATGCTGGTCTGGAGCCACAAGTTGCAGACCCCTGAGTTAGTTTCCATCTTTGTTCTACCTCCTATCAGGCAAGCATGAGGCGTGCCTCCACGATCTATACTGTGGTGACTACACTGCTATTCACATTCATGCTAACCTGATGACAGCTCATCAAGTATGTGTAGGTGAGCTGGGAATCCCACCTGTAACTTGTAGCATAGATATAGTTTCTATGGTGAATGTACTAGGTTATTTCTCCCCAGTTATTCATCCTTAGTTATGTTTGGCTACAGTAATGTTAAAGACAAAACGAAATATGGATTTGCCAGGATTGCTAAACAGTATTTTAGCATTAGCCCTTTTTTATTCTCACACAAATTTATTGGTATCTTCTTTACCCATGTCTGACTATAAAGCCATCAGTATAATAATTAATGATGTATCTGTTCAGTTAATTATGTGATCAGAAAGCACATAACCTTTGACTATACAGATTTCAGTATTTTCTGTTCTTCTGTTTATAGATATATGCCTAATTATAAATAAATGGCACTAAGCATCTTGGGTTTTCTTATATATATATATATTCATTTACCAAACAGATTTTCTTGCATTTTATGTTTGAGGTCATATTTTATTTCATGCTCTCTAAAATGCTCCTTACCCCTCTGTCTTCATTTATCCTCATCCTTCTTTTCCATCTTCTGGCTCCTCCTCCTCCACACACACACACATTTTGCCTGTTTAGCTCTCTTTAAAGTTTCATTTGCACTGTACAAAGTATCCCCACCATGCTAACACTATCTTTTTGTCAGCTCACTCTTACTTCATTTGACCCTTTGGCAGTTATGGGCTTTGGTGACTCAACTAAAAGCTTTCACTTACTTCTTCTTTTCTATATTCACTGTTTGCACATTGAGACAGTAACAGATGTTTGTGTTGCTTAGCAAATATTTACCTGTAATTTTGTTAGAGGCCTTGGGCAGCTATATCAGACAGTAATGTCTTACCCATATCTCGGCTGAAGGAATTTCACCTTGAGAACAAACTCCATTTGTTGGGAGCATTATAGGATAAGATATGTCTTGAGATTTTATACATAAAGTCTCTGAATCTTCTTGAGTCAAGAAGTTGATTGACAAACAGTGTGTGCTTGACTGAGGGTTGGCTAAAAATGGTATTCAGAACCTCTGTAGCTATCATTTTATGACCATAGTTAGTAGTTGTATGAAATGGTGGATATGTTGTTCCAGGCCATATTAATGCTCTTTTCATTTCATAGCCTCGCTTAGAGAGATCCGAGAGCACACAGACCTTCCTGTCATGTGTAATTCTGGTTTGGGGTGCTACACTTTCTCATTGTATTGTGCAGCATGCTAACACACCTTTTTCTTTGCTGTACTTGTCTTTGCTGCTCTATGTGGCACCATAAGAGCCCAGCCAAAAGTATCATAACCCGTATATAAGTGGATGGCATACTACCAAAAATGAACTCTCATATGTATCAGCCAAAAGTCAAGCTTTTACTACAGTACAGCATTAGGTAATATTGGCCAGCTGATAAACTTGTGTGCTTGAACACCTGGGGGAGAGGGGGGCAGCATAAAACCTGAACATCAAGAAGAAATAATCTAACACAGTCAAAACTATAATTCATTTACTGGATAGGGTAAGAAAATTTCTGCCGTTCATTTTTTTCTCTTTTTATATCAATAATCTTGGGCAATATGTTTCCAAATGCATTTATTAATTAATACTTTCTAACTTTTGACAGTCAATGGCAAAGCAAGTAGGACCCATAAATTGCAGAAATCCATAGCGAGGTTTCCACAGGGGACTTCTAAGTTTCTTGCTTGCTGTCCTTTGAGTCATTGGGATGAAGTAAAAGATATGAACTGGCAACTTGTTTAGCAAAGTCATGCTGTAGTACAAAATCCTTCAATTTAGAGGCCTTTTCATGTCTTACGGACGGTTGGTGGCCTTGTTTAATGAGCTAGGGAAACAAGACAAACACTGACTTCAAATGCGGTAGCCAGGCCTATGAATTTCTCACAGTGCTAGGGTGTAAACTTAGCTCCTGTATTTCAGTGATTTATTTGCCTGTTTAAGGGAATATGTTTTGGTCAGATTCTTGACTAACATCAAGATAATTAGTCCCTTTGACTAGCCTGATAAAACACTGTTAACCATACCTGACAGATTAAATTTTAATAGAACTACATAGCTCATCCCTGCCTGCTCTACTAACACATTTTTATTCACATCATATTCCTGAACAGAGAGAGAGAGAGAGAGCTCCACATTGCACTGCAGTCCAAGAAATTCGCAAAATAGCTGCCAAATCTGTCTGTGTGAATCCCAATCCGCTCATGCAGGTTCATTGGAAATGCTTTGCCCTGTGAACAAACGATATGGGAGTTTGTGTTTCTAGTCACTAAGCTGAGTTAATACACTACCTTCAATGTATAGGATTGAAAAACAACAGCTTTCTAAAGAATTAAATGGCATTTAGAGAGAAGAGTCTTCATGTGCTTAAATTAAATGTTAGTTTTATCTGTCAACAAAATTGAAAAGAATTTTTGTGCATAGAGATCGTGTTTGACCTGTTTTTGATGATGATGATGATGATGATGATGATAAAACTAATGCACGTGTACTGTGCAGCTCCAATAACTTATCAGATGAAGTCTTGTTTATGTCCCCTTTTGTCCAGAAAGCTGTGTAGAAGGGGAACAGAAGCAGCATGATCCTTATGAAATCATAGCCACGCTACATCATTTATTCCAGAGAACAGGACTGGTTACAGGGTGTAACAGGTATTGGGTTCGGTCACCGGTCCGCAAAACAGCTAAAAATCTGTACAATGAAATCATTTCTGCTCTCTTCTAATCCTAAGAAGTTGGTGCCACCACAGCTTTTACCCTCCTCTTAGGTGTGGTGTCTGTCTGTGGTCTCTGTGGGTTTCTATGGCAGCTGAGAATTGCCAGATTGAGGCTCACACCAGCCATGCACCACTTTTCCCATCTGTATATCGCTGTGGTTGCAGCAAAATATCTGTCCTAACACAGCCCAGGATTATGTCTATAGTGTGCATAGGGACATATCAATATAGCTAATTAGAATGAGAAACTATGGTATATGTTAAATCTTTCTGCTTTGTTTTTATGTACTGTAACATGGGGGCTGGACATTTTTTTAATATTTTATATTTCTCAGCATACTTCCCCATATAAAATAGTCTTTTTAGATAAAATATTTATTTTATTGGCAGCAGTTTGACTTCGCCATGCTGCTCTACTTCTTTGATGAACTGTGGAAGATATGTTTTCATTGGCAACATCTGGCAACCTGGCACAAACTCTAGGCAGCTGGATTGGTAACTTCAGAGTTGCTTCTGGGTCTTTCATATAATTAGGCTGCTTATGGGCCATCTGGGTTGCGTTGTCTTCACTGTTAGAATTTTCTCCTTTTCTTGAAGAATGTGTGTACTGTACATTTAGTCCTTTGAGAAAACAGTTATTAATAAATCCATCCTCTGGTCTGTATGCAAGTTCTCTTACAAACTTCCATGCTGCCTTTGCTTGATAATAGAAACACCAGCCTGAGTCCTAACTCTGCTATGCTAACTTTCTTTGTGGCACTGAAGTAAAATTTACAGTTTTTGCAGCGCAGTGAAGCTGCAGTTTTTCCTCAGTGAGTGAAAGCAAATAAGTTCCTTGGGAATAAAGTCCCTAAACAAAATAAAAATGATGAATACAAAGGATTCTAGATAAAGCTAGTTAAGCAAAATCAAGGTATTGTGGCACAATATAGACTTCTCTTCATTGTAAAGTTACTAATTATTGCAACAGGATTCTGTATACCTAAACTGGGCAATAGTCATTTAAGAATGTTAGCCTTACCCCTGGATTTCAAGAGAAGGTCTCCTTCCCATTCTGGCATAGATAGTGGAACTACGGGTGCTGGGAAAGCTGCTTCAGCTGCTGGCATGAAGTGCTTTCCATCTCATACAGTGTTTATGGTTTGGTTCAATGGCTCTCAGCACCCGCACTATCCACATTGTTCCAACACCCCAGAAATAGCAGTAAAACCTAATTTCTCCATGTATGTAAGATTGCTCAAAAATGCTGACAAACTCTTGGCTGCATTGGGGGGTTGGGTATTGCTGCAGAACTAAGAAGTAGCTCGAGCAAGCTCAGCACAGCATCACTAGCTCCAGCATCTGTAGACTCACAGGGCATGGAGATAGCATAAGAGCCTCCTTCAGATGAGCTGCATGGTTGGGGGCAAAGGACCATAGCTGGGGTACCTCTTTCTTGTGGCTGTTATAATGGTCCTTTTGGGGCATAGAAAGCCGTGATAAGTTAGAACTCTCCTTTGGCCATTCTACGTGTGCCAGGGGATTAGGCTGGCACATGACAACACTAGTATCAGGGGAGCAAATAGTGTCTTAAAACCACTGATGTGCCATACCCCACTTGCAAGATACCATATAATCCTCAATCACAGCCTGGGATTGGGGCCAGAACAAATGTAATTTCATGCTTTTCAAATGCGCATTCATTAAAATCAGTGGCAGGAAATGATTTATGTTATGTTTAAGCAATGTATATTTGTTTTCAATGGCATTTAAGCTTGATGTTAAAACCAGTGTTCAGAATTCTTCCTTAAAATGTGAGAGATTGGTTGTTACATTTAACTCTAGAAATAAGCAGTCAATGACAAATTTCTCCTTTGGATGACCCACACCTGTAATTGCCTATGAGATTTACACATGAACAACTCGAATGCATCATCAGCCTAAAAGAACATTTTTGTCACCCGTCTATTCTTGAGACTACTTGTAATCACAGCTTTTACTTGCACTTACTGGAGACAGGTTTAGGCCTGGTACCTGAAGACATAATATCCAGTCGCTGAAAGTTAATGCTTCACAGGAAATGAGCTGACATTATTATGCAAATTAGATGGCCTGAAGATAAAATCATCCACTTTGATTATGAGGGGGCTAGGTGCAGAACAGTGTACATCTGATTTCCGTGATTGGAGTCAACATATGCAGTTTCTTTTAAAGGGGATGTAATATTCTCTTTTGTTTTATGAAAATTTAGGCTGATTTGGCATTTGACAAATCTTATTATAGCTGAAGATGAAGGAAATGCCAAGACTGTAACTGATCTGCCATGTTGGTCTACATTTGCATTGTGAACCAGAGACTCAATGCTGCCAGATGCTGACCACTTTCAAATCCGATTTACTTCCTGAGCACCCCACAGGATCCAGGGTAGGCAATCAGAGGAAATGAAGAGAGAAGTAGATATCACTATTTTCCTTTAATGTATCTGTCGATCTCAAGCAAGAATTAAAAGCAATTCCTTTCCCGCCCTCCTTCCTCCCCCCTACCTCTCCCACCTGCACCCCCCTTCACACATGCTGCTGAAGAAGCAGCGGGAGGGGGGAGAGCCTGTGCCTGAAGATGACAAGCAAAAATGGTTTTCTGAAAGCACATTTTATTCCAGTTTTTATCATAAAATATGTGCTCCCATTTTCTAGCATTTGGGAATTTTCTTAATAATTGGGTGTATTACCTTGCATTTACTAAAAATAAATTTAAAGAAAACAAAGTCTTACCTTCCATAATATGAGATACCTTATAAGGTTTTAAGTTCAATTATTTCTTAATAAATAACTCAGCTACCTTTCCTGTGATTTGCCATGTAATAGTGAGTATGATAATTGCAGTGCTTTCCAAGCGCAGCATATTTCCTGATTTACCTTCACATTCAAAAGAATCTCTTTTTTCTTTTTTTCCCCTTTTTTTAACCCCCCCCCTCCAGATCCTTTTTTAAGATTGTGTGCAGGTAAACCTCTTTCATAAGGGTTACAGTCTACAAACATATATGCCATTTTATACTACTGGTCTATTTATTGGATTAGCTAGAGGATTTGATGTGCAATCTTAAGATGATATTGAAAACACATATCACTTCTATTGTAGCTAAGGAAATCAGCTTTAGAATTAGAGAGACCTTGTATCACGCATTATGTATAGACCTTTAGCTTTTTATCATGGCTGTTCTTTGTTGCTATGGCAACAGAATTAACCATTTCATTAATATAATAGAATAAAAAACATTTATGTCATTTCCATACTCCTGGATAATCCACATTCAGAGTCAATACACTTGGTGAGTTTGTATCCCTCCTCTCCCTATGCCCAAATATTTTCTCAATGCTTCAAAGGTTGTGGATTTTTTTTTTTTTTTTGTTAAAGAAAAAAGGAGGAAGAAAGCTATATATTTTATAATCAAATTTACCTTGGGTTCATTGGCTGGCTTCTGTTAAATGTCCCCTGAGTAAGAAAACAGACTTCAGCACCAGCAGCCTCTGAATGCAGGGAAAACAGTCATTTAACCTCATAAAAAAACCCCAACAATTGCATATATCAATGAAAATCACTTGTTCCTGATCAGCATTTGTGCTAAGAGATTGGCCAAATGTGTTCCACTGTAAATGGTGCCCTCACCAATGTAAGGTACCCAAAATGTTGCTAAACTATCATTTTTTGATCAGGAACAATGGTGCCCATTAATCTTAATGCGCACCTAGTTGTGCCCACAGGTTTGTGAAGGTGACAGAGCACAAAAGCCCCATGGCAAGAAAATGTTTGTTTCAAAAAGTCTGCCTGGTAACAGGAAGCCACTGCGGCACTACTCAACGTGAGGGGTGTCATTATGTGTTTGCATTTATCCGCGCCACTCAAGATGTTCCATTCAAACTGTTGCAATTTGGGGGTGGGACAGTTCATGCACATCTAGATGCAAAAATGATGTTATTCTTTCCTTGTAGCACCTCATTCCTGGAACAGCTCTGAGCTGGTGCAGGCCTCCAGTGTAAATCAGAGCAACTTAAAGACTGGTCTAAATTACACCAGCTGCCAATAGGCCCAAGGAACTATTATGGCAGCTAAGCCCTTCATTTCAAGAGTAGGTGAATAGTGTAGTGGCTAGCACCTCTGCTTAACATGCAGAAGGTCCTGGGTTCAATTCCCAGGGGGTTGGACTTGATGATCTCATGAGGTCCCTTCCAGCCCTATGATTTGATTTGATTTAAGCCTCAGCCAGACATAAGAGACCCCACTAATCCTATCACCACGGAGAAGGAAATTGTGGCCCAGGAACCTGCCAGCTCTATGGCACCATCAAATCCTTCCCAGAACCCCGGCTGGGGATCTTTCCAAAACAGGATATGCTGGCTTTTGGGTTGTTTTGCAGGTAGTAACATGGCAGAGAGCAGACACATGGTGCAGTGTAGGGTCTAAGCCATTGTTTTGTTTGTCCTTCCAAAACATCTTTCACTACAAAATTCGTAGCAAGAATTTAATTTGAAATTTATCATTATTTTCAGTGTCATGCCCATAACCATTACGGCTGTGTTAGACTTTGCTTTAACTAGTCCAGCACTAAGTTAGTACCATGAAAATGCAGTTTAAGTGGAAACAGAGCAGCTGTGTAAACTGATTTTGAGCAATGGCTTAATTAACTTTGAAGGTATTAGTCCTTCCATAAAAATGGCAAAGTTTAAAAATACCAGCACACTAGCGTATTGGATGCTATAGGACTGTTTGTTCATTTGTTTGAGAGGATGTATGAATTATAGAATCCACAAATGCTGGTGGAATCTATATCATTCACATATGCTGGGATTGCTACTGATTACATTTTAATTGATTCCACCTAGGCAGTGCATTGTGTAAGAAATGTCCAGACACTCAGCATGGGAACGTTCATAATAATGAAGCTGGCAGGATAAAGGATCACAGTTCATCCAGTGGCACAAGCATCTTAACATAAAATCTCAGAATGTATAGGAAAAGTGCCCAGTGCCAAATTCTCTCGCTGTTGTTCAATGTATAGTGAAGATGTACTTAGTAACGCAGGACTAATTTGCTCTTAATATTACAAAATGCTGTTTTCTGGCTTTTTGAAATAGTGAACTGTGTACTTTTCAATCTGGCAGTGGTAGACTTATGAATACAGGGTCAGAGCCATTGGCACAATGACAATTTACACATGCAGAAGATCTGCGTTGATTAATAAAGAACTCATAGCATCTCCAACTGTGATCTACACCTAAAGGTTATTTTTACATCCGGAGATGTAATTATTCTACCTGGTGACAAACCTAATCTTTTCTATCTTTTGTTATAGCTATTGAATTACTAAGCTGTGTAAAAAAAGAAAAAAACACACATTAACTAGTACCCATCCATTTTAGACATATTCAGTGAATGAGGACACATCATGGCTTCTATACCTAATATTTAATACAATGGATATGTAAGAATGATGTGACAGTTGTATATTAATGTTGAAGAGCTAGGTATATGAAAGATTTGCCTATTTTTTCTGGCACGTTGCTTCCAAATGCCTTGACAGCTGTTAATTATTATTTTTATTCATTTGCATTAAGATAGTACCTAAATATCCCAGTCAAGGAGTGAGCCCACCTTATGCTAGACACTTCACAAACATAATGCAAAGTCAGTCTCTGAGTGCTTGAATAACTGACATCTTGAATTTGATGCTTGTGTGTGAGGTTGTTTAAAAGACCAAAGTAAATCATATTTTCCATTAATAAAGAGTAAAAAGCTGTTCACGGTGAAGTAGCATCATCAGAGTCCATGGGATTGCTGAGGTGGGAAAGGATTTGCAGAACTGGGGTCCAAAAATGGCATGAGTTGGTGAATTCTATCATTATATGGGGAAATGATATTCTCGGAGTTGCTTCACTTTCCTGCACAAGAGGGCAGCGTTTCACTAAATCCAAAGAGCATGGAGCTCCAGAAGAACTTTTGTCAGTTATTTTGCAGTAAGGCTACCACGTGCAATATCTTACTAATAGTTTGGATTTTCTAATTGTTTGAGTCACAAGTAATTTAATGCATGATGTAAACCATCACCTAAGTTCCAGTTAACTATCTCAAAAAAAGTATGTATCCCTGGTGTGTCAGGAATTCCAAAGCTTGTTAACTATTTTCCTGTCAGTCCTAAAATTTAAGTAGTGCACTGCAACCCAAATGACTTTATCACCAATGTTATATAAATATTTGAATACCTGACTCCACTGCAGTCTACAGCTGTCTTTTTGTAATGAATGAAAGGTGTAACCTTCAGGTTATGATAGCAAACATACTGTTGAGTCTCTAAACTTGAAGAGATGTGTCTCTATGCTCAAATGTCTGTCTTTATCCTGGTTATCTATACTATGGATTTGAGGACTTACAAGTCAAGTGTATGGCATTAAAATGTCAGGATTTACCAACACTTGCTATACTACAATATCAGTGGTACTGCAGCATTTTCTTATTTACTACTCAAAATTTACTAGTCATTAGCAAATGTTGGTAAGAGAGATGTAGTAGTTACTATTTCCTATTCCAACTTTCTAGTGGCCATTGCTGTATATTGAGAAAAATAATTTCTAGAGGAACAATTAAAATTGCATATTTTATTCACTTAACAAAATAAAATTGGTGACCTACTTAAACAATGGAGGGAAAGAAAACTGTTGCTGTTTTTGCATATGCACTCCAGCCAGTTTGATTACATATATAGGTAAAGTGATTCTATTACAGAAGTTCTGTAGGAACTGAATCAGGCCATTATCAGCTAAACTGTGGTGGTACATTTCTGAAGGGAATCTTAAGCAAACTGACAGGCTTACATGTCTCTGTCTATCTGTTATACATTCAATATAAAGTTACATATTTCACATCAATCCTAGATGCATGTTAACTAAAGCCCAGCATCAAATCCTCATTTTCCAAGCAAGTTAATTGAGCAACTAGTGAGGCGGCATCTCCAAGTACTTTAGTCTACAGCAAATTAACAAAGGCCTTTCCCTATTCAGCTTCAAGCCAAGTTGTGAAAGAGAGCCAGTGTCAATAATACTGATGGATGTTCCCCTGGGATCCATGGACAAAAAGGACAGAAATTTGTACTCATACTCTTAAAATGGGCCACAACAGTCACCATAATATAAGTCAGTGGCTATTGCTGTCCTGCAAAGACATGGTAGGGTGTCAAAGAAACTGTGAAATAAGCAGACTACATTCTAGAGGACCACACCCACAGAATGGAAATGAGTTCATTTTACCACGAGAGCCTTCATTTATGATGTATCACAAGGACCAGCACTTTCTCAAATCCTATTCAATATTGAGTAAAATTATTGCTCTCTATGTTTTGAAATAGCACCAACATGGAAAAAAATATTCAATGTTGTTAATTCTTTAGCACATGTGAACATTGTCATTGTCCATCTGCCCACAGTGTGGTGTAGATCAACAAATACATGAAGACATGTAGCCTGAAATCAACTCCAGATGAAACAGGGTTTATTGTTTGCAGAAAAAGAGAATTTCTTCCAAGACCTTTCTGCCATTATGATTTCTTCATCAATAAACAGTATCTTCATGGGGCATCTTCTGAAGTCCTCAAAGTCTGTACCCTAGGAGTTCTCTAGACTTCTCATGTATTATTAGTCATTATGGACATATTCTACCTTCTCTGACCAGCTACACTGTGAATTGTTTGGATCCCCTTTGCCATGCATACTTTCATTACCTCCTGTTAGATTACTGCAGTGCAAAATGTTTTGGCCTGTTCTACACTGCCCATTACATAGATGGGAAATACACAATCTACATTCGGTATATGTATCTTCCATCAACTTATGTACCCCACTTACCATGGTGTCTTCACTGATCTGTGTCAACCAGAGCTGCTCTCCCTCTGATGCAGTGGTACTCTTTTTAGAGGGGTAGAGTTACAACCTGGAAGGGAGAGTACTTCCAGGATCGATTGAGCAGGTCTACACTGTCTGCTAAATCGATCCCGCTGCATTGATCTGTGGAGACCAATGCATCATCTTCAGTTCAGACAAGGCCTTTAGCTTGAAAAGCCCAACTCTGAACAATTGCAACTTGTTCACAATGTAGCAGCGTAACTATTCAGCAACACGGGTCTCAGCGTGCACATTCATGTTGACGGGGGGGGGGGGGGCTAAGAACTTAGATACAGATCTTTGTCTTTTCTCCATTGATCAGTGGGGAAGCATCCATCGGTGTCACTAGTTTTCCTCTGATGAGCCCTAAAGCCATCTTTGACAGCTCCACTGCACAGAACAATGGGACGGTTTACCACTATGTTCAGGCTCATGGGCGTGGGCCAAGAGCTTTCTCAGGTACACACCCAAGTCCTTGATTTTCAATGCCTTAAGAATGACCGGCAACCTCTCACCTTCCAGGTCCAAGGTCCAAATGCACATTCCCTCTTTGCTCTTGCTTGCCCTTGAAGCAGATGTGTAATTAGAGCTAGATAAAAAATTTCAAATTTTTAAAATTTTTCTAGGGAAAATTTTCTCATAGAAATATTAATGGAATTCCCCCCCCCCCCCCATTTTCCACTCAAAACCACTAGTATCCTTGGAATGTACAAAACAGGGACAGGGGAATTTTCAGGCCACAGGATAGAGAGTGCACCATTTTCGTGACCTGGAGTCGTCATTATTTATAAGTGAACGTAAACATACTTCAGCCAAAAAACATATTTTACTTAGTTTTTCTCATGATGGTGGTTATATTAGGGTGTTGGAATGTTAATTTTTTGTTACATCCAGAGGGCATCTTTTGAAGCTCCAGTTACAATAGTAGTATTTGTATGGAAATGCTGCTTTGAGGCACCTAATGTTGCCATACTACAGCTTCTACCACTGTTGCAGTGAAAGGATCAATTCAAACAATGAAGGACATTGTTATAGAGAGTAAGTACAAATTTGAGTTTTCATTATAAAATAAGGACAGCTTTTAAAGTAGACAACACTTCTTTGGAATCAGTAACATTCATGTGTTGCAAGAGTAGTGTCTACAGTTTATTTAGTCTCACTACAGTCACTGCTCTAACTTGTTTGTGGCTTAGTCATGAGTCGTGAATAATGCAGTGCGAGTCACTGTAACTCATTATAGTAAAACGTGAAACCCACACACCAGACTTTTTTTAAAAATTGTGTTTGTGCATGTGGTGCATCTAGTCATAGCTGGAAAGTTGAAATGCAAAACTGTGCTAAGGCTTTGCAGACCTCATATTGCAGTTTTACACTTTTGAATATGGTAGCATCTTCTTCATTAACTGCACTGACTTTTATAAGAGTTCAATGGAGCAATCCAGGTGTGTTTCCTCCTGGACTTTTCTTTTTACTTAAATGTCATTTTAATTCAGTAGAACTAGATGGAATAGACAGAACTATTCAGCAGTAGTAGTGAGCTGCTACTGCTCTGTCAATTCCACTTTATCGTCTTGGGGTGAAAAAGGCCATTAGACTTCTTTACACCGAAACATATTTTCAAAAAGGCATAGGCAAGGTAGCTGGAAGTTATTAGAACATTGGCAAGTATGGTGGGATAGAAGAGGGCATGGACAGGGAAGAATAATATAAGTATGTGATAATTTCCACCTTAATATAGCTACAGATGCTCAAACTTATTTTTAAAAATACTAACACTATGAATTTGGTGAGAGTCTCAAGTTTTAGTGTTTACAGATGGCCTAATTTGGCAGTCATAAACATTATGGGAATTAGAAATCTGATGGGAGTTAAAAGCTGCCAATACTAAAGTATTACAATTAGGATAAAGCACCATTCAATGAATGCTCGTAACTTAGTACTATTACAAACTCCATACGGTGCCCTCATGTACCGGCATCAGGTGTGTGTTAATCACACTGCAGTTCAAGCAAGCCTCCATCATTGCTAGATTGACAGCTATACTTTCCCCTGCCCCCATGCAGGGAGTTGGAATTACTGCATGTGTAATACATTCAATCTGAATACCTAAAGCCTGAGTAGAGTGGCACGTAAACAGATAAGCAGTGGCTGAACAGTAAGCAAGGAAAAGAACAGCCACATTAGGATACATTCCTGTCTGTATACTATAAACATCTTCATATGTTGAACAGAGGGAAAAAAACCATCTGTATTAAGTATGCTGTATGCTTTTTTCCCATCTCTAATAAGTTTGATTCCTTTCAGTTGTGGTCCTCACCTCCTTCCCCATCCTCTCACTTCTATTCTTTCTCTGGTTACCATTCACAGTTTCACATAATTCTCTTTTTGGTCAGTGGATTGTCTTTTGTTCACATTTTTTAAACTGATCTAAATACTTTAGTATCTGTATTTTCAATTTGCTCTACAGGTGCTCACCACTTTCTGCTAAAGGGAAAAACATGTGGTTGCAGTTTTTGTTGTTTTTAAAGTACCAGAAAGGCCTGAATGGTTCCTCCCACCCGCCCCCTTTTAAAATGTAATGCCATATTTCTGCAGTCCCCCTCCTCCAACATTAGAAATAGCTGTTAGGCGTTGCTGGGCTTGTTGGAACACTAAAAGGGGACGTATAGAAGCACTCGGTCTTTAATGGTGAGTCTTCCTCCTTACGTCACTCACATGTGTCATGCTTCACAGTCTACACTGCTATTTCCACCAACTCTGTAGGGTGGCATGTGCTTTTAAGAACAGCATAAATGGTATTTACTAACTGGTTAATGATCCTGTATGGCTCTACCTCAGTACTATATTTTAAAATGAAATGTGGCCAGTAGGTTCAATCTAATATGTTAATATATTGAGTTTGATGTACTGCATTTAGCCTTTGCTATTGTCTGCCACTTTAGTACTTGTGAAATACATCAATTTGATGCTCACTTTCTCCTCGGGCTGCAAATATCAACCAGCATGTGCTCTATATAGACCTGCAACAGATGTTAACCCCATAGTCATTGGACCACTCAAAATATTTTGTTACTTGGAAAAGGCTCCGTTTACCTTGCCTTTGCCAGTAGAAGCTTTCACCACCAAAGATAAAGGAATATTAACTATGACCTCTAGGTCGGATGATGGACTCAGCAACAAATCAAGTTCCATTACTAAACTAATTTTTAGTATGGACCAGCTGATTGCTATGGATAACTGTATGCAACTGTTATATGTAATGTGCAGAGTGAGTGCCAAATTGCCACACTAATTATTTTAGAGCTAATGTTCCCTCTGTGACATAACAGCATTTGGAGAAAGGGAAATAACCAAGACATAAAGTGCTGAATTGAGAGACCAGTGATTGGGATTTCTGAGAAAGAGAAATACTGCAATTACTGATATTCCTTTTCCTCCTCTGACTCTAAATTTACATTGTAACAGATTCATACAGAGAATTATTTCATTTGGTTTTTATCTAAATTTTATATTTTAGATGGAATTCAAGCAAATGCTCGCTACCAGAGCCGTCCTTAGGGTAAGTCAAAGGGGACATTTGACGTGGGCCACGCGCTTTTGGGGGCCTGGCGGGGCCCGCACCCCCCCACCCATGGCAGGAATCGGCATGAGCCCCACCTCTCCCACAGTGAGCCTGAATGATTTTGGCCGGCAGAGGCAGACACAGGCTCACTCAGAGGCTGCTCTGGTGGTGAGTAACCTGCGGCTCCTTCCCATAGATCCAGCTGAGCAATGAGCTGGAGGGGAGAGGGAGGTTTAACCCTTTCCTCCTCCAGCAGACACTGCCAGCCAGGTAAATACTGGGGGGAGTCTGGTGGGACCCTGAGCCTGAGCCTGGAGGGCGACAAGGGTGCTGGAGATCCAAGACTCCCCCTGGGCCCTGATTCACATTGGGCTAGTGGAGGGCAGGTAGATCAGGGATCATGCTGTGACAGACCACTCCCCAGATCCCATTCAGTGTGCTGCTGTGACCTCCCAGTTCCCACTCCTGAACCCTGCTTCACCTCACTTTGCCAAGTGACCACTCACTCCTGAGTCAGTCCACTCCAGCCTCTTCTATGCAGTCGGTCCCAGGCAGGGGGTGTATGCCCCCTGGCTACTCAAGGGTGGGTCTCCCAGCCAGCACCCCCAGCCCCTGTTACTACACCAGGAGCCCCTGTCTACAGAGATTGGGAACCACTCCCGACCACCACACACTCAAGTCCCTCCATTTAACAAAGAAATTGTGCCCAGCCTCCTTCACTCACACCCTCTAAAGATCACACAGCTTTAGGGAAAACAACTACTAGTTTATTGATCAGATTATAATTCTAAGTGAGAATATGTCAAATCATGGCAGAATCACAGTATAAGTAAGTCAGGAGAGACCACAAGAAAATAAAAGGCAAAATACGCATACTAACCTAATACTTCTACTTAAACTAACCTCATAGTCCAAACAAGTTTATGCTCAAGGTGTTTGGCTGTTAGATGTTTGTACAGCCAGCCTCTACCTGAGGCCAGGCAGGGCCCATATCTTGCTTGGAGTTGTTTCAAGATGGAGAGTCCCAGCTCAGAAAATCTTTTAAGACTTCCAGGTCTCAATTTCCAAAGGGATAGCCATGTTAGTCTAGTCCAGCAAAAAAAAAAACAAAAAAACAAAAACCCACACCACACACACACACACCAAGGAGTTGTGTGGCACTTAAAGACTAAAAGATTTATTTTTCACATGAGCTTTCATGGGAGAAAATCCCACTTCATCAGCTGCTTGTCTCAGTCTTTGTTTCCAAACCCCTCAGCCCCCTCCCTTTCAAGGCTAAGGTGATTCTTTTGTCTCTTCACAGACACCTCTATTAGCATACCTTTGTCTCTGTCTGACACTATTGGGAGGGACTTCTCTTTCTTTCTTTATCCCTGAGCCATAGAAAGCATGTTACATGTTTGTTCACGTGTATGAAGTTGTAGGAAACATCACCATCATAGAAATCATGTAGAATAGGTTATTAGCATCCGCACAGAAACACTGCATGGTGCAACTGGCAGCGAATCATACAATTCCAGTGTATAAGTGAACAGGAAAATAATGTAGATCATAACCCAGGGTGCACACCGTCACACATGCCCCTCTGGGTCCCGGGTCATGCTGGGCTGGTGGCCAGGCGAGAGGATGGCAGGCAGACGAGGCCAAGGACTGTCCCCCCATCCCGCCCAGGCCAGGTGGTGAGGCTGGAAGGCAGGCTGGGCCAGGGATCCTGTGTGATCATTGATCACCAGCCATTTACAGACATGACTTTTGCTTTGTGTTTTCTTTCTGGGGTGGACCCTTGCTTTTGTGGGACTTCTTTGCGTCACTTAGCCACTAAGGTAGTACTTGCATTTCATCAGGACAGACTAGTATTGACTGATTCCATCACACACACCCTTCATTCACACATCTTGTTCACACATTTAAATGAAATTCCAGAGTATACACCTAAAAGAAGTTTTTTCAAGAATACAAAATAGATTTCTAAATTTACAACATCAAGCTTTGTTGGACATTGGTTACAATGTCTATTAAACTGAATTAGTTATTTCAATTATGATATTAAAGAACAGATACAGTGTTGCCTAACAGATGCTTTAAAAGGTACATTCAATTAATTTTATCTCTATGTCCCTACATTGTGGCTGCAGAAGCCTGCTACACTAGCACAAAGAATACAGTTAGGGAAAGGAATTCCTTGAGTGAACTATATGGTATTAATTTATACAGTATTGCCAGTTTCAAGAGATCAAAAATCACAAGAATGGCAAAAATAAGTCCTTTGGGGGAGGGGGGGGGCAAGATTATACTGTGTTTTAAAATTAATCTCTTGATGTTTGAATTCCCCCTACCCATCCCAAGGTGAGTAGGTGACAATTAGTGTTGCCCGCTCTTTCTACCACACATACTGGGTAAGTTATCATCTTTTTACCCATCTTTTATATTGCTGACTCTCAAGTAAATCTATGGAACTTCCTGTGTCTTGCTTCCTCAGAGCTCCTGTGTGATCATTTGTAAATGGCTGGTGATCAGACATGACTTTCATCTTGTATTTTATTCTTTTTCTTTCTGGGTGGATCCTTCTTGCTTCTCCCATCCTGAGTAAAATGGAATTATTTGCCTCATAGGTTCCCTAACTTCCCCCACCTGGTTTGCATGCACCTGTAAGCTGGGACCGGGCCAGAGCCTTTTTAAATTTTCTGCCCTGCAGCATGTGCAGGCATTTGGCCTAGGGCAGGAACAGCATGGGAAATTGCAGGTGCTGTGCTGCCTTCCTTGGTGCCGGCCACCCAGCTGCACTTCTCTTACTCTCCTGACACCCCACTCTACCCTCCCCTGCTCCCCACTCTCATGCTGCCACTCAGAAGATTGTGGGGAAGGCAAGCATCACAGCAAAGTTCATGGGAGGGGCAGGGCTGGAAGTCCCAGGGACAGTATGATCCATCACCCTCCCTCCTACTCCTAATTGTGGAGCTTCTTGGCTCCTGATATTCAGCAATAGGAACCTGGAAGGGTTAGGGAATGATGGGCCTTGTCAGACACTGCCCTGGGCTGGCCGGCCCCACCCCCCAGTGCTGGGGTGGGTGGGAGCCCCGCAGAGAGCAATTCGCCCAGGGCCCCGCACCCCCCTAGGGACGGCCCTGCTCGCTACCAGTTACTAGGCTTGATTCAGAAATTACTGGCTGCAATTTTGTAGCCCATGTTATGCATGAGGCCAGCCTAAGTGATCATTATGGTCCCCTCTGGCCTTAAACTCTAAATGAATTTCTTCCTCTTTGCACACCCTGAGTTTGATGTGTTTTGCTTAATTCTGAAGCCTGCAATGTACACTGCAAATTTTTATGTGGTACAAGGCTCTTCATAATGTGACCTCTGTAATATATCTCTTTACATATGCCTTAAAGTCTTTTCATGCTAATACTTCTGCTAAGCCAGCTTGTAAAATTTATATTTGAAAACACCACAAAATATGAAATGGAATACAAAATAAAAGTATTTCTGCTATAGCACTTGCTTTTCCCCGTTAATGCAGACCTTTATCAAATTTAAGCATGCAATGTAATTCCAGTTTGATGCTAAATTCATAGGTGAAGCACTTGCAACTAGTTAAAAAAAAAGAAAAAGAAAAAGAAAAGAAAAAAAGGCAAAAAAAGATCTAGGCTGGGTGAAACAGTTTTCATGTTACACTTTTTTTTCCTGTTAAAATCAGAATTTAAATGGGTTCATTGTACATTGAAGAAAACTAAAAACTTATTCTTTCAGTAATTTTAACGTTTAATTTAAGAAAAAAACACCCTAACATGGTTTTGATTTGGAACATCTGAAAGACCATGAACTATACTGACATTTGGACCAGAATGTTGAAACAAACAAAACAAAAACCAAAAAAACAAAAAGCCTGAGAGCTGCACTGACAGGATTGTTAAGTGCTGTTTGCTAAAAAGTAAATAATTCCCGCTTCTGTGAGTGTTCCAGGATGCAAAAGGGGCTTGTGGGAGACACGTTCCCAATGGAGGCTGTTGGGCTGTATGAATAATATTTCATTGGCACAAAATGATTTTTTTCTTTGCTGTAATCCTGCACTATAGGCAAATTCTGCATTCAATATCACTGACTGCTCCTGGGTTGCACAGCTGTAACTGAGGGAAAATTAACCCATGTGTAATGATCACTTAAGTCTATAAATATACAAGTCAGGACTGAAAAATGATTCTCTAGTTCTCCCATGCATGATAGAAATCTACTGACTTTAAAGGGAGTTATGCACTGGAAAATCAGGCCCTATGTCTTTAAAAACTGTAGTTTGGCCTAATCATTGCAAGAATTTCAGTATACTTTCCCATAAGAAGCTGAGGTCATCAGTGTCCGAACACAAAAGGTGAGGTAACCATAATTTTTATCTCCATACCTCTATCCTGATGATGTCTGAATGCTTTTTCCCCAAACATTGAGTTAAGCATTGCACAACCCCAAAAGGCAGATTAAAAGCATATTATTTTCATTTTGCAGATGGGGAAATTAAAGCCAAATGACTTTTCCAAAGTCACACAGGAAATCTGTAGCATAGACAAGGGCAGAAACCACCCTCGTGTGTTATACACAAAGGTATCTCTCCTCCTTATACCCAGTTACTGATTTGCATTACTCTTCTGTGTTGAAGAAAGATTGATTATATCAATATTTTTTTTCTTAATCTATATTGAACACGAAGCTCAGCTAGCCACAGACTGGCACAAACCCAGAATATGGCCTATTGTATTCTGTCTGTGTTTGTTTAATGTTGTATTATGTATTTTATAAAAATTTATTTTGCACATTCCTAGACCTGCTGTTAACCAGAGATGTTTTATGAGACACTGACTGCCAGGCACAGCAGCTGTCAACAGTCTACAGTAGCTGGTCAGTATATGATTTTAAATTATTCACAGGAGCAGGCAGCACACTGCCCTGCATTCATGCTGTTCACAGCTTGATGACTATGTTGGCAAAACCCTACATACTCTTGAATCTTCCACTAATAAAGACCAGTGAGTTGCTATGGTAAAGGCCAGAGAACAATCTGCCATTGTTAGGAATATCACAGAAGCTTCTCACAAACACACCCATCTATAATGAGATATTTGACTATCAGCCGAGACAGTTCTTTGATTCATGTTATGTCTATTCCCATCAAGTGCTGCCAACAAATGCCTTACTGATGTCCTCCATCTTTTCTACAGTAGCTATCCATTAATGTAAGAAGAGTCAGTCCTTAGTTTACCTGAAGTCTTCTTCAGTTGATACCAAAATTGTTTCACATTACTTCAGTTTCCCACCAGTTACTGCAATTGTTTCAGGATTGCCTCAGGCTTACATGAGCTCACCAGTGGTTTATCCTGTCCAACAATAATCTCATTATAGCTAACTCTCATTTACCGGACACACTGTTCATACGACAATGCTAGTAAATCACACTTCCCTCCTCCCCCACAATTCAACCCTTCAAAGCTTTCCCACTTAGGATCCATTATATAATGGAATACCAGTTGCATAGCATGGGCTAATTTCACAAAAGGCTTTCCAATACTAACTCCTAAGTGTCCTGCCACCTAGGAGAATTCACAGCCGCAAGTTAGAGTGCCAACATCATCAAGCGTTGCGTGGGGAGAGCTGGTCATCTAAGAAAGGGATTCACAAAAGCTAGAAATTTGAGACAGGTGCTCTCTCTCAACGAACAAGGCACAAAATGCTGAAGGAAGGGGTGTAACGTAGGCCCCACAGCTACAGGGAAGCTGAGATTCTTATTTCAAGTTGGGATTCTCAGTTATGAACCTGGGTCTGAAAGAGCACCACTGTCTTGTGGAAAGACAAAGCTCTCCACCCTGTTATAGCTAATAGGCTAGTGATTAGGCCCTGCAGCTAAGCACAAATCGGTGCAGTTTGCACCAGCACTTTGAACCCAGGGCTCCCACCTCCCAGGTGGGTGCCTTAACTAACAAGTTATTGCACACTGGCCAGCAGCCCTCTGGAACTGCTCACTTCCTCCAGGTTTTCTTCACTTGCTTGCAGGGCCGATCTGTCCATAAAGGTGACCTAGGTGATCGCGTAGGGCACCAAGCAATAGGGGGACCATGAGCACTCCCCCAGGGCCATCCTTGGAGAAGGGGTGAGGGGCAATTGCCCTGGCCCTGCACAACTGCCTCCCCATGGCAATGTTCCCTCTAATTATTCATCGACTGTGTGCACAATTTCTTTGTGTGTGTGAAAACATTTCTCTGTGAGCACCAATATAAGCACTATTGAATTTTTCTTGTGTGCAGTTTATTTTGTTGTATGCGCAAGTTTCATGACCTGTGTGCGCAAACACACGCACACAGCTTAGAGGGCACAGTGCCCCATGGCCATGCTCTCCCCTGCCCCCTCCCCACTGCTTTCGGTGCTGAGCAGAGCGGGCCAGCCCGGAAGCTGAGCTCCACTATCTCACCCCTCACCTGGGGTGTTCCCTCCTGGGGGGGCCGTGGCAGGCCGGCCCAGAGTTGGGGCAGGAGAGCAGAGGCCAGCCCCCAGACCAACCTGCTCCCCACCCAGCTCAGGGGAGGGGTGACAGTGTGGGTCCAGTCTCCAGCACCCCCCGGGATGGGGGGGCACACAGGCCGATTGCCCCAGGCCCTGCACACACACCCTGGTGGGCACCAAAATTACAGGCACCTAGGGCACCAGAAAACCTTGGGCCAAACCTGCTTGCTTGTGATAAAGCCTCTCTAGATAGTCTACTATCAACACAGGAAAAACAAAGTCACCTAATGAGGCAAGGTGGGTGAGGTAATATCTTTTATTGGACCAACTTATCTCTCCCACCAACAAGCCTGGGCCCAACAGCAGATCTTTTCTCATCCATCTTGTCTCTGTAATATCCTTGGCCTGACACGGCTATACCAACAAAGCTGCATACAAATGTCCTCAAAACTTAAACTCTTCCTCAATCTGGCCACCCAGGCTGTTTCCCCAACAGCCGACATGTCTTTTTAAATATTACAGACTGGGTTTCAGGAGGGGGATTAATAAGGCCCCAGTCATTTATAAGCTTTCTCTCCTTTAACACCTGCCTTCCCAGTCTGGAGAGTCTGGAGCCCTAAAGTTTTTTCCACTTGACTGTACTAGCTACCAGTCCAGGCACATGGCAAGCGCTAAACTCCTGCACAGAGCTGAAAAGAATAATTTTATGACTTTTTAAAATAAATTGTAACTGTTAACTCTATAGCTCACATGCTGGGTGGGGAATCCACTAAAACAATAACTTTGCTAAGACTTACAGAGCATGATTTGTTGGCAGAAGGTTTTTCAGAAAGCAACTCATATTAATAAATATTAAAGTATAATGTACAGCTTGAGCCAGGAGCACAGTTAGTTATGGTTTTCCAGGGGGTTAAAGTAAGCCAAAACACACTGGCATGGCATCCCAGGGCCCACTATTTTTAGGAGCCCAGCATTCTGGGGCCCCTAAAAATAGAAAATGGAGCTGAAACACTGCATTCCTGGGCCCACCATTTAAAACAGTGGGCCCCAGAATGCAGCGTTCTGGATCCATTTTCTTTTTTTAGGGGTGCCAGAATGCTGAGCCCCTAAAAATAGTGGGGCTCAGAGCACCATTCCAGCACGTTCCAGCAGAGCAGGGGAGAGCCATGTCAGCTGCCACAGAAGCCTCAAAGTGCAGCCTGTAGGGAGGGGACTGAGGGGCAATTCTTCACTGCCCCAGGCTGTGGTTGCAGGTGAGTGTTGGGGCGGCCTGGCTGTGCTCCCCTTTGGGAACGGGAAACTTGCACTGGTGGGGGGGGGAGACCCGGTCCTCATTGCAGGGGGCCCAAGCTGGGGTTGGGTAATAGGGGCAAGGTGTGGATCTTGGAGGTGGGTATTGGGGGCGGGGGGGAATATTGGGGACAGGGGAGTGGGTATTGGGGGCAGTAGCTGGGATGGGTGAAGGGGAGCCCGGATCTGCATGAATGGGGCCCAGTAATTCTGGAGGGGTCCAGAGCCCCCCAAATTATACTTTAATCCCTGCACTTTTCCCCTGCTATCACTGTTAACTAATTTCTTTCACCAAGACAGCTTAAAACTGTGACCCACCAATTCTGCAGTAAGTGTCATGTGAAGGGACCCTCCACTTGTGTAGAGCAGAAAGTAATGGCATTCTGTATGGGCTCAAGCATTTAGGATTACAAAGTTTATTTGATGGCCAGACTCTGAGACTTTAAACCTTTGGAACAGGGGTGCTCTTTTGCTGTGTCTGTACAGAGCCTAACTAAATGGGTTTCCAATGGCAGAGGAGCCAGGTGTCGCTACAACAAACAAATGATGGCATAAACCCCTGCAATAGTTAAGCTGACCACCTCTTCCTTTTACGGCATTGAGCAATAAATGCTTGTCTTACTTCACCATTTTTAAATTGCTGTGTGACCATTTATGTTAATAGTGCAATAGATTAAATGTTAGTAAACATTAGCCATCATTATTTACAAAATTTCTTGCAGTCCTTGCTAATGATAGTTTCTCTCATCTCTCCCCTTAAAAAAAGAACCCCCCCCCAAAAAAACCCCAAAAAACAAGGAACTGTACAACCATCTCATACCAAATTACACCAGCCAGCTACAACTTTTTGGATTTTTCAGTCCTACATCTTATTCCTTCTTTGTTCCTGTCAGATTTTGCTGTGAAATGAACAGCTCAGCTCTACTGAAAAGTCAAGCACCGTTGAACATTCGCGTTCAGATTATCAGAAAGATTCTATGAAACTAATAACAAATTCATTGCTACAAATTTTCCAGCACAGGTTTTTAAACACCCCCCACCCCAAAAAAGGTGTGCCTCTCTCTATAAAAGACAATATTTCCAGAAGCCACACCCTCCTCTGAAGTGAAAAGGAGATAGCAAATTACACTTGGTGGGTTCAGTTACACTCTCAGGCCTACAGAACTACGCTTGGGGCTAGAGGACAGAAAGACAAGATTATGTTGGGTATTGTCCTTTGCCATTTATAGGGGTCCTCTTAAAAAGTGCTTTTGTTGGTTTACTCTTGACCCTACATCCCTTATCACAATTAAGTTGAATCTGGTTAAACAGAAATTCAGTTCAGAGAAGGTCATCACAAACATAGTACAGCTGATCTAAACTTCAGCCAAATCAGACAGTAGTAATTTAGAAAATATGCTCACAGCTGAAAAGGGCAAAGCATTCCTACAGGATATAGGACATACTCAGCAGGAAGTAATGCTTTGTAATAGAGGGCTCCTTAGTTCTCTGCAAGATTATACAGCCTGCAAAACTCTTCACTGCAGGTCCTGCAAAGAAAGTGTATTTTTCAGTTGCCTCCCAAATAATAATAATAATTCCAGACAAACTCCCTTGTTGAATCTCTTTTTGCAGTATGGATAATTTTGTTTTGCCATATGCCCTTCATCACTCATCGTACTTGGCAATATCCCTTATAGATGGAATTATGATTCTACTAATCAGGAAGCTAGAAGCAAAGAGCTATGAAGCAGGGATGTTATGTAGGCCACAGCACTTCATCACGTTCTTCATGCTTGAATCACAAAACAGCAGCCTACCTCTCTCCTTGCTAATCCTATCTTTCTCTTTTTTTCTCCCTTATAGTAAAACAGAGTGAAAGTTAGTAGAAGGAAACCCATACAGCATAAGTGGGTGCCCAGTCCTTCCATGCCCATTGCATCCAGGGTCCTACCTACCGAAAGAACAGCTGCAGCAGAAGAGAGACAGCAGTCCGTCTATTTATGCTCTGGTCTGAGTCAAATTACTGCTTTGTTCTCTTTATAGAAGGGAAAGAGTTAGCCCCACGACTGTGTTCCAGAGTAAGTCCATTAGGGCTAAGTGATTATGCACATGCGTAGTTGATCATTTGAAGACAATTGATGGGGGGGATTGTTGTCACCGAGGGCCTAGCAGAGCCTTTGTTTAGAATAGAATAGAACCATAGGGTTGGAAGGGACCTCATGAGATCATCAAGTCCAACCCCCTGAGTCTTGAACCCAGGACCTTCTGCATGTTAAGTTTGTGTTACTGGTGATGATGTAACAGATGGAAATAAACCAATTCAACTAGCCAGATGTATGGTGGGGGGGGATATATTTCTGTTGTAAAAAAAACTCTGAAATACAAAGCAGTGATATTGCTGAATGTGCCATAGTCCCAGGCAATTTTTTCAATGTTCCTAGTTATGGCAGAACTACATTTTAAGACAACAGACCCTTCTATCCCACCATCCGTATCTTTTGAATCCATTAGAAAAATGATTATTCCATATATGGCCTGAATTTCAATATAGATCTCAGCCTACCCAACACTCCTCAAGCAGGTCTTGGACCTAGATGCTTGCCCTCTTCTGGAGCTGGCTATAAATTACATAACACTGTAGGAGGTAGGTGGACCCTTCGTTTATCAATTATTTCTTTCATGAAGGGGGTAGATGTGTCTTTAAAAATCATCAGAAGTGTGTTCTGTAGTTTATGGACAGTTCCTCACCCTGGGAATTGCTTCCAGTATATCCCTATGCTTTTGGAAATATGTTCACAGTCCATGTTTCTGGAAGCCCTGAAGCTACAGTACCTACAAAAAATGGCCTTCCTGCTTTGCTTCGACATCTTGGATGTGGCATCTAGTTAATCGGAACCAGCAGTTCACTGATTCCTCTACCACATTTGGGAATATACCCTTTCCTGCATGGCTTCATTGTACTTTTACAGCATTGAAAGTGGATGCCAAATTCTTGTCATCCCAGGTTATCATGGATGTTATCATATTCTCAATGGATACCAGAAAGCAAGTCTCTCATTTCAGTAGGTTGTTTTGAAACCGACTCCACTATCTGAGATATTCAACAAAACAAGCCACTTCTTGGTGTTCATTATTGTTCCCATAAGCAACACAAGAAGTTAGACTCCTTATAAATATTTTCATTAGCTTGCAAATTAAGGGAGTATGGGTTGGATAGGTAGACTATAAGGTGGATAGAAAACCGGCTAAATCAATGGTTTCAGCACCTAGGAATCAATGGTTCCATGTCTAGCTGGCAACCAGTAACAAGTGGTGTGCCCCAGGGGTCGGTCCGGGGGCTGGTTCTGTTCCACATTTTCATCAATGATCTGGATGATGGAATAGACTGCACTCTCAGTAAGTTTGTGGATGACACCAAGCTGGGGGGAACGGTAGACACTTTGGAGGGTAAGGACAGGATTCAGGGAAACCTAGATAAATTGGAACAGTGGGCCAATAGAAATCTTATGAGGTTCAGCAAGGACAAGTGTAAAATCCTGCACTTGGGACGGAAAAACCCCATGCACCGCTACAGGCTGGGGAACATTCAGCTAAGTAGCAGCAGTGTAGAAAAGGACCTGGGGGTCTTGGTGGATGGGAAGCTAGATATGAGTCAGCAGTGTGCTCTTGCTGCCAAAAAGGCCAATGGCATACTGGGCTGCATCAAAAGAAGTGTTACCAGCAGATCAAGGGATGTGATCCTTCCCCTCTATTCTGCACTGGTGAGGCCACATCTAGAATACTGTGTTCAGTTTTGGGCTCCCCACTACAAAAAGGACAGGGACATGCTAGAGAGAGTCCAGCGGAGGGCAACCAAAATGATTAAAGGGCTGGAGCACAAGCCCTATGAGGAAAGACTGAAAGCATTAGGCTTATTTAGTCTGCAGAAGAGAAGATTGAGGGGGGATTTGATAGCAACCTTCAACTACTTGAAGGGATACTCCAAGGAAGATGGAGCTCGACTGTTCGAGGAGCAATGGTCTCAAGTTGTGGTTAGGGAGGTTGAGGCTTGATATTAGAAAAAACTTTTTTACTAAGCGAGTGGTGAAGCATTGGAATGAGCAGCCGAGGGAGGTGGTGGAATCTCCATCTTTGGAGGTGTTTAAGGCCTGGTTGGCCAAAACCATGACTGGGATAGTTTAGTGGGAGTGGTCCTGCCTCTGGCAGGGGTTGGACTAGATGACCTATGGGGTCCCTTCCAACCCTATGATTCTAAGATGAAGCTGGCTGCAAAGTCAATTTACTGTTCTGCTTTCATTGAATTATTTCATATTGCCAGGGAAACAAAAATGAGTTCTTTGAATTTCTGTCTTGAACAATTTTAAGAGAAAATTCTCAGTCTCAGGGGATTTTTATCTGATCCTAAGGTATAGATGTGGTATTTTTAGCATTGCCTGTGAAAAAAGTACCAAAAACTTAGTTCCTTCATAGCTAGCATTCATTCTGCTGGTGACCAAACATGCAGTGAATAATTTTTAGAAATTCTTGTCTTGATAAATGGCTGCTGAGTTTACAAAGACAGATGGCAGTACACACTCCAGTATCTGACATGAGAAGTGATTACTTAATCTGTATAGTTAATTATCTAACGAGTAATGATGAGTTACTTAAGTGACTAACTTTTAGAACTATAGCTATTCCTATTTCTAAAATGCCATTTAGTTGTAATGTCTAAACTGAGATGTTGCTTCAGACAAAATTTACCTTATGTCACTGGGCATTTTACCTAAGTGAGCCCCACTAATGCAATAACTGGCTCTTAATTTTTAACACAGCAGGCTTTATTTGTTCCCTTAGGGCACATCTACACTGAAAGCAGCAAATTCGCTGCTCCTGGAAGTCTTGGGGGTCTGGGAACATAGGGGAAAGCTGACTGCAAGCATTTTGTGGTCAGCTTTACCGTAGTGTGTAACAGTGTCTTAAAAAGTCGCCGCCGCTTACACAAGGAATTTTACACTTCTTGCATAAACAGTGGTCAACTGCTGCCGAATTTTGCCCCAGTGTAGACTAGGGCTTAGAGTTTCAACCAGAACGATCTTTACAGTTAAGTTTTCAGAATTTGTTTCATTCACACTGGAAGCCAAATCTTGCACAGTGCCCACTGGGGGCCAGTGGCTATGTCTACATTACAGGGCTCAGTTAAGTCAACTTAATAACTTTATTAAGTCGACTTAGTGAGGCCCCATTTGTTTAAGTCAACTTTATAAAGTCAGCTTAAGCAAAGGGACCCATTTAAAATCAACTTAATAAGGTCAACTTTAAAGTTATCTTAAAAGGCTCTGTTGCACTAAGTCAACTTTATTAAATCGACTTTAATGGCATATTGTGTTAAGTTGACTTAATAAAGTCAACTTAACCCTTATAGTCAACTTTAAAGGTAGGAGTTATTAAGTCAACTTAACGAGCTCCAAATGTACCCAGGGAGTTGCTTAAGTTGACTTAAGCTCTGAGGCTGTGTCTACCTCTGCTTTTTTTAGTTCAGACTTGCTAGTCTGAACTAAAAAAGCCTGAGGTTAATCCAAACTTGTGACTTTTTAGCTCAAACTAGCCATACATCCTAGTTCGAGCTAACTTTTTAGTTCAAACTAGTCAGCATGGCTAGTTTGAACTAGCCATTAGTCCTGGTCTACATTGCGCTAGTTCAAACTTAAAGTTTGAGCTAAGCACTTAGCCCGGACTAACTATTCGAACCAAGAAATTATTTAGTTCAGACTAGTCAAAGGCTAGTGTGGACCTGGACCAAATTAGTCCAGAATAACCTTGCTTACACAGAGCCAATGTGTACGTCTACACTATGTGTTTAAGTCGACTTAAACAGAGCCCTGTCTACACTGCAGGGCAATAAAGTCAACTTTATATGGTCCACTTATAAAGTCGACTTTACCGTTAAGTCAACTTTATTAAGTCAACTTAGTAAGTCCACATTGCCTTAAGTCAACTTAATAAAGTTGACTTAACGGTAAAGTTGACTTTATAAGTGGACCGTATAAAGTCGACTTTACTGGACCCTTTACTGGACCTGGGCTCTGTTCAAGTCGACTTAAGGGCCCTTAAGTCTACTTAAACACATAGTGTAGATGTACCCAATGAGAGGTCCCAAGAAAATCAAGGGTCTTGCAATACTTGTGCAACATTCTCCTTCCTTTGCTAAGGGCTAATCTGTGGTCTTCTCTGTCATGGGCATAGGGTAGGAAGAAGGTGGCATATAAGAAGCAGCCTTCCCTTTATACATCTCACATAAAGGCAGATAGCAGTCGCAACCTGTGAGGAGAGATGGCCCAGTCTTGGGCGGAGGGCTAGCCCAGAGGTTTCAAACTCAAATCACCCTGAGGGCCATATGAGGGCTAGTACAGGGCTGCATGAGGAGCAGTATGTTAATCCAATGGCCACACTACTGAAATCTTTTCATGCAACGATATTGCAAATATTGGTAACAATAGTGTTGTTGTGGGCTGCAGGAAATAGCTTTAGGGGCCACATGTTTGAGACCCCTGGCCTCTTCTATTTCTACACAGCTCCATGCAGCAGAACTGGCATACTTAGGGGTGCAAGTTCTGCACCTAATACTTGATGTACAGTGTGAACCCCTCTTTCATCATGCCTGGTAAGCAGTCTCAAGTGGGAGATGTCCTTTGCAACCTGCATAACATAACTTTGACTATCAATCAAACGAATCTTCACCTATTCATTTCCAGACCCTTTACAATTACAAATGTTCTCATCCTTCACCATTAAGGCTTTGTCATTTGTGCAATTGCTTCACTTGACTTCTTTCTGCCATTGTAAACTTAAGTACTGTATTATAGTTCCATAATTCCTTGGAATAAGCTCAACCATTGCATGAAATTAAAATCAGGGAGAGCTCAAATCTGTTAATTTCAAAAGTGAGTTTTATCAATTTTAATGCTATGGAGCTCAAAGCCATTTTGACAGAAATAGGGAGTTTTGTTGCAACATTCACATCCTTTGCCCTCAGAATACACAGGATTGCCCTGCTATGGGCATTTCTGTAATCACTAGTGAATATGAATTGTGTATAGTTACTAAGTAACTTCTCTCTAACCTCATACTAGGGACTTGAAGGTAATCCACTATATGCTAACACTGTCACTGCAGATGGAATTGTTCAGAGTTACATAGTCAGATCATATGTACTTCAGGTGTTTTGTTTTGGGCAATCTGAGAGTAAAGAGAATAAGTGAATGTGAATGAATTAAGGATCCTATTTTAGGCATTTAGAAAGAGCTCATCATGTAGGTGATGCATCTAGGAGAGACACTAAGCTAGTGAGCATCAATGTAAAAGCGTTAGATAATTGGCCAAAAAGATTTTTTTTAAAAAACAAATAAGAACATGATATGTAAACCACCATCATTTACTGTTCTAATCAGTACAATATATGCAAAACCAGGTTAAAAAATCAGAGGTATCTGCAAATCTAGCTATAATTTGCAGTTCTAAATAATTTTCAATGGAAACAAACCATTTAGCACTCACTGTGGTTAAATATTTACTTTGCTAAGAAATTTAATTTCTACTCTAAAATGCAACAATTTGAGTTTTGGCCATCTCTTCTCCTCAAACTGAGCAGGGACTTCGGGGATCACCACTGATCATCACTCAGCTTCTATCCCCAAATGCGAGTCCTTTATTTACACTATATTGATGATATCTTCACCATCTGAACTCATGGAAAGAAGGCCCTTGAAGAATTCCATTGTGGCTATGTCTACATGACAAAGGTTAGTTCAGACTTTCATCGTCTGAACTAAGCAGTTCCTGGGTAGTTTGAACTAACTGTGGGTTAGTTTGAACTAACTGCAGCTTTTTAGTTTGAACTAGCCACACTGACTAACTTTTTAGTTCAAAATAGTCAGCGCGGCTAGTTCAAACTAATGGCTTACCTCAAACTTTTTAAATTTGAAATAAGCCATTAGCCCATGTCTACATCTCACTAGTTTGAACTTAAAGTTCCAACTAAGCACTTAGTCCAGACTAACAACTCAAATTTATTAGTTTGGGCTAAGCTTTGCTTAGTTCAAACTAAGGAATTTCTAAATTAGAATTAGGCAAAGCCTAGTGTAGAACCAGATTAAATTAGTCTGGACTAAGCTTGCTGTGATGGTCACATAATCACGACCCTATGCCAGAAACCTACTGGCTGCTATACTTACCTACATCACTTCAGTTTTCATCAAAGACACATCACACAATCCACTGACTACAACCAATCCCTAAAAGACAGCCGCATTTGCTCCAATCCTTCAGACAGAGAGACGGACATCTTCAAGATCTCCATCAAGCATTTTAAAACTATAAAACCTACCTGGTGAAGTGAGGAAACAGACTGACAGGGCCAGATGAGTACCCAGAAGACAACTACTACAGGACAAGCCCACGAAGGAAAACAACAGAACATCTCTGGTCATCACCTACAGCCCCCAAAGTCAAACCTCTACAGCACATCATCAAGGATCTACAGACTATCCTACGAGATGATCACTCACTCTCTCAAGCCTTAGGTGGCAGACCTCTACTTTCTTACAGACCGCCCCCCCCACACACCTTAAACAGATACTTACCAGCAACTACAGGTCAAACAACAGAAACACTAAAGATGGCACATACCCCTGCAACAAATCTCATCGCCAACTCTAGCCACCTATCTGCACAAATGACACCATCATAGGACCCAATCAAACCAACTACCCCTTTGGACAAACTGGACTATCTCTGCACAAAAGAATAAATGGACACAACTCTGACATCAGAAATTGCAACATTCAATACCAATAGAAGAACACTTCAATCTGTCTCCTCACTCTCAGAACGACATTTCAATTGCAGTACTTAAACAGGTTAATTCTAAAGCAAAGCATCAAAGAGAAACTACAGAGTTGGAACTCATATGCAAATTTCACACCGTTAGTTTGGGTTTGAATACAGATATGGACTGGCTTTCTTATTCCAAAAAGTTTTTTGTTTTGTTTTTTTTTTACCCAGGTTCCCAACCTTCTTATATTTTGTTCCACACTGTTTGAATCTAAACAACTTGTTTGATTTGCTGAAATAGCCTGACCGGAACCTGTCCCTCACACATCACTGGATTTATTTTTCCTTCCCATACTGTAAGGTTTCCATTTCCAGATTTCTCCCATGAAATTTCATGTGACAAATATATTTGTTAGCCTTTAAAATTTCTACAGGACTCCATGTTTGTTTTGTGGAAGAAACTGATAAATGCAGGTTGGAGAAAATATTTTTGCTTTCCTTTTCTATCCTTCAGCTGCAGTTATGTATTCAATTTAGTATAAAGGCCAGATCCGAAGAAAAATCAGATTAGAGAAACTGGAATATATGGCAATTTAATAAAGATAAAGTAAGTTTTGCTATGACTTTCTGCGTCAATGCTGGCCACTTTATAGAATCTCTACTTATTAGCTGTTACAGTGAAGTGAGTGAATCTGCATGAAACAGAGCTATGCATTAATTAGCAATGGCCTTTTGAATTTTTATCCACAAGTAGGACAAGAAACCAGAAGGAAATAAGAGCTTTTTAAGTAGTGAAACAAAAGCCATTATTGACAAGGTTTGACTGTGACAAAAGGTGCAATGTTCTTGTAAGACTAGCATTCTGCCTGTTGATGTATCTGGGGGTTTAAAATATATCAAGTAAAGGTCATGTGGATGGTTATCACAACTGAGAGGAAAAAATAAAGACAAAAACATCTGGAATAGCTCCCAAAATTTTATTAAACTCAGTACAGACTCCTCCAGTTTGTAAACTTCTGACTGTGGCTGCTTGCATGTCCTCCAAATGTAGAATCAGAGCTGAAAACTAGGGGGAAAAAAATGTAGTGGGATTTGCATAAAGTTGAACAGGAAGTTCAACCGGATAATCAGAGCAGAGGGCACAAATATGGTAAATTAGGAGTGAGTAGGGGGAGACTGACAAGTGTAGAGCAGGCTCAGTCAAATGCTTTCTCTTCATCCTTCCTAGCATCATTTTGTTCCTGTTCAAAGAAACGTGAGAGAAGTTTGTTTTTATTTTTAATTTAGAGGAGTTTGTTGTTGTTCCTGGGTTCTTCTCCTAACGTTGAGAACTGAATATGACAGCGAACCTGCCTGTGCCCTATCTTTTGTCAATGATGCAGAACATATTGCTTCAAATGCATATACTTCTAGGGATGACATGCCTCCACACTGACATGAAACAGAGCATTTACATCCTTTGTCGTGTTTGGAAGATAAATGTGTGAAGCAAAGGTACTGCATGAAGTGTAAACAGAAATAGCAGACTTTCCTATATAGGCAAGTAATAAAGCATGGGAAATGTCTCAGGAATGTTAATATACCCAACAGATGGCACGATAGCCTTGTCCACATTTCAGACACATTTTTCTAGACGAAAGAGAAAAAAGGAGCAATGTGAAGCACACTGGAGGGCGATAATGTTATCTCCCAATTGAAATCAATGGAAGAAGGAATGAGAAGTGATGCATTTTCAGGTCAGTTACTGCACCAGTGAGGCTAGAGGCCAGGAGAATATTGTGTATTTTAAAAATGGGCACCTGATTTGTAATTTTCTTTTAAATAAAGGGTTTTCATTTGTTTCTAATTATGGATGAAAGAGCTATCAGTAAAATACTGAAGCCTATTGAAACAATGTGATGGATCTTGAAGTTAAGCAAGTTTTCTCACTAAATTATATAACACAAAAGGGGGTAGGTGCATGGGTCCTTATTTTTGTGTACTTTTTACAAGGGCGGGGGGGACCACCAAAATATGTGATTTATGGACAGATCTCAACTGGATTGTCCATTACTAAGAAATTCTGAAAAGTGCAAAATGTGAAAGGTACTTTTACAAAAGTTCACATACGAGAAAAGCAAAGCAAATGCTCCTAGACTTAATCTACACTAAAAAGTTGTACTGTGTTAACCGTTGCAGTATTGCCATAGTGGTGAACACTTTTCCCTACAGTATGAACAGTTATATCCCTATAAAGTGCTATATCAGAAGCTGAGCTATTCTCATACAGGAAGAAGAATAAACAACATGAATACAAAAGAGCTTTATATCAATATAACTACAGTCACACTAGGGGTTGTATCAGTACTTCATTGCAAAAGTCACACCCCTGACTGAAACAGCTCTAGTGGTACAAAAAAATGCTATGTAGACCTGGCCTGATAATAGACAATGTACAGAGCACTGAGTAGCGTGGTGGATCTAATCACCAGCCTGCTGGGACAAACAGTTGACCATGCCCAAGGTCGGTAGCCCTGGCTTCAAAGTTTCATTTATTCTTAACCCACAGACATAAACTATGTGTACTCGGGTTGGGTTGGATTGGCGAGGATGGAGGACTGGAACAATAACTAATAGCAACCGATTTGTGTTCAGTTCAGACTGTGGAGGCCTCTGGCCTCTCATAGCTTAAGGTACCAGATTTTCCTCCAGTCTAGGCATGGTTCTTCAGGGCTTTTTTGCCCTCCCATAGCCCTATGCAGTGTGTACTCCCAGACCCAATTGCTAAACGCTGTCTATCTGGCTTCCTTCCAAAACAGGGCCAACTGCTATCCAGACCTTCTGGCCTGTAAAGGGGCAGACTCCCCTAATACATTTTACAGAAGTCAAAGATAAACTTGTGATTTTTTTTTTAAACTTGTAAATGACCAGCAGCATCCATGGGGAATCTTGTTCTTAGAGCAATTTACTAACCAACTTTACACAATTATACCAGCCTCTGCCTCTGTGGTGTTCTGAGGATATTTTCTGCAGATTCCTAATTAGGATTATAAGATAACCAAAGAAAAGACAATTCCCAGCTTTTACATTGCATTAAGCATATGATAAGACATATATAGGATTATAGTCAGTACTGTGTCAATATTCACACAGTGCAAACTTGGGTCACAGATCCTGCATCAGAATCCATTAACATGGAACTTTATGCACTCATAGAGATCCACTAAGGTCACCAAAAAAGCTCTGAACATATGCAAAGGACCATGTTAGCTGATCCCGATGGACATTGGCAGCCATGGTCAGTATATGGTTCTTCAGAATAGAATCTCCATGTAGAGATTTCAAGGAGCTTCCAGTAAGTAAGGACAAAAGATTCTCTGTGGATACAAAAGAGAATTATTCAACTATTGAACTTGTATGCTGAGGTAGCTTTGTCAGTTCTGGTCCTCTACAGATGTGGACGGCATTGATGTTTGGAAACATTTAGTCATAAGAGACTGTCTTCAAGTTAAGCAGCTATGGTTATGAGATCTATGTCAGTCATTGATAGATATGTAATAGCTATTATAAATAAAAGTAAGCAGTCTTATACATTATTTAGTCACCAATTTGCCTAGCCTGCCAATAAACAAAATTCAGTGAGGAAAATGACCAAAATACATATATGGGTCCTGTTTTTTTCCAGGATTCCAATTTGATACAACAAACAAACTGCCACAGCCCTGACCATTACAAACCCTGCAGTAGAAGTTCTCTATAGTACGTACCCTTTTCTGAAATTCAGGACTGTATTGATAATGCTCATGCTCAAGTGGAGCTATTAATATGTATTTTTTGCTTGTGGAGGGACCCCTATAAAATGAAAATTGGCCTCCATGCATACAAAAACAAGAAACTTAACAGGAAAGAATGGATCACATAACTGAAATGTTTTGGTATGAGAGAGCAATAATAGCCTATTATGTGTATAGCGTCTCTCTCTTTTGGAAATAAATAATGGGCCTGATCCTTCACTACATATTTAAGAAAAGCTTTTATTGAAATAAGAGAGTAAGAACTGAGTATGTACTATAGGACTGAAACCTATATATGTAAGTTTAATGTTATTCTTGCCTTTCTTCGTTTCATGTATTCAATTAATTTCCTTGTGGCTTGGGCATCCTTTTTCTCTTTCTTCTTTATATTGTTGTCTAATTTTACATTAGCAATATTTTACTGAATACTGTAGCACCTTTGTACTGTTATAATTTCTGAGAAATATGGATATTTTCTTCTATTAAAAAAAAAATCCAGAAAGGTGAGCTATATAAAGAAAACCGAAATACTGCAGACAATTTGCAAGTGACAGCCCTTTCATCTGCACCTTCTGCTGACATTAAGGACCACCTCTGTCTCAGCTTGATCCAATTATTGTACTGTGTACATTATCACACTGACCATTTTTTTTCCTCCCCTGATCTGAGCCTCATTAAGGTAAAATCTGACAGGTCCAGTCAATGCTAAATTAGAACGGCTGGGTTATTTTTCTATTTGGCTACAACTTTAGGGCCCATGAACCTTCATTCAAATAAAAGGGCATATGTCCATATAAAAAATCTGTCTTCTATTGTTTTCATTCCTTAGTGCATTTGTGCAGTTGACAACAGTGTATAGCTCTTTAAATTATTTCCTAGAGAATTTTGCCCACAAAGTTACTTTCTTGCAAAAGTCTTTCAGTGATGAAATAATAAATTGTTACAGTAATTTTCTGAAGCACTGGAATTTTTTTTAGTAATAATTTCTGTCATTCTGACATGTCCAAAATAAGAATAACAATGGCTGGCAGTGAAAATTCAACTGTCTTTGCTTTGGTAAACTTGAGTCACATTAAAAGTGACAAGGTTCCTATTTACCTACTACTCTGTGCTTTGACTTGTAAAGGACTGTATGAGTTGCCTCTCAGCTAAGATAAGTAACAGGCTATGGATTTGTTGTTCTTCTGAATAGTTTATTCAGGCCAATTAAGGGTGTTCTTCTGAAGACTAGTCTGAATTTGGCCTCCATATACCAGAGCAAATGCTTAGAAGTGGCTTACATATTAATCTATGATGCACATACATTTATGACTTAAGAGTGTGAGCTAAACTTTTAGCAGGCTCTCAGCCACTACATCCTGAAGCATTCACCTCTTTGCTCACATCATGAAGCCTGCATCACTACATTGATTTTGCCACACTAGCTATTCTTGTTAATGTTTCCTTTTCATGCTTTCTTAAAAAGAGCATAGATATTCTCACCAACTGCAGTGAGTGGTTTATAAGCAGCCGTCACCCACTCTCCCCAGTACATTGTCAGCTGTGCACAGAATGGATAGTTTTGGCTTGTTGCTAACATAGTGCCATGAGAACGATTACCAAGCACATCACTAGCCCATCATCCTTGTTCTTTTGTTGCAAATTGATTTTTTGCCCCATCCTTTTTGTGGTTTCAAAATGATTTTGTTATTACTGGTCAACAAAACTGCCTGGTTTTGTTTTGTATTATATTTGTTGTAAAACTGTTTATTTCCACAGGGAGGAGGGAGCATCAGATCAAAATCAAGAAATGAAAAAAAAATCATAAGATTTGTCACATTTGGAGACATTTACGAAAACTTCAATGAGGATTTTTTAAAAAAAATAAACACATTTAAATTCATGGGAAAGAAAGTAAAAAGGTAAGGAAATGGGAGAAAACAAAAAAAGACTCTGTAATACACAATCAGGAAAATAAATGAAAGATGTAAGAGGAATACCAACATCACAAAAATAAAATAAAACAAAACAAAACAAACCCTCCTTCCTCCCAAGAACCTGGCCACCATCATCTATTTGCTTTACCTAATCACACCACTAGGAGATGTTCAAAGGCACAGCCCCAGCTCTCTCACTGACCTTCAGTGAGAACTGGGACTTATGCCTTTGAAATCTTCCCCTACTAAATACAAAACTGACAGAAAGGTTAAAAGGCGAGACATGAACCATAGCATTACCCTTGGCTATGTCTACACTAGCCAATTAGTCCGGACTAAGCAAGCTTTGTCCGGACTAATGTTAGTCAATGGCCACACTAGGTTTCCCCTACTTCAAACTAAGACATTTCTTTGTTTGAACTAAGGAACACTTAGTTTGAACTAGTTAGTACCGCCAATTAGTCCAGACTAACCAGCTTAGTTCGAATGTTATTTTGAACTAAGTCTGGCCAAGACCTGGACTAATGCTTAGTTTGAACTTAAGAAGTTCGAACTAAGCCAGTTAGCTTGAAATAACCACGTTCTAGTTCGAACCATGTGTTAGTTTGAACTAGAACGTGTGGTTAGTTTGAACGTATCAGTGAGAGGTTAGTCTGAACTAACCTCAGACTTCTGAGTTCAAACTAACAAGTCCGAACTAAATTTTGCAGATGTACACATAGCCCGCAAGACTATAGAGGCTTCTGTGGCTCAGCTCAGTCTGTGAATCATCTTGAAACTCCTTTTTTGAAGTATCTCTACAAGTGGTGTGCAAAGTGAAGGAGATCATCCTTTTCCTTTACTTCATGCAGGGACATTTTGATATACCTGATGTAGTTACAAGGCGTTTAGTGGGCAGCATGTTAACCACAATGAAAGATGACCCTCCACAAAATACAATAAAAAATCAGAGTACCACATGCTTACTGTATATATATATATTTTTTTTTTTAGATCCCACCTTCAAAGACTACCATTCTCACAAAGTGAGGCTGACCTACAATGCTACAGACAGATTCTCAAGTCTAAGGCTGTTAACTGCCTGTTAGATGATTGCCAACAAAGAGACAGAGATCCTTTTCCTTTGGTACTAAAGGTCAGGTAGTGAGGAGTATGGCCAAAGCTGAAAAACACTCCAAAAAATAAGAGAAGTTGATCTCCACTGCTGTTATTGACTCCTCTCTTTTTAACACAATATTTTTTCACAAGCTTCATGGCCTTTTTTGAATCACCCTAGGATTGAGTCTCTTATTCTGTCCTGAAGAAGTTGAAAGATCATGCTGCAAGCCCAAAGGGCCTTGGCCTGCACCTCATTTTTAATTATTTTTATTTACATAGTGAAGGCAGTGCCTGTGAAAGGTGCTGGTCTGTCATCCTGGGAGCTGATGCCTTTTATTTATTCATAGTACAAAAGGCAGTGGCCTAAGCTTCTCCATGCTATGGTGCAAGTAGGCCAAAAACCTGATGGAGAGGTGCTATCATTCAGATCTTTAACTTTCTGCTTAGATTGCTAAAAGGAATGCCAGTGGGCATGGTGGGCTTTTGTGATATGGTCCTGTGACTTGAAATAGCAAAGGACACCTTGCACAGTGATGAATGCTACTATACCAGCAAGGGCTTGTCCACCACTGATCTCTGATTGAGCTACCCAAACCAAAATATTATTTATTCTCATCAGTTTTCCAGGGTGGTTGAAGCCACTGCTAGGGCTTCCTCACCTCCAAGAGACTGCCATTTCTGACAATGGACACCTTTCCCCTGAGCATGATTTTCCTTATTGCAGTTACTTACTTCAGTCAATCAACTACTCTTAATAGTTCATTAAGCAATGATAATAATAGTTCATTAAACTCTGAAGTTCTATAAGTAAGTCTACCAGACAACATCACAGCAGTCACACTCTAAATCAGGGTCTCAAACTTGTCATCCCTAAGTTATTTCTTGCAGCCCACAATGATGCTATCGCTATCAATATTTGCAATATCATTGTCTGAAAAGGTTTCAGTGGTGCGGCCCTTGGACTACCATACTAGTCCTCATGGGTGGTGCAGCTCTTGGGTTAATGTACCAGTCCTCATGTGGCCCTTGTCGTGATTTGAGTTTGACTCCTCTGCTCTAAATTGAAGTTTAATTTAGTGTTGGGTGCTGGCTGTAGCTGGCATTACACATCACCTCCATTGCAGTTTGCTTAGCCATTTGCTCTCAGCTAACAGTATTGTGTGGGAAGGCCCAGAGTTCTTTACTTCTGTGGCTTGATACTGAACAGTTTGATTTTGATAAAATATGTCTTGTCAGTGGGCTGGTTCAAGTGCTATTTATGACAATAATTAGTCTTTTATTAAGTCTAAGCACTATAGTAGTACCTAGAGGCCTCAACCAGGTTGGGATCCCATGGTGCTAGGCACAATAGACAAAACGGAGACAGTGCCAAACCCAAGGAGCTTAAAATTTTAAAAAGTAGATGGGGGGAGAGAAAGGAGGGTGAAGTAACAAAGGTTATGTCTCCATTGCAAAGCTTAGTTTGGACATCCTTAGTCCAAACTAAGCAGTTCCTGTTTAGTTTGAACTAACCCAAGCTTAGTTCAAACTAGCCACGGCTTTTTAGTTTGAACTAGCTGCACTGACTAGTTCGAACTAATGGCTTAGTTTGAACTATTTTAGTTTGAACTAAGCCATTAGTCCAGGTCAACATCATGCTAGTTTGAAATTAAAGTTCAAACTAAGCACTTAGTCTGAACTAACCATTCAAACTGATTAGTTTGGACTAAGCTTTGCTTATTTTGAACTCAGAAAGTTCTTAGTTTGAAGTAGGCAAAGCCTTGTGTAGATCTGGACTAAATTAGTCCAGAGAAAGCTTGCTTTGTCTCCATGCTATGCAACTTGTGAAAAAATATTGTGTTAAAAAGAGAGGAGTCGATAACAGCAGTGGAAACCAACTTCTCTTATTTTCTGGAGTGTTTTTCAGCTTTGGCCATACTCCACTACCTGACCTTCAGTACCAAAGGAAGAGGTTCTCTTTCTCTTTGTTGGTAATCATCTAACAGGCAGTTAACAGTGTTTGCCTTGAGAATCAATCTGTAGCATTGTAGGTCAGCCTCACTTTGTGAGAATGGTAGTCTTTGAAGGTGGGATCTAAAAAAAAAAATATATATATATACAGTAAGCATGTGGTACTCTGATTTTTTATTGTATTTTGTGGAGGGTCATCTTTCATTGTGGTTAACATGCTGCCCACTAAACGCCTTGTAACTACATCAGGTATATCAAAATGTCCCTGCATGAAGTAAAGGAAAAGGATGATCTCCTTCACTTTGCACACCACTTGTAGAGATACTTCAAAAAAGGAGTTTCAAGATGATTCACAGACTGAGCTGAGCCACAGAAGCCTCTATAGTCTTGCGGGCTATGTGTACATCTGCAAAATTTAGTTCGGACTTGTTAGTTTGAACTCAGAAGTCTGAGGTTAGGTCAAACTAACCACACGTTCTAGTTCAAACTAACACTTAGTTCACACTAGAACGCGTGGTTAGGTCAAACTAACTGGCTTAGTCCGAACTTCTTAAGTTCAAACTAAGCATTAGTCCAGGTCTTGGCCGGACTTAGTTCAAACTAACATTCGAACTAAGCCGGTTAGTCTGGACTAATTGGTGGTACTAACTAGTTCAAACTAAGTGTTCCTTAGTTCAAACAAAGAAATGTCTTAGTTCGAACTAGGGGAAGCCTCTGTAGTCCAGAGTAATTTCCCAGTTTAGACATAGCTGTAGTGTCACTTAGTTACAACTTTGTAACCAGAATCACAGCTGCATAGAGCAATGTTCTGCTTAGCAAATACTGTGTCTGCTCTTTAAGGGAGAGATGGGTTGTTTTCCAGCTGTAATTTTGACAAAGGATGAGTGGCATCAGAAAATGTCAGAAGAAGACATAAGGAGATCCTAAAGTTCATATCAAGCTGGATTCAGCCTCATAGTACAGAAGGATCAGTTGTTAATGATGTAATTTGGTTGTTAATAATGTTATTCGCACCCAACAGAACCAAGTAGACAGACTGCGCAGTTAGTCCTATACGGGGGGCTCACAAAACAACCCGTGATATCATAGAAGAGAGAGTGTTGGACTATGCTACTTCCCCACAATCACGTTACATGTTGCCAAGTTCCTAAGGGGTAACCATTTTAGTCTTGTTCAGCAAAACAAACAAGGAGTACTGTGGCACTTACAGACTAACGAATTTATTTATTGCATGAGCTTCAGTTGGAGAAAAAGCATGGAAGGTCTTCAAAGCCTCTGACGAAGTGGGATTTTTTCCCCATGGAAAGCTCATGCAATAAACAAATTTGTTAGTCTTTCAGTGCCACAGGCGTCATTGCTTGTTTTACATTCAACTTAGAAGTTTTTGTTTGGACCCTTACTGTTTGCACCACACTACAAAGTTTGGATCTTGTTCTGAGTTCAACGTTTGAAATCCAGTATCCTGTTTTCCAGTCTTATCTCCAGTCAGAAGTGGCAGCATGCAGTGTGTTAATTTACACAGTGCTTTTATGGTCCTCAAATACAAGGAAAAAAATCCTTTAATTGTAGTTTTTTGGCAGAGAGATTGTCTTTGTTAGACATGTGCACTGTGCCTAGCACAGTGGGGTAGCAGCCTCTAAACATTACCACAATAATAAAGTGAATTGTCCATTCCTGAAGGTGAACTGTCAGTACATGCAATTTGCAGACTTATAATCCAGCATCTAAAGGATTAGTTATTTGTTTCTATTGCATGTGGATAATTAGAATACCAAGTGCCTGGGTTATTAAACTAATGTTCCAGCTTGCACCTGTGTCTAATACAGAAAAGGGAGCTGTGTTGAAAAGCCTGCTAGCAACTAAGCTAGTTAGACTGTTCTGTTGAGTGATAAACTCCAGAGAATCTTCTTTCTTTTATAAAGGCCGAGAATTTGTTAAGACAATGCAAGGTGGCAATTATTCCACACAAAACACATGCACCACATTTATTACTTTCTCCGAGGAGATAAGTACCAAGAAAGTAATATTCAGTTCTCTCCCCAAACCCTACGTTTATCTTCATAAAAATGTGCTAAAAGAATGCTGCAAGCATTAAGAACAGTTTTCCATGATGAGCCCAATCCATCTCCCATTCAAGTCAATGAGAGCTGGTTTGGACTCTTATGAATATAGAATATTAAAATGGCTTCTGCTCTATTTTATTCTCCTTGCAAATGTTTCTTTGATTCTCATGGGACCATCTGCTTCTCTCCTCTGCCTTTTTGTATTCTGTAGGATATCTTTCTTGCTTACTTTGTCTACCTACGCCCCTTGAAGCTGCCTACACTTAGGGTATGTCTATACTGATGGCAGCAAATTCACCGCTGTCAGTTTGCCCTTCTGGGAGTGGATTGCACTGGGTATGAACTAGCTATGTCACACCCAGAAGCTGACCCTGGAAGTCCTGGGAGTCAGGGAGCGTAGGAGAAAGCCGACTGCAAGCGATTTGCAGTCAGCTTTCCCCTAATGTGCAATGGCGGTTTAAAAAGTTGTCACCTTTTATGCAAGGAATTTTATGTTCCTTGCGTAAATGGTGATCAACTGCTGCTGAAAAAGCCCCACGGATAGACTAGGGTTCACTCTTCTACTCAGCAACACCTAGTTGCCTACTATGTTTCCTCCTTCAAAAATAAGAGCTAAATCAATTCATTTTATAGAAGAGGAAGACTAGTGCTGGACTAATAATATTGGAGACTTGTTAAAATTTGAATGCAAATTTCAATTTGATTGTTCACCTCTTTTGAACATTTTCACACTTATCCATATGAAAACAAGTTTTTTTTATGACAACCATATTTTTTAGCTCCCATGCTAAATTTTGAATTCTATGCTAAGTTAGCAAAGAGAGTGAATTTAAAACTTTACATTCTAATATGCTGTTTGAAATTCACACTGTTGGCAAGTTGCATAAATCATTCGACCAGGAAACAGTAGCACTACCACCTGACTTATGAAAATAACCCATCTGGAACAAATTTTGGGTATTTGCAATTCATGAACAAGAAACAAGAATTTGTCAAAGGATATGCAAGCTGGTTTTGGACAAAGCAGTACTGTTAAACTAGTAGTGATAGGATTAGAAGATGTGGTTAACAGACAGCTGTTTTTTGCATGCCTCCTGAGTGGCCCACTGCTGGTTCCTACCACTGCCTCCCTGAGTGGACCAGGATTCATTTTGTGGGTTGGTCATAGATAATGAACAGGATGGTTCAAGATGGCAACAGTTTTATGAGAAGCGAAAGCTATAGGCAGATCTTATGTAGGTGATAACATTGAGCAAACCATGTCTCTTCCTGCCTCAGCACAGTGTCTTTCACACATTTAATTCCTTGTCTCTAGTGCTACTGCTTTCCTGTCAAAATCTTTTGTGCCAAGTTGGGCAACTGGAGACAATGTGTTTACTGATTTTACATAGAAATGGAAAATTGTTTTTAGTTGTAGAAAATAGCTTTCTAGCCTTTTCCATCTTTAACTGAGCTCTTGTTTTGTAATAAATCACTGAGTAATATGTATTTTAACTCAATTTTGCCCTTATTTCAGTTTCAACATCTTCTAGGAGACATATTTTTCCACAGAGCTGTAAGATGTATGCTAGGATCCCTAGGTTAACTTAATTTATAGTTTGAGTGTTACAATTATTTTTTCAGTTAGTAGTATTCCTATATACTTTTTCTTGATTAGGTAAAAATTACCATGTTTGTCACCTGTAGTGACAAACTGTGCCTGTCTATTGTAGTCAAATTTGAGCTATTTGGCTTAGTTTATTTTAAAAAATAAACAGAATTATTCTTAAGGTTCAAACTGAGTTCTGTTATCCTTCTTTTCTTACCGTGAAAGAGTTTTCTTTTCATGTTTTGAAGCCATGATTGTAGTGTATCAAAACAAACAGATAACACAGATTCCATGATGCAGTTTAGATTAGTCCACTGATTTTTGCATGCAGGAAAAGAGTACCATGTACTAGATTTGAATACGTTGTCAGAGGGGTTTTGTTCTTTTTTTTTTTTTTAATGGATTGCATATTGTGTCACAAGTTTCATACTTAATTAAAAAAATCAAGCTAATTGTTCACTTCTTCCAGGATATCCTGAAAGATATTTGACCTTTGCAGAACTGTTCCTTAGTAGGAAACTAAATAATTATACTAAAGAAATGCATTTATCTTTCAGGATTGTCACTATATTTTCTTTAATTAACACCATATATTAGTCTGAACAGAAGCTACAGACTTTAATTAAAAAATTAAAATTGGCTCCACTTTTAGTTTGTTAAATTCACTAAATGGAACTAAGACAGACCGTCAAGACATAGAAAAGAGAAGAAATTTTTCTTTGCCTTCCTCCCATATACTCTGTAAAAACAAAAAACCCAAACAAACAAGCAACATGGTATATGCCTCACAAATATTATTCAAACTTCTATGGGATCAATAGTAGGGTGTGGCCCTCAGACTGTAACGGAGTTGGTATACTTTATAAATGCAAAATTGGTCACTGGTCTAAAGTGATAGATGTGTTACTAAGCATCTCCTGTATTAATTTAAACTATTACTGCCCAATCTCCTATGTACTGTAAATTTAGAGGTCAATATCTGAACTCCCCAAACAATAAAAAGCCATGAGAAACCAACATGTCCTAATACAATAGGAATGTTAATCAATACACTAAATGAAGTATTGCAGTGCCAACGATGCACAAAAAATTATTATTGTTGGACAGATTACAAGAAGGGCTTTTCTAAATGCTGTGAGATGAACAAAGAGTCAAATATTTTGAGAGAAATACAGTAGAAAAATATCTGTGAATATCAGACTATACAATGAACCCTGCCAAAAGAACAGCCTTCAAGAATAAGCCATTTCAATTAAAACCTGGTTTTGCACAAAGTATGCCTAAAATAATGGAGCTATGACGCTTTAAAGGAATTCTGCACAAAGGGAAGCTTTGATTTGTAGATGAGTAGCGGTGACTCGTCTAATAATACCTTATACGAAACCTTCATCCTAACATAAAACGGAGCACCTCTCCTAACTCAGTTTAAATGACTAAGCAAGGTGGATCATTAAATCAATGCATTCATCTGGCCCTAGTGCCTAATGCATGCTTTGTTGTAGTGCTCGGTAACTGTTTTGAAAATGACTTCTCTCCTGAAGTTTGTGTAAGTTCTTTCTAAACAGTTTTGTTAAATTTAGTACAAAATTTTTAAACTCTCTCTGAATGCTAAAAGCCTGTAGCATAGAGAGTCTTCTGCAAGAGCAATTTAGCTGTATTAAACAGCATGACATAGACTAAGTGAGCTAAGATCAGCTTCATACAGTATGTTGCAGCAGAGGCAGCAGGAGCAGCTGGCAATCAGTCTGGATCCTGATTACTGGGAGCTGAGCTGACACATAGCGAGGAAAAGAAGGAAGGGGGAGAAAACAAAAACAAACCCCACCCTTCTGCCCTCATTACCGTTGCTGCAAAGCTAGGCTCCCAATTGCACCTCTGATATTATGAAAGGGAATTTTTCAAGGTAGCTGAGGTTTCAGAACAATTCTTCTCAGACAGTACTTTTGTATTTCTTGGTTTCCATTCAACCTCTTAAAACCTATAATTGGCAGCTTGGTTTGTACTTGTACAGTGTTGTTAGGTTTCCTAAGAAGAGTACTAACACTTGTTGTAAAAGTCGGTGTTTATTCCTTTCCAGCTTGCAGGGCAAATAGAAAACAGTAACCCAAGGAGTTAGAGCAGCTAAAGACAAGCCTTAATTTTTTTTTGCCAACATAATAATTTCCATTTAGCTACCCTGATCAGAGGAAGTGGGGTGTTTAGTTTACTCTATTAATCTGATTTGTTCCCAAACAAACTCTGCTCATGAATTTTAGAAGTACTGAATAAGAGGGATCTGTTTTTGAGAGACAGGCACAAGGGCTGGAAAGTCATAATAATGTGCTGTTATGTTCCAGGGGGAAAAGAAAAACAGCCTTATTCTTTCTGAACATTTTCTTTCACTTTAAATCTTAGGCTTTCTCTAAGGTCATTGTACAAATTTAAGATACACCATTCTAGAAACTAAATTAGCCCTCATTTACTGGGAAGTTGAATGCAGCCAGACTAATGGTGGTGCAAGTATAATTGGTTCCCAACATGTGTCAGTGTGTATACTCCTCAAGCCATGGAAAAGATGCATTATGGGACTAATTTTTAAATGTTAATGGATATTGGACATTTGCCAGACACCCAGCTGTGCACAAAACATTGAGATGGTAAATAGCTCTTGATCTGTTTAGAAACAAATTATAATGGCTGTTTGAATTCTACATGACTGAAGGCATGGTAACCAGTACAGACACATAGACTTGACCCTATTAACTGTACTAAGGGGAAAATGTTCTGATTTTAAAATCAAATAAGACAGAATAAGGTTATGATGCTACCAGTTAAGTTATTTCAGATTGTTATTAAACAAAAAACCCAATAACCCATAACACCTGTTCATACTGCCTTGATTAGCTAAGCCCATGGAAGGGAGCTTTTTGTTTGGCAAGAAGAAATCTTCTTTTGACCTCATCACTCAATTAACTTAACTTTAAAGCTTCATTCTCAATGAACAGCTCACCTGCACCTGCGCATAGAGTAAAAATCTCTCCTGCAATACATTAGTCATAAATCTGGCTGAGGATCATCAGGGCACAGCCCTCCTTTCATTTGATGTGTAGTTCTTATATTTTTAATTGAAAGTCAATGAATAACAGCATTTGCAGTAAATTCTCTACTGGATGTGTCTTGCTAATTGTGTTCACTTGGTCAGCAAAGCCTGATGGGAAATTTTTATTACTTGGACTAAGTACTTTTGATTAATATACTGTTAAAAGACAGCACCATTGTGCAAGAGTGTGAAGACTCTATTAAATGTTACTACTTTATGATTGTTTTTTTTTAATGTGCATCTAGGAATAGGGTTGTGTTTAAGTGCCATACACAGAAGTAAATTGGGGTAGTTAGTGTGAAAAATCAGGGCAAAGAATGGGGGATAATAGGTGCCTATATAAGACAAAGCCCTGAATATCGGGACTGTAACCATGGGTATGTCTACAGTGGAGACTTAAGCTGACTTGACTTAAGCAATTCCATGATTACATTTGGCATCTATTAAATCATCTTAAATGCTTGCTTAAGACAACAACTGTTGCCCTTAAAGTCGACTTTAAGCATTAAGTTTAAGTTGACTTTATTAAGTCAACGTAACAAAATGTTGTCATCTAAGTCAATTTTATTAAGTTGACTTAAATGAGGGTAGCCACTTAAATCAACTTAATAAAGTTGACTTAAGCCAGGGGACCCACTGAAAGTTGACTTTGTAAAGTCAACTTAAGTGGCTACCCTGGCTTAAGTAGTCTTCATAAAGTTGACTTAAAAAAATGTGTTCTCTCTGAGTTGACTTAATAAAGTCGACTTTGTCAACCTTGTTCAGTTGACTTAACTGAACCCTCTAGTGTATACATAGCCTACAAAATCAAGACATCTAGTCACCCTAGTTGTAACAAAGAAACTAAACATTAGTCAGTTTGCCTTACCATTTTTTTGGAGACATGTGAAAGATTATTCTAGGATGCATCCATTTGTTCCTTCTAGAACAGCAATGTGGCCAGAAGAGTCCTCCCTCTCTTCCCCACATCGTATACTCACTCTTGAATTGAGCTGTAAGGGAACAATACAGAAACCTAAGATAGTCTTGGATTTGAAAGCTCTGAAATGCAGATTTGATCTTAATGTAAAAACTTTGGAGTGTCCTTTGGAAATGCCTTTTTAAATGTGGATCTGTGAAATAACTTAGTGGTTTCAGACCAGTTTATTGGTAAAGCACCCACATCATAAATCCCAGCACCCTATTTGATATGTTGTCAGCCTCATAGCAGGAATACCAAGGACTGAATGAGGGAGGAGGAGACTAGACTATCATGTTGTTCAAGGACAGTCTCAAACTCAGGGCTCAAGACCATCACTGGAATGGTAGAAGGAGATTTCCCACTGCCTCTCCCTGTGCTGAAAGGGTCCTGAGGGGTGTAGGGAGAGAACTTTCATGTACAACATATTCTCAGACCACCACCTGCTAGAGGAACTAAATTTACAAACACAAGCCAAAAATGGATCACTTTGGAATCAAATTCGGTACACTTGAACAAAGAATCCAATACCATTTGTAAAAGTAAGTTACAATGACCTTGTGCATTAATAGGAAAGGGAAAGCCATCTGAGTCCTTTTCTGTTTGCCACCTGGTTCATCCTGTCCTGGAGTTTGCACAAATGGAGATCACAGTGAGCCATCAGCAATTGGCTAGCCTGTAGCAAGGACAACAGAAGAGAATCCTATTGTGTGGGTATGCACATATGTAATTTATATATACTAATAAGCAGAGACTTCACCATGGTCTATTGCCTAGACAATATTGGCATTCTAAGGCATTCAAAATCACAACTCAGGCCTCTCAGATATTATGAGATGAAAAAAACCCCATGATTTGTAAGATAAATACATTTGAGGGTCTCTATTTGCCTTCAGATTTCTTGGTGACTTAGGGGTCAGGTGTTCAAGATTTCTCTGCAAATGAGAGAGCAAGAAACTGAGAAGAGTTATTTCATAATAGCTATTTCTGATTAACTCCCTGTGTGGATGCTCTTATTCCAGAATGAGGGCCCCTAGTCTCTGTTTATTTTAATACACTTTTGAAGAGGATTAAACCAATTCATAATAAGGCATTCATTTCCGAATAAGAGCACCTGTGCAGGGAATTAATCAGAAATAGTCATTCCACTTTAAAAATCACACTGTATTTTATTCCACTTTTAGGTTTAGACAAGCTCTTCCTTTTTAAAAAATGTAAAACTGAGATGCTCCTGATACTACATCACTTGAAAAACTGGGCCTTTAAAGAAAAAACAAATACTGGAAAGATTTATGATTAAATTATGAAAGTCAGCTACATTGCTGATGATTTCATGGAGTACATGTGAATTCTGACCAAGCAGGGAGTGCAGGAACTAATAGTGTGTGTTTGAGGCAGCACTCTTGAAAAATTACACATTGCACAGCACTACAAATGACCATGAATGTTAATTAAGTCACTCTAAAATGATACAGAGGTTGCATTTCATGACCAGGAGATTAGTACCATCATTGTATATTACAGTTTACTGCAATTGTCTCCGGGGCTGGCTCTACCCATAAGCCAAGGAGGCCCTGGCTCCAGGAACCACTGGCTTAGGGATACTGCAGTGCTGCGCCTGGGGAAGGGCAGGCTGGCCCAGAAGCTGGACCCGATGCTCCCGCCCCTTCCCAAGCCAGCCACTCCGCCCCAGGGGGCGGCTCAGGCTAACCCATGGAGCAGACTCCAGTCTCTCACCCCACCTCTGGGCTGGCCCTCTTCATCCCTTGAAACAGTTGGCCCAAGGGAGGGCTGGGAGAGTGGGGCCTCGCCTTTGGGCTGGCCCGCTCTGCCCCTTGGCCAGCTGTTCCCTGCCCTGAGGATGGGACAAGCCAGTCCAGAGTAGAGACCAAGTTCCACCCCCCCCCATGGGGGGGGGGCAAAAGTGAAAGCTAGCTTGGGGCACCACAGCCCCTTGAGCCGGCCCCAATTGGCTCAGTACAACATCATTGCACTTCTTTCTTGCCTTGCATTAATTCTGAATAATGATTAGATGATTCTGAATATTAGATATTCTAAATTTACTGACTCTGACAACACGAAACCTCTAAAATTGTTCAGGCTTCTTCTCAAAGTACTTTTCTTAGAACTTTAGTGCAAAAGCTTGCTGTTCAGAGCAAATACAGAACATCCAGGATGCACTGTAAAGCACCTTCTTCGTCAAAAAAAGATTGTAATGCTACACTATTCAATAAAAGAACCATGCCCAAGAAATTCAAATAGCTTAGGAAAGACAGAGGTTCCTATCAACAAGTATAGATAATACAGCTCAGGAGATTGGCAATACTGAAATCCAATATTCAGAAACGGTGAGATGGGTCCACCAAAAATCATGAGCTTTAAAAGTAATGCATTCAGGCTTCTTTTTATTTCTCTTCTGCTTTTTGAGATATTCGTGTTCATGTTTTGAAGTTTCTTTACAAGACTAAGAGCTAGAAAGAAAGCCGAGATTTTCATATAATTTGATTCTAAAACTAGGGACTCTAAGGAAAAAAGTCTCACTAAATATCTCCTAACTTGTAATCAGAAGAACAAACTAAACCAACCAAGAATTACAAAATTCGGCAATAGTGGTAGTTATGTTTTTCAAAGCTATCAGTTACTCATTAATTTTAAAACAGATATATCCATAGTGCCTCAACCAGGAATATTCTACTAACCAAGATACATAAATCTGGAAATCCTGAGTGCCCCATCAGCGCATGCATTTCAATCTTCCTGGACAGTCTCTTAAAAACATGTTAGTTTCTGTTCTTCCTCAAAAAGATTATAAAAACAGATTGGACCATGAAACTGCAGAAGTGGAATTCCTGTGCAAATTAGATGCCAGACTGGGTTTGAATAGGACTTTTGAATAACCAGGTCATTACAAAAGGTGATTTCCTCCCAATTTATGCTCATAGTTCCTGTTTACAGAACTGGCTACTTTCTATGGATTCTTTTCCCATTACAAAGGGTAATTTGACTTCAGGCTTCCCATGGTTTGAGCCTGTAAACTGCTCTGATTTGCTGTTACTTTATGACCTGATCCTGTGTTTTACACCCCCTTGCATTTAGTTTCATTCCTTTCTGTAAGTTCACCCATCTTCAAAGCATCTGAGGAAGTGGGATCTTCTCCCACGAAAGCTCATGCAAAAAATAAATCTGTTAGTCTTAAAGTGCCACACGACTCCTTGTTGTACTTTCTAACAGCCTGTTTGAATCAAAATAGCTTGTTCACATTGCAAAGATTGGCCAGCAAGCTGTCCTTCTGTGTCTGTTTGAATTAACATTGTGATTGACCCTTCTCTTTAACTATATATTTACACCTAGCATGCTTTTTTCCCTATTTCATGCATCCAACAAAGTAGGATTATGGCCACAAAAGCTCATGCAATAAATAAACTTGTTAGTCTTTAAAAGTGCCACAGGACTCCCTGTTAGTTTTATCTCAGCTACTGGCACTCCTACAGTAGGCTCGGCTGGCTATGTAGACTCTTTCCCCAGGATCTATACTACCAGAATTCCTAGTTATCTTTGAGACACCACTGACTTCCTGATTAAAATTCAATCCATTGGTGATCTTCCAGAAAAGCAACATCTCAGCCACTGTGGTTGTAGAAGCGCTTTACACTAACATTCCACACAAAGACAGACTAAAAACCATCAAGAACAGTATCCAGGATGATGTCATGGCACATTTAGTGGCTGAACTTTGTACTCACCCACAACCATTTCAGGTTTGGAGATGACATATCTTCAACTCAGCAGAATTGCTATGGGTATCAGTGTGGCCCCACAATATGGCAACATTTTTATTGCTGACTTCAAACAATGCTTCCTCAGCTCTCGTCCCCAACTGCCACTTCTCTACTTATGCTACATCACCATCATCTATAGCCACAGAAGCGAGGCTCTTGAGGAAGTCCACCAAAATTTCAACAATTTCTACCTCACCATCAACCTCAGCCTGGACCACTCCACATGGGAAATCCACTTCCCAGACAATACAGTACAAATAAATGAGGGATAGATAACCACCACCCTATTCTGGAAACTGACTGAGCACAATACTTACCTGTGTCCTGGCAGCCTTCATCAGAGACACACCACACGACCTATTGTCATCAGCCACGCCCAAAGATACAACTTCATTTGCATGAATCCCTCAAACAGTGATAAAGACCATAAGGATCTCTATCAAGTGTTCTTAAAACTATAGTACCCACCTGGAAAAGCGAGGAACCAGGCTGATAGAGACAGATGAGTCTCTACAAGTCAGCTATTACAGGACAAATCCAAGAAGGAAACCAACAGAATGCCACTGGTCATTACCTACAGCTCCCAAGTCAAATCTCTACAGCATGTCAGCAGCAACTTACAACCTATGCTGCAGATGATCCCTTGCTCTCTCAAGCCTTGGGAAGATAGGCCTCTCCTTGCTTAAAGACAGCCCTTCCCCCAACCTTAAGCAAATACTCACTAGCAAATACATAGCATAGAGGAGAGACACTAAGGAAAGCACCTTTCCCTGCAAGAAACCCCTTGCCAACTCTGCCCGCATATCTAGTCAAGTGACACCACCATAGGCCCTAACCAAACCAGCCACTGCTTTGGGTTTCAGGGGCTCCTTTATCGGCTCATCCATCAATGTGATATATGCCAACAATGACCCTCTGCCTTATACATTGGCCAAACTGGACTATTTCTGCACAAAAGCCTAAATGAACATAACTCAGATATCAAGAATGGTAAAATTTAAAAAAAAAACAATAGGGGAACACTTCAACCTTGCACATTCAGTGAAAGACATAGCAGTTACAGTGCTTCAACAGAAATATTTTAAAACAAAACTCCAATTTGAACCTGCAGAGTTAGAATTTATAAGCAAATTTGACACTTAGATCAGAATAGAGATTTAGGCTGACTTACCCATTACCAAAGGGGATTCCCCCACCCCTTAATATTTGCATCATCTTATCTGTTTTACCATGCTGTTTGAATCAAAACAACTTGTTTGGTTTGCTGAAAAAGACTGAACTGACCTTGTGACTTACTCTTCTTTGTATTTATTCACCTGCCATGTTACAGCTTCCATTTCATGCATTGTATGACATAGGAGTACAGTCCAATGTGCCCTCTAATTACTCGTAGACTGTGTGCACAAACAATTTCTTTGTGTGTGCAAAAACATTTCTTTGTGAGCACCAATATTAGCACTATTGAATTTTTTTGTGTGCACCTTATTTTGTTGTGTGAGCAGGTTTCATGACCTGTGTGCGCGCGCACAGCTTAGAGGGAACAGTGGAGTACACCCATGAAAGCTCAAGTGATAAATAAAAAAAACAAGGGGGTCTTGTGGCACTTCAAGACTAACAGATTTATTTATCACATGAACTTTCATGGAAGAAAATCCCACTTCTTCAGACACTTTGAAGAGAGCTCTCTTCAAATTGTCTGCCAAAGTGGGATTTTCTCCAACGAAAGCTCATGTGATAAACATATGTGTTAGTCTTGAACTGCCACAAAACTCCTTGCTTTATTAGACTAATATGGCTGCCCCTTTGGCTCTTGGCAAGTGATAAATAAATCCTTTAGTCTTTAAAAAGGCCATAGGACTCATTAATTTCAATGTTTCTCAGTCATATAAAATGAGCTTTCCCAACATTAAAGGAAGATACTGAGACTAAAGGAATTGTACCCACACTCTTATGTGGCAGGGAGAGTAGGAGTGTGTGCAAGCAGGGCCCCATTCCCTGTATCTCCACATGTGGGGGGGGGGGAGTTTCTTTGCCTCCTATTAACCAGCTGGCAGTGGGAGCAGGGAGGAAAATAGAGGAATCAGTTAACTATCATGCTCACCCATTTAAAACTTGCCAAAACATTCAGGAGATTTATGACTGCAATGTGCTTATACAAATAGGTGATCACTGTAGGTGGTATTGCAGGGTTCCTCAGGGGCATCTGGGTGATCATCAGGGACCCAGCTAAGGACTGACTGGATGCAGGGGTTAAAGTATGATTGGGGGGGGGGGCCCAGAACCCTCATAAATTTCCGTGGCCTCCCCCACAAGTCCAAGCCCAGTTCATCTGGGTCCGGGCCCCCTTCACCCACCCCAGCTCCTGCCCACCCAAATGTCTACTCCCCCACCCCACTTGCTGTCCCCCCCAAAATCCACACCCTGCCCTCAATACACAGTCCCAGCCCCCAATACCCACTCCCCAGTCCCCAATATCCACACCCCGCCAACAATACTCATCCCCCAAAATCCACACCCAATACCCACTCCCCTATCCCCAATATTCCCCCAGCCCCCAATACCACCCCCAAAAATCCACACCCTGCCCCCCCACTACCCACCCCCAAAAGCCACACCTTGCTCCCAATACCCAATCTCAGCTTGGGCACTCTGAGACGGAGACAGGGTCTCCCCCACACCCCTGCATGAGCTTCCTGCTCCCAAAAGGAGTGCAGCTGAGCTGCCCCCAACACTCACCAGTAGCCGTGTGCTGGAGCAATGAAGACACCCCCGGCCCCCCCAAACTCTCCTCCCTGCAGGCTGGCCTTTGAGGATTCTGCCTCTAGCCCAGCCTGCACATGAGCAGGGGAGCCAGGGTGGCTGACACAACTCTTCCCTGACCTGCCAGAATGCACCGGACCGGCGCGCCGAGGCCTCCTAGTTTTAGGTGCTTGGTATGCTAGGACCTCTAGAAATAGAAGATGGAACCAGAACTCTGCATTCCAGCACCATTTTCTGTTTTTAGGGCCCTGGAACGCCATTCCAGTGCATTCTGGCTACTTTAACCCCCCCGACTGGCAGTCACCCACAAAGGCAGAATAATGGCACAGACAGCTTAGAGACAGCAGCCTAGGCAGATGTAGCATTTCCCCTGAGCTGAGGTCTTTCTTGGGCCTGGTGAGAGGGCCACAGTGTTGTTGATACACTGGCCAAGTGCGCCCTCTTATTTATCCCAGAGCTGAAAGGGGTAGAAAAGTGTGGAAGGGATTCCCCCCCCCCCCGCCCCATGCCTTTATCTCAGGGGATCAGAAAGTCTATATACACACAGTGTGACCTTGTGGGGAATAGTCTGAACTAAGTTGGCCACAAGATTGCCCCTTCAAGATATCAGGATGGTTTGAGAACTTGCTAAACCTCCTACCCCTCTCTTCCTCATGGAAGCAGTACAGGAAAGAGACGTGGAAGAAAGCTGGGGACTTTTCCAAGGCCTGATATTAATTGCATGTAGTGGTTTCCACCTCAGGGTGTTTCATGAGGTAGCTCTTTTTTGAGTACTGGGTTGACAGCGCCTAACACATCTTAAGGCTTGGATTTGGCAGGCAATAACCATCAGGTAGTTTGAGGGGGGTGATGCAAACAAGCTGAGTGCTAGTTCCCCCTGAGAGGAGTATCTTGTGCAGATACAAAGCTAGTATTTCTAGAGGTAAACAAAACCATGGATTTTTCTGGTGTACCTTGTTCCAGTATGGAAAAAGGAAAACCTGAAGCCTTCATAGACATTCTTCCTCTTTATTATGTTCTACCCTCTCATGGGGTATGTCTATACTGTGTGTTTACATCAACTTAAGGGCCATTAAGGCGACTTAAACAAAGCCCTGCCTACATTGCAGCGCAAAAAAGTCACCTTTAGCATTAGTTAAAGTCAACTTTATAACTCCCACTTATAATGTCAACTTTACAGTTAAGTCGACTTAAGGCACTGTGGAGGGGGAGTTGCCTTACATTGACTTTACTGGCCTCCCAACCACAGAAAACATGGGGATGGGGGCTAGCTAGCACGCACAACACAGCCGGGCACCTTCCCAGCTGTGTGCAACCCAGTCAAACTCCCCACGTTCCCTGATTGAAATGGCATCTCCCCCATTCTGAGCCTGACTGGGCATCACAGAGCAAGCGGGCATTTCCGCGGTTCTCAGCTGACCCCCAGCATATTGGCCAGACTCCAGCATCTCCCGCCATCACAGCTGGACCTCAGCATCTCAGCCTGACCCCAGCATCACAGCCCGACCCAGCATCTGAGAGCAACCCAGCATCTTGCCCTGCAGCTCAGCCCCACTCGGCATCTCAGCCCACCCCCCACCATTGCCCCCATTCTTAGCCCAACCCTTCCTGTCTCCCCTAATCTTAGCCAGCCTGCATGTCTCCCCGTGCTTAGCCCAACCCAGCATGTCCTCCCCATTCTCAGCCCGACCCTGTCTGTCTCCATCCTTCTCTTCCCAAACCCCTGTGCCTCCCCCCTCGTCCTTCTCTGCCCAACGCTGCCTGTCTCGCCCCCTCTCCGCCCAACCCTGTGTGTCTGCCCATCTCAGAGGAACCCCCCCCCATATTGTTGTAAAAAAATGGAGTCCGCAGGCACTGTTTAAGACTAACACATTTATTTATTGGATGAGCTTTCATGGGAAAAAAAAATCCCTCTTCATCAGACAGTTTGAAGGTGGGGGAATGGTAGGAAGTAAATGCAGGGGAATGTAAGACAGAGGATCAAGTCACACTCTAACAGCAAATCAAAGCAGTTCTTAAGATTCAAACACTGGGAACCAGTACATGGAAAGAAAGAAAGTTGCTATTTCTTTTAGCTTAGATTGTGTGAAATCAGGATTAAATCCTGACTATGGATTTTTTTTCCCCATTATAACAAGTGATTTGACTTCAACTTCCTCTATGTGCTGTTTCCTGGTGTTCGAGTCTTAACAACTGCTTTGCCCTGCCTCTGTGCTGGCAGTTGCCCTGCAGCGCCTGGTCCAGAGCCAGAGAAATCTGGGCAATGCAGGGAGGGTGTGGAGTGCTGCGCTGGCACATCGCTGGGCTACGGCAGGCTCCCTGACCTCCCTGTTGCCACACACGTATGGAGGGTGGTGTGGTTACTCACTTCCTGTAGTAAAGGAGTGGCCAGAAGAGAGGGGCACCTCTGCTGTGGTGCACTGTGAGCCAGGTACCCACAATGCACCACTTCTAGGGCGACATAGCAGTTGCCAGTGTGGATGTGGGCAGTCTTCTGGCATTTTGAGTGTGGACATGCTAAGCCAGCTTAATAAAGTCTACTTTAAGCAGACTTTATTAAGCCAGCTTAACCGAGTCCTGTAGTGTAGACATAGCCATGGAGCGCATTCACAAGTGAACTGAGGCCTAGGGATCAACTGAAGAGGGTCTATTCAGGTTATTGAATACAGGATGCTCTTTGTAACACCAGATTGGTCCCCTTTAACTGCTTGGTATGTAAGGGGAGATGGCCATCCAGCATGCCATATCCCAAGCAATAATCAAGGTGGGGCCTGCTGCTTAAATCTAGCCCTGTCTCTGTTTTTACATTCCTGAGACTCTTGGTCAATATAATGTGTTCGTTCCTTTAAGCCATCTGGAATCACTGAATTATCTCTCATACACTTTGTGTTATATCATGCTCCATTGAGGCTACTAACAACCAACAACTGATACTTTTAATTCCTGGTAAAGAGTCTGTGTGTAATGCTGAAAGTATGAATATCATTAAAAAAGACAGGACCAAATTCCACTCTCATTTACAGTAGTGTACAGCTAGAATAACTCAAGTGATGTCAGTAAAATTACTCTAGCTTTTCACTGGCATATGGGAGCAGAATTTACCTACACTATTCAGTCTTTGAATGATGTCTCCAAAGTATATTTTCACAGAGGTACAGCAACTTCCCTAAGGTATTCTGCCAAATCTTTTACTTGTTTCCATTTCTTTTTAATGTAATGAGATTTCATAATGAAAAGCAAATACAATCTAGTATAGAAAAGTGCACATTACACTGATTCTAATAAGCTCAATGACAATCAATAATGCTGTTAGGTTCCTTGAAATTGGTCTGCATAAGATCACAGTACCATGGTCTGCCTAAAGCTGATTATTAGCTGCTTTATGAGGCAGATTTGTCTTAGAAGAAAACCTGGAACCATTCTGACTTAAAGGAAAGAAGAAACGTGACTAATGCTTGTTTCCTGCCTTTAAATCGCCAATAAGTAGATATTTCCCTTCTCTTTTGAGGCAGGTATCAGGCGCTGTTGAAGTATCTTGCTGACTGTAGCTAGCATCAGCATGAGTCACTAGACCCTGGCTGCTTTTATTTTAAACCATTTCATCTGGCCACTTGCTGAACATGGATGAGACATTATTCTCTGAAAGAGAAGGAAAAATAAAACCCTCACACACACACCATACTGACACAGAAATTAAGCTTATAATAAAAGAAAAACAAAAATGAAAGAGCCAACCATGTGTCAAGACAATATTAAAAATTCTGATAACCTACAGCCCTCAGATTTGAAAAATATGCATGTTTTTCTATCATATTTTACTTTATGCCTTTACTTTGCCCTACATTGAGCAATGGAAAATATCAGGTTAAGAGGGGGAGTTCTGACATTTATAGAAATAAAGATGAGAATATACAAGCACTACAGCATGAGAACAAGTGATTCATTTATGTGTTTTGCTGTCATGTGATACAGTTAAAACAAGTTCCAAAGGGGTAGCTTTGTTGGTCTTGTTCAGGAAAACAAGCAAGGAGTCCTGTGGTGTTTAAAGATTAACAAATTTATTTATCACATGTAGTTTGTATACTACACCTATTTCAAGTGAAGTTTTGTACTGAAGTTTGCTTCCTTTTAGACAAACTAATAACTTGCAGTCTAATATCGCATGCATTAGAGCTATTACATTTTCTCTTCACTAGCACAGGGCGATGTTTGAATGTAATGATCTGTCTTGCAAATGACCTGAGGAAGTAATTTCAGGATTCTTCAAAATGTAGCCATTTGTTTCTTATTGGTGAGTTCAATTTCATTAAAAGTTATGGTGTGAGCAGTAGCACCAGTTGCAGCAATGTGTGGCCAAAGGGTGTATCATTACTTCTAGTTTACCATTAAAATAATATGTAAGTGATTCAATATGTAGTTGTAATAGTCATTTTTTTAAATGCTGCACCATTGGCAGGCTGCCATTAGACATGAGTCTTCCCTTTTAGGTAATACAGTGCAAGGAGAAGGGGCTTAAAGATTCAAAAATTACATTTTTTTTCATTAAGCATCTTTTCTTCAACATTTTAGTATAAAGTTTGCATTGTAAATTCTTCCTTGTGGACAAAAAATGTTATTTATGCCAATATCTTAAAGCTGTAAAGTTACATTTTGTTTACATATTGAACCTGCTATTAAATGTATATGTGAACCAATAAGAAAATGGCTCTTAATGCTAAAGGTAACAAACATACATAAAAATGCAACTTGATACTGACACATAGGAAGTAACTAACTGTCCTTTGCATGAGGGGATGAGGCATGTTTCATTCTGAGGTTCCAGCTGTTTATGTCCATAGATTACAGGTGTACCGTCCTGTTGCCACAGAGGCTGTCTTGAGTCAGCAGGAGTATTCTGAAAAAGCTTTATGCTTGGGAAGAATGGGATATAGCCATTAAGCAGCATGTATGGCATTTTTAATGTTTCAGATCCAGAAGTCAAATTTTAGGTTAATGCTGGCATCCACACATGGCAACTTCTAAACTGGGTTATATCAGCAGGGCATATTGTGATAGCCGAAATTGTCTTTAGTGACCCGTCCTGAGCTGGAGCCACTGTCCAAGAGCACAACATACACAAGTATTCACTAAGCCTCAAAGGAATTTCTACTGGCTACTAACACAATTCAAAATAGTTGTCCTCTCAAGTTCATCCTTAGCTCTTTTTGCTCAGTGCTTCCTCCCCATCCCACAACCCTCTAATCTGACAGGCCACCCATCACCTCCACTCAGCATCCCAGCACTAATTCACCCCTTTAACTTGATTTTCTCCCAATAAGCATTTCATGTTTCTATACACGTTTTGGAGAACAAGGTGCGGAGGAAGAAGAACGAAGCAAGAAGCAAAAAAGAAAAAGAATCTTTGAGCATAAAAGTGGAACAGAAGTTTTTGTTGTTGATTGTATGTGAAGGGACTGATGCCAAGTGATGAGGGCCATTTAAGTACATCTGTAGGAGATACTGACTGTTGCTGACCATTGACTGGAGTCAGTTCAGTTGTGCTACCTTGTTATGAAGGTGTTCACAGACTCAAGAAGGGAAGGACTTGTCCCTGCAAGGGTAAAAGACACTAAGGCAGTGGCAGCTTGTGTAGGAGTTTTTCTGGGAAGCTCCTGAAATGTTGGTGGCTCCAAAACCCATTTTCTCTTATTAAACTTTTGTTCATAGCTAAGGGTGGCAGAAGTGGGCTCTGAGCTAATAAGAGGCTTCCATTTCCCTAAATCACTAATGAGCCTACATTTTTTTGTGCACTGCTGTATGGTGTCTGTGTTGGAGAATGAGAAAATCTACCCTTCCTCTAAAATATTCAGTCTCTAACTTCTGTATTTTACAAAATAAGTAGATTCTTTCCTCCCCATTCCCTCCCATACTCATCACCTGAGCTGTATGCAGATAAAGAAAAAATGAAGATGAAAAATAACTATTGACAGTTTTACTGAAAATTGAAGTACTATCTTGGGGGGAACCTTTCATTAAAATAAAAATGCTTGAAATACTGTCAGTCAGCATGAAAATGAAGATGTCATGACTAAATAAGAATTTTCAGTCCCTCAGTTTTCAATAATTAATACATTATTTGCACTTGCACATTCCCATTTCCCAGCTTTCACGCTTTCATTTACACTCTGGTCCTTTGCTCAGCAGCAAATTTAACATCATTGTGACCTTCTGCCTAACACCATACACCTATCTAATATCTGCATTTATTAAAGTAGCAAGCACCAGCTAGTGTGGGGTAGGAGGAAATGGAAAAAGCCAGAACTTTCCATGAATGGAAGGGAAATAGATTGTTCTGAAGGAATGACCAATTAACAAACCAACTCTGTAATGTCTGGGCTCTCAAGAACAACATTTGCATGTTATTGGACATGTTTTTAATTGAAACCCAAGGGAACTGGCATCAAGTTTACAGCAGCCTTATAACAAAATACTTAGGAAACTTATTATAGATCCACCAACTTGCCTAACTGAAGTTGAAACATTTAAATAGCTGAAATATTTTCATCACAGTCTAGAGAATTTATACATTATACATCCCCATAGAAACACTGTCATATGTTTCTAAGCGACTGTAAGAAACCTTTTCATCACCATGTAATAGAATTTGTTTTTTTTTAAAAATCATGCATTATAGTAGTATATGGAAGTGTAAGAATAAAAATTAGAATATGTGGAAATTAGGTGCTGTAAGCAAGTGATGTTATAATGCCCAGAATATGGTTGGAGGGGGTCTTTCTAAATTCAATGGAAGTTTTCATAGAACTATTATTTTCCAAAATGCAAGTTTTATGGATCATTAGTGCTCTACTGGGGACAGACACTGGCTACTTTTTGCACAAGTGAGAGCTTTACCATCAATGAAAGGACAGCAGAAACTTATTTCTTGTGCTTTCTGGGCAGCTCTTCATTGGGAGCCTTTCCAAGAAACTCAGTAGGTTTTAGGTTAAGCCCTGTGAATGATATTGGAAAGCATTAGGGTTGCTGGGGGCACTGAGGTGGCGATATGGTATTTGTTTTACACCTCAGGAATTCTATCTTCTTGTGCGACAAAAAAACCAGTAGAAATGCTATAATCATCTATTAATTAGGTTGCTATGGCACTTTCAACTGAACCCTGTTTCTGTAAAAAGCTATCACTTTCATCCCTGTGCAATATAACTTAGCGGAAAGGGACATTATTTTATTAACTGCAGAAGCACACAGCTCATTCTGAGTTTGCGCAGGCTTCAAAAACCATTTGGTTAGCACTGGCCTTGACCAGCAGTTTAACATGGTGTCACAGTTCAGGGCTAATTATACTTGTGTCCACTAGCTATCTATAGACACACTTTCCCCTACACGCTCAGTGCCTGTACGTCTCAAAGTACAATCCCACAATACACCTTGTCACCCACCAGCGCTTTCCCTTAAGAAATAGTGATTAGTGGGAAAACGCAGTGACACCAGACAGCACCTTCTAAGGAACGTTTTATTTATTTAATCCATAGCAATCAGGGTGAGGTTAGAAGTATCACAGAGGCCTGTATCACTATTGTCTTTAAGCTCAGCATTTCCTTGCAAAATTAGACAGGTTCAACTAGGAATGATGCGAGCCCAGGAAAAGACCCGGGGCCTGGACCCCACGCAGCCCGCCTCGGTCCAGATTCAGGGCCTGGGCCCAAGCCTGCCTGCGGCTGCCATGGGCAGCCTGGCCCAGACCCTGAGCCAGGGCCACGGCAGGGAAAAACAGCCACCACCATGGGCAGCCTGACCCTGGACCGCCAGCCAGGGATGGGACCCGAGAAAATAGCCACCTCTGTGGGCAGCCTGGTGGCAGATCTGGGGCCCTGGCACTGGGACTCAGGGCTTGAGACCCTTAAGCCCAGCACCAGTGATGCCACTGGGTTCAAATTATCCTAGATATTCCTGCTCCTGCAAATTCATATCTCCGCTTCCAGCAAGCCCTGCCTCTCCCCATCAGGGGTGCCCTTTTAATAATTTCCAGGTTTGTTTAAGGTTGCTTGAAGGGCCCTGTTCTTGTTCCAACAAGAGGTTGTGGCCGATTTAGAAAGCGACAAAAGTTCTGATGATTGAAACTTTTCTTCTCAGGTAAGCACCAATGCCTGGGCTACTTAAAAGCTATTGACTTTGGTGTCTGCAAATCCACAATTTATACTGGTTTATTCTTTAGCAAGCAAAACAATAATGGTTACTAGTAAAAGTAAACATAGTAGAGGCCTTCCACAGTCTTCATACATACGCATTAACCTAGAATTATCATAGGTTTGTAACAATGGTTGTTCATCAACAGACATTAGTAGAGCCACTTCCATAACTCTACATCTCATTTGCATAACATTTCCAGTCCAGTAACACAACACCTAGCTTTACAGTCTTGCCTCCCACATTTACACCAGCTGGTGGGCCACGGCTGGTACATGATGCATATACTACTGTATACGCTGTATCCCCAGAGACATTCTGCTGTCTCTACCTTCTGCAGCAGCCTTACCACAGCTATGATTATCAGTGCCAGAATCTGGGTTTAAAGTGGTCTAAAGAGTGGTTAATATGCAAATGTGAGATTAAGCATTATTTTGTACTCTGAAAGTAAGCAATATTTGCAGACATGTTTCTAGGATGAAGTCTTGCATTCCAGTTTTTAGCCTGCCGCATATTGTAGCGGTTGAATTATAGCTTGGTGTTAAGAGAGATTTTAAAAGGAAGCGCTGGAACAGTCTTCATAACAATGGGGGGGGAGGAGAAGCCATGTTACATCGACTCTACCATACAAAGGTAATCATGCAGAGTGGAAATTCCAGGCTGGGGACTGATTTCAAATTGTTGTGCACCAAAATTTGTTCAAGTGCCAGTGTCACAGTAAGACATTGTGTCCCAAGCTGCTCAGCAGTTATGTGAATTTACTGATTATGAGAAGTGCTGGATTGATGGCACCTCTGATTAGTCTTTTAGTCACAAAACTGGTACAACAGAAAATAGCAATGCAAGTTTCTCTGTACCACCCCATTAATGTGCTTCCCGACACTAATGGATCACCTCTAGAAATCAAGAGCATAGCTCCGTCTCTGCCTATTCACTTCTTGTTCTCTCTGATATGTGCAACAGGGATGCTAATTAGTGCCACTTGTGGGTCTTGTGACATAGATATTCACACTGAAAGTAGACAGAAGAGAGCTGTGCTGATTGCTTGGATTACAGTAAGGGGGAAATCCAGCTCCCTGCTACTGCTGCGAAGAGCACACATTCAGCTCACTATTATCTCTTTCTCAGCTGGTGAATTGAGGACTCAGACAAGGCAATTTGAAGTGAGAGAAGCAGACAGCAATGGTATCTCAATGGAGAAGTTTCCCGAGTTCCTAGCCTTCCTTTTACTAGGTGAAGTAGAGCAATAGCTGATGGGAGATGATGAGGATATTTGCCTGAAACAGGACCTTGGAAAGCCTGAGATTTTAAACTTGGCTCCTTTCTGCACTGCTATCCCCAAAGTTCCTATATGACATATGGCCAAAGAAATGGACCAAAGACATTTTTTTTTTTAAATCAGGAAGAATACAATTCCCTCCAGACATAAAACCTCAGGAACAGTTTATATGGTAGGCCCCACCTCTTTAGTCTTCTTGTATTCTATGCAATAGCACTTTTGCAGCTGCGGCTTAAGCTTTCCTCTAAAGCCTGAGAGATCCCACAGACTCCTGGCTCTTGGCTTAAACCCTGAAGTTAAGTAGGTGTCCTCCATTGTGGGCATGGTTAACAAAACTGTTATATAAGAGGCACAGGGGAAATAGAGGTGGTACCCCACATACACACACACACCCTGTCACGTCACAAACTCTGTCAGTTCCCACTCCTCTCCTTGATCTCCTTAATTATGTAGAAATTAAGAGGTAAAAAGGTGGTGCCATGTCAAGGTGACCATTCAATGCCCAACTTTATCACAGATTGCCTATGTGACCTGGGACAAGTCGCTGAGTCTGTGTGACTAACAACAATATTTGACTTTGATGGAACTATGTGAAGAGGAATTGACTCTGTGCAAAGCACTCAGATACTGTGGTGATGAGGACCATAAAGGTCACTGCATAGCTAGAATGGGCAGGTGCAGGAGTAACTAAGACAGTCAGTCAAAGGGGAAAACAAGGACTAAGAAAAAGGCTGGTGAGACGGAATGGAAAAGTCAGAACAAGAGACAGTACTGTTTCATGACCCTGCAGTCTCTTTCTTCTAGTTAGCACAGAAGAAATAATCTCTGGAATGACGACTTTCCAGATGGGCATCTTTCTCTTGGGGGCTGTCTATGGATGAAAAAGATCAAGACCCAACAAGCACAGTAGCTGTGTTACACTAACTACAAAAAAATACACACTAAGCTGTTCCATAGATAATGTAGTGCCAAAATATTGCAGCAAAATGCACTTTAGTTTATTTAGGTACAGCTCTGAGCAGGTAGGATTACAAAGCAGGATGGGTGTGAAATGGGAGCTCCACACAGATAAGATACTTATCTGGCCTTGCCAACACTGTAGCTTTTGGGTACATCACAGTTTGTTAGTGTTTTTATCCTCACAACTTTCCTAAGAAGCCAGGTAGGGCTATTACACAAAAGAGTAAACTGAGAAACAGAGGCTAGGAGACTTGCCAAACATCAGATGGGAAGCCTGCTGGAGAAGAAGGAATGTCCCAAAACCCCTAGACTAGTGCCTTAACCACTGGACCATTCTTCTTTCCGGAAGGAGAACAAAACACCCAATATTCTTTTAGATAAAAGAAGGCAGAACCAGCTTTAGTTTTATAGGCTATGTCTACACGGTGGTTTTATTTCGAAATAACAGTTCTTATTTCAAAATAAAACCATTAGGTCTACACAATGTACCGTTATTTCGAAGTGATGGGACTCGTCATTTCAAACTAACGATCGTCATTTTGAAATCCCCAAACCTAGCCCCCACTCAAAACAGCTGTCATTTTGAAATGGCTGTTTCGAAATGGCTGTTTCGAAACAGCGTTGTTTCGAAACAATGGAGCGTAGGGACATGTTGTTTCGAAATGGCCATTTTGATTCATTTTTTCGAAATGGCCGTTTCGAAACAACGTGGCCCTAGGCTACGTTGTTTTTAAACATGGCTGTTTCGAAAGCAGCTTGGAGGCTGACCTTCCTCCCAGGGTACCCTGGGCCAGGAACTGTCCCTCCACCACATGCTTTCTGCTGCCACCAGCCTCGAAGGGCCATGGCAGCAGAGGCACAGCCAGCCCCATCGCAAGGACGGCGCAGGGGCTCCGTGTGGTCCCCTATGGAGACCCTCACCCTCCTGCGCATCTGGGCGCAGGAGGATGTCCTTGACAGGTTCCAGGCCAGCCACCGGAACGTGGATGTCTACAGGGACATCGCCTGGGCCCTGACAGAGGCTGGCTATGAGTGCACCACGGAGCAGGTGCACTCAAAGGTCAAGGGGCTCTGGCAAGACTATTGCCAGGCCTGGGATGCCCGGGAGCTCCATGGGGCACCAGCTGCCCCTACTTTGCGGAGCTCGACCAGTTCCTGGGGGCTGAGCCTGGTGGCCCACCCCGACAGGGGAGCCTGCAGGACACCGGCAAGCTGCAGGGCAGCACCACGGAGGCGGAGGGGGGGGCCCACAGAAGGGGGTGAAGAGCCCCTGGATGTGGGCAACGGCAGCCGCCCAGCCACTGAGGGACCAGTGACCAGCCCAGAGCTGATCCCTGAGGAGGAGCCGCAGCCCAGCAGCCCGGCAGAGCCTGCAGAGGAAGAGGAGGGAGCGGCATCAGTTGGTAAGCATCCCACCCACAACGCAGGGAGGCCCCGGAGTGCAGGGCGTGGGCCCTGGGGAGGGCACGGCCCTGGGACAGTGGGGCTCAGGCCCGGGGGAGGGGGCATGCACCCCCCCCTGTGCAGCTGTGCTGCAGGGGGGCATGGGCAGCCTGGGTCCCAGGCCCGAGGAGGAGGGGGGTCCGTGACCAGAGGGTGGCAATAGGCAGACCTGGCAGCAAGCAGAGCAGGGAGCCTGCAGCCACCCTGTCACATGGGCCCAGGAGTCTTCCCCCCCCGAACGGCTCACTGCCTACCATGGGCCTCGAGGCCCCGTGACCCCTGAGTGCAGTGTACAGTGCCCACTCAGCCTTGAAATCCTGCTAGCTGTCAGGGCAAGGGTGTTTGCAGTTCACAGGCTGCACACACCAGGGCTAGTAGGTGGACTCCTAACCGTTCTCTCTTTCGCCCCTGCAGTCCATCCATCCACCCACTGTACAATGCCTGGGAGCCCAACCCCACCCGTCAGTGTACGCCCCAGGAGGCGAACCGGCCCACCACCCGGACTGAGCTGCTCACGGCCCTGCTGGAGCTCAGCCAGCAGGCAGAGGAGGCCACCAGGGCCTGGCGGACTGAGCTGGCCCAGCGCCAGGACAATGTGGTGCAGCAGCTGCAGCAGGCCACTGGGGCCGACGACCGCCTTGGGGGGGCCCTGGAGCGCCTGGCCGCGGCCATGGAGCACTAGGCGGCCACCCTGGAGGGGATCCAGGGCACGCTGCAGCAGCCTGGGGGAATCCTCGCCCCCCAGCTTGGGGCCCCAGCTGCTGCAGCACGCCAGGACCCAGCTGCCCCTCGCCACCGGTGCCCCTGGACCCAGGGTGGCCACAGCAAAGGCCAGGGAGCTGTGGGCCCTGTCCCAGGGGCAGCTCCCCCCTAACATGCTCCCCCAGTTGTCCCCAAATGCCCACCCCATATTCCTGTGCCCCCCAGTTTGTAACCCCCACCCCACATCCCTGAGCTCCCCCAGTTCCGCCTTCCCATACCCCGTTATTAAAAATAACATTTCACCCATATCCAGAGTTGTTGCATGTTTTATTGGGTTCGTTTCCGGGTGTGGGTGGGTTGAGTGGTGGCTGGCTGGGGAGAAAGGGGGAGTGGGCGGTGTGGTGGGGCTCCCATGGCGATGTGGGTGGCATCAACGATCCCCCCACAAGTTGGAAAGCCCAGGGCAGTGAGGCCGGCGATGCTGTCCTTCAGCACTCCAAGCTGACGGGGCGTGTCCACAGGACTGGCTGATGGCATAGGCGAGCTGCAGCAGCAGTTCCCTGACGGTGGACCTCCTGACGCTGCCGAGATGGGCACCGGCCATGTGGGACCCGGGGTGGCCATCTTCCTGGGAGCGATGGCCATGCTCTTGTCCTCAGGGATGCCCGCCCTCATCACCAGATGCCTTCAGTGTCGGACCGGGGTGGGCTCGGTGATGAGGTGATGGTCCTCCTGCTAATCTGGGGGGTTCCTCCTTCAGTGCCTGCTGCTCCAGGTTCCCTGGACAGTCCGTTTCCAGCAGTCTGTGTTGGTGTCTGGTGCTGAGATGGGGGACGAGGCGCTATTGGTATGGCGGGGGGATCATCAGTGGGGGGGGGCACAACCTAGTGCAGCGTGGCACTTTATTTATACACAGCTGAAGGCCCGAAGGCAAGTACCCAAGGGCCCCGAGAAGAGTGTACATATTTGTCTACTGGCATAAGCAGTACGCATATCTCAATCATAAGCGCTTGCTATAGGGAATTGTGTCCTGGGCCTGGCCTCTTCACGAGACGTCCCCCAATTGCAGCGGCTTCCTTGGACCTGCCCCGCCCTTAGTCGTCTGCGCCAGGGGCCTCTGGCCTAGTTGGTCTGACCCGAACAGCTTGCCCTTTATCCAAGTCGACTGACCTTAGCACTCTGCCAGCAACATCTAATCCCTTGTGTCCCCAAATTCCAATATGTGGTCTGTCCGTGCACCATGGAGGCAAGTACAGCAAGGGTCCTCTGGCATACCTTATCTGTTAGGGACTGCTACTGGCCCTCTTCCAGGCCTTCAGGTAGGGCAGAGCAAGTGCACACACTTATCCCCTCCTCCCCCTTTATAGGCATAGTGAGCTATCTGTGTCTCAGCACTTTCAGGCCTCAGCCACGGGTTTCTTCTCCAGTGCTGTGAAGGCCATTGAGATAATGGTCCTGGGCTCAGCTCTGGGCTCATCGGGCTCGGGGAAAATGTGTCCCACAGCAGGGTGGCACCCTGCAGGCTGCCAGAGGGTCTACCCGGTGCATCAGGATGGTACAGGAGCCAGAGGGCAGCCGTAGCCATCTGTCTTGCAAGTGCTGGGGGGTCACGGTGGACAGGGAGGGGCTGTCCGGTCCACCTGTACGTGATTGGCTGGCTACATGGCTGGCAACATGGCCCAGTGAGCCGGCCACGTTGCCACACCTCCCATGCTGCCCCTCTCCTGGAATCGAAATGGCAGGTCCACACACATGCTATTTCGATTTGCGGGGATTTCCTTAATTCGGATTAACAAAGTGTTAATTCGAATTAATTTATTTCAAAATAAGTTATTTCGAAAGGGGTTCTTTCGAAATAAAAGCTACTGTGTAGACATAGCCATATAGTAGGATCTGCTGGTTTTGATGGCTTTGCCAGATGTTTGTTGACATTTCAACAAACTACAGCATGGCTGTGAAAAGCTATAGTTTAAGTCCATTTCTTTTGCCTGGGGGGGAGGAATCAAAATAAAACATGTGAACAATATGTAAAGGCCTTAAAATGACTCACCTCCAAAAATGGATTTTATTGAAGTCATCATCAAGTTTTTACACTCATCTATAAATTTATCAAGCAGCATCAAGGTAGTGATCAGGACTTTGTCATCTTTTCTTTTTTTTTATACTCTGTTAAACTCAGATAACTTTTCAAGTGGCATACTGAAACATTGTTCAGTATTAAATGTTATGCACAAATAAGTACCTAATGGTAAGTTTAAAGATGTTGCAGCAGTCCAAGTTTTCATTTTCCTGATTATGACATTTGCATAATGTATAAATTCAAACATTATTGCTATTAAATAATGCATAAATATTCTCCCATGCTGAAATACATCTATTTCCTCTCCATGAATTATTTTGAATGCATCATTCAGTTCTATTTAAAAATGTAGTTAAAATTCCATATATATCAGTATTATGACTGGAAGAAGTGTCATCCTCAGTAGCTGGATAACACTCCAAACTGTAAATGAAGTATACATTATTAAATGTGCCACATTTTCCCCTCTTCAGGGTGTATTATCTTCTGAATACACTACTTAGCATTTCAGAAGTGTCAGAAAGTAACACAGAGTCATATTTAATCACATGATCATTCAGCAGGTCTTGGGGGGAAGCTAACATTATCTTCTCAGAGAAGTCAGAAATGTAAACTTGGTCACATATTCTGGAGGTTTTCTTGGATTCTCTGGACAAGAGAAACAGATCAATGCATATGACCAGCCCTTATCAGTTTTAGGTATACTTTAAAAGGCACAAAGCACCAACAGCCCCTACTGACTTCAACCTCAGTTCCCCCCACAGGACCAAGCCCCTTTATTAGAGTTTATAAAATGTGCCCATCCAACAAGCTTTTCATCTAAAGGTCATCTCTCTCAAGATAGTAGTTAAGTCAATTCTCAAGTGAGGAGTGAACACAAAGGACCTCAATGAAGTACAAATTAAACACACACACAAAATACCACAACCTTGTAAAAAAAAGCTGTACACCACAGTACGCAAGAAAAACTTGTGATAAGTACTTTAAAATGACACAGAACCTAGAACAAGCTCTATACAACTGGACCTACAGCCAGACTGAAAAACTGTATGATGCCACACGGCACCACAATACAACAATTTGTAGAACTCATCACTTCAGAGACTTCCCTTACTGCATTGCAGTGCTTCTGTCATGACTCTTCTTGATTTTATAACTGTTTGTAAGCAAGATTTAAATATTTACTTATAACTGTGCTGCCTCTGTTTTTCTTAGAAATTGGTGGTTTGCCTTTTTAGTATTATTTACTTAAAAGTAGACATGGCTTCATGTTTCACTAAGACCTTAATTCATTGGCGTTTTCAGTATTCCATTTTGCTGCAAGTATGAAATAATCAGGTCTCCGGTAAATCTCACCCTTTTACAAGTATGTCATCTTTTACGATTTGTTATTATAGTACTAGAAGGTGCTGTTGTGACCATTACCTCTGTTTGTCACATACACCCATTTACTCTGCCAAATAATTGCTGTCATTTCCCCTCCCTCTCTTGCATACTATTATTGTTGGTACAGTAAAATGAATTTTTAAAATGCTAATAAACTGATCCAACGGTAGAAAAACATTTTGCTTACACTTAAATTGATTCACTGTATGCTAGGATGAATTCAGAAATGTATCTGATCAACTTTAAAAAACAGCTAATTGTGAAGCATAGAAAATGTATCATTTAGGCCCCAAATTGAAGGTACTGGCTGAAACAAAATGGAATAAAATATCTCAAATTCTAGCACATGAAATTTTTTTTAAAGAAAGGACTTGCTAAAGAACTAAGTTTTATCTTGAAAAAAAATCCATAAGCTGTTCATTTTTCCAAAGATTTTAAGCGATGGAGCCATCAAAGTACAGTTAGCAAATCTTCCAGTTTTACTTAGTCTTGGGTTGACATTTTGGTAGACTAGTCAATGGGGAAAGGAGGTTCTAGAGGAATAAACTAAGGGTACCCAGCTCTTCTACTAAATCATTAGCCATTTCAGAAGTTCATCCCCTGAACGCTGATTTTACTTTTAGTTTCCGCACCGGCAGGACTTCCAAATGACTCCATTATTGGGCTCTACCACAGCACTACAGATATACACTAAGCATGTTTTAATAATAGAAACTTTCAGGAGGCTGAAAATCTTATGCACTAACAAGCTCTCAAGCACAAATTTTAGCAATTTCCATTGCTAGGAAGAAAGAATGGAGCAGGTTAAAAACTACATAATAGTAGAACGAGAAAATGTCTGTTTGGTACAAACTAATTAGACTAATATAAAAAATTCTGCTTATTACATTGTTGTGGATATTTTGTCAGGAACAGAGCTGGCATGGCTTATAAACAGAGACAGAAGAGAGAGGTTAGTGTATTTTTCAAACTCCACCTCCCATGGGTTCATCTATTTGATTTCTGCCTTTAATACTGATAAAAAGTGACAGTAGTTGGATAAAATAATCAAAACTGGAGTTGAGGAGCTTATAAACCTTTTGACACTTCAATAAACTAAAAGCCAATACAAACCTAAAAAGACACATCCATTTTGACTCCAAGCAGCTGCATAGGGCAACAACAGCATCAGCTTTGAAATAGATGTTAGTTCCTGATCTATTTTACTCTCATTTCATAAATTTTAAATAAAAAATAAATGCTAAATTCTTCATGGAGAGCTAAAACCTTTTATAATCTTTTAGACAGTTGCTGCCATCCCTCAAGAGAGCTGTACGCCTGCTGCTAAATGTCTACAAATCAATATTTAATATTTTGAAACATGAAGTCTTAATTATCCATTTCCCCTTTAAGCATCAGATCTGCACTCAGTGAAAATAAAACCATTTGTTGGCTGATGGATTGATTGCTGCTTATTAACACTTTTTCTCTGTAGGTCAGATAGAAAGGCTTCCTATCAAGTCTTTTATGCCCTAATTTAGCAGATTAGAACTCACTAAATGTTAACTTGAAAATAGATGAGCATCTTCCTCAATCTTGTTCATTTTAAAAATGAAGCTAATCCTAAATTTATCCTCAACCTTTAATTGGTATTGTGGCACCAGAACATATTTTTCATTTTCAAACTTAAATTCTAGCTTGTGTCAGATTCTGCTTCTTGCTGAGGCCCATGTGTCTTTGAGAAGTCTCACTAGGTACCCAAATACCTTTGTAAATCTGACCCCATTTGCCTCTGAGAAATGCCATGAATGCCCATTGATTTTATTCATAGCTGAGGTTACTTACAAGTAAGCAGATAAGACGCTGAGGCTATGTCTGTACTGATGACAGTAATTTCGCCACTGTCAGTTCGCCCTTCTGGGACCGGATCGTGGCAAGTATGAACTCGCCATGACGCTTCCAGACCATTGAAGTCCTGGGGGCCAGGTGGCGTAGGGGAAAGCTGACCGCAAGGGATTTGCAGTCAGCTTTTCCCTGATGCGTACCCACAGCTTAGAAAGTTGCCCTCAGTTACACAAGGAATTTAACGTTCCTTGTACAACTGGCAGTCGACTGCTGCTGAAAAGCCCTCGAATGTAGACTAGGCTAACTCAGGTATTGTAATGTTGAGTAATGCATTGCCTAACTTTTAAGTGCCTATCCACCCAGTAGAATGGCCAAATATTGAGTGAGGTGTCTAAGCTCTGTATACAATTCATGGCACCAGAGAGACATTAAGAATAGGATCCACAAGAACTAGCATGGTAGGAATGAAGTTGCCTGAGTTACCCAAAGAGAGACAAGGTCAGTCTTCTTTGCATTTATGAATGGTAGCTCTCTAGCCATGCAGGTTGGCAACACTGATGAGAGGAGTGTGTTCTAAAGCCCACACTTTGCAGGGAGTTAGGCACTTTAGCTCAGACCATAAGAAAAAGCACCTGCCCTTGCTTGTGAGTCACAGCTGGAACTCCTGTTCTGGAGCCAAGCAAGAATGGCTTCCCTGCATGCCTAACTGTACACAAACACACTTGGGGGGTGGGAGGGAGGAAGGAGCCTCCTTTATTATTCTCACCCGGGGGGTAACAGTATTCAGCCAGGCTGACGGAGAGCTTTTCTGTTTATGAGGAGAACTTTGAACAGAGTTTTCCACTTTTTGAGTGAGTGAGTTGCCTAACTTGTGGCCTAGAGAGCAATCCTCAGTTACTGTCTAGTCCATTTCATATTTATTACAAAGTGGAACAATTTCAACCCATGTTCACATCTCTTCTCATTAGCCAAAGGTGGGACTTGTACTAGGGTCTCCCATAATATAGGTGGTATCCTGTGAAGTATCAGGTGAAAGTTGGAAACACATTAGTCATTACTATCATAGTGTCCTAAAGTATGTTTTGGGGATAGAATTGATCAACATTCTTTTGTCGAGGGCAGAATTGTTTATTTCTCTGTTGCCAGTGTCTTTAGGGTGAATTGAGCATGGTGATGCCAGAAACAAAGGACAGTAAATTTGTATATGAAGTAAACCCAAGTAACCCAGAGGATGAGGAAACAGCATGTTACCAACATACTGGTGCACACCCCACAGCCAGAATCTCAGGAGTCACCCTGACTTTGGAGATAAAACTAATTAACTTTGCGAAAGAGAAAAAGAAGCAGAAGTGTGTCTTGTTTTCCATCACTGATGGAGCAAAGGACAGTATTCTTTGCATCTATGGAAGGGAGATCCCCAGCCATGTGATTTTGCAACATTGATAAGTAATTAAAGGTGAGAAAACTGCTTTAGGCAAAGTTTGGAACCTGCTAAGGCAGGCTCATAGACCATGTCTACATCAGCAATTTTAGGTCAGCCTTGCTAGTCTGAACTAAAGAAGTCTGAGGTTAGTCTGAACTAACCTTGAGCTAGTTTGAACTAACAGTGACTTTTTAGTTCGAACTAGCCACGCATTCTAGTTCAAACTGATGTTTTCATTTGAACTAAAATGCACAGCTAGTTCAAACTAAGGGCTTTGTTCAAACTTTTAAAGTTCAAATTAAGCCTTAGTTCATGTCTTGCCAATGCTCATTTCAAACTAAAGTTTGACCTATGAGTGAAAGTCCAAACTAACCAGGGGTATTTATTAGTTCAGCCTAAGATTTGCCTAGTGCAAACTAAGAAATTTCTTAGTTTGAAATAGGCAAAGCATAGTGTAGCCAAGTGTTAAATTAGTTCAGACTGATTTGGCAGCGTAAACATAGCCTTAGGGTCATGTTGTACTTATTTTATTTGTAACCATTTTTGGTTTCTATAACCACTGCTTAGTATCACTTAAATCTCCATTTTTTTAAAATAGCCATTTTTGTTTTATTCAAGATTCTCTTCTGTGTGGTTATGTTAAAGAGGGCTGGACATCCACAGCTCAGTAAGCTAGAGTTTAGTCACTCTTTGGGGACAGCAGCCTTGGTATTTCTGTGGCCATCCAGTGACAAGAGCTGGCTGCAGCCAAAAGATGCTTCTGGAGAATCTGGAAATTGGGGAGGAGGGTGCCACCAAGAGTGACCTGCAAATCAAGGAAAAGACTGGCAGACTCATGAGGAGTTTGTCGGACTGGCTGGCAAACTGAAATGTCAGAGACCTGCTGCACAGCTTAGAAGCAGCAAATTTCCTGCGCAGTGATAACAAGGTGATTTACAGTTCTGGAGGACCCAAAAGCACATGGGTCTAGTAGGTCACAGTGGTGCTTAAAAGGTATTTAGGCATCTAAAGTCCATACTGTTGATAGAGCCTTTACGACAATGTAGAGGGCCAGCCTGGAAGACTTTTGTTACAAGGAGGAGTAGTGTGACAGGCACACAGACCCCGGAGCACTGCTGCATTTTGAGAGAAATTATTGTTTAATTTTGCCTTTGCTTGGGCTAATTGCCAGAAAGTTTAGGTTGTTTTGCCAAATGTACTTTTATGTTTTAGGTTGTTTTTGACAAGTGCACATTATCAGCCTGTGAAAGTTTCCCAGTTATCTGTTTGTAAAGGTTCCTCAGAATGAAGTGTTTTGCACAGAAAGTTTCCCAGAACAGGCTGTTTTGCGTAGAGAGAGAGAGAGACATAAATTTATTGTATGGGAATGGCGGCAGGTAAACATCAGCCCCTACAAAAGTCTAGGCAGAGGGGTGGGACTTTGAGACTCGCCATGGACGGATGATCAGCCATGCCTGGATCCCTTGGGCGGCCACTCCGTGGTGCAGTTGGATCTCCCGCCGTGTTTTGGAGTGTGAGTGTTTAGCACTAATTGGTGAACAGATTTAACCAGTGCTGATAAGTGCTACTAAGTGTTGTGTGCTTTAACAAACTTAGTTTAGCTGATAACTTTCAGCTGTCTGGTGGCATTCTTTACTCTGGTACCCACACGAACCTTATGTTCCCATAACAGACAATGATATGAAGATAAATGCATGTTAAAAGTAGAAGCAAAGATCTAAATACAACCTGTCTCTGCCCCTACACATATGCACTCATCCACCCCTTTATAGAGGCCTGACCCAAAATCCATTGACATTAATATGAATCTTTCTTTAAGCATAAATAGTTTGCTCTTGGGAGAAGCTTCTCCTTAAAGATTTTTGTCTTACTTACATTAACTTCATTTTTAAAATATAAATATTTGCCTATTTAATGTCCAAACAAGGAGTCACAACAAGGCAGTTCTTGTCTAAATCATGTCTACCAGCCATTATCATTATCAGTCACAATACTCAGTCTATAATTCTCTTATTTTATTATTATTATTCTTTTACATTATTTTGAAGCAGAATAAATTCTTCTGAAGGAAAACTAGCCTGTATGTCTAGTTCTTACCGATTGTAAGCAACAGCTTGTTTGAGTTTAGTTGTGTGAACGGCTCCTAAACAGATATAAATCTGTTTGAAATTCAAAAGTCGGTGCACAAGATGGCATGGACACTCTTAAGGAGGCTTTGAATTGCTGAGAAAGAAGAAGATTCACATTGTTAGGAGATTGAGCCAGGGAAAGGGATCATTATCCAAGGAGCTGAAAACATACTGATACTCTAAATTGAAGGTACAAATCAGGTTGGTTAATGCAAGAGCCATTCAGAACCTTTCACTAAACTCAAGCCTTCAGGGTACGAAAAAGGTTAATTTAAAGATGCCCTTTTCTCCTCAAGCTTACTCATCCCCATTATTCAAATTCCACCTCTCCTGACTCTTTCATGCTGCAGTGCTAAGAATGCATCATTATAAACAGGATACTGGTTTTCTGTGTTTACCCACTTTACAGATTTTGTGAGACAAACCTGTTAAGTGGATAAAGAAATATTCATCCAACAGCGTTTAAGGTTTGTCTCAGTTTAAGGCAAAAAGAAATTAATACAACACTGCTGTCAAAAAGGGAACTCAATTTAAAAGAAGCAGTCACAATCTCAGTTACAAAAGAAGGCCCCAGATCAGCAAACCATTTAACTACATTCATAACTTAACTTGTAGTCAGTGGGACTATCACATGCTTCGCAGAGCTGAGAACTATAGCTACACAGGTAAACAACCTAGAAATGGCTCCTGCAATGAGTAACTGAAAAACTCTGAACCACTAACTGTGGAAGTGTCAATTCATTGTTATGATGGGGGTGATTTTGCTGCACTTTCTGCTCGAACAACCCCTGCCAATAGTTACTATGTTCTCACAGTGGCCTCTTGGCGCAACTCAGCCAGATCATCCTTATTTAATCCCATCTCTTCCAGGGCAAGAAGTTTAACAAAATGAAGTATCTGAGCCTTCTGTCCACATTGCTGATTGAAGTTCTAGGCTCAGTGGTCTCTCGTCTCTTTTTCTAATTGCTTTCAGAAGTCTGTGGCATTTCATGCCACGTCACCAATGACTGGTAAGAGAACCAGAGCCACTCTTTCTACTTGATTCCAGTCCAGGCACGCCAGGATGTGCAAATTTCACTCCACCAGCCCCTAGCTTCTACCTCCTTGGATTTCTTCCTACTCTAGCCTCTCCCACAGTCTCTAATTCTCCCTTCTTTCACTACCAGGACTTGCAATGATCCCTTTTTGAATGCCTGCAACAAAAAATTCCAAAAACAAGAATACAACATAACCCAGCTGCTCTCCTCATGAGAACAGCTCTATGAAAGCTTGCCTATCACCACCAGAAGCTGGTCCAGTAAAAGATATTATTTCACCGACCTTGTCGCTCCAATATCCTTGGACCAACACTGCATAACCCTCAGGCTTGACATTTCATCCTTTTTAAGACTCCCTTATATATGTCCTTGGTTGAAAACCACCCACCAGGGTGCTCTCTCAGGAAGGTACAAGGGCAGGGTCTGACCAAGTTTGCCAACAGACCCTGCTCTGCCACTCTCCCAACCTCTTTCAAGACTTTGCCTCTCCACAAAGGATTCTAGGGCCTACGTCCTATACAATGTATCTACTTTCTAGTACTCATAGTGTGACTGCAGAGTTCTGCACTTAGTTACACCCTGCACCTTCTTTCTTCACCAGGGCTTCTTTCTTTATTTAAACCACACAAGTCATTCCCCACCATGATTCTTTAATGGGGCATGTCAACCCTCCAGAAGCAAGCAAGTGGGTTTTCAGGTTCGCATTAACCCTTTCATTCCCGCACTACCCATTCTCTCAGCGCCCAGGTCTGCCTGCTAACACTCAAAAAGGATCTTAGAAACATCCTGAAGGGAAAGGTTGACCTTTATGGGTACAATACCTCTAGGACTTCAGTGCTTCATAGTAGCCTTGCAGTATAAGTCTTTTCTTCAAAGGGGTGGTTTCTTTAGTAATTTTCTTGATGTTTACACCAGGGGTTCTCAAACTGTGGGTTGTGAGCCTCCCCCCAGGGAGTCACGAGCAACTTAGAGTTGTACAATTTTTGAGAGTTTTGCAATTTGCTTTGATTAAAGCAGGAATGTCGAACTTAATGGCCCACAGGCCCTAACTGGCCCACAGAGCTGCTGCCTGGGAGCACGCTGCAGCAGCAAACAGCAAAGACCAGCTGGTGGCAGAGCAGAGCAGGGTCGACCGCGGGCATGCCCTCTCTCTCTCACACACACACTCTGGCTCACTCGCATAATCAGAGTCGCAGCACAGGGAACAAAGGAAGCACTCCAGCTAATCCCAGCTCAGGTCTGCTGTGGTCTGCCAAGCAATCAGAGTCTCTGTCACAGCAGGCTGGGTCCAGCTTCTGGAGAGCCACTGCACTGCCCCCATCCTACCTGATCGCAGTCAGTCAGCATGCTAACCTAAGTGACAGCACAATGCACGAACCACAAACAAGAAAAGAAAAGGTAGCTAGGGCCCACATGGGGAACAAGTCACTCAAAGGCAAGCAGAAACTGAGCCCAGCCAAAGGTTAGTATGCTGAATGACAGACAGTTAGCAGGGGAGAAGGCAAGAGCTCAGCCCAGCCTGTCTGTGACTGAGACTGAATTGATTGCCTGCATGGAGGTAGGGAAAGTGGAACAGATAGGGAGCTGGGAGCTACCCAGCAGGGGAAGGGGGGCTGGAAGCTGCCCAACAGGCGAGGGGGTCTGGACATCAGCATGTGGAAGGGGGGGCCCAGAGAACAGGGGAAAAGGGAAGATGCAGGAGAGCCTGCAGGTTAGGAGAGGGGAAAGGGGTACCCATGCTGCCCTGAAGGTGACAGAGGAAATAACCCTAAACCCAAGGAAATCATTAGTTTTATTAATGGGGGGGGTTGCATACATGCATTTATGCTTTTAGGGTGTTTCAGTATTACAAAGTTTGAGAACCCCTGGATTACACCATTATCAATCAATCATATTTATACACTAGTGCCAAAGGGCCACACAAAGATGGGCCTCTCTTGAACTAAGCACTGGACAGAGACAGTCACTACTCTGAAGGCCTTATAAACTAAATAGACAAGGCAGGCACAGAGAGGGGGGTAGAATACCCATAAGGAATAATACGAGAGCAAATATCAAAGTCCCTTCTGAGGGGACAGAGGGTAAGGGCATCAGCCAAATGGGAGGAAAAGGGAAAGGAGGCAGGAGGTGACAGCACAGAAGGAAACGTAGAGTGAAACTGAGGCGAAGAGACTAAGAAAGAAGGGTAGCCAATCAAGCAGCTAATCAGCCTCAGGCAGAGGAAGTCAGAAATGTCTACAGTTTTGTATGGAATACCCAGTAGTCCCTGCTTTGACTGCTTTTCTTTCTACCTGCTGGAGTCTATGGTCTATGGCTGGCTTCTTTCCACAAGTTTCCCCCAGTGCCACATGATGGCGGGGGGGCAGTGAGGAAACGAGACACTAGCTGGATCCTAGTGCCCAAAAAGTAGGGGAGGGTTTCCTTGCACAGATCAGAGTGCCAAAGGTGTGTGTGGGGGGGTCCCATCTCATTTTACCTGCTCATCACATAATGTAGCAGCCCCAGCTTTTAACTGTGTGGCTCTCCTTCATGCTAACATGATTTGTGAGCATGATATGAGTAAAGACTACATCCAAAATGTATTCCTTTGAGAGATTTATGCCTTGAGTAAGTCAACTTACTACTATATTTGACCCTTTAAGTAAAGTTAGTCCTTCAATTCTTTCCCCTCTTTTGCCAGTATTAGAAGACCCATATTCCCCAAGTCAGAAAGAGCCTCAACGTCCTATAAATCAATGGGCTCCATTGACACAGTTATGTTGACTTATAATGTTCACACACAGGAGGTTATTTCGATACAAGTTGTTTCGCTACAAGTTGTATCGAAATAACACCTTATTTTGAAATAAGTTAATTCGAATTAAGGAAAAACCAGAAATCGAAATAGCATGTTCAGACAACAGTTATTCTGAAACGAGTCACCATTGTTTCGAAACAACATGTTCAGACTGTATTGTTTTGAAACAATCGTTTCAAAACAACGTTGTTTCGTCCCCACATGGGGTTTAGGTTGTTTCGCAACAACGCCATTGTTTCGAAACAATGGAACCCATTGTTTCGAAACAATGGTGTGTCGTGTGAACATGGCCTTTCTTATTGTGAAACAACCTCCGTTGTTTCGAAATAAGACTGCTGTGTGAACACACCCATACTGTTCATTAATCTACAACCCAATTCCTTCACATAACTCAGCTTCATGCCAGGACAAATTTTTCAGAAAAATTTGTTTTCTTGTAAATAAACCTCAGTGTCCTGAATGGATGGTGGATACATTGAACTCAGCTAGCCAGCAGGTCCACTAATTAAAAAGGGGAGGATCAGGAACTAAGGACGCTTTAGTGAGTTCATATATAGTTAGCTGCTAACCATCTTTGCCTAACTCCAATATGTGGTAAGCTTTAAATATTAATTGATACAAAAAATAGATATTTACTGTGCACACAGCCATGAAGTTTGTTTTATAGTTGGGAGAATACTCAAAAGGACTTTGATCCTGCACAATTCTGGCCGATGAGAGATTGTGTCTCATTGACGTGAACATACACGGAATCAAACCCTAAATATAATACATCTTCCCTACCAGGCCAGAAATATGCTGATGTGAAAGATTGCTTCAGTCAGTTAAAAAAATGATCTGACACTTCTAGCTTTACTCTGTTGTTTACATTTTTCATTCTCTGTATTGACAGTTTTTAGGTCTGCAACATTCTGTGGCTGGTGATCCTTCCAATGCCTATGTACTTTGCTGTCTACAGCCCTATTAACCTCAGATTTATTAGCTATTTTGTCAACTGCTACACTGCTAACTGAAGAACACATATCACCATGTGAAGATACTCCAAAGATACAGCCAGGGGGAAAGCAGCACAAAATATAGAATGAATAAATGAAAACTATTGGTACCAATATAAACAATTAATATATAGTGTGTACATATACAAACATGCCCCCACATGGCTTTAAATTACATCTAAAATATATTTTGGTAATCTTGGCTTTCATTTTACCTGTAAGAGAATATTTTCTTCTTTACTTATATTGATTTTTTTGAGAAAGAATGGAGTAGTCTATGAACAGATCTGCAACTTAATATTAGAGATGTGCAACTACAGGACTTTTCATTTTGCTGCAATTAACAAGAGTGGAAGGGGGAATGGTTTGGTCAAATCATAAACATTCAACAAACCAAGATGTTAAGAAAAAACCTGTTTGTGGTCAAAGTTTATTATTTTTACAAGTTGAAATGTTTAGTCTTGATTTGGATAATTTTAAACAAATTATTCATTTCATTTAAAAAGGACATTTTTAATCAAAGGTGTTTTGAATCAAAAAGTAATTTGACAGATTTTTAAACTGTGTGTTATAAAAAGCACATCTGAAAGCTTAACTCAAGTACAGAATAGGACGGGGTAGTGAAGTAATCTGTTTTAAGTCCTGCTGGATGTAGTGTGTTATTCACTGAGATCATGAAGGGGAGAAAAGAATACTGACATTTTTAAAAGTGTTTGACATGTAGCTGCCACTGATTTTAAAAATTAGCCTTAGTGGATCCTTTTCACCTGTATGCATAAATTCTTGATTATATAATGACCTTTCAAAAGAAAGTGATAGGCAGTCCAGTTGAAAGTTTCTGGGCAGAGTCTAAAGATGGAACATAGGCATGCTGTCAAGATAGATGTCTACCAAAGACAACCAAATCAAGAAAAAGATGGACAAGGTACTTCTAGAACAAATAATAGGTAGCCTGACCAGACCTGGTAGGAATGTGGACTTGAAATACTCAGATCTTTGTTGGAAAAGTAATACAGAACACAAAAATTCAGTAAGTTCTTGGAAAACACTGGGGCAATTTTGTTTGAGAAGGTGAAGTAACCAGGGGGGTACAGCCCTGTTAGATTCAATCTGTCCAATGGGGAGAAATGATTGGAAGTCTGAAGGTGGGGAGGCAATTTGAATGAAAATGATTAGGAATTGGCTGATTTCATGATTCTAAGCAAAAGAAGGAGAGCAGAGGAAAAGGGAAAATGGACTTCAAAGAAGCAGACTTTGTCTTTAACAAACTCAGAAGTGGTAGGCAAGGTCCCATTGGAAGAATATTTTAAAAAGATATAGGATTTCAGGAGTTGACAGTTTCTTGAGGAGACAATATTAAAGATAGCTATTCCACATGAATGAAAGATAGGAAGAATAGTGAAGTTAATATGACTCAGGAGCACTTTAATGACCTGAAGTTAGAAAAGGAATCCTACAAAAAGTCAAAGTATGAATGAACTGCGGAAGATCTGGGGGGGGGGGATATTAGAAATATCAAGGAACAAAATGAGTTACATCTAGCAATGGACATAAGGCAATAAGACGAGAGTCTTTAAGTACTGGAGCAAGAGAAAGACAAAAGGAAGTCTAGGTCCTCTACTTAGGGGAAACGGGAGAGCTAATAATTGCCAACATCCTAAAGGCTGAGCTGTTTAATATACATTTTGGTTCAGTCTTCATTAAGAAGGTAAGAGGAAAAGGCAGCAAGCCAAAAAGGAGAACGAAAGAAAGAAAGAACAGGCCAAAGAATATATAAGTAAGTTAAATCTATTCATGTTGGCAGATCCTGATGAATTTCACCCTAAAGAACTAGCTGAAACTATCTTTGAGAATTCATGGAGGGCAGGTGAAGTTCCAGAGGACCAAAGAAGGGCAAACATAGTACCTATACTTAAAAAGCAGAATGAAGAGGACTGGCGGAATTATAGACAAATCAACCTAATTTGATACCTGGATAGACCTGGAACAAACTTTTAAACAATCAGTTTTAAGTACATGGAGGATTATAAGGAATAACCAGCATGGATTAGGCAAGAATAAATCATGCCAGACGAACCTAATGTCCTTATTTCTTAGTGATACTGGCCTAAAAAATGTAGTCGGGGAAATGGTAGCTATGTTGCCTCTTGCTTTTAGTAAAATTTTTTTCCATAGTCCCACATAACATTGTCATAAGCAAACAAGGACAATGTGGTGTAGGTGAAATTACTACAAGTTGGGTACACAGCTGGTTTAAAGACCGTACTCAAAGTAATTATCAGTGGTTTGCCATCAAATGGAGAAACATCTAGCAGGGTCTGACAGGGGTCATTTCTGGGTTTAGTACTACTCAATACTTTCATGAATGACATTGATAATGGAAGAGAGCATATGCTTATAGAATTTACAGATATCACCAAGTTGAGAGGGATTCCAAGCACTTTTGAAGTCTAATCCTGTTCTCCAAATGACCTTGACAAATAGACTAATTCATCAACAAGCTGAAATTCTTTGCAGAGAAGTCGAGAGTTCTACATCTAGGCAGGAGGTGGGAGTGAATCAAATGCACAGCTACAAGTGTAGAATATCTTGCTAGGCAGTAGTACTGCTGAAAGGAGTCTGGGGGTGGGGATGTTATAGTAGATCACAAATTGAATATGAATGACCAATAAGATCCAGCTGTGACAAAGGCTAATATTCTAGGGTATCATATGCAAGACAATGGAGGCAACTGTGCCACACTTTTTCGACACTGATGAGGACTCACTTAGCATATTGGGTCCTATTTCTGATACCACACCAAAAAAAAAAAGACAGGGACAAATTATAAAGTTGAGGACAGAAATGAAAAAAACCAAAAAATGTTAAGAGTGAGCAGACCTGACCTTTGAAGAGAAGTTTTAAAAAACTGGGCAGGTTAGTCTTCAGGAAAGAAGACTGATAGGGGACTTGATTGTCTTCTTTATAACATAGTTGGAGACTGATCAGTTGTTCTCCATGTTCACTGACGACAAGAAGTAATAATAAACTTAAGGGAGGTTTCGGTTAGCTATTATGGAAAAACTTTTGACTTATTTGGCATTTAGAGATGTGGGCGGGCACAAACCTGCCTGCTGCTAAAACCCTCCCCCAGCCTAAGGGGAGGTGGCACTGGACCCATTACCAACTAAATGCGTGGGACAACTAATAAGAACAAGAAATGGGTGTGAGGTTACAGATTCACAATTAAGCATTTGGAGGGGTCACCGAGCAGAGAACCTCAGACAGTGCCCACTGCTCCCGGAAAATCTCGAGGGAGCCAGCGGATGCCGCCCAGAGGAACTCTGCCCAGACATGTGAACAAACAAGTGACTGAAAAAACGCCCCACAGTCACAGACACCCCCCCCCCACCAGCCAACCTCCTCTCCTTTGTCTTATAGATGGTGGTTTTAGCAAGGGCTAGGAGGAGGTTGACAAGGAGGTCCTGTGACTTTGTGGGGCTGCGAATGGGGAGTGCATAAAGGAACAAGGGAGGGGATAGTGCAGCCAGAACCTCAACATGAGTTTCTGGAGGAGCTGGAAAAGGGGCTGCAACCTGGCGCACTCCAGGTATGTGTGCGCCAAGGTCTCCCACATACCTCAAAAGGGACAGATGTCTGGGTATTAGGTGAACTGCGCCAAGTATACACCCCTGATGATGGCTCTATGAAGGAGCCGCCAACTGATGTCCCCGGTGGGCTATGGGGTTAAGGTGGAATAGAGGCTGGCCCACTGGGGGTCCTCGCCCTCCATGGGTAGCATCAGGTCCCGCCATTTGGTGTCTGGGCAGAACGTGAGGGTAAGGAAATGGATGTTGTGGAGCACAAGCATGTACAGATAGTCCCGATGCGCAGTTCGGAAGGGGACTGGCTGCAAATCTAGCAGCTGGCTGAGTGCATGGGGCGAGCAGGGGCGGGGGGGCTCGTGGGGCCAAGGCCCGATCAAAAGCTCTGGAGGGCCAGGACTGGGGGGGAGTTGGGGGGGGCAGGGAGTACTCTCTCACAGAACCAGCTGGAGGTACATCTGAGCAGTGTGGGGCAGGGCTGCGTTCACTTCCTGGAGTAGACAATGAGGGGTGCGAAGGGTAGAGAGCCCCATGCACTGAGCCAACCCAAGGAGATCCACCCAGTCCCCCTGGGCATAGTTCAGGAGGTCTCTGATCCTAGTGCCACCTACCAGGGCCAACCTCCACCACATGGAGGAGGCCTCCACCACCTGCACGTGAACATGGGTGTTGTGTAGCAGGGGATCCACAAGGCGGTCTGCCCCCTCAGTGGCATGATGGCCCTGGAGGCCAAAACAAGCCTCCAGGTCCAGAGGAGGTCCTGGAAGAAGGCTGGCAGCTCAGAGAGGACTTGCTGAAGCCCCCTTGGATGGGGATAAAAAAAGCCATTGGTCATATCAGAGCCCATGGAGGAAGATGGGCACCAGATGGCACTGTGCCAGACTACCTGTACCATAAAGGAGCCTCTGCAGGTACAACCCTCCCTCAGGAGGAGAAGGGCACCCCAGGTGGGATTTGAACCCACAGTCCCTGGCTTAGGAAGCCAATGCCTTATCCATTAGGCCACTGGGGCTGAGTGACTTCAGAGTGGTTATGGAATCACCATCACTGGAGATTTCTTAAGATCAGGTTAGACAAATACTTGTCAGGAACAATGCAATTATTATACACTTCAGCCTTGAGTGCAGATGACTAGATGACCTGTTGAGTTCCCTTCCAGTCCTACATGCCTAGGATTTTATAAGGGTAGTTAAGCTCTGGAATTCAAGAGATGTTTTGGAATCCTCATTACTGGAGGCTTTTAAAGAGAGGTTAGTCCAACCTATTCAGCGATGATGTAGGTTTTCTTTAGCCTGCCTCAAGCACACAGGGATTGGAGGTGATGACCTCTTTAGGTCCCTTCCAGCCCTGCCTTTCTGTGATTCTATGCTTGGGTAACCCACATGCATGTACTTTGGCAGTTTAAGTCTAAAGAAATAGTGGGAAGGATATTGATTTTTGTTGAATCCCCTATCTCTCTATACATGTGCAAAGAGCATTTAAAAGTTCTTGGAGTTGTATAGAGGAAGAGAGATGGTTATTACTAGGTATATTCAAGAACTGCCTCAGAAGCTGTGGAGAGAGGTTCTATCAAGGGAAAGCAATCTTGTTAGCTTCTACATACCCACCATCTGAGCTCAGTAGGGAAAAGTTATAAACATAGACCCTTGATGATGCAGTACTAAGATATGCCTTGGAGATCTGAATCCTAGAGCCTGTGCTTCTTTGGATCCAGACTATCTTACCAGAACCTGAGGAGTTAGCCAACTGTTGACTCAGCATCGGAACAGTTGCTCACTGAGAGATCTCTGAACAGTTTTGCTGAGATTTTGGAGGGAGCTAGCATTCTTCTCTGGCTCTGAGAAGATCAGATGACAGACAAAACACTGATGTCGTACTACAGAGACTGAGGGCAATGAACGTGAGAGTGTGTGTACAGTCAAAAGTGGAGAAATCCATGTGGAAGCATATCAATAGATTTATCATAATAGAGATTTAAGAATAGATTTGCAAGTACTGCAGATATTGGCTGCAGATTTTCTATAGATACATGTACATGTTATTTCTTAATGAGCTGTATGGCGCTCTAGGCAGTTTACCTGTGTGAATTTTTTTTTTAAAACGAAGCTAGAGTGCCGAATAGAATGACCTCTAGACTGTGCTTCTGCAGAGGAATAGGCCATCCTATGAAGGACAATGTTTTAATATTACACATAATATCATGCACACACCCCTCACTTAACCCATTACACATGCCCCATCTATGACACACAGAATCAACTTTGAATATATAAAGAATTGTATGCAGTTTGGCCTGCGTATTTTCATTTAGCGCCCTATTCTGATTGGATGATTTCACCTCATAATAAAGCAATGAGTGAGTTTTTAGAATAAAAGCATTTTTTATTTCAAGGAAATCAAGAATTGTGTGTGTTGGTTTTGAATATGATGTCCATGGTCAACATCAATTACCATGAGAATTCACTTTTCACTAAAGCATGTGCATAAACCTAGTTTGTCAATGTATTCCTAACCATTTACTATATTTGACATTTGCAGCTATAGTCTTACAATTGCTTACTCTTTCCTATTGTGTTTATTGATTAAAATGACATTTTGTGCAAATAAAAGAAATGTGGCTAAGCTTTCTTCTGTTTATTAAGACATAGCCACAAAGAAATTTCATTTGATTTGTAAGAAGTTTATATATTGTTTTCGCTCCATCTTACGTGCAGAAAATGAAACTCTGAAGAAATTTATTAAATACTCACTTTCTCATCACTAAAGGCACTTTCATCAATACCATTGCTTCTAGGATGCTCTTTGCTAAAATCTGTTTATTTGGAGAGTATGCTCCTCCAAATGCACAAAGTTGACTGGTATTTCCTTAAGTGCATTTTTTAACTAAACCCAATCGACACAGGAGTATGAATGTAAGATGAAAGAATAAATTGCCACGTTTTGCTAACAGAACTGTTATGATATCTGCCTTGAGGCTCCACCTGATCTAAGTATACACGTAACAAAGTTGCTAAAGGCATCCCCTTCTACTGGTTTATCAGAGGATTCAAAATCTGCTGCTACCAGTTAATCGAGTAGGTTAAGGTTGAGATTAATAGTTCTATCCTTGCTGATGATTATGATCACGGGATCATTACCAAGCCATACATCACTTGAACTCCTATGCATCTTCACTATTCTCAAACACAGAGCTGGATTCAGTTAGGGGCTTAGGGGCTGCAGCTCCTGGCCCTGACCTAAAGCCGGGGGGAGGGACCACTGCCCTCCCTCCAAAATCTAGCCTAGCTGGCCCGATTGCCAGCTCCTGCAGTTTAACTTCAGTTTTCCTGTGCCTGACCAGCCAGCCTGAGAATGGGCTGGCCAGGGGATGGGGCAGGAGTCCCTAGCCTCTGTCCTGCCCCTCCCCACCCCCAGTCTCTAAGACCAGCGGCAGCTTGTCCTGGCCTGTGGCCCTCTCCTGCATCCCCACCAACAGCATGGCCCCCCAGCAGTGTGGCCTGCAGACCCCATAGCTGTGCTGGTCTGCAGCCCTTCCTTACAACTCCCCAAACAGTACAATCTGTGGCCCCCAGTCAGCAGCAGCAGTGCCAGCTGGGGTCTGGGGGCAATCAGAGGACCCATAACGATAGGCAGATCCAGGCCACCCTGGGCCTTGATCTAGCCCTGGTCAGACTTTCTTTTTGCTGGACTCACATTCTCAGCATCAAAGTGTGCCATCCTTACAGCTGATCCGGAGTTATTCATCAGATGTTTATGAAAAATACATTTTCAAAAACAAAAGAGAAAAGGAGTAGGATAGCCAAGCCCCTGTATGTTGTACACAGTTGCACCAGTAGGGTCAAGTCAAGTCATAGGGCTTGTGAAGTCAGTGCTTACTGGCCTGTTGGGATGCTGCTGGCATGGACTAGACATTCCCTAGTGCTTGTTAATATAGTCCCAAGGGACTAGGGTTTGTATCAACTGTCAGCAGGATCCACACGGGCCAGTCAGTGCATGACACACTGATACAGATTAAAATTTACTCCCCATTGGTGCAACCTAATGCATTACATAGATAAGCCCACAGTCAAAGTTGTTTTCAACAGTCTCCAAGAAGCCCTGTTCTTTTTCACTGGCTGATTTCTTAGAGGTATCATGGTAGAAGTTCCTCTAAAAACATGTGATGGGAGAGAAGGCAGTGACCTTGGGCTATGTCTATAGTAGCAAATTAGTCTGGATTAAGCAAGCGAAGTCCAAACTAATTTGAACCCTGTCTACATTAGCCTTTGGCTAGTTCAAACTAAGAAACAAAATTTAGTTCAAACTAATCAAAGGTTAGTTTGAACTAGTTAGTTCAGCTGGTTAGTTCAAACTCATTTGCATTTTTAGTTTGAACTAGCCCAATGGAAACATGCTAAGTTAGAACCAAGCACTTTTTTTAGTTCGAACTAACTTTTAGTTCCAACTAGCTGCACTTTTTTAGTTAGTTTGAACTAAATAAAGCATGGCTAGTTCAAGAAAACTTAGTTTGAACTAAAAAAAAGTGTGCTTTGTTTGAACTAACTTTCCAATTACTTAGTTTGGACTAACCAAGTCCAAACTAAGATTTTTGGTGTAGACGTAGCCTTGCAGGCTTGTTCTGGGAAGATTTTCGATATATAAGGAGTTTCAGGGAAGAATATGCAAAGCTATTTCCTGAAAAATGGCAAAGTGGGAGAGACCTTATTGGTGGAGTGATAGGGAGGAACAGACAAATGAGATAAAAAACAAGGGAAGATACATAGAGACAAGCAGTGTTGTGAAGATCCTTGGAGGTGAAACTGAGAAACTTTAATTCAGTGTTGTGGAAAAACAAACTACCTCCCGGGATGGATTCAAATCAAAGGATGACTTGGTCAAATCGACATGCACCTGCTACGTTGCGAGTGGAACGATGGAGCTGACATTGACAAGAAGGGTAGGGAAGGGGTTGCAGTAATCAGGACAAAGAGCAATGAGTGCCTGCATGAGAATTTTGGCACTAGGGAGGGAAATAATCAATTCTTGAAATTTTTCTTATTAAAGAAGCTGGCAAAACAGTCAGGGGAAAGCCGGGTCAAAGATAACCCCAGGTTACTGTCTTAAGTGAAAGCAACCATGATGTTGTTGTCAATAATGACAGCGAATGCAGTAACTGATGAGGGGTTAGGCAGAAACACCAAGTCTGCCCACCTTAAATTGAGTTGATGGCTAGATATCCAGTATTAGATGCCAGACAGACAGGATGAAATGCAAGTAGATAGGTGAGAAGTGGAGAGGTAGATTTGTGAGCATAGAAATGATTGTCGAAACTGTGTGAAATGAGAAAAGGGAAGAGTGGAAAAATCTTGTCCAACTACCTGGGGAGTGGAGCAAGGATAACTGTAGACAATCCCTAAAGGGTTAGTCAAGTTCAGCAAAACAAACAAGGAGTTTGGTAGCACTTTCAAAGACTAATAAATATATTTATCACATGAGCTTTCATGGTAGAAAAATCCCACTTTATCAGCTGCTTGAAGATGGGGAACTTACAGAATGGGATCAAAATAAATGCAGGTGAGTCTAAGTCATAGGATCATGTCAGACTGTGACAGCAAATCAAAGCAGCTGTTTAGATTCAAACAGTGGAGAACAGAGTATAGGAGGGAGGTGGAGGGGAAAAGGAAAGCAGAATTACCTGTTGTAATGGGGAAACAAAACAATCTCTATTCAACCCTAAACTGACAGTGTCAAAGCTCATGCAAAAAATAAATCTGTTAGTCTTCAAGTGCCACACAACTGCTTGTTGTTTTTTTACTGGACTAGACTAACAGGGCTATTCCTTTTGAAAGTGTCAAATCTGCATATGAATTCAATTCTGCAGTTTCTCTTTGAAGCTTTGATTTGTTATCCATTTGGCTGAGTACGGGTATTAACAGATCATTAACGGACTGATGTGTAGGACTGAAGCATTATCCTACTGGTTTTTGAATGCTGTTTTCCTGATGTCAGATTGTGTCTGTTTATTCTTTTCTGTAGAGATGGTCCTGTTTGTTCAATGCAAAAGTCGGTGTGGGGGGGGAGCATTTCTGGCACATGATGGCATAAATTACATTAGTGAATGAGCCCTTGATGGAATAGCTGGCTTGGTTAGGTCCTTATGATCTTGTCTTTTGTGCATATATGTGGGCATTGTGGTTTGTTGTCCCACAAAAGCTCATGTGATAAGTACATTTGTTAGTCTTTAAAAGTGCCACCAGACTCTTATTTGTTTTATTGAAAACCATGATACCATGTCTTGTCATATCACATCCAAGTTTAGTTTGTGAACTGCTTGGGATAGGGACCATGACTATTTGCTCTGTCAAGCAGCTCTCTCACTTTTGGGTACTCTAAAAATAATTATCAATAATAATGTCAATAACAGCTTGTGTTGAAGAAAAAAATCAGGCAGGAATCTGGACAATGTCAAATGCCCAAAAGTATTTCCTCTAACACATGAACATCTAGTCAATATTTCAACACCCACCTTTTATAACAGGGCACTATCTTTGCAGTTTACTTGTGGACGCTGGAGCTTAAAAAAATAGTCACAGGTCTCCAAAAATATTAGCTTCACAAATTATACATGGAAGCAATAATGAGATTTTTTTCAGAAGGAACATTTGAACTTAGGCTGCCAATGCAGAGCAACACCCTAACTGTAAATTTAGATCATTACACTCTGATTCATTTTCACACTGTACTACAAAGGGCAAGAGTCACTAGACATTTTCAGCTTTAACTCTGAATTTCCTTCCTTTGCTTTTTTGGATTTAAGACACTAATTTAGCACACACTTTTTATGACTAAATATCCTTTTCATTGTGATTGCTGACATCTGGAAACAGGCAGACAAACCTGATGCGCAAACTTGCATTAGACAGCAGCAAGTAAAGATCATATTATAGCTTACACAATACTAAACTGACCCTTCCCACCTAGGAGAGCTTCCTCACAGGCAGCAGCAATTTAAAAATAAACAGGCAGGCCTTTTCTCAGTCATTTGTTTTAACTCAGCAGCAGCCACCATCTCCCCCAAGCAAATAGCTGGCTAGTGGAGCGGAGCACTTAGGTTTAAACTATTGCTGTTAAAAAATAATTTTCTAGCTAGAATCAGTTCTTATTTGAAGCTTGTAAACATTAGAAGAGGAAGATAGGATGCCACGAGCAGAGATTTCTTTTTCCACTAAAGCAAACATATTTTGATATTTAAAAAAGTTCTGCCATGTGCTATAAGTCCTTGAAGTCTCTTTCTATAGCCCACTACTATAAGCCACTAAACTTGAAAAGAAGCCTTAAAACTTAATGGTAAAAGAAATACTATAAAAGACAATTGTACTACTGACATTATTTAAAAATCTATGTTGGGAAGGGAAATTATGGCATATTTAGCCTTAATGCCAGCTGCTGTATGCATCTATGAAGATTCCTCTTTCCTTAACTTGCTTTCTCAATGATCATTCTAACTACAGTGAATGAGACAAACGACTGTCAAACAGGTAAGAAACCCTTTGTGAATGCCTTGCAATAGTTATTCAAGTTAGTACAAAGACCTTGTGATCCATCTAGGATTTACTAGCAGTTTGGAAATGAATATTGTCCATCTCCTGTCAACTGTGTAAGGACACAATAAAGAAGCCATCCATCCTCTTTTGCCAACCAATAGGTCTCTAGTCTCAAGCTATAAATGAACAGCACAATAAATTAAATGTTTGACAGCGAAGATATATGAGTTAGCAGCATTTCATGATGTACATTTTAAAGGGGAAAACACTGAAACAATACTAGTTATAGATATTGATAACTGGGGGGGGGGGTTAAATAACAAGATATAGACCATCTCCTTTTTCTGAGTCCTAGAAATTATTTCAATTCACAATCCAAGGAAATTTTACAGTGATGGTAAAATTAAGTCACAAATTTTGTATTTTACACACCCCATACATACACACCCCAGCTCTAGTTGGTTCTTCAAATGCTATCACAATCCTTTGTAATTAAAAGGGAAAGACACAGACAAAACGGACTAGAAAAGGATGTGTCTTGTTGTGGAGACTAAGAGACCAGTCCATCTGCCACAGAATTCAATGGAAAAACAAACAAAAAAATTGTTTCACAAGCCTAATGCAACAGCTAAGATTGATCATGGTAGCAATTTAAGTCACCACAAGCTTTTAAAAAGACTTATCAAAAGCCTTAAATACCAAGCTGTTTTAAGTATTTAAACCTATTACTAATGTACTTTAGACACACATTTAGATAATGTTGAAGACTACTTGTGTGATGGTCAGCTGTTCACTGTAGCTGCCTATGCTACTAGGTTGTGCTGTATTGTAAAAGTCTAATCAGAGAACTTTGGATATATGTATGTATGTATATATTATATGTAAAAGTTATTCTTGTCATTGTTAAATTAATAATACTGGGGAATGCCAACTGGTGCTCTGTGGTCACCATTTTAACTTGTATGTCTAAAACTAGGCACCTAAATCCATACTGACTTCAACAACATTGTAAATATTCATTGTTACACAAGTGTTCTATAAATGTGTCATTACTTATGTAAATGACTGGTCAAGAGATAAACCATTAGTAAATGATCCTCAGAAACATGGTGTAGTTCTTGAATTTGGATGACCGACAAAATTCTCTTTAGCATTTCATGTAAAGAATGGTCAACATTACTGAAAATTCATGCTATTTGAGTGCTGAAATAGGGGTGGGTGTGTCTTATATTAGTGATGTATTGAAAATTCTGGTCAATACATCTATCCCTGGGCATCTCTCTCAAGTCCAAATTAACCTATCACTTTTTCCACAAAAGTGAAATGTTACCAATATATGGAATTGGGATGTTTATTGTAAACAAAATCTTTATTATGAAACATTTCATAGTTCCCATATGGCAAAAAGCCTTTTCTTGCTATATAAACTTACACAAAGCAATGCTGAGCAAAATAACTGCAAATTTTCCTTAAAGCACATGTTAATAGTGATGTAACTGACAGATGGGGAGTGCATGATCAGCCCACTCAACTTTCTATTTACCTGCTAAAATGAGGCTACAGAAGAAAAGCCTACCTTTATTTTCATTTTATTTTTTAGAAAGAAAGGAGCAAAATATTAAAAATCTTAAATGCAATGGGAGATGCAGTTGCAAGCAAAACTGGATAGAATGTCAGCCTGATACTTGTTTAAAAGATGGGATTTGTTTCATACATTATTTAAATAATGAAGTTTGGAAGATGGGAATATTTCATGTGATTTAAATTTTATTCAAAATATGTGTCACTTAAAAGTCCCCCAGTATTAAATCACTAATCTGTAGCAAGTAAATAATTTTATAACTCCCAAACAGATAAGAAGCGGATTCTAGTCCCTCTACATCTCTTGTAAATGGTGAGGATTAAGGGCCCTCCTCCCACTTTTATCCAAGTCCTTATCTTAAAGGACATCATAGGTCACATTATGCCAGAATATCTAAAAATAGCTGATTCGATAAAAAGTTATCTGCATGGTAGCAAAATTACACAACACCAATATGTATCTGTATCACTCACTGAACCACTCACACTAGGTTTTGCAACCAATTCCACCCTTTATTGTCAGCCTAGGCAGAGAAGCTAAAACAGACTGTAGTTCCTCCTGAAATTCAACAATGGCAGGGAGCAGGGGAGACACCAAACAAAACAAAAAAACAAAACAAAACAAAAAACAAAACAAAAAAAACAAAAAACACCAAACCACAAACCTGAATTCGGAAAAGGAATGGAAGAGTGCCTAAATTGATTGGGCCAGATTTTCCACAGACTTGCACTTTTGCTCAGTCATTTTTGCTTGTGCCAAGGGAATGCAAAGTGAGTGTAAAAATCTGCCAGATTAGCACTTTCACATAAACCAGTGTAGCATGGGATATTGAAATGGTATACATAGTGAAAGACAGTGGGGGTGAGGGTGCTCAGTCCTCTTTCTTCTCCTGGTCTGAATATAGCAGAGTGGGGATTTAAACCCTGGTTTTCCACATCCCAGTTGAGAGGCCTGGCCATCAGACTATTGGGTATTCTGGGGTTGTCATGATCTCTCTCTGATATCATGGGTCACAAATATTTTAGTTTCAACAAATCAACATTTTCTGAGGCAAACCCAATTTATTCCAAAAGTTTCCAACCAGCTCTAACTGCAACGCCTAACTTTCTTGTTGTATTACATGTCTACACACAAACCAGTTACTAACACCACGGGTGAAGCTGCCCTTACTCCCAATTAGTCCTGGATGGCACAGGGTAACCTGCCACCACAAGAACGTAAGGGAGCAAAGAAGAAGGAAGCCAGTGAACACAGACATGCTTAAAACAAAGCTGTATCAGGATTTATGTTACTGGAGTTTTTCACCCATTTTACATTCAGATCCAAACCTAATAGGTGTTAATTGGCTGCGGGAAGCATAGAATTCTTTTCCCTTTCAAAAGCCCTAAGTTGACGTTTTTAAAAGGCTGTATGAGCAGACTCTGGCCAAACTTTTGTAGATTTAGTTCCTTTCTCTCCAAGGACACAGCCCATTCTCCAGTACTCTTTTCACCTCTGCTCCCAGCTTCTCTTGGGTTATTTGTCAGTTTCTCCAGATACTCCTTCAGGAAACAAGTTACAGGGTGACACCCTAATTTCTGTAGAACTTTATAGATGCAGTAAAATTGTTCTTCAGTTTTCAGGACTTGTGCTGCCTTACATAGGATTGAGATTTTTTAAATCGCTCTTGGATTAAGTGGTTAGGTTCAAAATAAATCAGATATCAAATATTGCACAAAAAATGGCTTTTTTTTTTTGGCAAGGTTCATTTTGAAACAATGCTGGCTCCATCTCTGGTTAAACTCCTGTCATCTTCCCAGAATGTACTGCTCGCAACTCATGCCTGTACAGACATTTACAGCTGCATTCAAATTGCAGCCAGGTTTTGCTCTGCATGCCATTTTAGGGCTTCAGTAGTTTGGCTGGCTGCTTCTCTTGGAGCAGTCTACATTTCCTCACTGCTCTGCAATTTAGTAGCAAGTGTGTTGATTCACTCTGACAATCTCACATGTGAAGTCAGGACAGTTTGTTGATCAGAGTTTACATTTCTCAAAACTAATTCTTTGCAGCTGGCCTTGTGGGCTTTTTTCTTTTTCTCAGGCACCATTTCTTTCCTTCAACCACAGAATGGCATCATTGTAACTTGCTTGAGTGTGACTGGGCCAATGTTAGCCAGATGTGAATGTGCCTTGTGCTGTTGTGCTACCCAGGAGTGAATGCCACCCTGTCTGTGCAAGTAAGATGGGGCTTAATTTGTATCAGGGCTGAGCCCTAGAATCTCTAGTGTTGGCAATTCATAGCCCCATACCTCTGGACTTGCTGCATCACTTATGAAAGTAGAGCAGTTGCTTGAGCTCCGGTAACTCTTTCAGTACAAAATAAGCACTGAGGCAAGGGTGTAAAGGATCAGATCTTTAGTGCTCAGTTCTAAGGATTTAATGAGGAGCTAAGGACACAACACTGTAGCATCAAAAGCCTGATGTAATAATCAAGAGAGACCCATTCTGCGCAGGAAGACCACTTATCTGACTGTTCATATATAGCATTTTGAAGAACCAGGCAGTGGGTGGCCTAGGAGAATTTTCTAGATTGTACCAATGTTGCATGGCTGTAAAATCCTAGTGTAGGT